>CM053786.1:208532343-209157343 GCA_028749045.1 Cupressus sempervirens | reverse complement strand
ATTATATCAAATTAGGGTAAAATCATTTGGATAAAGGTTGACTTAATAGTTATTGGAAAATTCTTTAATTGGGTGGCATTTCTAGTGAATGGCCTAAAGTCCTCTAACAAGGCTCACTTTTAAGAGGGTGATTGAAATCCCTTAACTAGGTCACATTTAACAGTGTGTGTTGTAACCTTTAATAAGGTTGACCTTTAATAGGGCATCACTTCAAAAGAGTGAGAAATGAGTAGCATATTACTGGTGGTTTTTTCCAAATTGGGTTTCCATGTTAAATCATTGTGTCATTTGTACTGATGGATGTGTTATTTTTTATGCTTTACATTACTACATGTTAATTTTATAAGTTACATATCAATCTAGGTTAACACACAATGAATGCATGCATAGTTAATAAAGTTTTATGGGTTCACTAAATTGTGAAAAGTTATATTTGGACATCTGGACCTTGAATAACTGATTCACCTCCCCTCTTAGTTATTCTAAAGAATTCCAACAGTTGGTATTAGAGTGCAATTGCTTCAAAGGATTAGCTTCAAGGTACTAAAAGCATTAAAATCAAGATGTCAAAAAGAGAGGTACCCAAGCTGAATAGAGATAACTTTCCTGCATGGAAAAGTTTGATGAAGCTACACCTTGGAGGACATGGAGATTATGCACAAACTTGCATTACAATAGACTATGTTGATCCAACAGGAACCCTCACTATTGAGGATTTGAAGAAAAAGGAGTAGAATCAGGCTATGTTGGAGATTGCCTCTGCCCTAAGTTATGCTGAATTTGATGATATCAAAGACCTTAAGAATGCAATGCTAATGTGGGATGCACTAAACACCAGCTATGGAGGAGATAAAAATGTTCAAAGAGCCAAGTCAGAGAGCCTCAAAGGTAAGTTTTATGACATGAGAATGGAAGAAGGTGAAAACATTGCTCAATATGTTGCTAGAATAAAAGAAATTGTTAGTGGAATAAAAGGAGCTACTGGTAAGAGAGATAATAACACTATGATAAGTAAAGTCTTGAGAACTTTATTTCTTGTGTATGCCATTAGATTGTCTACAATTCAAGAATTAAGATGTATACCAAGAAATGATCTAACCCTTGCCAATAGTGGCATGTTGTGATGGTTATGTTGTTGTGTTGTTATCCTTGCCATCAAGGTTCAAATCTCATGGGGATGAGGTCCCCTATTTGTGGCCTCACTGGTTCATATCTCTAGGTCAAAGTGTTTACCCCTCTTTTAATAAAAAGAAGAAGAAATGATCTAACCCTTGAAAGTATAGTGGGTAGACTAACTGCATTTAAGTTATCTAATTTTGACAACTATAGACCAGAGAATATTGAATCAGATTTCAAAGAAAAATTGTTACTGAAGGATTCTAAGGAGTAAAAGTCAAAGAAGAAGAAAAGAAAGATAAAGTATACATCTAGTGATAGTAGTATAGATAAAGAAGACTTTGATCAATTAGAAGCATTGCTAGCAAGGAGATTGCACAAAGGAAAATTCAAATTCAAATGTAAGATACCTATCATTTGTTTCAATTGCAATGAAGTTGGCCATATTGCAATAAGATGTACACAGAAAAAGAACTTTAGAGTAGGGAACAAGCACAAAAATAGAAGAGAAGATGATGGAAGAGACTACATAGATAAAAGAAAGAACTCATGCTACATTGCTGATGAAAATAACTTAGATGAAAATGATGATGAAGTAGTATATGTTGTAGTGAAGGATGAATCAGATGAGGATGAGGCTACTACACTTATGACATGTGTGAACAAGAATTAAAAATGGATCATTGATAGTGGATGCTCACATCACATGACTAGAGACAAAAGTAAGTTCATTACCTTAACCTGTTATGATATAAATAGTGTAATATTTGGTAATGTTGCACCATGTCTAATAAAAGGAAAAGGGTCTATCAAGATTACGAACAAGATTTCATGTGACAATGCTTATTATGTTGAAGGATTGAATTATAACTTGTTAAGTGTGTCACAATTGAATAATTTAGGGTTCAAAGTTGAGTTTGAAAACAAATCAGCCAAGGTATATGATACAAATGGAAATTTGATTGGAAAAAGGTGATCAAACTAGGAGTAATATGTTATATTTGGATATAGAAGATGTTACTTGTCTTATTGCAAAATTTTATGATGTATGACTTTGGCACAAGAGATTATGTCGTGTCAACTTTGATAATCTGATTAGTATCAACAACATGAAAAGAGTTAGAAGTTTGCCTAAGTTGAAGAAATCAGAAAACATAATGTGTAAACAATGTCAGCTAGGTAGGATAGCAAAGTCAAGTTTTAAAAGTAAAGTTTATACCTCTAAGGAAATACTTGAAATTGTTCATACTGACTTGTGTGGACCTATTGAAGTGCAAAGCTACAAAGGAGACATGTATATAATGCTACTTGTTGATGATTACACTAGAATGATGACTATCATGTTTAAATGGTACTTCGCAAGAGTTGAAAAAGAAATAGGTAAGAGCTTGAAATGCTTGAGATCAGATAGAGGAGGAGAATTCACTTCACATGAGTTTGGGACATTCTGCAATGATAGAGGAATCAAGAGACATACATCAGCACCTAGGACCCCTCCACAAAATGGAATTGCTGAAAGAAGAAACATATCTGTAATGGACTATGCTAGAGCACTAATGATGGAGAAAAATGTTACTCTAAAATATTGGAGCGAAGCTGTAAGTACCATAGTATACACTTTGAACCGTGTGCAAGTAAAGAAATGTACTCATTCAACACCATTTGAACTATGGTATGATCATCCACCTAATGTGAAATATTTTTAGGTATTTGGAAGAAAATTCCATATTCTTAAAGATTTTAGGAGTGGAAAGTTTGATGCAAAAAGTGAAGAAGGTATATTCCTTGGTTACTCCACAAGAAGTAAAACTTATAAGTGTTTAATTGCTAACACTAACAAAATTGTGGAAAGTGCAAATGTGAATTTTGATGAGTTTACAGAAGCACATGAAGTTGAACCTACAAAAGAACCAAAAGATCAAAAGACATTTGTGTACTATTATGAAGGAATGCCTACTGAAGAAGATGCTACAAATCATGCAGCAAACTAGCAGCAAGTTTCAACAATTGTTGAGTCACATCCTATGAATGCCGAGCTATAGAATGAGGAGAATGCACAATTTGACTCTAAGATTGGAAAACATGAAAGAGATGTTGAAATGCCTGACAAAGATGCACTTAGTGATACTGAAGCTGAAAGAAAAAATGCAACCACAAGAACTCAGCCTAGACTATCCAAATATTTCGAAAGACATCATCCTACAGATCAAATCATTGGAGACAAAGATGCAAGGCCAATGACAAGAAGTAAGTTGAGAAGTGAATCATGTTTTTTAAGCATGAAGGAACCTAAGATAGTGAAAGATTGTAATGCCCTGCCAAGGGATCCAAAGAATTAACCTAGAATTTCACTAAGTTTGGTAGCATTTTTTTTTTTTAAAAACATGAAAGTAAATCAAACATATAACTTATACTCATCAATGGAAGAAATAGAAATGTCCATCTGAAAGTAAACATAACATACATAACAGATTACATTCTTTAAGGATCCCTTAACATTGAATTACATCTAAGTCAACTAACATTATTGATTCCATCTAATATAACAATCACATGAAATAATAATGATAAGTCCATTGTTTATACATTACATTTCAAATGCTCAACCATCCACTATACATGCCATAGGGTATGAAAAGCTTAAAAAATATACATATGTGAAATATGGTACATCATCCTATTCTAATCCATGATACATCAAAGTAAAGATAATCACAGGTCTCACATGATACATCATCATAGAAGATATAAACATCCATCATAAAAGATCAAACATACTAAACTAAGTGCATGGTTCCTCCCAACCGTTAATAGCATCATTAGACCATTGTGGGCCCTAGTCATCCCTCTTTGCGTAACATTCCAAATCACTGAAGAGATCATCGGTATCAACATAGTAGGAATGTCACTCCAAACATATACTATATCATATGCAAAAATTAATCTAACATGAAAATATAAGCATAAGATAACATCATCTAACATATGCTAATCATCAATGAAAGGATACATATCCACCATCATGAAGGACGCATCAACCATGATGTCCCAATGAATCTCAAATGATAAGAGTGGAAAAACACTACCACCTGACCGTGTGGTACCTAAGTGGTCCACTCCCACCGTGTTGAGGAGATAATCTCAAGTCCCAAACAGGCTATCCAAAACACATAGCATAAATCTCTTTAAGTCCAGGAATCCTAAAAGTATACTAACTCAAAGATTCCAAACACGAAACCAACATCTAATCCCAGAGGCACACAATGACATGTAGGAACCTACTATGCAAGTGGGAAAGTGTCATCGCATTTATCACGTACAAGTTACCCTGGCAGTTAGCTAAACTCTACAGGTCCATACTGATATCATGCGACCACTAGTATCCTCTCATACTGACAAGGCATACTATGGAATGCAAGGTCACAACCGTGCATTCTCTCTACTCCCATCCTAGTCTATACAAGCACTCAAGGCATGGGTGAGAACCAAAACACTTATCTTTTTAGGTTCATTCAGTTAGTATTAGGTGTAAATGTTTTCACTTATTAATCCAACTTACAATGAGTTACCCTGGCAGCCTCTTAGGGCCTCGACCCCCATTGCAAGCCACTTCCTGACACTACATGCAGATATCCTACCCTAAGCTCATGGAATCATAAAATATCAAAATCACAAAAGATAATCCATAATAAAATCATCAAATCTCCATGAGCAAGCATCCATAGAAAATCATGATCACAACAACCCTTTATTGGCAATTGAAGTATCACTAATAATCAAAAGTATCCATTGGTTCTCAATAACATAAATATATCTCAATCATACTGATCGAAGAATCCAAAATGGTTGAGTCAAAACATGTCACAAAATGACATCATCAAGAATAAATCCACATTACAGTCCCATCATGGCAACTAGAAAATAACCAAGGAATATGATCAAAGAACCAAAAATGGTTAAGTCAAGTGTCTCATACATAAGAATCTCAACTATAACAATCAGTAATTACAAACATTACATAGAGCATTCCATCACATAACCATGGTTGGGTTTATAAAAATCAAGATTAAAACATCATTATGAAATCACAATCACATAACCCTCAAGCCTCTAGTAGACATCCTATAACTGGTCAACACTAGTCAACCCAAAACCCAAAACAATAGGATAAAGAATACACAATGTAAACACATGTTTTGGTTTTGCTAAATTTACATACTTGAATTAAATGTAGAGGTCTCAGTTTACGTTTCCAAGTTGGATAATGAATGGAGGAACATTTTGTATGTTTTCCCTAACACGTGTATTTTATTGACTGATAATGGTTTTTCCCTCTAACTCTTAAAAAATTTTTTCTAATGTTCTAAATGTCTTTTATATACACATTTTGATGATAATGACCCCCATCATTTTCAAAATAATAATTGAAATTCTTTTCATATTCATCTTTCCAAATTAAAAAGATTAAATTGAACCCATATTGCTTAACTATAATATTATAAAATAATTTTCTTTTTAAGAATTACTCTTTAAATTCCAACCATTTATCAATATATTAATTATTTATTATTAATAATGTATATACATATACATATATATATATATATATATATATATATATATATATATATATATATATATATATATATATATATATATATATATATATATATATATATATATATATACACATATATATAAATACATATACATATATAATTATCATTTTATAAAAATGAATTATATAAAAAATTGAATTAACAAAACATATGACAACCGCACATTACACACGACAAGTTTAATAACTGCCGGTCACAATTATATATGCGTCTTGTAGATCGTAGGTACACTGCGATCGTAGGTACACTGTAGACTGCAGGTACTCTGCGGTACCACAGTCCATGTGGTCATAACCATCGGCTGGGATGGGGAAATAAGTCCCTCCCGCCCCATTCCAAATTTTAATATTTTTTCATAACATTTTTTTAATAAACGTTATCATGTGCAAATACAAATCGCGATGCGATTTTAATGAGATTTCATTGCAAAAATTCATTCAACTTTTAATTAAATAAATAAATATGTATATATACATATGTATGTATGTATATATATATATACATACATACATATGTATATATACATATATATATAGGTGTATATATATATACATACAAAGTTTTATCAAATATCACAACATGTAGACATGTATATATATATATATCTATATATATATGTATGCAGATTAGAAAATATAAACATATATATACACAATTTATTTAAAAATTCCAATTTTCAGAATTTTCCTATAAACTTTTGATCTCAAATTTATCCAATAATACATATAATGGTTTTGGCTACAATTTAAACCCTAGCCCCGTGTTCTTTTCAGATTTATGCAAATAAGATTCTCAAATAAACTTTAACTACCCATATTGAGAATGCATACAATTTAAATAGGAAAAACCTTAGAAGACATATGGAAGATACGAAGAAGACAGGGAATACAAGATGCAAAAATAGCATAAGTAAAATCACAAGAATCTACCCAGATTCTGATGCTAATTCGCTCTTCCTCAGAAAACCCACAAAGCAAGCTCCTCCCTTCTTCAGAGTTCCCGAGTCCTCCAATGCTCCAAAATGCTCTAAATATAAAGAGCTCTAAGGGAACACCTAGAATGTATCTAGAAACAGCTAGAAGGTGTCACCAACTAAGCATGTGTCTTTTCCAACCTTCTAGATGAGTCATAAGGTTGTAGACACCATGTGCTTAATTGATGCACTAATCCCCGTGTTGTTGACATATGAGAAATGAAAAGGTGCGTTAACTCCTAGACAAGCTTAAAACTCCAATTTTCTTTTTATATAATTTCTATTTAAATTTTTATAACTTTCATTTTAATTTTTATAACTTTTATTATTATTATTTATTTATTACTTTATTATTATTTTAAAATTATTATTAATTTTAATTTCTAATTTTCTTTTATTTAATTCTCAATTAATCCTCATTTAATTAATTATAATAAAAAATATCAAAGATCATGATACTTTATATTAATCTTCTCAAATAATTAATTTATTAATTAAATCCATTTATTAAGACTTAACTTAATAAAAAATTCACCATAGACCTCTAAGATAAAATATAAAAACCCATCATAGAGCAATTCACACAAAATCAGTCTAAAGGGTTAAAAATCATGAAATATGTCATCTGACACATTTGGTGGGTAAAGTATCCAGATACTTGTCCTACCTCACTAGGACAAATGGATAAAGGGTTTGGGATTTGGACTTGAGAATTTATCTCGCTTCTCTTATCATTGAGATAATGTAATAGGGTACACTCATCCTGGCAATTCAGGGAAGTCGATAACCAGTACCTGTAACCTACAGAAAAATCATGCATGTACATACAATATATATAATGCTAAGCTAAACAGACAATGGTAGAAAGTGGTGCATCGTGTAGATCTTGACTAGCAAGGGACTACGACTCCCTTAACCATATCAGAAATGCCATACAGTATGAGAAAACATGCACACCATACACATGCAAGTATAAGGTAAGTATCCATAATAAAACACATGAGATAATAAACCATCTAACTAATCATCAACAATAACTGAAAGCAATGTAATTATCATCATGCATACATGAAATGTAAAGTCTAAATGATCTCATCATATAACCACTGAATCCATAACATAATGTTTGGTAGTCTCAAAACAATACTACTAATCCATCAACATAAAACTAGTCTAACATAGTCTGATAATAATAGTAACAATATGTCCAAAAAGATGTGAACAAGGGCAAGCACTAAAAAGATGCATTAGAAGATGATGATTGGTACAAGGCTATGGAAGAAGAGATTTAGTAGATAGAAAAGAATAAGACTTGGAGCCTAGTTCCTAGACTAGTAGACAAGAATGTAATTGGTACAAAATGGGTATTCAGGAACAAGCTAGATGATAATGGTGAAGTGACAAGAAACAAAGAAAGATTAGATTGCAAAGGGTATGCTCAAGAGGAAGGAATTGACTATGGTGAAACATTTTCCCCTGTTGCAAGAATGGAAGGAGTAAGAATTCTATTCGCTTACGCTACCTACAAAGGTTTTAAAGTTTATCAGATGGATGTTAAATTTGTATTTCTAAATGGAATATTAGAAGAAGAGGTCTACATAGAACAACTAGAAGGTTTTGTGGACAAAAATAATAAGAATATGGTATGTAGATTGCACAAAGCCTTGTATGGATTGAAACAAGCACCAAGAGCATGGTATGAGAGACTTCATACTTATCTTGTTAACATTGGATTTGAAATGATAGATGATAATGCCAATTTGTACATGAAGACTGATAAAGAAAAAGGTATACTATTATCTGAAATATTTGTTGATGACATAATATTTGGAGGAGAAGATGCTTTGTGTAAAGATTTTGCAAATTAGATGAAGCAAGAGTTTGAAATGTCAATGTTTGGTGAGATCAAATTCTTTTTAGGATTACAAGTCTATCAAATAAAGTATGGTGTATATATTAGTCAGTCAAAATATGTCAAAGAAATACTGTGTGAAAGAGATATTGAAGACATTTGGACTAGAGGATTCAAAACTAGTAAGTACACCTATGGTAATAACACTTAAGCTATCAAAGAATGATGAATCAACAAAGGTCAATCAAACATTATACAGATCTATGATTGAAAAATTGCAATATGTAGTACATAGTAGACTTGATATTGCATTAGCTATGGGAATAGTTTCTAGATTCTCTGCTAATCCTAGAGAGAATCACATGATGGTAGTGAAAAGGATAATGAGATACTTGAAAGGAAAAAAAGAGTATGGCTTATACTATAAGAAGAATGAAAAGTTTGAACAGCGAGTCTACACTAATGCTGGTTGGGCTAGAAATATTGATGACAGAAAGAGCACCAATGGAGGAGCATTCTTCTTAGGTAGAAGAATTGTTACATGGACAAGCAAGAAGAAGAGTTGTACCTCACAATCTGCAGCTGAAGCAGAGTATGTTGATGTTGCTATCAATTGCATAAACATTGTATGGATCAAACAACTACTAAAGGGAATGAAAGAAGAGATCACTGAACTAGTGACACTTTATTATGACAATAAAAGTGTTATAGACATATCAAAGAATCTTGTTATGCATACAAAGACAAAGCACATTGCAATAAAGTATCATTATGTAAGGGAATTGGTTCAAGAAAAAGAGGTGAAGATGGAATATATCAACACAAAGGAGAAAATTGCTGATATCTTCACCAAAGCATTACCTAAGGATGCTTATGAGTATCTAAGAGGTAAATTAAGGGTGATACCCCTATCAAAAGCTATGTAAAAGACAAAGGGAGCACCCTGCATCAAACAAGATAACATGCATTTCATACACATTGATGCAGCAGATCTTACTTTAGGAAGTTGCCTAAAGTAATCATAGAGCTAGAGTTTCAAACTAGTCACAAGTAAGATGATTGAGGGAGTAAATTGAAGAGCCTACAAAAACTTATATCTGCATATGTCAAGATGCCAAGTGTTGTTTATATGTCTTTGGCATTGTTGTCAAAGAGGGAGAATCGATAGTAAACTAATCAAGTGCATACTGACCAAGAGGGAGATGACTAAGAAAAAAATCAAGTAAAGAGGGAGAGAGTACAGTGCACTAGAGGAGCAATGAAGATCAAAAGATTGAAAGAAATAGAGAGGGAGATATTTAGATATTCTGTTGATCCATGACATAAGAGAATATTATATTTTGTAACCTAAGAGGGAGTTGTTGATAGAGGGAGAAGTTTTATTCACAAGATTTCTTTTTGGTATTTTCTTACTATTTTTAACTCAGTTAGTTTGATAGAATAAGGTGCTCATCTTTTGTTTGACTAGTTGCTCAGTTTGGTTTTCCATCAATGCCAAAGAGGGAGATTATTGATATATGACTGAAAAGATCATTTGAATGGAAATTGAAAGAAGACTATGCATTTTCAATCATTGTTTGGTCACTGATGTCAAACCTACTACATGCTAGTAAGACAATTGCTATATGTTTCAAGCACAATCACTTAGTTGATTGATGAAGAGGATTTGATCAACAAGATGTAACAAAGGTACCTAGAGGAAAGGTTGAGTTATGATTATGTATTGAAGTGCAAGAATAAGTTAAGATAGTGATAACATAATGTATAGATAATCTACTTGGGGTTACAAAGTGATTGGCTACACTTAGAAAGTTTAAAAGAGCAAGGTTAGAAAAAGTTCATTTGCTAAGCTTGACCGAGTTGATAGAAGGTGCCGAGAAAAGTTAGTGCAAGCTGAGAAAAAAGTTAGTTGACGCCAAGTGAAAATGATTTCTAGTGGATGTCAAGTAAGCTAGTGGAAGTTGAGCAAGGTAGTAGATGTTGAGTGATTTTCAATAGGTGCCGAGCACCAGTAAAATCTAGTTGATGCTAAGTGATTTTATAGTTGACGCCGAGTAAGACAGTATGTGTTGGTCATCATTAAAATGATAATGCTAAGTTGCTGCATTATGAAAAAGATCGATGATTTTCCAATTAAAAGTTGACAAGTTTGTTTTATTGGAACTTGTAAATTAGGGGAAAGATAAGATTGATGAGCTAGAGGCACATAATTTTATGTAAACCATTTTGGAGGTGAATTAAAATGGATTCAAATAGAAGTTTCTAGAGAAGACAAGATACAGGGTAGATGCATTGTATCCTACCTAATCCATCAATAACCCTAATTTTTGGGATGGATAATGAGTGGGAAAAAGAGTTCTAATTCCCTATATGTAGTGATGTTTAGTCATGAAGCAAAGTTGGATTTTTGGATGAAGATTGGAAGCTGGTAATTGAATGTTTGATGGAGCCTATAGGGTTTTTGGATGTGAAAATGTGACAAGGAGAAGGAAGAGGGTTTGCCTCATGAAATGACCAAAGGGAGAAGTCCACAATGGTGAACTAAGCATAAAGGCTTAATGAAGATGAATTCTTGAAGGGTGAACAAGTTGTCAAAACTAAAAAGATTGAAAGAAAAGTAGAGTTGAGGATTGAATAGTGATATGCAATTTGCAAGTAGGGTTGTAAGTTGTATCAGATCAAAGCTGTACTATTACTTTCTAACAATTTTATCAGATCAGGATAAAATCCTTTAGATAAATGTTGACTTAATAGTCATTGGAAAATCCTTTAACAGGGTGGCATTTCAAGCGAATGGCCTAAAATCCTCTAGCAAGGCTCACTTTTGACAGGGTGATTGAAATCCCTTAATGGGTCACATTTAACAATGTGTGTTGTAACCTTTAACAGGGTTGGCCTTTAACAAGGCATCACTTTAGAAGAGTGAGAAAGGAGTAGCATGTTACTGGTGGTTTTTCCCAAATTGGGTTTCTACCTTAAATCATTGTGTCATGTGTACTGATGGATGTGTTATGTTTTATGCTTTACATTACTACATGTTAATGTTTAATTAACATATCAGTTGAGGTTAACACACAATGAATGCATGCATAATTAATAAATTTTTATGGGGTCATTGAATTATGAAAAGTTATATTTGGACATCTAGACCTTGAATAACTAATTCACCTCCCCTGTTAGTTATTGTAAAGTATTCCAACAATATAGGCAATAAAACATAGACAATGTATGTATTCTCATGACTCTAGAGCATGTCTAAGTTGTTATGATATACAAATGCATAAATTGAGGTAAGAATTCTACTTTATCATGAAATAATAAAAACCTATAGGACAATTTAATCAACTACATTTTAAATTATTTCAACAATTAAATTTTGAGAATCCAGTGTTTAGAATTGAGGATTAGAAGAAAATACCAAACAAAGAGGTAGACAATACTCAGTTCTTCATTTTTTGATCTCTTAGTCATCCTCACAATATTGGAGAGCTACATTTTAATGGTGATCTTTCTTGAAGATATTATGTAAAAAGATAGATATTGAATACCTTGACTAATAAATCCTTATCTAATGGATGTTGACCCTATGGTAAGACATTATTTCAATTAGTACCAAAACACTTATTTATCATGGGAAGTCAGTTAGTACTACAGAAGAGCTTTCCCTTAGGAAGAAAGCATTAGTATAGCCAAGCTACCAAGAAGATGAGTGTTAACCAAGTTCTATTGTAAACTAAGTTAGTTGAGCATTCTAGTTTCAAAATGAGAATTGAGCAAGTAGAGCAGTGTGAACTGAGCCAATAGGGTTTTTTGAGTGATCAATATGAACCGAGCATGCAGAGTCAACAGAGTGCTATGATTTAGCCAAGTTGGTCTGGTATTTCCTAAATGTCTGCATATCACCCAAGTAAGCTATTGCACACAAATATCAAGATTGAGCCAACTTGGTAATTGTTTTTGAAACTATTGAATTACTATTATAGCTGACCTAATGTAGAGTTACTATTTGGATATATTTATATGGAAGATATCTTGTTTCATCCAAATAATCATGAAGTTACATTAATCATTATCATAAGAGAATGAGAATAATTAAAGAGACGATTGATTAGGAGGCTACCAAGCAGTACAAAGTGATGTAGAGCCTCACTTTCCAAAACTTAGGAGAAAATATATCACTCAACTAAGTCCTTATCAAGGGGTTTGTGCACCCTTAGGATTGATAATTCTAATTAACATAGATTGGATCTATCTAATTCTCTTAATTTTGATTAATATGCAGACATGCAACAGGAGCCAATTTGACCTCCTATAGCAACACTAGTTTTCCTATACGGACTTAATGTAAACTAGCCAAACTTCTCTTAGTTGTAGTTGAAATACATAAATAACTTTAGGCACCTCTAAAAGTAACATTGGGAACCCAAAATGATCACAAACTTACCATCAAACAATATTAATCCATTTTCAACATATACCACCTTTCTACATGTGTAGTTTTAGAACTCGATAATAGACCGACTATCAATCAAGAAATTCCTAGTCATTAGCAACATTAAAAAATCTTTTTTGCAAACCAACTTTTACTACTATGACCTATCAACTATGTGATTTCAACATATCGGTGAATACATAAAGATATTCACCGTGGTCATGAGTTTCCTTTGACGTGGATACAGATAGAACCAACCAAAAAAGTGAACACAAATAAAAATACAAACATATATGCATAACCCCCTACGATCATAAAAAATATTGCAGAGAGTTTAACAGACTCCCTTATACTATCATGACCCTCAAAACAACACATAATTACATTTCATAACTCAAAAAATTGGGTCTCTAACTAATTTCAAACAAAAAATTACTTTTGATTCAAAATCATTCATATATATTATTCTTCTACAATTAGATCATTGACATACCCCTAGGATTTCAGAGTTTCAATTTTAGGAAAGAAAACAAGGAAAAAAAATTCAACTCAAAAACCCACGAAAACCTTGGGAAACTCAAAATTCTTTTCTATTCTCTTTTGTCATGTGTGATCCCCTTTTCTATTACAAAATCCATCTTTTCATACTTTCCCATTTTCGATATTCAGAAGCTGAAACTCCAACAGATAATAGGAAAATGAAAACTATTTTTCAAATCATGAAGGATTGGTTAGAAATTTGAATCTACCTCTAACTCTTCCAACTGTTTGGAGCTTCATGTAGCCATTGATTACTGAGCTGTCTTAATTATTTCAAACACATGTACACACTTAGAAATAAAATTGACTCAATCCTAAAATAAACTTAACTCTATCGTAAGTGGTTATAATTGGAGAGCCTATCAAATCACTCTTCCATTTATGCCACAACATCATAGGACTTTATTACAAACACCAAAACAATTATCCTACTAAAAAACACACTAAATCATGACATTAACTTCCCATAGCATCATCTTTTTTATATCTTCTTGTTGCACAATTCGAAAGTATTATGTTATCTTTATTTATTCTTGTAGCATATTTCACTATGTTAGTTCCTATAGCATTATTTGTCTGGTCTACTCCTTCAACATACTCCCCTGTGGAATGAATCTCAAGTCCACTTGTGATGAGGTGTTGTAGCGATGAACCATTCTTATTGATTTCTATCTCATCCATCCAAATAGCGTCTTTTGTAGGTTTGTTCTTTAACTTGACTAAATACTGATTATATTGTCTCATTCAAGTCTTCTCTATTTTTGTGTCTAGTGTCTTCTCCATTTGGGATGGTGTTGGTTTGGGTATTTTTTGCAAATATTTTGTTATAGAATCATCATTTCTTGATTGTGTTGCTAGTTTCTAGAGGTAACTAAATCTTGTATGCATTGTGTCCATACTCTGCTAACATTTGATAAGGACCAAACTTTTTTAGGTAATAATTTAGTATGATTGGTTGAGGTAGTCTCTCTTTCTTCAGATATACCCACACTAAATCTCCAACATTGAACCATACTTCTCTTCTTTTCTGATCAAAAAATTCCTTGTACTTCTAATTTGAATTCTATAGCTACAACTTGAATTGATCTTGGAACTCCTTAATATCTTCAAAAAAATGATGTAGAGCTCACCTTGGAAAACTTAGGAGGAAATAAATCACTCAACTAAGTCTACATCAAGGGATTTTTCAACCTTTAGGGATGATAATTCTACTTAACCTACATTACATCTATTTGATTCTCTTAATACTGACTAATATCTAGACATGCAACTAGAGTCCATTTGACCTCCTGTAGCAACATTTGTTTTCATACATGGAATTAATGAAAATTGACCAAACTCCTCTTAGTTGCAATTCAAATACATAAAGAACTTTAGGAACCTTTGAAAATAAGAATGGAAACCCAAACTAATCACAAACTGACCATCAAACAATATTAATATATTTTCTAACATATATCACCTTTCTACATGCATGGTTTTAGAACTCAAATAGACCGACTATCAATCACTAGTCACTAGTAACATTTGCAAATCCCTTTTCCAAACCAGCTTTTACCACTATCACCTATCAACTATGTGATTTCAACACATTGGTGAATACAGGAAGATATTCATCATGATCACGAGTTTCCTTCTGTGCGGACATAGACAGAACCAACCACAAAAGTAAAAAAAAATGAAAACACAAATATATAATATATAACCCCCTACAATCCCAAAAATATATCGCAAATAGTCTAAAAAACTCCCATCTACTATTGTGACCCCCAAAACAACACGTAATTACATTTGAAAACTTAGAAAATTAGGTCTCCTCTAATAAATTTCAAACTAGAAATTACTTTGGATTCAAAATCAATCGTATGTCTTGTTCTTCTGCAATTAGATCATTGGCATACTCTCAAGATTTTAGAGTTTCAATTTTAGGAAAGAAAACAAGAAAAACACATTCAACTTGAAAACCCACAAAAAAATCAAAAAACTCAAAATTGTTTTTGTTCTCTTTTGTCATGCTTGATCTCCTTTTCTATTATAAAATCCTCCTTTATATACTTTCCTATCTCTGATATTGGGAAGATGAAATACCAACCCAAACAAGAAAATGAAAACCAATTATCAAATCATGAATGATTAGTCAAAAATTAGATACTACCACCAACTCTTCAAATTGTTTGGAGCTTCTTATAGCCATCAATTACTTAGCTGACTTAATTATTTCAAACACATGCACACACATAGAAAGAAAACTAACTCAATCCTAACATGAACTTAACTCTATTGTAAGTAGTTATAATTGGAGAGCTTATCAAATCACTATTCCATTTATTCCACCACATCATAGGACTTTATTACAAACACAAAATTTTTAATCCCACTAAAACACACACTAAATCATGACATCAACTTCCTTCATAGTTTTTGCAACTTCCTGTAGCATCATCTTTCCTATCGCACAATTCCAAAGTATCATTTCATCTTTATTTGTTCATGTAGCATATTTCACCATGTTAATTCTTGTAGCATAATTTGTTGGTCTTCTCCTGTCGAAAAAACCAAAGAAGAGACTTTTCTATCATAGTCAGATGATCAATATATTATTCAAAGGATCTTAATTAGAAAAAAAAGTTACAAAGAAGAGATCAATCTTTTAATTCATCCTTGTAAGAATTTGGCTTAGGCCATAATTCACCCAAGAACTAAAGAACTCAACACAAGCACACAGTAGACCAAAATAGATAGAGTATTATTAGAATGACAATATTCATTTGAATAACTCGATCCCAGAGTACACTAGGAGTGCCTGAATATAAAGGCCTTAGGAGAGCTTCTAGAATGCATAGACGTCAGCATCATGATATGTCATACAACTAGGCACATGTCCACCAGATATGGGTTATCCTCCATTAAGCACAAGATTAAGTGCGATGATGTGAGGATAAGCCTACAATGGTGTAGAATGCAAATCTATGGTGTAGACAACATGTGCTAAATGAGGAGTGTGAATAACTGTGTTGTCATCATGACAACTCAATGAATGATGCATACTCTTGTGTTGTAGAAACCATGTGCATAATTAGAGTTGTGTAACTCAATGAGAGTTCACAAACTCCTAAGTGTCTCACCTAGAATAATAATAAAATAATGCATTAACCTAAGTAAAATTTAAGCAAGTGTAATAAGTAAATAATTAATTACACCAACACCCTCCCTTAAGTGCAACTTAGGGAACACCCTTAAGCTTACGAAATCTAGGATGAAATGGAATATGGGTCCCGACTACTAGGCCATGTGAGGTACCCATGTACATAATGATATACAATCTCCCATAAAGTGGGGAAAGAGGGAAAACCTCATGGGAAAAACCCTCCCCCAAAAAGAGAGATAAAGAAGGATGCATGGATGGATGGAGTAATCAAGACCCCCCATTATGACATACATCCAATACATACATAAGAGAATGATGAGAGGAGGAAGAGAAATAGTATAGGCTCCCCCCCACAAAGAAGAATGCCAAACAGTGACTGCTCCAATGAAGAAACTAATCCAAGATTGCAGAATGATGTTCCTCCCGGGTAAGTGCACCAAGTTGTGGTGCCAAAAAGATGACACCTTTTTTTTCATTCTAGTTTTGTAAAGCGCACACTCGCTATAGTGCGTACACACTATAGCGCGCACGCACTATGGCTTGGGTGTGTCAAGCCATAGTGCATATGTGCTATAGTGTGTAAGCATTAAAGCATGTATGCATTTTCCAAAGAAATAAAATTACAAAGCACGTACGCACTATTTAAAAGTAAATTTAAAAGGCTTTAAATAGTGCATGTGCACTATAACACATGCACACTATAGCGTGCACACACTATTTAAAACTTTACATTCTACCAAGCCCAATGTTTGCCTTTGCCTTGGGGATCCAACCCAAAGCTTTGGAGTTTATAAACTAGTCTGAGATGTGTTTTGCTGCAAACATACAAAAAATGATTGATTTTTCTTGTGTGCTCTTCTTCCAGTTTCCTCGTGGTTGAGCATCGATAAAATTAGGTTACATGACATTGTAGGTCTCTATGTTAACTACACAACCATATAATTTATTTTTTATTTGATCTATTTCAAGCCTTTCATCTATAATTTCTTTTGAATGTATTTCCATTTTTTGTCAAAAACCAACATGTACTAATTGGGCTATAGATTTTAGCTCGTTCATCAAATTTTGTAACAACTTATTTTTTTAGAAACTAGACTCCATTATACACACTTTGAAAAAAAGAAGTTTTGATTTTAGATTAGTTTTCAATCATTTCTAGGGGGAGCACACAGATATTTCACATTTTTGGGATATGTCTGATTAAAAAATTCATTAAAAAAAAATACACATTATAAAATTACCCAAAAAATATGGGATAAACTAAATATTGTTAGGTAACCTTTGACTGGAGCGATTAAAGATTTTCAAAAAAAAAGTTAAAATTTTAGGGGGGCCACACCTTGTACTATGTTATGTTTTTTTTTGGAATAAACATTACCACTTTTTGTGGCCCCCTTTTTTGAGGACCTAAAACTAAACCATTTTGGAAAAATATTAGTAGTTTAGAAAGTAGATTCAGAGGACTATGACTTTTGTTTTTGTCATATCTTAAAATTTTGAGCGTAACTATCTTCAAATTCTTGTTGAAGTCCAGAAATTGCTGATTTTAGGAAAAAGGTGTCCACTTATACCCCCTTTTGGCACCACAACTTGGTGCACTTACCCTCCCATTAGGAAGAAACAATGCCAAAGGTACAAATGAGATGCTTCCACTGTGTGTGGAAAGAATCCCATGGATGAGTGATGTCTCTGAAACCTACTCAACTAGCTGAAGAACCTATCCCAAAGAACTATCTATCTCTACAACTGATGAAGAACCTTGCTACAACTTCTGATCATAAGTATCCACAATCACTTCAACTTGGGAGGATTGATCATGTAGGGAATGAAGAAGAGAGTGTGAAACCCTCCTGACAACTAAAGAAGGTAATTTTGCATCAAGAAGAAGAGGCAAATCATCAATACTATCTCCCAAATTTGTCACTGAACCTATATCTGGAAGACTGGATGTACCCTACTGTTATGGACCTATCACTGTGGCGATGTATGCATGTGGACTGAACTGGTGAAGTGACCTCTCACTATATCTGTCGATAGAACCCCATGTATCTAAATCTGTTGAAGCACTATCACTGGTGTCACTATTAGTATCCACACTGTATGATGTGCAAAGAGGAGTAGAGGACAAACTTCATTGAACTTTCCTCAAAATGTACATCCTTCTCCACAAAAATTTGATGTGTCTCAGGATCTAGAAGTCTATATGCCTTCATATTGTCTTCATAACCAATGAAAGTACAAGGCCGAGATGACTGTGCCTTGCGACCCCTAGAAGATGGCTTTGCCCATGCAGGACAACCAAAGACTCTGAAGTGTGTCACAATAGGTTTTCTGTTGCACCATGCCTCAAAAGGAGTTTTTCCATCTAAGGCTAGATGAGGAGAACGATTAAGAATGTGAGTGGCACTAGATATAGCTTCGACTTCTAATGATGGATCTAGAGACTTGGCATGAATCATGCAACTTTCCATAGAATTAAGAGTGCGAATCCTCAAAGCTACAACATCTATCTTATGCAGACTAAATGCTGGCAAAGTCTGAAGATCAATGCCCTCATGTCTACAAAAGTCCTTAAGTCTTCTATTCACATCCATGTTACTATTATCCATGTGGAGTACTTTGATGGCTTTCTTGGATTTCTATTCTACATGAGCCTTGAAGTCTAGAAACTTGTCCAACACTTCATTCTTGTTATGCAGAAAGTAGACCCAAGTGAACCTTGAAAAGTCATCAACAAAGGTGAGTATGTAGTGACCCTGGCTAAATGCAAAAGGACCTACTAATACCATGTGAACCATTTGTAGAACACTAGTTGCTCTAGAATACTTACCTCTTTTTAACTTCCCCTCTAGATGCATATCCACTGAATCTATTGAATATTTACCCTTAGAAAAGTTGATTTGAGGTAGACCTTTCACCATGTGGTATGTGCAAAGTTGCTGAAGATAGCGGAAGTCAAGATGACCATACCACTCAAGCCATAATTGCATGTTTGAATTGGATTGTGATAACAAGGACTTTGAAGAAGACTTTGGTACAAAATGAGAGAAAGAGTACAACCTCTTGTGATCATTCACTTTCCCTACTACAACCAAGGAATTATCTTTAAGACTGTGCACTTTTACTGAGTCTAGAAGGAACTCAACTCTATGTCCATCTCCAAAGTGAGTGATTGGTAGATTGAGAGGAGATTTGAACTTAGGTTTGGAACATAGAGAACCTCTTGAAACTCTCCATTTTCCATTTCCACATTTCCTTTTCCTTCAAATTCCATTTTTCTATCATTCCCCATGAAGATGTGCGGTACCTTTGAGTGATTCAATGAAGAAAAATCCTCCTTTGAAGAACCCATATGATATGAGGCACCTGAGTTAAATATCCATTCCTTTGAAGAGTTTGAATTTGCCATGAATTCTTTCCCTTTGCCCTTCGAATATGATGAAGATCCTTTATCCTTGTAAGCATTAGGCAGTGGAACATTATGTTTCTTCATGATGTTGGTTAACTCATCAATCTTCTTGAGATAACACTCATGCTCTTCATGACTCATTTTCTTGCAATAAGCACACTTCTTCTTCTCCTTATTATTGTCCCCTTTTTTTTGGAATTCGAGGACTTTCCTTGTTGACTGGATTGTGGTGTTGTCTTTTTTGCATCCTTGGATTTGTCTTTCTTCCATTTCTTTTTACCCTTTCCTTTATTTGAAGACTGTCCAGCTGAATGTTGAGAACCCTCATTAGCCACCAATGCTTTGGACTGAGGTGTTTTGAGAATCCCAATTGATTTCAACTTCTTTTCTTCATCATCCAATAGTTTATCATATTCATCAAACGTGACTTTCTTGTAGGCAGTCCCTAAGGTAGTCTTTGAGGTGTTAAATGAAGATACAAATGTGAAATATTTTGATGGCAGCTTGTTATGAATGAGATAGACCAGTCTGTCATCTTTTATAGAATTTCCACAATCAGTAAGCTTCATCCTTAATTCATTCACCTTAATGATGAAGTCCTGTACTGAGTCATATGACTTAGGATCTAAGGATACAAGCTCATCTTCAATCTTGAACACATCCTCTTCAGAAACTTTACCATAAAGGCTTTCGAGGGTATCCCAAGCTTCCTTGGATGTAGTACATTTCTTGATTTGATACATGATCTTATCATCTACCCCCAAACATATATCACCCAAGGCTTTCCTATCCATGGCTACCCAATCTAAAATTTCACTTGTTGATACATTATCACCTGCTAGTTTAGGAAGAGTACCATCTACATATTGTGAAACTCCATTATGCATTAAGTGATACCACATTTTGATTGACCATGAAGCATAGTTATGAGGAGTTAATTTAGGAAACTTAAAGTCTCCCATAATGTAGAAAATGAAAGAAAATATCAGAAAAGAGAGAACACAACACCAAGAACACTCCCCCTTTTCACTAAATAAGGAAACCCCCCAAAAATAGATGCTTTGGGAACTTTATTAGTAGTGCAATTATAATGGGCCACTTGCCAATTTTGGCCTTCATGGACTTCTAATTTTGCTTGTTACAACCTCTTGATAGAGTACAAATCTGAAACTTTACAATGTGCTACAATTCTGAAGCATTACAAAGCAAGGAAAGGCCCTATTGCTGAAAGTAACAATTTTTTCCATACAAAACTACAATTTGATGCCAGATCTAGAAACTAGATTAAAAAAATGCACTTTCAAAAAAAATGGAACCTGTTTTCAAATCCAGATGTGCCCGTATAGAGCGTTTGAAGTTGCAAAATGCAGGATTATCCCAGTACAGTCACCAAAAAATGCAAATTCTGAACAATCCATGAACCAAAACTAGAAAATAGCTACACAACTAAAAAATTTAGAAACTTTTACCCAATTTCAAAAAAAATTGCACCTAATTTGGAGTCTGGATGTGAGAGTTATGGCCTCTTGAAGTCAGATTGCAAAAACCAAAATCAATTTGGAGAGGGGTTGCATTAGCGAATGATGGGGTTAAATTTGATGGTCATACGATGGTCATAGCAATTATAATTTTGCCTATGATGATGTCTAGATGGGCATCACATTTAAGATAGAAAAATGATGATGTCAGCAAAAAAATTTGACCCACTTGATGATGTGGCAGCTAACGTGACTCTATAATATATGAAAAAATCTGTCGGGTCTTGATGACAATGTGATGACAGTGCATTGAGTTGGTAGAGGTATTCACTGAGTCACTGGATTATGTGGCAATGACTATGCAAATGACATGTGCGCTGAGTCAGAGATGGCCACGTGGTGCAGGGTGTAGACATGGATCCAAATTAGTCCACTAAGTGTCTGTCGTGTGGTAGTCTCAATGTGCATTGTGTGGGTAAATCAAGGGGCACCGTGTGTCATCGAGTTTTTGTCTGCGATGCCAAAACCTTCTATCATAGCTAGAGTGTGGGGAAAGATCCCACATGTGGGAGTGTAGCATTGGGAACACTCTTTAAAAATACTCTTGCAATTATTAAATCAATAGCAAGCACGCTGGTATATTGAGAATGAGGCCAGAATTTGGTGGTTTCGGCTACTGGTGGAGGTCTCCTTTGCCAAATTTTCACTCCTGCCAAAGGGTAATTTGCCTTGCGATATTTGGAGGGATGCGTAGTATGTCCAGTGCTTGGGACTGTTATCTGCTTGCTGAATAATGAATTACCCTACAAAAATAATAACAATTTCCTCCACCGAAATAATAGAGCCGAGTCGCGGTGTCACTGCCTGGTTCAACCAAAAAAATTTCTCTGCCTAAATTAAAAAATTAATTTTGAAAATTACAAATAATTACAGGGAACAAATTAAATGTAGATCTGAACAATAATAAATCAGATAAAATAAAATGATCATAACCAATTGTAAATTAGTGCCTTCGGGTGTCAATTTGCAAATTTTTTTTGCCTCATGATCAACTTTCACCCAAGATAGGCAAATTTATAGTCAATCTTCACTGAATCGATGCTCCAGACACACGGCAAGGTCAGATCAGGCTCTAGATGCTCCTAATTTTTGCGGATCCTCTGAATTTGTGTTGAGGTGTTGAAGCATGAACGGTCTTGAATAGCTATGTGATGAGAGTCTCCCTCAACTCTGATATCATGTAAGAATTTGGCTTAGGCCAGAATTCACCCAAGAATTAAAGAACTCAACACAAGCACACAGTAGAACAAAATAGATAGAGTATGATCAAAATGATGATATTCATTCAATAATTGGATTCCAGAGTGCACTAGGAGTGCCTGAATATAAAGGCCTCAGGAGAGCTTCTAGAGTGCATAGAAGTCAGCATCATGATATGTCATACAACTAGGCACATGTCCACTAGATATGGGTTATCCTCCATTAAGCACAGGATTTAGTGCAATGATGTGAGGATAAGCCTACAATGGTGTAGCATGCAAATCAGTGGTGTAGACAACATGTGCTAAATGAGGAGTGTGGATAATTGTGTTGTCATCATGACAACTCAGTGAATGATGCATAGTCCTATGTTGTAGACACCATGTGCATAATTAGAGTTGTGTAACTCAATAAGAGTTCACAAACTCCTAAGTGTCTCACCTAGAATAATAATAAAATAATGCAAAATAATTAAATAATGCATTAACCTATGTAAAACTTAAGTAAGTGTAATAAGTAAATACTTAATTAGATGAACAATCCTAATAGGTGTATTAGTCTCAAATCCTCTAACTAGGTGGACCTAAGAGTCCTTATAAAATATCTTAATTGAGTGCATACATCATTATATTGTATAAATCCTTTCACAAGGTGCACCTATCAATCCTACTTACTCTTAACCAAGTAGATCATCAGAAGTGATAAATTTTAAGACTTAATAGGCCAACTTTATTATTGCAATAGTGAAACATTGTGGGTGTCATACCCACCATAGTTTTACCTTCTCCTTGAAGTATTTCTGGGTTATCAAATATTGTGTCAAGTGTTATGATGTTGTTTCTTTTATTTCTTTATATTCCATGCATGCAAGTAGATTAGATAATCTAATAAAGTGGGATTAAGAAAAATAAGTTTTAGTGGTTCTTGATTCACCCTCCCTCCCCTCTCAGTCACTCACTCATCATTACATTTCAAATAATTGGTATTAGAGTTCTCTTTTCAAAAGTTTAGCAACTTGAGAGTAAAGATCTGAAGCAATGGAAGTGTAAAAACTAGAGAAAGCCATTGAGAACAAAAATTTGGATCTACATGTGGCCATGGAACAAATCAAGAAACTAAAGGATCAACTCTCTTATTCCTTGAAAAGAAGAAAAGAGTTACTAGTATAAATGAATGACAATCTATACATAGAAGAAAGAATAGAATAAATTTATAGAGAAAGAAGTCTAGAAGAAGCAAATGTAACTATATAAGATCTACTTGGAAGTAACTTCATTCTACAAGAAAAAGTTAGGAAATTGAAAAAAGAACATTAGATTCATTCAGTTAGGATATGTAAAGTTATGGATCAAAATAAAAAAGTTGAAAATGATAAAGAGATGAAAGATGAAGATAAAATATTACTCAACACAAGACTAGAATAAAAGGATAATTAGATCCACTAGCTATCACTAGATCAAGCAAATATGAAAAATCAACTTAATGATTCAAATAAAGAAGTCATAAATCTAAGGACATTAAAATGATAGACTCAAGAATGAGATTAGAGAAGGAAAAAAAACCAATAAAAGAATGATGAGATCACAAGAAAGCATGAATCAGTTAACTATACTATCTTAGAAAAGACACAAAGGAATAATAGGATTGGGTTACATTGAATAAGGAGAATCATCACAACAAGGAGCTCAAAAGAACAATAGGCCTACATGCAACCATTGTGGAAAGTTAGGACACTCATAAAACAAATTCTAGAGTAATGGAAAGTCAAACTTCAATCAAAATTGCTATAGTTGCAATAAGCCTTGACATAGAGTAAGTGAATGTAAAGGTAAACCAAATTTTGGAGGAAAGTGTTTTACTTGTAAAAAACAAGGTCATAAATCCTCTGAGTGCAAACCAAAGCAATGTAATATTCGACCAAGAGTAGGAGAATTTATTAGTTGGGATTATAACACATGGTACATATGTTATCTATGTGGAGAATATGGACACATTGGAGCAAACTATGTAAGGATTCACTTTAGGAAAATGAATCTAACCAAAAGATGCTATGTATGCAAAGACTTTGGTCATTTGGCAAGAAACTATGTGAACTGAGCAACTAAAAATACTAATGAAGAAAATAAATGAAATACTAATATTGATGAGATTAAGACTCAAAGGAATCAACAATGGGTAAGGAAATCTCCCAAAAGATAAAGTCAAAACTTTGAAGTTTTTGACACCCAAGTCAATGAGTTGGGTGATAGAACTACCTTTGAATAAGCTTGCAAGAAGACCATTGGAGATGTTAATAAAGTATAACATCCTACATCAGTTCTATAAAAGTAAGGAATCAAGGCCAAATCAACATATCAAATGCACTAGGACAAATGGAAGAACAATGTTTTAACTGAGAAAAGTTAGGTTGGCAGCTAGCTCTAACCGAGCTTTATAATGTATAGTGCATGTTCAATTCGGGTTTGAAGGCCTAACCAAGTAATTTCATCTACCATAGTATGGAGCATTTATGAGGCCCTAAAATTTGAAATTTTAATAAAAGGAAAAATTGATGGTTTATTCTTTCACCGAAAATTTAGAAATCATAATGTGTAGAGCATTCTTCTAGCCCCCAAACAATCTAAGAGTGAGTTCATTATCAAGCTAAGTTATAGGTAAGTCTATTTATTATCAATTGTTCTTCATTAACTGATCTCCCCAATAAAGTCCAATTGATAGAGCCATGCAATATATCATCTCCTACATCGTATTTTGAATCTCAAAGATTCATGAGACCTTGAGAAGATCTTAACTTGGCTAAACTTTGTACCATCACATTAAAGTTAAATCTTCTCCAAATTCAATTAGACTAAAAAATATCTTCTCCTCTAATTTTTATAGGTGAAAATTCACCCATAAAATTATGGTTGACATTAATATTTTCTACATCTTCATCCACAGAGGAACTCACAACATGCATGAATCCTTGCATTACACTTGCTAGAAATCCAATTGTCTAGCCTAGATTTACTGCACTCAATAAAGGAATGAGAGGAAGATAACCTCTATATAAGTCCTCTATGAGAAAATCACTATACTTGAGAGGACCTTCAATAATCATTGTACTAGTATGACAAATAATGTGGGTAAGATCAAAGTCTAACAAATTACCATAGTAATCTCCTTGCTATATTTGATGCCAAGTCTAAGATGATAATGGATGTCACAAACAACAACAAAGGTCTTGAACCATTTTCTCTATGTTGGGATAAGGTAACTTAGCCTTACCACATTTTAGCATTTTATTTGAGTTTTCTTGGAAAGTTTCTAAATGAAGTTTGATTCTTCCATACGAAAATACTTGGAGTAGATAAACATAAAGCTTATGTTTTTTAGTGATTTAATCTCTTGTTCATTTTTTTTTATGAAAGGGTTGTGCATAAGGAAGTTTCTAAATTAATATGTAGATGCAGTGAATGTAGATGTTTGGAAACAATTTCCTTTTGTACAAAAACTCTATAAGTACAAGGCATTGTTGTAGAGAATTGAGAGAGAGATGATAAATTATTTGCATCGGGTTATGCTATCAGATTTTCTCTAGAATGGAGAAAGATATAAATCTCCATGTCAAGGCTGAAAACATATTGTAACTTGTTGCCGAATAGTAAAGGTTTTCCACATGTATATATGTGTTCTCTATTATGTCTCATTCTTCTAGTTTTATGATTCTAAAATAATAATTTGTATAGCATAATTTTTCTGAAATTTATTTAGATCGATAAATCGTAATCTCTTTCCTTTCAGGTTTTAATTGTGGGAAACCAACTATGTATGTTTCCTCTTTTATGGCATTGTAGTTTGCATAGATGTATTTTATTTTTAGAATCCATTCAAGAAACTATTATATATAGCATATGCATACTAATCTTAGATGACATTCTAGGGTGTTCTCATTTCCCTTCAATTGGTATTGGAGCTTAGTTTTGTGAATTGTATTTTGCTTGCATGCGTGGATTAAGAATTTTTTTTTGTTCTGGGTATTTCTTCTATTAAGATTTCTTAGCCTGCAAAGCTTGAAGAAGTTTTTTTTTGAAGAAATTGACTAATAATTGATCCATTTATGAGTGAAAATCTTGGAGTTGATTTAGTTTTTCAGGAGACAAAAAACATTTCTTGAAGGATGGCAAAGATAGAGAAAATAGAGTTGGTCATGTTGAAATGACATTGATCTAGAGCTCTTGGTTGAAAAATGAATAATTCCTATGCATTGGTCTTGGAAGATGTCTCTTTTGTTACCTAGAATGCATATAGGCTATGGAGTTGATCATTGGATGATCTGGAAGCTTTTGGATAACCTATCTCTCTCAGATGCATGTACTAGTAGTGGTTGTAGAATTGGTCTACAAGTGAGCTTCGAGTTCCTGTACTATGTTTTCATCTTGGATGCTTATATGTATGCATGGCTTGGATTCTTGTTCACCATATTAGAGGGGTTTATAGATTTTCCTTAAAAATCTATGATGATGCTGATTTGTGAAAATCCATTATTCTGGATTTAATTATTGGTATTTTTTCAGTCTTTTGAGTCTTTTAGATGAAAAGTGGGTGTGGATGTGCATGTGTGTTCTTAAACACAATGTTTTTTCAAATTTTGCATGATGAAATAAAAACTTGTGGTTTTTTGTGTGTCTATTGAAGAGCTATTTTATAGACTCTAGTTCTTTTAGGGTGTTGTTGGATGACATAGTATTACTTCTATATGCATGCATGCTTTTAGCATGGTGAGAGGAGGTGTGTTTCTCTCTCTTCATGCAAAATTTTTTAGTGACCAGTCACATGACATTTCTATGGTGATGTTTTGTTGGATTCTTGGAGTATGGTGCTCAATGTGGATATAATTGGAAAATTAGATTTATTCTTGATTTTGTGTTTGAGTCATGTTGTTTACATGATTATTTTCTTTTGATTTCATTTGTAAATGTTAGTAGTGTGATAGTGGGTTTGCATGTTACAATGATTGGATCTACATGCTAGGTAGTCAAGTGGGTAGGTCACCCATTTAATTGCAGTGGGATAGCTTGGATATGAACTATCTACATCCACTAGATTTGATTAAGTATTGGTGTAGACTTGTTATCTAGCCTTGTTTGTGGTCACTTGTGTATTTGTGTGGTTGCTTTGGGATGAGAAGATGGATGATAATTGAGTACTTGGATATGTTAGCAAAATACTGATGCTATGGAGAGCATTACAAAACATTGTTATGATGTATTTATAACTATGTTTGTCATTGATGACAACATAGTAATAAGTTTGTAAAAGACTGAAAAAGTAGTAGAATGTGATTTTTATATTGAGAATATTATACTACTTATATAATGATGTGTAGTTACCAGCACATACTATAGTGTGTATTTTCTACATAGGCAAGTGCACAAAACCTCAATTGACAATATACTGAAGATATGATTGATTCACAGAGAACCATATGAAAATAGAGTTTTAGGAAAGTAGTTCCTATTATATGATTTCTATATCTCATTGCAATTGTACTGAAGGGTTGTGCAGTGAACTGGAGATAGTTTACTAACCGTTGATGATGTTAGAGAATGCGCATGTACAAAAGTCGTATGTATGAAAGTTTGTGTATAATTGTGAGCTGACAATGATAATTAAATGTGCATTTCATTTAATTAACGTATGATAATGAAGCATGAAGCTGAATCAAGGATTTATTATTAAGCATGGTATAAAGGAAAGATGCTTTCTTTATTTTCAAATAGAGAAGTGAAGAAGACTTGCAAATTATTAATCAACAAAGTGATACAAAAGCATAATGATCTACCTATGCATGTAAGTGACCTTAAAGGTTATTGCTACTAAGTTTAGAGTTCTAGATCTGATTACAAGGTTTGAAGGTGAAGGGTTCTAATGTAATAGATAGAGGAAGAAGTGACATCTTGTTACACATCTATTATTTTGAAAGGAATAGTACCGAGTTCAATTGGACAGTGGGTTCATTGATTTGATCCTAAAGTTGTTTAGACAACAGGTTTATCTGCCTTCCACAACTCCTAATAGAGTTGGCCCAACTCCTAATAGGGTTGGAATCTCCTAACAAGGATTCAAAGTCTCCTAATAGGGACTCTTTGTACTACATATTGCAATAGACTCCTAATAGGGTCCATCCTCTTATAAGGAATATTTATATTAGTACATCATTTTGTGGGTGTCATTCCCACCAGGGTTTTCCCTCCAATCAAGGGTTTCCCTAGTCAACATAACTAGTGTAATTGTTGTGTACATCTTTATGGTTGCTATTTACTTTGGTTGAATGGTTGAATTTGTTAAGGAGGATAAATGTTAAAGTATTGAATAACTGATTCACCCTCCCCCACCTCTCAATTATCTAAGTGGACTATTGTTTCTAACAATTGGTATTAGAGCATTAGGTCCTCGAGGAAAAAGTTTAACAACTTTGAGAGATTGATGGTGAACATGTTCAGAAAGGAAAGTCTAAAATTTGATGGCACAAATTACTACAGTTTGAAGGATAAAATGAAGACTCATCTCTTGTGCATGGGTTTGGGATATTGGCTTTTAACCAAGGCATCTAAAAAAATTGTGGAAGAAGACAATCTTGAAAGCTATACTGAGGAACAAAGAGAAGTATTTATGTGAAACATAAGGGAAATAGAAGCAATATTGTCAGCTCTACCTAAAAGTGAGTATAGCTAGGTAAAACAACTCAAAATATTTCATAAAATTTGGAAAACCTTAAAAGCTAATTATGAGGGTGATATACATGCGAAAAGAGTTAGATTACAAAATCTATATTTCAAATTCCAAGATGCTAGAATGATGGAAGATGAAACTGTAAGAAGCTATATTGGCAAAATATCTGAGATTGTTGAAGGAATCACGTCTCTTTTTGGAAAGAAATCTAATGATGAAGTAATATGGAATATCTTGAAAAGTATGACAACACCTTTCAAGAAAATAACACAAATGGTTTGGGTGATGGTACCCTATACTACTAATTTCACCAAAGAAACATTTCTTGGTAGATTAGAAGCTAAAGAATTTAATCTAAAAAAATTTGGAGAATTAGAAAAAGTTGAGATAGCATTTAGTGCATTAAATATTAAGCCTAGTCTAGCAAGAAACACAAAAATGCAAGGAGACATTGCTAGTAGTAGCAAGTCTATTGAGGATAAGATCTAGGAAGGAGTGGCTCTTCTTGTGGAAAGAGAAAAAGATGGTAAGAATGTCTTTAAATGTTGGACATGTAATGAATATGGTCATTATGCATCTAAGTGTCCTAAAAGAGAAAGAAAGTATAAGGGAAAATTCAATTCTAGAAGACCTAGAAATTGCTTATACGCTAATAAAGAAGAAGAAGAAGAAGAATATGATCAAAACAAAAGTGAAGATGAATTAGGATTCATAGCTATAAAGGAGGAGGATCTTGATAGAGAAATCAAAGAAGAAAGTGCACCAATTTTATAAGTTGAAAGGAAAGATTAGATCATTGATAGTGGTTGTTCACACCACATGACTAGTGATATGAGCAAATTTTTTAAATTCAGAAGCCATGATGGAGGAATTGTTAGAGTAGGGAAAAATGTAGCCTATCACATTATAGGAATTGGATCTATCACACTTGATGGTAAAACAAATACTGATGATGTTTATGTTGTTGATGGGCTAAAACATAATTTTGTTAAGTGTTGAACAACTTATGGATAAGGGTTACCATTTATAGTTTGGTAATGACACATGTATCATCAAGGACAAGGAAGGAAAATTGCTTGGTATTGGCACAAGAACTAGAGGTAATGTATTTCAGCTGAACATATTCAAAGAAGGAAGTCTTGACAAAAGAAATTTAGACATATGAGTTATGGAAATTCTTGGTAATTTATCAAATTTGTGTAAAGAACAAAATGTTGAGTTTACAGATCTAGAATCCTTATGCTGCATACAAAGGAGAAACAAAACAAGCAAAGATATATCTAGAATAGAAAATGATATTAAGATAAAATAAGGTATTAATCTACTGATAAGGAGAGAACTTGAAGGTTTGAAGTTTCTTGTTTGTTGGACATGTAAAGAGTTCAATGGTCATTTCTCAAGTAAATGTCCTACAAGGTTGAGAAAATCTAGAAAGACTTTATCTTTTGATAAAGATAAAGAACTCATGAGTGATTGTGATAAGATCAAGAAAAAAGGGGTAGTAGAAGAGACAAATTTTCTAACTATTGTTGAACTAGAGGATGATCAAATAATAGGAAGTAAAGAAAAAGGAGTAATGGCAATAAGCAGAATCAATGAAAACCTATGCCTAATATCTCAAGTAGAATAAAAAAATGCAGATGAAGCAATCAAGGATGATCATTAGATGAAAGCAATGAAAGAATAACTTCAATAGATAATAAAGAATGGAAAATAGGAACTAGTCCCTAGACCCAAGGACAAAAATGTGATTGGCTCAAAATGGGTATTCAGAAACAAAATGAATGAACAAGGAGAAGTAATAAGAAACAAAGAAAGACTGGTATGTAAAGGCTACTCTCAGCTAGAATGAATTGATTATGAGGAAACATATGCACCTGTAGCAAGAATGGAAGCAATTAGAATGTTCTTAGCATATGCAAAAAATAAAGACTTCAAGGTATATCTGATGGATGTTGAGTCATCATTCTTAAATGGAGAACTTGAAGAAGAAGTTTATATTGAGCAGCCATAAGGTTTTCCTTTAACAAAAGAGAAGGATATGGTTTGCAGATTAAAAAAAGCCTTGTATGGATTAAAGTAATTACCTAGAACTTGGTATGCAAGGTTAGATAAATACTTAGCAAAGCTTGGATTTTCTAAAGGAACAACAGATAGCAACCTATCCTTGAAAGATATAGAAAATGATTTTTTGATAATCATTGTATTTGTTGATGATATCATTTTTGGAGGAAATGATGAAGCCAGTAACAAATTCTTAGACGATATCAAGAATGAATTTGAGATGAGCATGATAGGAGAAATGTAATTCTTCTTAGGATTGCAAATTGTTCAAGACAAAGAAGGAATCTTTATTTCTCAAACCAAGTATTTGAAAGATTTGCTAAAAAAATTTGGACTAGAAAATTATAAACCTATTGGAACTCCTATGGTAACTGGTCACAAGTTATCAAGCAAGGATGAGACACTTACTATTGAAAAAAGGTACACATCTATGATTGGAGGATTGTAGTATCTAACTCATAGTAGACCTAATATAGAAAATGTGGTTGGAATTGTGACAAGATTTCAGGATGATCCTAAAGAATATCTTTATGCAGCAGTAAAAAGGATATTCACATATCTAAAAGGGACATCTAATTATGGCATTTGGAATGACAAAAGTAATGATTAGACAATACCATGTCATTCATGTGCCGAGTGAACTCAAGTGCTAAGTAGATAGGTTGTCCTGAGTAAGTTCAAGTGCTAAGAGGATAGTGGATGCCAAGTAGTTTAGGTGCCAAGTCAGAACATAATTACAGTGGATGTCGAGCATCAGAGACTACATATGCCAAGTAACAGAGTTTAGACATATTTGTTTGTTATGGCACAAACAACTATGTAAACCATTTTTAAACCAACTTAAGCATAGATTTTGGTCTTTTTCAAGATAAGGATGAATCTATATGTAGATTCCCTATGCAATTACATGCAGCCAATCAAAAAATGGTAAGGTTTAACTAGCAAAATGGATGAATCTTAGTTGTAGATTCATCCCTCAACTTAAGCCACCTTAGTCTTCTTACAGAGGACAAAGCCATAATTTTTAATGATGATGAGAACAATGCACAAGGGGTGAATGATCAAATTGGAGGAGCGAACAAAATAGTTTTCATAGCATTCAAGGTGACTTAGCAGTAAGAGTGAATTGTAGAATCAGTTAAGTGAAAAATAGAAGATAGAGGATACAATCGTGATACATCAGATCATGAAGGATTGATTAGAGATTGGATAAAGGTGATCTGTTATCAGGAAAACAAGTGCCAACCACATGATCTATGCTGAGATATTTTGACACATGATTTTAGTTAAATCTCTTAACAAAGTAGTCTCAACAAGCTATATGAAATCCTTTAACAGGGTGCTTATTTAATTGTAAGTTGAAGTCCTCTAACAAGGCACACTTCTAATAGAGTGTTGAAATCCTCTAACAAGATGGTACTTAACAGTCTTTGTAAGCCTTTAACAAGGTACACCTTTCACAAGGTAGATCATGATTCATGGTCAAACCATTGTAACCTTAATTGGATACACTTTATTGCTATGGTAGTGAAGATTTGTGGGTGTCATCCCCACCCTAGTTTGACAATCTCATTTAGAGGATTTATGGGTAATCATATCTTGTGTTAAGTGTGTGTGTTTGATTACATGTTTACATGATTTATGCATATTCTTTATATGTTATTTTAGTTTATTATGCATGTGATGTATGAAAGATGAAAGTTGATGGGTCCATGTTTAAAATCTTAATTCACTCCCCCCACACCCCAGCCTCCTAGAAGTTTGTTCCTTTCCCACTTGTAATTCTAACAATTGGTATCAGAGCCTAGTTCTCTAAAAGAGAAGCTTTATAGCTTAGAGGAAAGATCTTGAAATGGAAGTCTACAAATTGGGAAAGACTATTGGGAACCAAGAGATTAAAATACATCTCATACTACATCAACTGAATGAAGCCATAGATTCTTTAAAGAGCTCCTTGAATAGAAGGAAAGAAATTGCCATTGTAGAGAATGCTAGACCATACAAAGAGACAGACACTGCCAAGCTATTTGTAGATGGTAACTCCTATGAATTTGATGCAATAGTTGCAAATCTAATGGAAAAGAATAAAATCCAAGTTGAGGAAATCAAATATCTCAAGTTGGAGCAAGAATCACAATCTATACTACTATGTGAGGTGACTGAGCAAAAAAAGAAAGCCATGGAAGACATAGCCTTGATTGAAGAAGATAAAAGAATTCTAGAAAATAGATTAAAAAAAAGTCAGTAGAGCTAACCAAGATTTCCAACATGCAATTGGATACTTTGAATCAAATGATGAATACCAACTATGAACTAAATGTCAAGGACGTTGAGATAACCACATTGAAGTTGCAAAATGAACAATTGCAGAATGATCTAAAAAGAGAAAAAGAATTTCCTAAAAGATTCAACAAGCCAAATGAAGCCATCAAATACTTTGAAAAATTACTAAGATCTCCTAGATCCAATAGAAACACATCAGGATTGGGCTACACAAGCAATGAAGATGGAGAATCATACAAAGCTACTAGAGAAAGGAGTATCAAAGGTAAGAACTCCAAACCTACTTGTCATACTTGTGGAAAGAAAGGACATACTACTAATGTGTGCAAGAGAAACAATGAAAATCATAATATGAAGCCTAAGAACATGACTTATTGTCATAAGTGCAATAAATAAGGTCATAAGGCACATGAATGTAGAACTAGGACCATGCACAAACAAATATTTGAAGGATATTGTTACAACTGTCAGAACTATGGACATAGAGCCTTTGAATGCAGACCTAATTTTGTGTGGTCATCAAATAAGCTAGTAAAGGTAAGAAGCTATGGAAACCCTTGTAATTGGGATTACAATATAGGAAATAGTTGGACCACTATTGTCAAGAATATGGACATGCTCCCGAGAATTGTATTAGAACACTCTTTAGTAGTAATTAAAAAAGATGATTGAGTCAAACTACATGTTTTAGCTATTTGAAGACTAGTCAAATCAGCAAGCATTATTCAACTAGGTCAAAAGTACCAAGTTGTGAATCTGATAAAGACAAAGGCAAAGGCAAGGCAAATGTTCAACACATTAGAGATGAGATGAAGAAGGCATGGAAAAAGAAACATTCTTGCAGCACATCAAATGTAGAAGGGATCACTTCACCCAATGGGTCAAATGATCACACCTCATCAAATTAAACACAGTATAATTGATCCTCTGATGAACTTTGATGTTAGGGTAATCCCACACAAATTCTATCAATCTAGCAGATTGAATAGTGTACCCTATATTGTAGTAGATGTTGGCTACAAGATTGTAAAGAAAGATCATACAGATGATTTGGCAGAACTACAACTACAACAACTAATGGAGAACCTTGGAGCTATAAGGAAAACCAAAAGTGCAAAATGTAAATTTGGTTCAATACTTATCTGCATATTCTTCTATGTACAAAATACATTTCCCTCTTTTGGTATAGTTGGATGGAAGACCATTAGGTCAATTGTAGTATAGATCAATGAATATATTGAATAGATGGGAGAAAATTTTGAGACATTAATGACTAGCTACTTATGAAGACTTTAAGAAGTCAATAAAGTAAATGATGGAGATACCTATTTCACTAGTTGAACAACATTACAATGATATATGTTTTCTTGTTTATGCTGATTATACCTTTATAAAAGCTTCTACACCAAAGATCAGATGATTCAGACCACTTGGATATGAGATCAATGTCGATGAAGCATCAACAACAATAACTATACTCCTAGAAGAGGAAGTGGACATGATTTCTAAAATCTTTGGAAACTATAATGTGATGAAATCAAAGATTGAAATTGAGTTGAAAACAGCCTCCAAACTTAAAAAGAAAGATAAACTGGTAAGGAAGCTAAAGGCCAAATTTGGTGAAGGTGCAGGTGAGGAAGAAGAGGAAGAAGATGAAGAGGATGAAGAAGAAGATTGAGAACAAACAAAAAGACCTCTTACACTAACCCAAGGCATGCGAGAGGACAAGGAAGAAGAATAAATAAAAGGTGTTGAGGAAGAAGAAGTCGAGGAAGCACAAACACATGTTGAGTCAAAGAAGAGAAAGGCTAAGGCACAACCTGTGACTAAGGCAAAGAAAATTATAAATCCAAGCCCAACCAAGATAACAACACCTACTACAAGAGACAATGCACATGCCACAACACAAAAGGAAAAGGAGAAGTCCAAACAAGCAGAATAAGGCAGCCAAGTGTAGAAGAAACAAAGAAAATATGTTGCACAGCCTGACTCAGATGAAGAAAAGACTGAATTAGATGATTTGAGTAAATTCAAAATGGTAAGTCCCAAATGACTTTTTGATATTGAAAATATGTTTGAAAATGTTAGAAATAATGTAGATTTATCTAGTTTAAAGAATATTGATTTTGAAAAACTTGGAAGATAGGAGAAGGAACTAGTAGAAGAGGCGGTGTATGTAATGATGTCAAAATTTAAGAACACTCCACTTGAATTTAATAACACTATACCAAAATGCCTATATGAAATTGTTGAACAAAAGTGACATTATTGTTTAAATTTAGAAAAATAGATTAGATAAACAACACTAGCCCAGGTAATGCTAGAATTGACAAAAGGGCAGATTGCCAAGGCAAACAAGAAATATGGAGGAAGGTTTGCACCAAAGTATAGAGCCTTCAACATTCTTCAAAATAATATTGAAGATGTTGTAAAGAAATCCACACAAATGTGGAAATTGATCTATGGATTAAGTAATGTGAAACAATGAGAAGAGGACCCCTTTGAGGGTAAGAATGATGAAAAAGGAGAGGATGACAAAGAAGACTGTAAGGAAGAAGGAAATATAGTTGAGGAGGAGACTAAAAAGATAGATACTAACATGGCCATAGCTCAATAGCAGAAAGATGAATAGAGTGTGCAAGACACACAAATACTAAGTGCCAATCCCCCTCACGACACAAGTGTAATTGCAGAAACCATAATTGTCAAAGATGTCTCTGATACATCCACTCAAAACATCAATCCATTAACTGACATCACAAGGGACAAGGTGAATCTATAAGAACCACCTTTTGCCATCCCTTAAATTACTCAAGTGTAACCTTTGATTCAAAATATAGTAGATACACCCTCTAAGGTTGATACACTTGTGAAAGTTGTTACTCTTGAGAAGAAGCAAGAAGAAGAAAAAGATGCAAATGGATAGCAGGAAGTAGGATAGACAGTTTTATCTGTACCTGAAGCACAAGGATAAAGTGATACTCATTTCATTGTATTAGACAAGAGAAAATTTAAAGAAAGTGATAAAAAACCTAAGGTAAAGGAGCAAGAATCCATCCAAGCACTGGTAACACTACCAACATCTGGCACTTCTCCTACAAAAATTCTTCAGAAGTTGAACATGGAAGCTATACCACTGCAAATCTCAATACTAGGTTCAAGCTCTTCAAAAGCTAAAAGGGTAATTCACTATGGTGATATCACTCTTGATGAAGAGATTAGTAAATTCAAAAGTTTGATTATGACATAATGACCTTAGATCAAATAATCATTTTGCAAAAAGCTTTAGAAAAGAAGAAACATCAAGAAATGTTTAGGAGAGAATATAGGTAGAAGCAAGCTCTTCAAGACATAAAAGATATCTTTTTAGATGCATTTAGTCTACCTACTCCTGAAGAGACCAAGCCACTACTAGAGAAACTATCAAACATAGTGGAAAAGGTCAATAATGAAGACATTGATACAAGTGTTTAAAGTGGTCAAAAAAGAAATTCCAGAGTAAGGTCAATGGGAAGATATCTAGTTACATAGCACTTACTCAATTTGCATTACCAACAAAGGTTAAGGATGTGAAGAAGGTGCTTGAGAATATATTCTCATTGTACACCAAATTGTGTGATCCTACACTCTTCACCCAAGAGATCAAACATCATATTCTAAGCTTGGAGAGAAATCTCAACATATCAGTTACAATGTTACCTCAGAACCTAGCTCAGAGTGAGAAGCATTTTAATACATTGCTTCAATCGCAAAGTCAATTAGTTCTATTAACAATAGAAGAGGCTAACATAAGAGCCAAATTGACAAATATATAGGCATCTCTCACCCCTCACATGGAAATACTAAATAAGGAATTAGGCTATGCAGAAACTCTACTGAAGAAAGACCCCAATCTTTCTATTCTAGATCGCCTAGTACACCTTGTTGCCAAGCTTGCCATCCAACTCAAGTCACTAGATGTTGCATGTGACAACTAGGATGCAGCTCTAAGAATCATAATGTAGGTCCACACATCATTTATAGACAAACACACTATACGTGTATAGCCCATTTTACATAAGTGTCAAAAAGGGGAAGATAGAATATAAGGAATAGAAGAGGGAGAATATCCTATGTGGAAGAATAAAGAAAGGGGGAGTTATACATTTTTGAGAAATATAATGCAGAGATAGAAACAAAGGAGAATAGATCATGAAAGAGTATAAGTACATTGAAGTCAAAGAGTATTAGTAAGAAGAGATAAATCTACTTAGAATGGAGAACATATTTTGGAAATAGAACAAACATATTAACTTAGGGGGAGTTATACATTTTTGAGTTATATAGATTATTGCAAAATTTTGAATTTTTTTGAAGTTTTGTATATAAGCCAAGTCATGGATATGTTATACTCGAGAAGGTTAGATTGATTATGTATATTCAAGTGTTTTTGACACTCGTGTCAAATGGGGAGATTGTTGACCTTAGATTTGTTTTGACGAGTGTCAACACACTTAAGACATTTACTTAGTTCATGCCAGACTAGTAATGCATGCTAAGTAAAAAATGTAAATATTAGATCATGTTGAGTTGTAATGAGTGTCGAGTCACTCATGTGCCAAGTGAACTCAAGTGCCAAGTAGATAGATTGTGCCAAGTAAGTTCAAGTGCTGAGAGAATAGTGGATGCTGAGCAGTTCAGGTGCTAAGTTAGAACAAAATTATAGTGGATATCGAGAATTAGAGACTACATATGCTGAGTAACACAAATTGTACATATTTTTTTGTTATGGCACAAACAACTATGCAAATAATTTTTTAGCCAACTTATGGATAGATTTCGATAGTTTAGAGATAAGGATGAATCTATATGCAAATTCCCTATGTAATTACATGTAAACAATTAGAAAATTTGAAGGTTTAAGTGAAAAAATGGATGAATCTCAACCATAGATTCATATCAAACCCTAAGCCACCCTAGTCTTCTTAAGGAGGATGAAACCCTAATTTTTAATGATGATGAGAAAAATGCACAAGGGATGAATGATCAAATTGGAGGAGTGAAAAAAATAGTTTGTAGAGCATTCAAGGTGACTTAGCAGTAAGACTAAATTGCATAATTAGTTAAGTGAAGAATAGAAGATAGAGGATACAACAGTATGTACATTAGATTGTGAGGGATTAATTAGAGATTGGATAGAGGTGATTTGGTATTAGGCAAGAAAGTCTCAACCACAGGATCTATAATGAGACATTTTGATAGGTGATTTTAGTTAAATCTCTTAACAGAGTAGTCCTAATAGGCTATATGAAATCCTTTAACAAGGTTCTTGCTTAATTGTAAGTTGAAGTCCTCTAAGAAGGGGTTGAAATCCTCTAACAAGGTGGGAATTAATAGTCTTTGTAAGCCTTTAATAGGGTAGGCCTTTCATAGGGAAGATCATGATTTGTGGTCAAACCATTGTAACCTTAATTGGATACACTTTATTGCTGCAATAGTGAAAATTTGTGGGTCTCATCCCCACCCCAGTTTTACCTTCTCATTTGGAGGGTTTATGGGAAATCATATTTGGTGTTAAGTGTGTGTGCTTGATTGGATGTTTACATGTCTAGGGAATAGAGAACCATTAATAGACTAGACTAAATATTGATGTTTTCTATATGGGGGAGTATGTATGATGAGCAAAGTCATCTAAGACTTGTTAATATTGTTGTGAATAGTGTCTTTTAACACTTGAGCTAGTAAGTTGTTGCAGAGTTTGATGTAGAAATGTTGGTTGCTGCAACCTTTGATATTGATGTCAATGAGGGAGAAGTATGGCACGAAAAACATTGTACTATGGGAGAAGGATTTGCATGAAGCAAGACTTGGTGGATTCAAAAAGACTTGGTAGTATTCTTGGAACTAGATATTTTTCATATATGTTGCCATCAATGCCAAAAGGGGAGATACTTAGCATGAATGTTGATGCTATGGGGGAGTAGTGCAAAACATTGTTATGATGTATTTATAACTATGTTTGTCATTGATGACAACATAGCAATAATTTTGTAAAAGACTGACAAAGTAACTTAGACTTTAATTTTTGTATTGCAAATATTATACTACTTATCTAATGATGCATAGTTACTAGCACATACTACAATGTGTATTTGCTGCATAGGCAAGTACATAGAACCTGAATTGATAGTGTATAGAAGATATGATTGATTCACAAAGAACCATATGAAAACAGAGTATTAGAAAATTAGTTCTTATTGTATGATTGCTACAACTCATTACAATTGTAGTGAAGGGTTGCACACTAAACTAGAGATAGTTTACTAACCATTGATGATGTCAGAGAGTGCACATGTGTGAAAGTTTGTGTATAACTATGAGCTAGCAACATTAATTAAATGTGTATTTCATTTAATTAATGTATGATAAGGAAGTATGAAGTTGACTCAAGGATTTATTATTGAGCATGGTATAAATGAAAGATGTTTCTTTATTTTTAGATAGAGAAGTGAAGAAGACTTGTGAATTATTAAGTAGAAAAGTGATAGAAAAGTAGAATGATCTACCTATGCATGTAAGTGACCTTAATGGTTATTGTTACTAAGTTTAGAGTTCTAGATATGATTGCATGGTTTGAAGGCAAAGAAGTCTAATGTAGTAGATAATGGAAGAAGTGAAAGCTATTACACACCTATTATTCTAAAAGGAATAGTATCGAGGTCAATTGGATAGTGAGTTTTTTGATCTAATCCCAAAGTTGTTTGGACAATGAGTTTAGCTGCCTTCCACAACTCCTAACAGAGTTGGCACAACTCCTAATAGGGTTGGAATCTCCTAACAAGTATTCAAAGTCTCTTAACAGGCACTCTTTGTACTAAATGTTTTAATAGACTCCTAACAGGGTCCATCCTCTAACAAGGAATATTTATATTAGTACATCATTTTGTGGGCATCATTCCCACTAGGGTTTTCCCTTAGATCAAGGGTTTCCCTAGTCAACATATCTTGTGTAATTGTTGTGTGCATCTTTATGGTTGTTGTTTACTTTGGTTGAATGGTTGAATTTGTTAAGGAGGATAAATGTTAAAGTATTGAATAACTTATTCACCCCCCCCGCACCTCTCAATTATCTTAGTGGACTATTGTTTCTAATGGGATAGTAAGTTACAGAGTATTGTAGCATGGTGAATTTCCTTAGTGTGGAGATCTTGGTTTCATTCAATATGATATGTGGACCTAGATGATTTTTAGATTTGGGGGATGGTGTGTCATATGCTTAGATGGACCAATATCACATTTTTTTGGGAGCTTCAGTAGTGGCTATATTTTTCCATGACATGGTGATCGATGATCTTCTTTAGTACTGCAGATGTTGGAGGATGCTTTAGATCATGTTATTGCAAAAGGGTCTTTCACATTCATTGGTTTACTAGTTGGAGATGCTATCTTTGTGTGATTGGAGATGTTTACATCTTTAGGCTTCAAAGGGTCCTTGGTAGAGATGCTATTTATTCTTTTTCTTGATATGTTATCATGGTGGATTTTATGTCATGGTTTTCTCTTTATAACATGTTTAGAGTTGTCATATGATATAGTTAAATTTGATATGATTACATGGAGAATGTTATCTCTTTGGAAGAGATAGTTTAGATCATGATGTTGTGTTTATGTTCCTATTTCCATGGTTGGAGCTTTGGCATTGATCTAGGTTTAGTTTCTTAGTATTGAGTACTATGATAATTTTCTTGATACTTCATGAGAGTGCTATGTGTAGACACCTAAGTTTGATTACACCACTTTGGTAATCTAATTTAGCCATCTCTAAAGGAATCATTAATTAAATTTATATTTAATTAATCCTTTGCCATCCCCTAGCTGATTAATTTAGTTAATCATCTATAGTCCTAATTGATAAATCAAATAACATATCATTTATCAATAAAATCCTATTCTCCTATCTAATTGCAAAATCCCCATTTATTAAATAAATCCCTCAAATCTAAAAGGCCCCTAACTTATCCCTAATCCTCCATTTAGCCTAATCCACCCCATCCACCCATACTAACCTAGCTTAGCCACTAACTCACCCACCCTCATGAATGCCATCAACTTGCACATCTCTAACATCCCTAATCTAATCCTAAACCCAAGCCTAATCCACCCCCTAATGTTGTCACATTTTCTAAACAAGTTTAAGACTTTCCTAAACCAAACCAAAGCCTCCCCTCAAAATATCTCAACCAAAAACTTGATGATGCCAACAAACCCTTAAATGCTCTTACAAGCCCACTCGTGACTTTTACACCTCTCCCACTCATGACTCTTACATCCCTCTTACATACTCAACCTCCCTCATCAAGCCTTTAACCAACCCCTTATCCTATCCTCTCACACTCATCCTCCTTGTGACAAGTGTCATCTTCCCATTGGTGCTAAATAAGCACAATCCATGTTCTCTCCTTTGAGTGCATCCTAGCTCTCCTTAAGCTTTCATCTCTCCTTGCATCTAAGCCATCCATACCTCTACCCTTTGGCCTATAAATTGGATCCCCTCCCAAGCCATTTCATCAAAATCCTTTTAGTAAAGTCATAATACTATTTTGAGAGCCAAATCCATACCCATACCCTTATAATGCCAAATTGAGAGCTCACAAAGCTACCAATTTTCCACTACCCATATCTATCCATTGAAGCCATCTTGAGCATTTGAGCACACATACCAAATCGAAGCAAAAAGAATCATCCCCAAAACAAGAAAGGCATTCATTGAGAGAACCTCTTAATGGTTCATATTCTCAATTGAGGGCTTATCTTAGTCTCTCTTATATGTTATAGTGGTTTAATGTGTGAATGCTTTTGTTTTCATTTAAATTAGTGTTCTTAGCACATTAGATTAGTGTATACATTTTGGCATGTCCGGTGGGACCCCACATTTGGGTCTATCTAATCATGTTTTTTTTTTTGTTGTTATGAAAAACTAACCAAGTATAACATGGTTTTCTTGTGTGTTCTTGCAAAAGGTTTGCTGATATTTTTGGAGGTACGTAGGTTCCTCCAAAATTGCGCTCCTGGCCATATAAGTGATTTTGATCCAGTTAACATTTTTGTTGCATCTCCGTGACTCTAGAAATGCTATCCCGCAATGTGAGAATGCTGCTATTTCACCAGTGGGAATGCGAACTCATGACAGCAAGTTTGTAGTTTAACACCAAACAACAGCCACATGCCTTAAGAAAATCTTCTCTGCATCCCTGCCAACCAATATCTCAGCAGGACTGTCATTCTCATTCATAGGAATGCTCCTCCTTCTTGTGGGAATGCTCATGTTTCTAAAATTGTTGTTTGAAAATTGTAAAACCTTATCATTCATAGGACTGTCATTCCCGCGTTGTGGGAACATTGTAAGATCGTAAACCAGTGGGATTGCTCTGTTCAAAACAAGCTCCCTGGTTTTTTTTTATTAATTTTTTAAGCATTCCCGTAGCTTGGTCAACCTACGGGAACGCATCCCCGCAAAGAAAACTCCAGCGGGATCGCATTTTTTCTGTGGGATCCCATAGTTAAGCTTTGATTTTGAAAATTTTGGGTGACTAATCAAGTGAATTTTTTTGTCTCATTGCAGGTTGGAGCAACAAACTTAATCATATTTTTTAGGTTTTTCTTGGAATGAACTTGCATGTTTCAACACATTTTTCATTGAATGAATGTCGCTCAAATCACTCTCAAATGCCATGGACTAAAATCAAGCTTTTATTGGAATGCATGATTAAAACAAAAAATCCAATCTTGAATGCCATAGATCAAATAATCATCTTTTGGGGCATAAAAAGAATCTACATTCTAGAAACTTCTTAAATTTTAAAAAACAAATAAAGATGCTCTAAGTGAGTTTGTAGTTGGACTCACCCTCTTTAATCACCCATCAATTTAACCATTGGTTGCAATCTCAATGCCATCTATGGGGATGGGTCCACCTAAGAGGGTGTTAAGTGCTTCACAAAGATCAAACTTCACTTACTTGTGTTTTTATTAGTTTTTCTAACTTAGAAAATTCCTTGAATGCACATTAGGCTCACTGACACTTCATTTGGGCAGTAAAATTTGAACAAATCTTGACGTGGAGGGCCTTCGGGCATGCGCTTGAAAAATTGAGTTTCACACATCTTTGTTTTGGGCTTAAAACAAACTCACACTCAATCTTGAATGCCTTAAAGAAAATCAATCAGAACTTGACGTGGAGGGCCTCCGAGCGTGCACATTTTCTTTTTGTTGGCCCTAACTCTTCTTCTTGCTTGCATTCTTCGATCGATTTTACTTTTGTTGGTGCATTTCAAGTTGGAATTGAACATTTGCATCTTAAACATGAGTGCTTGCAAAAGTCTAGATGAAAAAACTTAAGCGTTAGTTGGAAAAGAATTATGTCTTTTAGCCCAAGATCATCCAAGTCTTCTCTCCCTTTGTTGTCTTTTGAGGCCATCTTAGGTGCATAAGATTAGGATCCAAAATCTTGTTTAAGTTTTTAGGAGGTCTTCTTAGGGATTTCATCACCCTTTGGGATGACCTCAACTCCAGCATTCCGGTGGAGTATAAGAATCGGGAGGTGAATCAAAGGACACCTCTCTTGGGATTAAGATTTTATCACTCAGGCTAAGCCTCAAGGAACTTTATACCCTTGAGAAGTAAAAGAGGAGAAGTGGGTTACTGCTCCTCTCGGCTGTGTGATATCTTTTTGGTTTCATCTATGGATTTGGACCTCACGTACCTTGGATATATCAAGGGATCCCTAGCTAAAACAATTGTCAGCCTTGCAGACAACCATCTAGGATGTTAATGTGTTTGAAGTGACTGATCGAAACATTTGTAGAACATACACACTCCTTGGTACAAGTATCACATTCTGAGAATCACAAACTTCTATCTGGTTGATCCTATCTATTGCTTGATTTTTTTAACTTGTTAAATGAATGTTTGCCAAACTTGGTCAATCCTAGCTTAGGGCACACTTAGCATAATCACTGCCTATTTTAGAGTTGAACAAGTTGAAGCAAAACAACCAAAATCTCCCCAAAGCCAAGCAGATTCAAGAATTTATGTTGGAACAACCCAAACCCAAATAGAAGTTTCACAAAGTCAAACTCAAGCCATCTCAGGTATACCAAGAAATTTTGGCCAAGAGAAAGGAAATAACACCAAGCCCTCAAATTGCCAAACTCCATAAAGCAGAAGACAAAGCTGCCGACAAAGCCCTTCAAGAAGCCTGGTTAGATCACAATATCAAATTTAGCCAACATCTAGGAGTTAACCCTGCTTATGCCTTACCAACTAGGCATGATTTATATGATTAGACCCCTTTGTTTCTCCATATCTTCTTGCATAAGCTTCACTTTAGAGTCATCTTTGTAGGAAAGCCAGCCATTCTAGGTCATCTCCTTAAGCATTTTAGCTCATCCATCTCATTTAGAACGAAACCATCTAGCCAACAATTAGAAAAAAAAATTCGCATCCAAGCCTTCAAAACTATTGTCACATTGCCAAAACTTGCTTTTCCTACTTTCAAACCACCAATCTCACCAAGATTATCCCTTTGACAAAGCTTTGTCTAGGGTAATCTAGCATTATCACTTGTTATCCCTTGTCACCTTGAGCTAAAGGTTGGGATCCACAAGTGGTCAATCTCGTGTTCTTCCTAAAGGATCATCAGTCTATGCTTAAGTTGACACAATCACCACCAAGCTTGCACATAGGAAAGAAGACCTTTCATTCTTTGGAAACATATCTTTGAAGTTAGGATCCCCAACCCAATCCTCCTTAGGTTTTTCATATAGCTTTGCCTTAACCTAAGAGATCATTTGCATAGAAAAGCCCGCCCCTTTTTTTGCATCCACCAGCATTGTTGCATTTCATCCCTAGGAGCATTTTCATGCCACTTGTCACTCGCTTAGCCAAGAAGAAGAAGGAAACAATGGAGCCCTATCATTTGGATCAAACAACATCACTCCCCTTGAGCACTCAACCATCCTCCAGCCTAGAGAATGCTATACCATCACCTACTGACATTGAAGCTTTCATGAACCAACTAGGAAATGTAGTATGGGTGAATGCCATTATAGACAAGAACAAAGAAACAATCATGGCTAACTTTCAAAGGGAAAATATAGGAGACTTCAACTTTGGAAGACCTCCTCCATTATCAGATCCATCTCACCCATTGTTTGGGTAGCTGCCACCACCCATAGGCTCTTATGATTCAAACTATCCTCAATATGTGTCAAACGAAGAGCCTCAACCCAATCCTTTTGATCCAATAGACCCAAACATACCATCCTCCAACCAAGTTGAAATCTCCATTCCACAAGCCAACCCAACCACCACCACTCCATCCTTGGTTCATACCTCTCCACTCCAAACTATATTTTTCCAAAACACCTCACCATTCACTCCCTTCACTATTGTTGCTGCTACTCTCCAACCCAGCCTTCCAAATCCACCCATCTCCCAAATCAGTGCTAGCATCTTTGGTCAACCTCAACAATATACAATAGGAATGCCACCTATGGGGCCAAGTAATCAACCTTTCATCACCCCCAGCTTGTTCACCATAGCCCAAAGCACAATTCCATCATTTCCATTAGGTTCTTGGAGCTCAATGCTATCAACCACAAATCCACAAGCTACTACCCTCACTCCACAAGGCTATCAAACCCCACAAGCTACCACCAATGTTCTGCCAAGCTCTCAAGTGACCCAAGCTCCTGCCACCACTCTACCAAGCTTTCAAATCTAGCCACCAAGCTATCAAAGCCCATCAGTTCCATTCCCAAGCTTTCAATTTCGGCCACCTCCACCACCAACTAATCCATTACCTCATATTACCAAGTACTTTTCAATGTCACTTCTAGGAGGTAATCCACCACCCCAACCAACCACCAATTATTTGTAGATACCATCCCAAATGGGGGTGCAACCCATATATTTTGGTCAAACTCCTCAAATCCAAAGTCACATTCCACAAGCTCCCCGATCCTTTCCCTAAGCTTAACAACCATCTTATACCTTACCTCCACAAAGCAATCCATTTATCCCATAACTAGCTTATGTTCCTCAATCCCAACCTCAAATCCCATATCAACAGCAAGCCTCGTAGCACATGCAACAATATGTGCCACCTCCACCTCAGCAACCCATTATCCACCATGCAGCTACCCAAACAATGTACAATCCCTATCAGTAAATCCCTCACATCCATTAATATTCAGTGCCCCCATCTAGCGCATACCTAGCTCAAGGCACTCCTACATTGGGGGCACCCCAGCCATCACCTATCAATTCAGAATGGGAACAAATGAAGACAACTCTAAAAGCCATCCAAGAAGGGAATGATCCAAAGACATTCAATTTTGAGACTGTGTGTCCTTATCCATTTGATAGAGCCATTACTATGACTCCATTCCCCTAGCATTTTGAGATACCTAAATTTGAAAAATTTAGAGGAAAAGGAGACCCAGTCACCCACATCAAAGAATTTTACATGCACTGCCAAGAAGTGGCATACAGTGACATCTTCCTCTTACGCCTCTTTCCCAAAAGCTTGGCTAGGCCAGCTCTTGAATGGTTTTATAGAATCCCATATGGGACAATTAAAAACTTCGCTGAATTGTTTGAGGCATTTGTAGCCCAATATGCCCATCTGTTGAACCAAAGTTATCAATAGTTGACCTCATCCACACTAACCAAAAAGGTGGAGAAAGCCTTGCTGAATACCTGCAAAGATGGAAAACCCTTACCACCCACATATCTTGCACCTTGCCAGAGCCCCATGTGGTGAAAATGTTTATTGATAATGCCCATCCTAGCTTGGCTCACCACATGACGATGAACTGTTTGCAGACCTATAAAGATATCAAAGAGAAAGGAATGATCCTTGAGCAAGGACTCATTAAAGATGGTGTGGTCAAGATTTACAAGGAGGCCAACCAAAATCAATCACATTCCAATGACAAGTCTAGGTATTGGAACAAAAATAAGCACATTACAGTAGATGGGGTTATTGATATGAGACATGTGAATATTGTTGGGCCTTCCCAAAATCAGCCCAACCCACCGTATCAACCAAACAACCAACAAGCTATCAACTACCAACAATAGAATCACCAAAGCTATCCAAGCCACAATCTAGGACCCAACTTTCAAGGGTCTAGCAATCAAGCTAATGTCATCAATGTCAATGTAGGACCAAAGCCCAAGTTCCAACCTGCACCTAGAAACTATACACCCCTTGGTGAGCCATTGGATGTCATTTTTGAAAAATTGACTAAGGAAAACCTCATCGAATTTCCTCCTACCCAGCAAATTGATCCAGACCAATCCAAAGCTACATGGTATAAAGACAATGAGTACTACAAATTTCATAGGGGAAAAGGTCACACCACCCTCAGATGCATAAAACTGAAAGATTATGTATAGGACCTCATTGATCAGAAAGAAATCATAGTTGGAGCACAAACCTCTCCTAATGTAGGCTTGCAGATCTATCAAAATGCATTTCCTCCTCACAATAACCAAAATCCTGGAAAAGCACCTATCCAAAACAACAACAACAACACCAACAACTTCTAGCAAAACCAATAGCATGGGAAGAATAATGAGCAAACTTCATCCTATGTAGACTATGGTAGCCTTATAGGTTGTACATCTGAGAAAGAGCCTTTTGTCAATGCTATCAATATCCGAGGACCAAACAATGAGTGTGCAGTCACCACTCAAAGAGAACGATTTAACATCACAGGCCTACTAGTTTCATCAGCACCATCAGCTCCATCAAAAAGTTGGTACAATATCTTGGAACACCTTGGGAACATGCTAGCCCAAATCTCCATTTTAGACCTTCTCCACACTAGTCCTATGTACAAAGACATCCTTGACAGTGCTCTTGTAGATTCCCATGTCCCATCAAATATCAATGCTATTGATTTTCATAATCTCATTGGACACATATCCTCCTGATGTGCCCTATCATTCAAACCCACCGACATACCCTTGGTCGAGCCAGATCATACCCTCCCGGTTCACATAGCCATCATGGTATCCAATTTTTCCATAAAAAGAGTAATGATAGATAATGGATCAGCCTTGAATATTTGCACCCTAAAATTCATAAAACAAGCTGGGTATACTGAGGTAGATATGATCAGTGAGGTTATCGCCATCAAAGCTTATGACAACTTGGAAGGAACCACAGAAGGAACTATTTTGCTGCTAATCAAGGTTGGGTCAGTCATCCAAGAGATAATTTGCCATGTTGTTGATTTAAACCTACCATTTAACATCCTCCATGGTCGCCCATGGATTCATGCCATGAAAGCCATTCCATCCACTTACCATCAGTGCATCAAATTTCTGCATCAGGGCATTGAGGTAACCATCCATGCTGATCCAGAACCCTTTGCTTACTGCAATGCGGTTGAAGCTTCATCTACAAACCATTTCCCTAGAATTGATATTGACACAGCCATCACTAGTTCATCCCACACTTGTAATGACTCAAAAACCATTCTTGCCTCCACCTTATCTACTGTGAAGATCAATAACAAAGGTTGTGGAGAGTATAGTCTATCAGATGCATTTGCTATCGGGGAACTCCCACTTGATCCACATGCCCATGGATGATCGACATATCACAAAGCTAAGGAGATTCCACCTCCTTGATACAAATAGTTTGGCCCAACAACCTTTGTATCCTCAAAAATCCCTCTTCATGACGAGCTCACTCCAGATATCAACAAATGGTTACATAAGGATGCACCTCCAAGAAATCAAGCATGCCTTGATCACTTCAGCCAAAAGTATCCCCAAGAACATAAACTCATCACTTAAAAATGGAACTATCAAGGTGGTGGTCTAGGACTAGAAGAAAGAGGCATGTAGTGCCCCATCAAAGCACACAAGTGGGAAACAAAGTCAGGTCTTGGATTTGGCATACCCACAATTGGGGGCACCAATACAGATGGTCACACTTTTTGGAACATTCACCGTGACCTTTTTGAAATAAAAGACATTCTTGAGGAAGTTAAAAAGAGAGCCTACGATGATATCCTAGACCAAAACTTCCTAGGAGACTCTATTCTCCGAGAACTATCCATCCATTTCATTGACCTACCACTCGCCCATCCACAACTCATAGATTGGGACCAACCAAGAAAATCCTTTAACATGCTAGACTTAACCGTCTTTATTCAAATCTCCTAATAGAGTGCATACTTGTAAAGTATGTTTGTAAATCCTCTAACCAAGTGGATCTAGCAATCCTCTGTGCTCTTAACAAGATAGATCACCAGAAGTGATCATTGTAAGCCTTAACCGGCCAACTTCATACTGTAGTAACGAAGCTTTATGGGTATCATCCACACCATAGTTTTACTTTCTATTTTTGGAAGGTTTATGGGTCACCAAATCTTTGTGCATATATGGTTTAAATGTTTGATAGTTTTTTATGCAGTAGGATAGATGAGTAAATGTTGTGTATGGTTGACTTAAAAAGTTTTATTGGTACTGATTCACCCCTCCCCTCTTAGTAACCTATTATATCTTGAATATTTCCAAAAATTGGTATCAGAGCCTTTTGGTTCTCAGGACAAAGTTTGACAGCTTGAGCAAAGATCTAAGTTATGGAGATATTTAGACTGGAGAAAGTTATTGAAAATGAAAATTTAGATCTAGAAATGGCCATGGTTCAACTCAAAGAAGAAAAGGAGAACCTTTCTCAATCCCTAAAAAGAAGAAAGGAACTTGCAAGATAAATGAATGACCATCACTATGTTGAAGAAAAGATTGAAGATTTTTTACCATCAAGTAGTTCAGAAGAAGCTGACAAGGCAATCAAAGAACTTCTAGAAAAGATGGATCTCTGCAAGAAGAGGTAAGAAAGCTTAAAAGAGAGCAATAAATACAGTCAATTAGGCTATGTGAAGTTTTGGAACAAAGAAACAAAGCACAAGAAGAATTGGAAGATAAAAGCCATAATCAATCCCATCAGCATGAAGACATTATAGACCAACTCTCTAATGCAAATGAAGAAATAAGGATTCTCAAAGTACAAAATGAAAGTCTACAGAATGATTCAAGAACTGAGAGACAAATCAATGAAAGCTTGGAAAATGATCTAATCTCTGAAAGGAAAGTCAATGAAAGAATGATGAAATCCCAAGTAGATATGAATCAATTAAATCAACAAAATGAGGAAAATCTTTATAGACATAAAGGTAAAGTTGGTCTTGGATACAAAGAAGAAGGTGAATCCTCCAAACAAGGTGAACAAAGGAATCGAAAACCCACTTGTAATCACTGTGGCAAGTTAGGTCATACATCAAAAAAAATTTGGAGCAATGGAAAATCAAAATTCAATGGTAAATGCTACAATTGCAATTAGTATGGTCACAAAGCAAATGAGTGCAAGGAAAAACCAACATTTAAAGGCAACTGTCACAAATGCAAAAAACATGGTCACAAGGTATTCCAATGTAGATCCAAATCATTTAATCCAACGGAACAACTTATCAAAGCCATATTTGGATGGGACTACAACACTTGGTGTAGATGTCACTATTGTGGAGAATATGGACATACTGGCATAAATTGTGCAAGACATCACCTAAGGAAGAAGGACACTACTGTAAGGTGCTATACATGTACATAACTTGGTCATATAGCTAGAAATTGCATGAATATAGAAAGAATTGAAGATGAGAAGAAAATCAAAGTAGACAACATTCAGAAGCAAATGAAGCAACAATGGATTCCAAAATCTACCAAACAAAATAAGTCAAGCAATGGCAATATCACTCAAAAAAATGAGTGATTCCACCATTTCCAATTAATATTCATAAAAGAAAGTATGGAACTGCATCCTCCAAGAATTATCCTAAACAGTTCCACAGGAAGAAAGATTATCATAACAATATTCAGATACACTTTGATCCTAGTCTTAACCGAGTTTGGTCAGGTGCAATAAAGTTTCATTTACCAAGTTATATCAATAGAGCAAGGTAGATTCATGACCTTATCAAGTTAGGTCGATACATCAATGTTTTCTCTTGGTTACCGAGTTGATAGTATCTACCGAGCAAGTTGATGACAACCTGTCATTTCATCTACCATCCTACTAAGCATTTATGATGAATGTTTCGTCAAAAAGGGAAAAATTTGATCTCATTCTTCACTATGAACTTTGAGCTAAGTTATCTTCTGTGATTCCAAAGCAAGCTTAAAGCAATTTTGAGCAATTTTTTTTAAGAGCGAAGAATCTGTTTAGAATTTCTCTTCACTTACCAAGCAGCAATGGCATCCGGTAGCAGCAGCTCCAAGCCAAAGAGAGGCTCAGAAATGCTGGTTAAAGGTATGGAATGGAAGGCCCCAAACTTCAAATTGGCACCAACAATTGTAGAATCACTTGACCCTAACGCTGCTCAGTCTCGAATTCCTCCAAAGGTACTCCTTGTAAATGACATTTGCTCTCATTTCAAATGTTCCATTCAAGAACTTGGAAACCTAGAAATTGATAATGCCCTAGGAGAAATGAGCGTAGATGGAAATTTGAAACCCAAGCATAAGCATGTTGAAAGAAAAGGGTTAACCCACATTTCACATTTGCCAAGAAATTTTCAAATTAAATGGGTTAGGTATGTACTCAGTCGGGTTCACAATAGGCAATTGTGGTTAGAGAAACTAGTGCTTATCACAAAGAAAATGATTAACAAGATTACTGGCCTTCCCATATTGAGCAAAGCTAAGACTACCAAAACCCTAGGTCGGGAAGAATTGCAAAGGCTAACCCAAGCAGAATGGGATGGTAAAGGACTTAAGCTCAGTATAGTAGCTGACACTGAATTAAGATTAGGTATTGATGTCATTGCTCACAAAATTTACAGTTCCAGCCATCCAAACAATGTACCTTGTGAAGCAGTAGATTTAGCATATAAGGTAGTAAAGAAAAATGTTGAGTTTGATATGTTTGAATTGCTTTTGTCTCAATTTAACAAAAATATGGAAAGCATAAGGACTTCAAAGAACAATTCCTGCAAATTTGGTTCACATTTGATTTGTTTATTTTTCTATGTTCAAAAGTCTTTTCCATCAAAAGGATCAATAGTATGGAGAAAAGATATTCCCGTTCTTTATCAAATAAATGAGTTCATTGCAAAATTAGGAGAAAATTTTGATAGCGTTTTGGATAATTAATTTGAAGATTTTAAGGAAACAATGAACAATAGGTTCCGGATTCCACCAAAACTGGTTGAGGAATATAAAGAAGATATATGCTTTATGGTAGATTGTGAAAAAGTATACATATAGGCAGTCAAGCCCCGAGTTGCATGGGTGAAACCTCTTCCTTATGAGGTTAATATTGATGAAACCAGAGATATCATAGAAGCACTGGTGAATGAACCAGTAGACCCAAAGCAACTAGTCTTTGGAACTTATGATGAAGCTAAAGCCAGAATTGAGCTTTCAATCAAAATCCCTCAGGTCACTAGTAAAGGAAAGAGGAAGATTTCAAAGATAAAAATAGAACTTGGTCCTCTAATGATTACTGAAGGGAAAGGAGAAGATGATGAAGAAGAAGAGGAAACCAAGTCAGAAAAAGAAGAGGATCCTCAACAGAAGAAAGGTAAGGTGATTATCACCAAACCTAAAAAGCAAGCTATTGCAATCTTCTCCAGAAGAACAAGACAGGTGAAGAAGGAACCTGTATTTGTCAAGCATCCACTCACATCTAAGGCAAGGTTGAAGAAATTAGAAGAAGGTACTAGCTTCACAAACTTCAAAGCATTGAAGTTTGAGACAAGAACAAAATAGGAGAAAATGCAGATTGAGGAGTTGGTATTGAATAAAATGGGAAGATAGAAATACTCTCCAGATGAGATTGCCTCTTAGATTCCTAAAGAGCTATTGGAGAGGTTGCAAAAAAGATGGGAAATTGCAACCAAAGCTGTCAAAGATATCTTTGAACAAATGCTAAAAAATCTCCTGTTGAGTCTCACTAATGCAGAAGTAAAGAAATCACTAAAAAATCATGAAGGTAATATGATGATTAGATTCCACACTTGTTTGAATTTAATCAAAGACATTAAGCATGTTGTCAATGATGCAACAAACATGTGGAAGCATGTCTATCATCTACATAAATCCAATGAGGATATTGTTGAAATCAAAGACAATGATAGCAGTGATGATGATGACATTGAAGATATTCCAAGGGATCTGCATTCAATGATGATAAATGTTGAGGAAGAATTCAAGGAAGATGAAATGGAGGAAGACGACAAGGAAATGGAGGAAGAAGAAGCTGATCAAGCTAAGGAAGAAGATGATCCTGTAAAAATTGCAGCCAAAGTCATTGCATCTCTTCCTCACTCTCCACCTAAAGCAGCTACATCAACTACAAAGATAGCCTCTGCTAATGAGATTGTGTGCACAACAGCTTCATCAATTGCTCAATCTTCACCTGTCTCCTCTCAGCTTCGGGCACCATCTATGCAAGTATCTACCACTTCATTAACCAAGCTACAACCATCTTCATTGACCAAGGCATCATTAGCTACAATAGTAAGTTCATTAGGCATATCAACTTCTACTACAACGTGTATAGTAAGTGTACCCACTAGTACTTCAATTTTGACAACTTCATCTGCTCCAATTTTTGCATCTGTTAGTTCTCCCATACCAACTTGTACATCAATCTTGGGAAGAACATCAATTTTTGATACTGTTAGCACTTCTCTTAGTTTTCCTCTAACCAGTCCTATTCTAGTTTTGTCAGCCAGTCCAGCCTCATCAACTATTTTTTCAGATTCAAAGGGAAAGGGTGAAGTCACTACAAGAAAAGCAAAAAGATGCATGATTTCTAGCAAGGCAATGGATGAGGAAATAGACTTGGATAAGGACATTTTCATTCCTAAGATAGATCTAGATAATGCATCAGTTGATGAAATGAGAATGATCAGTCAGCTATTAGATCAGAAGGCAGGGAAAAAACAACTGAGGCATGAGAGAGACTAGGAATATAGCATTATTGAAAGTGCTAAGAATATTCTAATAGAAGCTATTGGTGTTGAAGTAGATTCTACTCAACACATTTTGAATCAGTTAGAAGAGGCTGTATATAAATTCAATGAGGATAACTCTGGCCAAGAAAAATTGATTGAAAAGGCAGAGAAGAAATTTGACAATAAGGTGCTTGAGCACATTGCTCAGCATATTGCATTAAAACAGGTAGAACTGTCTACAATTTTGAGTAATTTTGAACATTCTTTTAATAATGTAACTTCACTTTTTGGCAAACTTTGTGATGTTACCGTGTATACTAAGGAAATCAAAGAAAAATTGAATAAAATTGATGAGGATATGAAGGTCAGTGCACAAATGTTGTAGCTTGACCACAGTTAAAGTTCATCCCATCATCTCAGAATAAGATTTTTGTCAGAGAAACAGGCAAAATTGTTGAGAGAGGAAGCAAGGATCAAGTGTACTCTCATTGACATCCAAAATATGATCCTTCTTGTCATGGACACAATGTAGAAGCATATTGCCCATTCCAAAACATTGATTTATGACAAAAACTTCTCAATTGTAGATCATATGATTGAACTCTCTGCAAAAGTTCAAATAGCACTCTCCACCAGCAAACTTTTGCAAGAAAATTGGGATAAGACATTGGCTCTTATCCTTAAGGTACATTCTGAGTTTATCTCTGTTAGGAACCTGTGTGTTCCTTCTGTTTATTTTGTTAGAGTAGAGTTGTTGGACGCATATGCTTTGTAAGTCGTCCCGTGAGTTTATTTTATTATCCCACATGCATAGGTAGTATTACTTTTCTAGATCGTACCCAGTATATAAGAATAGGTTGAGGCCCTTGATGGGCACGGACGAATTTATTGTATTGAGCTTGCTCAAAGGAGGTTACCCCCTCAAAGTGGCCTGCGATCAGTAGATTTATTCTGAGTTCTGCTATCACTTTGTATTCTGTTATTTTGAGCATTTTCACGATATTGCTATAAGGAGGTTCTTCTCATCTGGTATCAGAGCACTCTCTTGGGCTCGCTGGGTTCAGGTTCCTCTCACTTCTAATATCTCTTGTTATTGCAATAACTCTTTTCAGTTGTTCTGTCTGTGAGTGAATTTTTCTAAGTCGACTGTTCAGAAAAAAAAAAAAAAAAAAAGAGTAAAATTTTTTCTGTTTTTTAGTCATAGCTTCCTTGTTTGCTTTCTGTTTCTGCTCATACTTCCACAGAACGTCTGCAATATCATTTCGCATACTTCCTTCCTTGGCGACCCAACCCCAAATTTTACATATCAAAGCCCTAAATCCCTCATTTATCTAATTTTAGGGTTTGCCCTATCTTTTTCACCTCTCATCCAATCGCCACCAAACTGAGCCACAAGATTCAATTCCTCATTTTGCTCCCTTATCCCTCTTGGACTGTTCGCCTCATTTCGCCTCCCTACCCTTGAAACCCTCATTTTTCTTTTTCCCTTGTCCCCAGATAGTCTCCCACCACCCGTCGAACACCCATTTCCTATATGAGTTTTACCCAAATCCAAGTTTGCCGTAACTAAAAAAGTTTTTGTTTCTCATCTTCTACCCATTTCAAAAAACAAAAAAAAAAAAAAAAAAAAAAAAAAAAAAAAAAAAAAACCTTGTTTTATGGTTGTTACGCGTACGGGAGCAAAAATCATGGAAGAGGAAATTGCATCCCTCAAAACCAGACTTCAAGATCTGGATGACAAAATTCTGGGTCTTAACTTTCAGCAATCAGCCATGAGCCGAAACCATTCAGGAGATACTGGGTCCTCTTCTAGCAATTTCCGTGGACCAAAGCTTGATTTTCCACGCTTCGATGGTTCTGATCCGACTGGATGGATCTATAGGGCAGAGCAGTATTTCAGCTTGCATAATACTTTGGATAACCACAAAGTCTCCCTTGCATCTTTTCATTTGGAACATGAAGCTCTTCAATGGTTCCGTTGGTACATCAAGGCTAATGTAGGCCCAACGTGGAGCGAATTGTGCACCCTCATTTTGGAGCGCTTTGGCCCTAGTTCCTTTGATGATTTCACAGGAGCACTCACTAAACTGCGTCAAACAGGCACTGTAAGAGAATACCAGACAGAGTTTGAAAAATTAGCTAATCACACAGAGGGCTTGTCTGATGAATTCTTTCGTAGTTGTTTTGTCAGTGGTCTGAAGGATGCACTTCGCTCAGAAGTCAAAATGTTTCGACCTACTACAATGATGGAAGCCCTTGGGTTGGCTAAGTTAGCGGAAGACAAGATTAGTGCTCTACAACGCTCCAGATCTAATTTTGTTCCATTCAGAAATACAGGTTCTCACAACCCTCCAGTCATACCAGCTCCCAGAACTACTCCGATCAAGCACTTGTCTGAAATAGAGATGCGAGTTAGGCGAGACAAAGGGCTTTGTTATAATTGTGATGAGAAATGGTCTCGGGGCCATAGATGTGTTCAGCAAAAGCTCTATCTCTTGGATGTGGATTCTCCACCGGAACTGGAAGAATATGTAGATGCTCAGGAAACAGTGGATGCTGAGGTTGAGCCTCACCAGCCTGAACCTCCTTCCCCAGAAGCTCCACCAGAGATATCTGTCCATGCTTTGGCAGGAGTCACTACTCCACAAACCATGCGGGTCTAGGGTTTCTTCAAGAAGATCCCTCTTACTATACTCATTAATTCTGGTAGCACTCATAACTTCATTGATCCACGAATAGCCAAACAGGCTGATTGCTTTATCCATCCCTGCTCTAGCTTTGAAGTCATGATTGCCAATGGGGGCACTTTACCTTGTAAAGGGAAATGTCGCAATGTGCGTCTCTCTATTGGAGATTATAACATGCGCTCTGACATGTTTGCCTTACCCTTAGGTGGCTGTGATGTGGTTTTGGGTGCCCAATGGTTACGCACTCTTGGCCCCATTCTTTGGGATTTTGCTGAACTTTGGATGCAGTTTTCAGCCGAGGGGCACCAACACACTTTGAAAGGCTTACAACCAGGGTCTCTCAGCATCATCAGTTCACACCGTATGGAAAAACTTCTTAAGAAGAATTCCCATGGTGTCATCGCTCAGCTCCATTCCATTCAGATGCAGCCATCAGCAATCTCTAGCACTCCTGCCGATCTCCAACACATTTTGGACAAGTATTCTGGTATATTTGCTGAACCTGTGGGATTACCTCCTTCTCGTCCAGAGGACCACCGTATTCAGCTCCTTCCTGGCAGTGTTTCGCCCAACATCAGGCCCTACCGCTACCCATTTCATCAAAAGACCGAAATCGAGATACTTGTCCGTGACTTACTGAAGCAAGGTATTATTCGCCCTAGTACCAGTTCCTTTTCTTCTCCAGTTCTGCTTGTTCGCAAAAAAGATGGGTCATGGCGACTCTACATTGATTTCCGAGCACTTAATCATCTCACTATAAAGGACAAGTTTCCCATTCCAGTTGTTGATGAACTTCTTGATGAACTTCATGGGGCTCATTTTTTCTCCAAGTTAGATCTTCGTTCTGGGTATCATCAAATTCGGGTTAATGAGGAGGATATACCTAAAACTGCCTTCCGCACACATGATGGTCACTATGAATTTTTAGTCATGCCCTTTGGCCTCACGAATGCTCCTTCAACATTTCAGGCAGTGATGAATAACATATTTCGACCATACCTCCGGAAATTCATTCTAGTCTTCTTTGATGATATCCTCATATATAGCAAAACTTGGGCTGAGCATCTCCATCATCTGGAGCTTGTCTTGCAACTTCTCTCTGATCATCAACTCTGTGCAAAACTATCTAAATGTGTGTTTGGCCAGGAGGAAGTGGAGTATCTCGGGCATATTGTTGCACACCATGGAGTGCGGGTGGATCCTACAAAAATAGATGCCATGAAAACTTGGCCGCATCCTAAAACTCTCAAGAGCCTTCAGGGTTTTTTGGGGTTGACTGGCTACTACCGCAAGTTTGTCAAAGATTACGGGAAAATTGCAGCACCATTGACAGCTCTGTTAAAAAAGGATGCCTTCTCCTGGACCCCTGTTGCTGAGACTGCATTTGAACAACTGAAACAGGCTATGTGCAGTACACCTGTTCTCGCGATGCCAGATTTTTCCAAACCCTTCACTATTGAGAGTGATGCTTGCGGCAATGGATTGGGTGCTGTTCTCCTGCAAGATGACCATCCTATTGCGTTCACTAGCAAAGCCCTCTCTGGTAAGAATCTAGCCCTCTCTACTTATGAAAAAGAAATGATGGCTATTTTGCATGCTGTACAGAAGTGGCGGCCATACCTCTTAGGGAGTCATTTTTGCATCAGAACCGATCACCAAAGTCTGAAATACTTCCTGGAACAACGGGTATCCTCTCCTACACAACAGAAATGGGTCAGCAAACTCATGGGGTATGATTATGAGATCACCTACAAGAAGGGTAAGGAGAATATTGTGGCAGATGCTCTTTCTCGCACATTTGATAATCAAGCTTCCCTTTCCGCTATTTCTAAGCCCATTCCCAATTGGTTAGCGTCTGTTCAGCAGGGCTATGACAGTGACTCTTCTTTATCTCAAATCATTCACTAGCTAGCCAATAATCCTTCTGCTATACCACATTACTCTTGGGATGGTGCTTCTCTTCGATACAAGGGTCGGCTAGTGCTTCCTCAGAACCCAGCTCTACATCAGGCTATTTTTTATGAACTCCATGCTTCTCCTTCAGCAGGGCACTCAGGCTTCCTCAAAACTTATGAGCGAGCAAGGAGAAACTTCTTTTGGAAAGGAATGAAACAGACGATTCAATAGATGGTGGCTGAATGTGATACTTGCCAACGCCACAAGGGTGAAACGACCCTCCTTCCTGGCTTGCTCGAACCATTGCCCATCCCTACACGGATTTGGACTGATATTTCTATGGATTTCATTGAAGGGCTTCCTAAATCCGGTGGCAAGACAGTGATCTTGGTTGTGGTTGATCGTCTCTCGAAATATAGTCATTTTTGTGCCCTCAGCCACCCCTATACTGCCTCCTCTGTTGCACAAATCTTCATGGACCAGATATTTCGTCTTCATGGACTCCCTTCTTCCATTGTCTCTGATCGTGATGCAACTTTTACCAGTCATTTTTGGACTGAACTGTTTCAGAAAACTGGCACCAAACTGAAGATGAGTTCGGGCTATCACCCACAAACTGATGGTCAAACGAAAATTGTCAATAAATGCTTGGAAACTTATCTTCGTTGCTTCACTTCCGAACAGCAACATCAGTGGGCCAAGTGGCTCCCTTTAGCTGAATGGTGGTACAATACCTCTTACCACACTGCCTCTAAAATGACTCCATATGAAGCAGTCTATGGTCAGGCACCTCCAGTGCTCCTTCCCTACACTCCCAACAGCTCACCAGTCCAGGCAGTTGACATAGTTCTCCGCAGCAGGGATCAGATTCTTCGTACCTTACAGGATAATCTTCACATGGCCCGTAATCGGATGAAACAACAAGCAGATCAACACCGTTCTGAGCGCTCATTTCAAGTTGGGGATATGGTTTTTCTTCATCTACAGCCATACAAACAATCCTCCCTAAAGCTGAAAGGGCGTCATAAGCTGGCCCCAAAATTTTATGGGCCTTATCAGGTTCTGCAGAAGATTGGTTCCGTTGCTTATAAACTGGAACTTCCTCCTTCTTCCCGCATTCATCCAGTCTTTCATGTTTCTTGTCTAAAGAAAGTTCTGGGTACCACTGTCAGAGCACAAACTACTCTCCCTGAAATGGATATGGAAGGATCCATTATCCTGGAGCCGGTGGCAATCATTGACCAGCGCACTCGCCAGCTTCGCTCTCGCTCCATCTCTGAGGTCTTGATTCAGTGGCATGGCATGCAACCAGAGGATGCTACCTGGGAACCCCTTCTTCAGATTCAACAACAATTTCCACACCTTAAGCTTTGAGGACAAAGCTTTTTTCTAAGGGAGAGGGGATGTTAGGAACCTGTGTGTTCCTTCTGTTTATTTTGTTAGAGTAGAGTTGTTGGACGCATATGCTTTGTAAGTCGTCCCGTGAGTTTATTTTATTATCCCACATGCATAGGTAGTATTACTTTTCTAGATCGTACCCAGTATATAAGAATAGGTTGAGGCCCTTGATGGGCACGGACGAATTTATTGTATTGAGCTTGCTCAAAGGAGGTTACCCCCTCGAAGTGGCCTGCGATCAGTAGATTTATTCTGAGTTCTGCTATCACTTTGTATTCTGTTATTTTGAGCATTTTCACGATATTGCTATAAGGAGGTTCTTCTCAATCTCTCATTTTGGACTCTCTTTGTAAATAAATATTGTTTAATTTGGCATTATTGTCAAAAAGGGGGAGATAGCACACTCCAGGAGATACAATTGTGAAAATATGTGTAATGACTTGTAAATACTGTGCATATTGTATGGGGGAGATACATGTAAGAAAAATATGTGTAAATAAGACTTGCAAAGAGAAATTTTGAAAATTTAGAACTGTATGTCAATTTTTTGCACATAAACTTTGAATCATAATTGTTTTTGTCACTAATGCCAAAGGGGGAGATTGTTGGTATAAAGTTATTTGCCATTAGTGACAACACTCATCTCACAGTTCTAACCGAGCATCGAGTAATATAGTACAGACCGAATAATGGCAACACAGTTCTAACCGAGCATCGAGTAATACAGTACAGACTGAATGATGGCAACACAGTTCAAACTAAGCACTGAAGACACAGTATTAACTGAGTGAAGTTGCACTTAGTGTCATCCGAGAAGATGCACTCAATATTAACCGAGTGAAGTTGCACTTAGTGTCAACCAAGTAAAGATGCACTCAGTATTAACCAAGTGAAGTTGCACTTAGTGTCAACTGATTAAAGACGCACTTAGTATTAACCAAGTGAGGAAGCACTCAGTGATGACTGAGTGAGGAAGGACTCAGTGATAACTGAGATCAGGAGGTTATTAAAGAAGTTAGTTTCTACCAAGTGACACTAATGGTTACCGAGTTCCAGGCAATGTTGTATGACTAGTATGAACTGAGCCCCTACCTCTACCGAGTGCATGACGATGCCGAGTAATGAAGTGGATTCCGCATATTAGAAGGTCATCAAGTCTGTCTGAAGAACCTGAGTTTATTTTACTATTTGGCCAACTTAGTTATATTTTGTTGACTTGTTTTTGGCCGACCTTGCATGAATAATTATTGGAATGGTGTGTATATATATACAATTGACACATTCAAATATACACAAGAGATAGAATATTGCAAAAGGAGGGACATAAGATATGATATGCGAATTCATCAGCAGAAAAGAATATTCATCAAGGTCTACCAGGAGTGGAAATGATTTCACCAATCACAGAAGGTGATCTACAATAAAGAACTCAGTCAAGTTTTAAGTTGATCTGTTGGTTTATCCTAACAGGTGAATAATTTTTGCAAATCCTTTAACAGGGTAGACTTAACTTTCTTAATTCAAATATCCTAATAGAGTGCATACTTGTAAAGTATGTTTGTAAATCCTCTAACCAGGTGGATCTAGCAATCCTCTGTGCTCCTAACAGGGCAGATCACCAGAAGTGATCATTGTATGCTTTAACCAGCCAAATTCATACTACAGTAACGAAGCTTTGTGGGTATCATCCCCACCCCAGTTTTACTTTCTATTTTTAGAAGGTTTTTGGGTCACCAAATCTTTGTGCATATATGGTTTAAATGTTTGATAGTTTTTTATGCAGCAGGATAGATGAGTAAATGTTGTGTATGGTTGACTTAAAAAGTTTTATTGTTACTGATTCACCCCTCCCCTCTCAGTAACCTATTATATCTTGAATATTTCCAACAATTTGCACATTTACTAAAGAAGGATGAGAACTTCAAGTGGGATCCTTTATGTCAGTACAACTTTGATCAGCTCAAGCAGTATCCTTCCAATCCCCCTATCTTGGTTCTACCAGTTCCTAGTCGTCCCTTGATCTTATACATATCAGCAATGCCTACTGCTCTTGGGGCACTTCTAGCACAACACGATGACTGCAGCCAAGAAAGATCCATCTACTATATCAGTAGAACCCTAGTTGGTTATGAACTCAATTACACGCCTATGGAAAAAGCTTGTTTGGTAGCTGTTTTCTCAACTCAAAAGCTTCGCCACTACATGCTGAGTCATACCATCCAACTAGTATCCAAAATTTATCCCCTCAAGTATATGCTCTCTAGAATAGCACTTACAGGCCGTTTGGCCAAATGGGTTATGCTCCTTAGTGAATTTGACATCCAATATGTGGACAGAAAGGCAATCAAAGGGCAAGCTATCGCAGATCACCTAGCTGATGCACCTCTAATAGATGCATATCCTTTGATCATAGAATTTCTAGATGAGCATATCTATCTAATTGAAGAACAACCCCCATGGAAACTTTATTTTGATGGCTCATACACATCTCATGGATCAGGGGTAGGAATATTATTGGTCACACCTCAAGGAGATTACATTCCAAAAGCCTTCAAGCTACAATTCCCCAGCACAGACAATATAGCTGAATATGAAGCTCTCATAGTAGGATTAAAGATAGCTGTAGAATGGAACATCACTGAGTTACAAATCTTTGGGGATTCTCAGCTCATCATCAAGCAAGCCCTAAATGAATATGAAACCAAAGACAAAAAGCTATTACCCTACAAAGAGCTAGTTGATCAGCTAACCCAGCATTTTACAAAGCTTCAGTTTACACAAGTGCCTCGAATGCAGAACAAAACAGTAGACACTATGGCTACTATCAGTTCACTCTTGGAAATTCCCCAAGCAGCTACATAGTATGAGTTTTTAGTCGAGCAGCTCCTCACACCCACCTATGCAAATGAGGATTCAAATCATGTTTGTATCTTGGTTGGTCCCCAATCTTCTTGGTACCATGAGATTGATTCTTACCTTAACGATGGTATCATATCCCCTCACCTCACACGTACCCAATGCCAAAACCTCATCTAAAAATCATCTCGCTATGTTATCATAGCCAATACCCTATATCGTTGGGGTTATCATGATACTCTCTCTCGATGTTTAGATCAAAATGAGGCCACGATGGTGTTAAAAGAAGTACACTCCAAACTTTGCAGTGCCCACATGAGTGGTATTGTCTTAGCGCGACAAATCCTTAGAGCAATCTACTATTGGCCTACCATTGAAGAAGACTCCTGTGACTTTTTCAGAAAGTGTCTCCCATGTCAGCAGCACACAAATCTTGTGCACGCTCTAGCACAGGCTCTACAGGCTATTGCACCACCTTGGCCTTTCACTTGTTGGGGCCTTGATCTAGTTGGAACTATCACACCTCTCTCATCTGATGGACATAAATGGATAATAACTGCTATAGGCTATTTCACTCAGTGGGTAGAAGCAGTCCCCCTAGTCTTAGCTACAGGAGTCCAGGTCTCCAAGTTCATCTTGTACCATATTGTTTGCCACTTTGGTATCCCATCCACCATCTTCACTGACCACGAAGGTAACTTTGAAAATCTCAACATGGAAGAATTATGCACTTCACTCTACATTGATCACTGCTTTTCTAGCCCATGTTTCCCACAAGGTAACGACCAGGCAAAGGAAACTAACAAAACCCTCCTCAAAATCCTAAAGAAAGTTGCTAATGATTCTAGCCGCGATTGGCACCTACAAATAAATCCAGCCCTATGGGCCTATTGAACCTCCTTTCGTATGTCCACAGGAACAAATCCATACTCCCTAGTCTATGGTGCCAAAGCGGTACTACCCATAGAGGTTGAACTTCACTCATTGCGCATATCTTTGTGAGGGCAAATATTAGATGAAGAATACAAAGTAGCTTGGCTCACCCAACTACATCTCTTAGACGAGAAGTGATAACAAGCCTATGATCATCTCACAGTTTATCAAACTCATCTCAAAAGAAATTTTAACAAGACGGTGCTTCCACGACACTTTAAGTCGAGCGACATGGTCCTCAAAGAAAACATGAATGTCCAAGCAGATCAAGAAAAGAAGGGCAAGTTTGAACCTACATGGCTTGGTCCTTATTTTGTCACTGCATCCTTTGGCTCTAGAGCCTATCAACTATCTACACCAGAAGAAGAACTCTTGAATGATCCTACTAACATCATTCATATCAAGAAGTTCTATTCTTGAAGATCCTTGGTATACCCCGCTTTTGAAAAAAACAAAAAAATAGTAAAGATAAATAAGCATCCAATGGTGAAAACTTGGCAATTCAAGCGCCTTGGATAGGTACCTTGGTGAAAACCTGGTAATTCAGGCGCATTGTGTACTAAGACTAATCCATTATCTATCACTATCCTATCCCTCACCCATTCCACTCACCATCTCATAAAACACCTGCTTGTTCCCTTAGTGTTCCAACCAAATAACCAAAATCTAATGAAGCTTGTAAATACCTCCTGTACAGCTTGTAAATCTTGTACCTCAACTTGTAAATCTTATATCCTAGCTTTTCTCCTATCACATGTACACAAAGAATCCCATTTTCACTTAAGCTTTTCACAAACCATCTACCTATCCACCTATCAACCATTACAGACATCCCACCCTTCACAAACATTTCCATCTCACAAAAACTAAAATATGAACACAACCTTGTACATTTGTAACATATCTTGGTCTGTTAGCTTGTACAACCTCTTTAGCTTAGTACCATTGTATCTATCTAGCTTTCGTGTCAGTTCATCCTTGGTCAGCATCTTGCACATATTGTACAACCCTTGGTTAGCTATTCCAATGCATCCTTTAGCTAGATCTTCTATCACGAAAGTGTTATCCTTCTTAGTTCAACTTGCCAGACACATCACTCATCTAGGTCCATCAGCTTAGGTGCTTTTTGATAGATCCTTGTAGGATATAGCTTTGCTTATGTCTGATCTTGGTCCGTTTGTACCTCATCCCACCCATCTCATTGGAAAATGGTTCTCTTTTAGATTTTTGTTTTCTTTTGATTTGGAATCTTCCCTTTTGGGTCTTGAAATATCTTTTCCAAGAAATATTTTCGTTCCCTCCTCAAGGTTGCCATGATCTTCCATATCATGGTATACTGCGAATGGGGCAATCTAGGCATTAGGTCTTGATCATATCTTTTGCTTGTTTTCTTTTCTGCTTGTGGGTTACCTAGTGTCCTTTCCACGCTACTTCCTCTAGGATTCATGTGTGATATTGGGGCAATCCTTGTGTGTTTGTTTTGAGTCAGTTCATCAGTCCTCTGGATAGTTGGTGAAAAGGCCTTGATGTTCTTGGTAACCTTGGCAATTAACCAACAATCCTATAGAAAATCTAGTGCTCAACTACATGGTGGTACTTCTCTTTGAATTATCCCCTCGCTAAAAAAAAAATAGCTTCAATGGATTCTCTTCATCTCCATTATCCCCCATCCATCTCCAGCATTTGTCACTCCTCCCCCAGCTTATGCATCAGTATCTCTTTGAATCACTCCTCACCTTTAGCTTTAGGGATCCATCAATCCAATCAATCCACCAAGCCTCATCTTTTGAGACCCACAATCCTAGTACTAGGGATCTCTGAAACCCATCTTCCGCCAATCTCACTCTTTGAAATCCTATTGCATCAGCTTTATCATCCCATCATCCATCTCCCTATCCTAGATTCCTTTTTTATAGCACTCCGCTCCTTCATCCCCCACCATTCTGGAAAGTCTTAAGCTTGTGCATCTGATTTCCCTTTATCTTTCTCCCGTAGTGAGAGTTTGAGCTAATTCAAACCCTTTTCTTTGCCAACCTGTGTCTCAGCTTGTCTCAATTTCTTGTACTTTTCAAAAAGTCATCAAGCCTCATTTCTCTCCCTGCCACCTTCTTTAGGAGGCATCATCTAAGTTTAGTCTCTCCTCCTCTTATCCGAGACTGGGGTAACTATATTTCTAAAAATATCTTCCTTGTGTCATCTCCATTCAAACTTCTTTGAAATAGTGTTGTCTCAACACTATGTCAAAGAGGGGCAAAATATAGACACATAAATTTGATTACACCGCTTTGGTAATCTAATTTAGCCATCTGTAAAAGAATCATTAATTAAATTCTTATTTAATTAATCCTTTGCCATCCCCTAGCTGATTAATTTAATTAATCATCTATAGTCCTAATTGATAAATCAAATAAACTATCATTTATCAATAAAATCCTATTCTCCTATCTAATTCCAAAATCCCCATTTATTAAATAAATCTATTTGATAAATAAATCCCTCAAATCTAAAAGGCCCCTAACTTATACCTAATCCTCCATTTAGCCTAATCCACCCCATCCACCCATACTAACCTAGCTTAGTCACTAACTCACCCACCCTCATGAATGCCATCCACTTGCACATCTCTAACATCGCTAATCTAATCCTAAACCCAAGCCTAATCCACCCCCTAATGTTGTCACATTCCCTAAACAAGTTTAAGACTTTCCTAAACCAAACCAAAGTCTCCCCTCAAAATATCCCAACCACAAACTTGATGAAGCCCACAAACCCTTAAATGCTCTTACAAGCCCACTCATGACTCTTACACCTCTCCCACTCATGACTCTTACATCCCTCTTACATACTCAACCTCCCTCATCAAGCCTTTAACCAACCCCTTATCCTATCCTCTCACACTCATCCTCCTTGTGACAAGTGTCACCTTCCCATTGGTGCTAAACAAGCACAATCCATATGCTCTCCTTTGAGTGCATCCTAGCCCTCCTTAAGCTTTCATCTCTCCTTGCATCTAAGACATCCATGCCTCTACCCCTTGGCCTATAAATTGAATCCCCTCCCAAGCCATTTCATCACAATCCTTTTAGTAAATTCATAGTGCTATTTTGAGAGCCAAATCCATACCCATACCCTTATAATGCCAAATTGAGAGCTCACAAAGCTACCAATTTGCTATTACCCATCTCCATCCATTGAAGCCATCTTGAGCATCTGAGCACACATACCAAATCTAAGCAAATAGACTCATCCCCAAAAGAAGAAAGGCATTCATTGAGAGAACCTCTTAATAGTTCATATTCTCAATTGAGGGCTTATCTTAGTCTCTCTTATATTTAATTGTGGTTTAATGTGTGAATTCTTTTGTTTTCATTTAAATTAGTGTTATTAGCACATTAGATTAGTGTATACACTATGTTGCAGTGGATTTTTGTATGGAGTGATTGATTACAGGTGCTTGTGAATACATGGAGACTTAGGTGAGGCTAGAGTTCTCTTGATATTAGAGACATGTGTTGCACGATGTATACTCTTGATGAGATTTCAAAATAACTTTCAAGGAGTTTACACCTTTTTTGGACCCAAATTAAATAGAGACCTATGAGGATTTTTCTTAGATAAGTGACAGGGTGACTTGAATATCTTTGAGGAGAATTCTCATTTAACGCTCTTAGTCTACTTGGAAGTTTATCACTTGAGAGTTATTGCCCAATGTTACTTTCAGGTGCTTTATATTTTCTTTCATATTCATGGATCTTGAGTTACTTTTATATGGTTTTGAATGATTTATTGTGAGAGATGGGTAACATGATTATCTCCTTGAGGTATATTTTCATTTATGATGGCAATACAAGATGGTAGTGGGCTGATTTTTTGAAATGGGAAATGGAGTTAGTTGATCTTCTTTGAGAGGCTTACATCCATATAGATTCATGATATCATGTTACATTTGGTCTCTTGAGGTTGAACAATTTTAGATATTGTTGTGGCTTTTTTCTTGGGGTTGTGAAGGAGATCATACTTTACACAATTGACATTTAGAAATGTTTGTAGTAGTACATGTACATGCTTATAATTTTCAAGCTCTCTATTTGGTCTTGGTTATCTTATTAGATGTTTGGGTTCACATAACATTATTTTTTGAAATTTATTGGAGCTAAGGTGGTCAAATTTTTTTTGGTCATTTATTATCACTCGTACTTCATTGTTTTTGTGATGAAAAGATGGTTCCTATAACTCTTTTCTTTATTGGATGTGGAGAACATGGGAAAGTTGTGGAGACTAGATGAGAGAGATATTTCTTGAAGTATTTTCGCTACATGATTTTCATATCTTTGTGGATGGTCCTTGGTACTACATGGTTACACTTTCTTTTTGGTGTTATCAGTACACTTAGTATGCCTTTAACTTTTTAGATTCAAGAAATTACCCATGTAGTGGGAGTTCTTGTATGTGTTTGGTCTTCATTTATTGGTTTGCACACAAAGCTTGAGGTTGTAGTTTGTGGGTTGGTTATGTTGCAGTCATAAGTTTTCTTGTGTTGGATGCCTTTGATGTATGGGAGATTTGATGGCTTATCATTTACTATGGATGTTATTTTCAGTTATCATAACCCTATGCAAATAACTTCTCATCTCTCGCTTAATTGATGATAATAAAATCAACTTCGCCATCTTCCATCTCTACTAAAGCCTAAGAATTGCATTAAGCTTACATTTAAGAGATTTAAAAACTTCTTTAGCTTAAACTTTTGGCTTATCTATCTAGCCATCCCACCATGCACATGGTGGATTCTTTTCTCTTTCCATTCATAACCTCACTCTCTACTAGGTTTAAATCCCCAAGAATTTTGATGATAATAAAATCAAGTTCACCATCTTCCATCTCTACTCTAGCCTTACCTTGGCTCTGATACCAATTGTAAATATATAAATGAGAAAATAAATGGAACAAAGCATAAATCAAGAAGATGATTACACAACAACACAGGTATTTTATCGTGGTTAAACAAAGCTTGCCTATGTCCAACTCTAGAGAATGAATAATCACGTGATTGTTCAGCTTCACATCTGAACAATTAACAATCCCACATATTATTAACATAACATTTATGGATAAACACAAACTAGCTATATGATAAATTGAAACTAAAAATTAAGTAAATAAATTTATATGTATAAAAAACTTTACCTGATTCACTAGTTTTTCTTTAGATGAATTTATGGCATGTACCTTATTTTCTTAAGATAACAAGATGTCCAAATATATTCTAGACTAGACACTATCTATCATTACTATAGTAGTCTTGGATGGTCCTATTTTCCCATCCAGGTTTTCTATTTGAGTTCAATTTTTCCTAGTTTGTCTGTAAAATGACCTTTAAATTTGGAGATCATAAAATGATGATGAAAAACACCATGTGTCTGATAATCCCTATTGTCACAAACAAGGAAAGTTCTTATCAACCATCCTAAAATTTAGACTAGCTTAACCAAATAATTACAATTGAAAACTTGAATTAAATGGGGAGAGATTCAAGAACAAATAAAAGTTTTAGGATAGAGGTAGAAGAGATAGATTTGTTGCACCAAAATTATCTTCTATATAAATTGTAAAATGCTTATTTATTTATACACCAATATAGAGATTTTCATTATAGAATAAATTTTTTAAACAAGGGGATTCTTCAAAGAAATCCATAACCCAAATAAAGAATTCATTTTAACACTATTCCTCTCTTGTTAATTAGCTCCTTTAAATCAGCTCATCAAAAAATTATGATAGTACAAAAATTTGACTTAGACCATTGAATTTCCTTCACAAAAAATTTCTCACAAATACTTAAAAATAGAATAGAGATTACTAAAACAATACACAAGTTTGTTCCTCAACAAAGAGAGTAAAAACATATTTATTATTCCTTGAATTATTTTTGAGAGTGATAATCTATTTTTTCTTGGCCTAATACAAAGAGCAGTGAGGCGACTAGTATAGAATTTTACACTACAAAAATATATATTAACAATAGTAGTCCAATTAAATGGACAACTTGCCCAAACTAAGCTTTTTGAATAATCAAAAAGATTGGTTGGAATTTCTATTTGTTGTACTCCTTGTAGCCTCTGTTATTGGCATCAATTAATTATTGACAAAAGCTATACATTTTGGAATAAGAACATAAGTGAATTGCAAGAAAAAACTCTAGGTGTAATGCCATCATGCCAGAGAGACAATCATATGACTTTAGAAAATAAATTAACTTTTCCAAATTTTAGGGAAAATAGTTTAGGTTTTGAGTGTTATTAGGGCTTTCGTGATTAAATTCCCTTGGAAGGGAAAAACTACCAACAAAGAAGAGATTCCATAATTCCATCACCTTTAATTTTAGAATCATCACAAAGAGACAATGACTTGTGTTTTTCCCACTGCCTCTGATGTATTCTACACCACTTAGGAAACCTCCTTCTCAAATAGAATTTCCTTCAAATTACATGTATATTTCTCTAGCCTTAGTAAAACTTTAGGGTTTTTTGGGCTACTATTACAACTAGGGTTTTCTTCAACACTCTTCCAAATTTAGGGTTTATAGGGCCACTCTTAGGGTTTATTGGAATCTTTTTACAACTTGAATTATAGCTAAAGATTTTTGAGAAACTCTTAAAATTTTAGGGTTTTCTGAGCTACTATTATATCTTGAATTACCACTAGGGTTTTCTGGGCCAATCTTAAATTTTAAGGTTTATTGGGATACTCTTATAGACTAATGAACCATGAGAGTAGTCTCATATGGGTCACTAATGAACTTGGAGAACTATTTAAAATTTGAATCATTCATCATCAAGATTACATCTGCTATTGATTTCACTAGAAAACTTTGTTTAGACCCAACATCTTTTAGGTCTATTGCAAGCTTTCTTCATATCTAGCAACACAAATACTAAGATATGGTGGTTGATGTAGTCATTGATGTCCTTCTCTAACCTAAGCATCTAGGAAGCATATATCCAACAAGGGAAAATGGAGTTTGGGTCCTTGCAAATCAAGCACACAAATTTTTTGAATTTAAGGATGACAGGTTTAAATAAGAGCATACAATCTAACCCATTTATTTGTATGTGGGTTGTGCTCCTATATATACCTGTAAAAGGGGATGAATAAATTACAAATCTGAAGATAATTCACAATTTCTAAGAAACTACAAATAAAATACTTTGATATTATTGAAAAATTTTCAGATACGTAGCTATAGTAAAGTGATAATACTTTAGAAAAGTTCATTGTTAGGTCATTTTCGTCTTGATTCCTAGTTGTTTCCAAGACAAATGTGTACAAAAACTAGACAATTTCATGTGATTTACCCTATAAAAAACCTTCACAACATTAATAGAAATGAAATTCTAATCACCCATTAGTTTCCAAGTAAGTTAAGCAGATGGAGTCTACTGGGAAACTATGTTATATTTCTTCTACTATTAAAAAATTATAAGTTATGTGTTACAAAAATAAGTTACCCACATGAATCTTTTGGATAGTTTATGTGATAATTTGCTAATAAAACACATCTTCTTTGATGTTGGATGTTATAGAAATGAGTGCCCATCTTTCTATGGTGCTCCCATTGGATTATTTTTGTGATATTTGTTCTTCTTTAAATATTTTTATCTTCATTCAAATCGGGTGTTAAAGCTCTAAATTGTTATTTCTTCTAACAAGTGCATCACGTTTGCAAAATAAAAAATAATTAAGCAGTCATATGAAAACCAATTGAAATGAAAATTAACTAAAAAGAAGAGGAGGGAGGGAAAAGTCTTTTCAATATCTTTAAGGTCAAAGATAGATTTTGGAAGGAATCTTTTTATGTATTTTTTGTTACCAAATTCATATATTTTCTCAATCTCAGAAATTGTCACAATCATACTTGCAATTTGACAGTCGCTCTTATTTTCTATATCTATATTTAATGTCAATAGGAATTCTACATTGGTAGTATGGGTGGAATTTTAATTTATAGTAGATATCTATCAAATATTTTTAGATAGATTTATTTAAGATATCTATCCTAGTTATATATTTTTAATGATAGTTTGTCATTTTAATGTCTTTTATTTTATATTTTATAAAAAATATTAATATTATGATCACCTCATATTAAATATATCTTACATCATGACAACTTCATTCTTCATGCTAGTTTGATATTAAGTTACATTGCATCACCTTCATTTTATGAGGTAACATTGAGGTCAAGGGTCCATGCTTCATTTGCATTTGATTTGGTTGCATATCACAAGGTTGCATTGCATCAAAAGGTATTATTACATCAATGGACAATACAAAATTAATTAGGTTGATAGTATGATCTATTTCTATTAGGATTTAACTCTATATTTTTTTAGTTAAACTCATCCACCCATGTTTCATGAGTAGCGATTCACACAAATCCATTTCTCACAAGAATAAATGGAACACTTCACACTTGTTGAAAATAGGTTATGATCACAATTTGACTTGTAGTGGGAAATATCTCCTACTTATCAAGTTGATATATTCAATTTTATATTGTACTAGTTATTAACAACAAGGAAAAATTAATTGATGTGCAAAAACCAAAAGAAAAAGATTGGAAAACACATTTGAAATAAAAAATGTAACAAGGTCTAAAAAATGTTTTTGCCTAATGTCAAAGAGGTACTACACTTAGACAAGTAATAGAAACTAAATAAATCTATGGTCTCAAAGTTGATAACCTCATATTAAATATCTTGTATCATGACAACTTCATATTAAATATTATGATCACCTTATATTAAATATATCTTGCATCATGCCAACTTCATTCTTCATGCTAGTTTTCTACTAAGTTACATTGCATCACCTTCATTTCATTAGGTAACATTGAGGTCAAGGGTCCATGGTTCATCTATATTCAATTTTGTTTTATATCACAAGGTTTCATTCGATCAAAAGGTATTATTGCACCAATAGACACTATAAAATTAGTTAGATTGAAATACATGTGATACTACTATCAAGATTTAACTCTATAGTTTTTGAGTCAAACTCATTGACCTATGTATCATGAGTAGTAATTCATAAAAATCAATCTCTCATGACAATAAATGGAACACTTCACACTCATTGAAACTAGGCGATGATCATAATTTGACATGCTGTGGAAAATATCTCCTACTTATCAGGTTGATATATTCAATTTTTTATTGTACTAGTTATTAACCACAAGAAAAAATTAATTGATGTGAAAAAACCAAAAGGAAAAGGATTAGAAAATACATTTGAAATTGAAAATGTAACAAGATCTAAAATTGTTTTTTGGTCTAATGTCAAAGAGGTGGTGCACTTAGACAAGTAATAGAAAAGTAAATATTAAATCTATGGCATAAAAGTTGATTTTAGTATCAACAATGTTTGACCAAGGTCCAAAATTTGAATTCTTGAAGATAGGTTGTCATGTTAAGGATATGGAAAATCACAATAATGTGATTGTTGAAGAAATCAGGATGGGAGGTTTGTATAAACTTGATGTCAAAATAGAAAGTTGTCATGAAATTATTTCTACATGTGCATCTACTAAATAGCTATGGCATAAGAGGTATGGTCATTTAAATTTAAAAGATTTAATTTCTCTACAAAGAAAAGAGATGGTGCAAGGTCTTCCAATATTTAAGGATGAACAAATTAGTTGTGATGGATGTGCCACTAGTAAATTTAGGCCTAAATTTTGACGCAAAAAGGTCAAAATTATGACCAGAGTTGGTCAAATTGGAAACTAAACTTGTTGTTGCTCTTTTTTAGTTAGTTTTTCAACGTAGGCATTTTGCGTCAAAATTTCAACTTCATAAAGGTGGACTTACTGATGCAAATTTCATCGATTTCCTTAGTCCGACTTGAACTGTTATTTTCTCATTTGCGAGCGCTACTAGTCAAAATTTTGACATAAACCTAGACCAATTTTGCGTTGAAATTGTGACCAAAACCCCTTACTTTTATATGTTGGTGCCGTACAATTTACATCGAAGGCAGACCAATTTGGCATTGAAATTGTGACCAAAGTGACACATTTGTGTTGAAATTGAGACCAAGATAAGTAGAAATTTTCATGGGCTATCCCAATTATTGTAAAAGATTTGCTCTAATAGGAGCCTTCTAAACTGCACAAAATTTGATTCTAAAGCATAATTGCTCAGTGCATGAGAGTTATGGTATCATGCACATTTCTACCTACACACCATTGTTTCATTCATCACATGATTTATTTCATACAAAACAATGGGAAGGAGGAAGAAATGTGCATGATATCCTAAGTCTCCATCGAGCAATTATGCTTTACAACTCAAATTTTGTGCAATTTAAAAGGCTCCTATGAGAGAAAAGCCTTTGCAATAATTGGCATAGCGAGTCTAAATTTTGGTTCCTTTAGCGAAAAATAAAATCAGGAAAGAATTATTTATGAGGAATGAAAGCCAATAATTTCATCTATTTTTCAAATAGATAAACATGACAAAAGAACTTACAGTCCCAATCAGATCATCATAAGAGCGCATATATAACTATAACTATAACTATAACTATAACTATGTCTAAAACCAACATAATTTACAAATATCCACAATTCAAATATTATCCCTTGATGTTTTCTTTAATGCAAAGTTTTAATTCAACTATGTTATCACCCTGGATGTAATACCAAATTGTCATTAGGCTAAAGACTACAACAAGATTCACAAATGTAAGGAGAATTACCCAACCAAAGTAGAAAATGACATGAAAAGTTAACAATCTATCAATTAACAATCTAGATGAAATATTTCTACCATTTGAACTGTACGTTATAGAAACAAAAAAAATGCCTTAAAATTGACACCTCACCAGTTGTTCATTTGCATCCGTAATGGCTTCACAAAAGTTGAAAGCTTACAATTTATCAAGAACACAAAAGGCACTCATAGTTCAGCTACATCAATAAAAGTAAAGTAGTTTAGTTGCACGGTGAGGGCAAGAGACTATTAATATCGATTGTGGAGTTGTAGATAGGTAAGTGATAAATATAAAAATGTAGTACAATGCACCATTTTCCATGTTCTAATATGATGAACTACCTTGGAGATGGTTCTAAACCTTGATTACTTAATGTTGGATTTGATCCAATGGTACTATTATTTGGAGGAGGTTCCACACCCCACTTTCCTACTGATTTTGAAGGTGCTAACAGAGCATCTTCGCTAGCTGATCTCCCTTGCGAGCTCTCAACTAAAAGAGAATTCCTAATTGAAGAATTTTGAAGATAGTCACGATGTGCCTATCAGCTAAATATAGCCATGATGTGCCTATTTCTAATAGGCACATCATGACTATCTTCGACATTCTCCTATATATGGATCTTGTGGTTCTAATATTATAACATGAGGATTGCTCTTCTTTATAGCATGAGGCTTCCTCTTTTTTTTTTGAGCACAAGGCTGATGTGGCCCTATAATAAGAAATAAATGGGTTTAATTTCGATTATGTACAACAGAAAGAAAACAAAAATGTAATAGCAATTTTTAACAAAAAATGAACTAAATAAACTTATAAAGCTCATAACAGTAATAGGCCATAAACTTGGATAGATTTTTTGTAGATTTCTAGGATGATTGGGGTGTACTTATCATCATGATCTAGATTTTGTAAGAGATTAGCATGTGTTATTTCAGCAAAGATAACTTCCTAAGAGAAATGAGCACATGTTGGTGATTATTCACTTTATCTAATTTGGTATTTTCTTGCTCGGTTTCAAATTATTAATTTATCTAATCGGTTAACCAATCCAAGCCTTCCTATTATCCCTATTTTTAAAAGTTAATCATGGCCTAATCTTTGCTTCAAATCTGAAGTCCACAATTTACTCTCATTGGTATTCAGCTTCCATTGATGCTTGTGAGATTGCTATTTTGTTGAACAACGACAATATAACTTCCCATTCATTATATCTTGTCCTCATAGCTAAAAAAAATCACTATTATTTTCTTTCCATTTCCTATATCTTATTCACATAGTAATGGAAATGTCATCCTTATTTTGAAATCTATGAATTAAAAAACAAAGTTCAAGGGAAACTAGCATACCATATGATGTCAAATGAGCATCGTAAAAATTGTATGAACAATGGTCCCATAAACATACCATGCTTCATCCATAAGAGCTACAATTCCCTCTAGTTTCTGCATATACAAAATATAGTTGTATTTAAGATCCTAGCCCTCAATTTCAAAAGTTTGTGCTCCAATAAACACAAATTTCTAACAAAGCACTGCAAGTTAAATTGAGAAAGGGATCATTCATTCTAAAATATTTAGTCCATAAGATAATTCTATAGAATAGAATATTATTTGAAGTTATGAATAAGTGTTAACCCAACTGATTTACCTATACCTAGGATGTTTATTGAGAACCTTAATTAAAATGATATATTGTGTGTATGTTTAACTATGCAGTTTGCATCTACATCTAACTAGAAAAGGAAATGGATATCAAAAAAGACCTTTTCAATTAGATCCAAAACATCTTGATTGTCAAAAAATTCAATGTAGCTCCAATCAATTTCTTCTCTTGTGTATTCATCATGTTCCATCTAAAGACATTTTGTACAACATATAGAAAAATCCATAGAAAAAAGTAAATATCATACACAACAAAATAATATTAAAATAGTTAAGCAAATATACCCTGAGCCAAGAGCAAAAAAAAAATGTATAAAAAATATATTTCTTTCAAAAATTATGATTTTTTAATAGATATGGAACTTTTTGACTTGATTGAAGTGTTGTTGTAGCTTCTCATTTGTAAGATTGATACAGAATAGTTCAAAACTGCAATGAAGAAAAAAATAGGTTTTCCTTAGCTCACCCAAGAGTAATATGTAAACATTTTGTATTGTGAAAGCTTTCAAATATAGCTCGCTAAATTGCAGTGACTATAGCTACAAAGCATGATTTAAAATATGTAGTCTTGGTGTCTATTAAAAAAATGTACCTGTTATTCTTGAAAATCTCAAAATTGTAAATATCAAGAATGCCAATTAGGGTCTTGGCCAACTGAATTATTTATTTTATTTACCAGCCTATATCCAATATGAATGGCATTATCTTAAGAAGAGCCCATAGAACAATATACATCTAAAAAAACTAAGAAATATTCTTCACTCTCCAAATATATTCTTCTTTGAGATCTTTTCCTAAGTAACAAAATACTCACAAATGGTACATCATACTAGTTAAACAATCATGAGTATACTATTTTTGCCAATGCATCTCGGCTAGTAAGTGCAACAAATTAGTCAAGAGATTTTGTAGTGCTTTCATCTCGAGTCACAATGCCATGTTTACAAAAGAGTCTTCTAGAACCTTAACATCACACCTAAGATAATATATAATGTAGTTATTAACCCTCCCATAACTATTTTCTTCCTATTCAAGTGTAAGAATGCAAGACTGGCCATTGAGGGATACAAATAATCTTGAAGGATTATTGATTTAGTCTTAAGATGATGCTTGAGGTAGCAAGGAGGAGGTGATATATTTTATTCTTTGAAGAATGCTAGATGTAGTGTGTAGGTAGCCCTAGTATCAATAAAGACAGAAATGAGTATTGCATAAGTTGGAGTTGGGATGTGGAAATAGCATAGTTCAGAAGAATATGTTCTAGCTGAACTACACTAAGAAAATTGAGCATTCTGAATTTGAAAACTTTATGTTTACTCCCAAACCATTGCATGTTAAATTTTAAGCATTCAAAATTTATAAACATTCTTTTTACTCCAAAATGAAAGCACACCAAAGGAAAAACTACAAATAAGAAAGCTCTGATTTCCTATATATGGCACTCAGGTTATTATAGACTCTAAAAAATTTTACAAAATAGTATATTAATTGGAACAATAAAAAACATAAGAAATTATTTGCTATTATTGTTTGTTAAAATATATATTTGGTTTATAAGGACTGCCAATTAGTAGAAGTTGTTCATTTCCACCATCAAATCCTTCTGTCTCTATAAGGAACCATGTCTTTAATCTTCTGCTCGACTCATGCTCTCCTTCTAACTTTCACTGTCAACCATGATTATGCATAAGAATTAAGTATTTCTCTTAGATTACAATGCAATGGTTTTTCTGTAGACTAACATATGAATTTGAAAATATATGTCATATTTACTTGAGAGAGAAGAGAATCTATTTCATCAACAAATATTACTGCAAGTTGTCAACATCAAGGAACTCCAAACAATGCCCTCACCAGTTTCTCACCTTCACCTATCTGCATATCCATGATTAGTAATAACAAGAATCAGACTATTTAGAAGGGAAAAAAAACCTTGGGATCTATTATATACGATGGTTCAGAGAGCACAATGCTTGCTGAAAGTTTTGTGAAGGGGTCCAGTGGTAACAAGTTAAGTGGATTGATTGTGCGAAAAGCTCCATAGTCAAGTGTGCTATAGCCTATAGTACTTGAATGTGTGACCTCTCAAAAGAACCAGTGCTTCAGCCTTCAGCTCTTTGAGAATCGCCTAGATGTAATGAATGCTAAGTGGACCATTCAAGATTCAGAAAGATAGGTTCTTGTGACTCATAAAAAATGGATCAATGAAGATTGTCTCAAAATTGTGCAATCAAATCCTGATAAATCATCAAATGCTTTGACACAATACAATAAAACCTCTTGAAAATGAATATTTTAAAGAAATTTATTGTAAACAAAAGGAAAAGGTAGCAAGCAAATGTCAATGTGCAAAATAAACAGATCTTATGTATAAGAGATAGCAACATGTCAAATAACCAAGGATATCCTCTTGTTTTAAAAAATGAGTACACATTTTGATTTTTAATCCTTTTGATACTTTTCTTCTAGCCATAAAACCACCAAGCTGGTCAGTAAAACTAATTAAGATATAAAGATTTCCAATAAAAGAATCTCGTTTTGATTCAGCTACACTTAATACCTCAGATATTCTTTACACAAGATATGACAACTATTCAATTCCAATTACATTCAAAATTGCAAACAAAATATGAGGCAAATAAGAGCTTCATAACCTCCACTAAATAATATATATAGAATCCATACTTTGCAAAGACTATGTCAATATAACTAAACTTCTAAAATTTTGGTTAAGAACTATAAAATAAGTATAATTATTAAGGAATCATAGTACACAATAGGAATCCTCTCTTAACATTTTTTCCTGTAGCAAAGGAGTGATTAATTTTTAATAAAATTTTTTGTTATCATGAGAGATATAGTTTTAGAGAGACCAAAGCATATAAATTACTTATATAGGACTAAGGTGCAATTTTCTTTTCTTTGAAAGAAGAGATCTGTGTTTATGATGCACTTGCACATGCAATCCTTATATGTATCTAATTAATGCAGTCAAGTATTTTATGTAATATAGTATTTTTATTTATGCACTATACGTTATGTGATTGATATATGAAATGCTGATGAGATATAGTAATGTAATGAAATTGTGATGTAAATGAAATATGTGCAATGAAAACGTAATGAATGTAATATATGGTTAATGCACTTAACAAAGTGATGTGTAAAAGGAACATGCAATTAGAAAATGTACCTATACATTTAGGGAATGTCTATTATATTGAGTTGAGAAGTAGTAATTATATCATCAATTTGGTTGATCCATTGTGTTTAATACAAATTATACATTGTATGCATTCAGAGATTGGAACATGCTTATATTAGTGGATGTTGATTGTCACAGTGAGCTATTGCTTCCACTATTTTAATGGCATGCATTTAAGCAACCAACCTTTTCAACCAAACTAAGCTTTGATAATAGGAGTCGTGACATGCTCAGTGGAGGAAAGAGTTAATATTTCTTCTTTCTTGTTACTCCATGAAACAATTCATGCTCTGAGGCCAAAAGTAGCCATTGCTATGGTTTTTACATTATCTAGTGAATCTACCCAATTGGCATTGGTGAAAGTTTGAAACCAACAAACAAAAAATAATAACACAGATAATACTAAATATAAGAATCTGTTGTACCCATTACATTTATCAGAATCTGTTTTGCTGGTTGCCAATGATCCATCTATGATTTACTCATGATGTTGGAAAAAATAGTATCAGTGAAAATTGATCAGGAAGGGTGGCTGTAAGATGCAACTGCTCATAAATGATGTGTTGATTTACTCATGAAGTTGGAAATATATTTTAGTAAGATGAAACTACTCACAAATGATGTGTAGAAAAATCATCTCCTTCATGGAGTATTCAAAGCGATTAGGTTCAAAGTCACAAATGTTAGAGCTAGTGGCATGGTCTCAAGGGTAGCTAGTCTCATGCATGGTCTCAGGGGTAGCTAGTGGTCTCAGATTCAAAGTTACTATTTTACCAATCATTTACACAAGCATGGTCTTAAGGGTAGCTAGTAGCTTGGTACTTACTAGTTATATAAATTGAACATGGTCTTCTAGTGGCATGGTCTTCTAAATTGAACATAATTAATATTATATATATAAACTAAGAAAAGAAATAAGAATCTAATTGACTTTACGAAAAAAACCTAATTCTATACAAATAAATGAAAATTCTTAACAACTCAAAAAATAGAATAAAATATACTAGAAACAAGAATTATGTGAAATTAAGACTTAATTGTTAGAAATGGTTATTATGTCTGATGTTGATGGCATTCCTTCACCCATTTCATTCTCTATCCAAAATCTACCCAGGAAGAACATTTATTTCAAACAATATGCAAATCAATTCATAAAATGTACTATAATTAGTCAGAAAAAATATCTCCCAATTACCTATAGACATCATCTAGAACCTCTTTTATCTCATGTTTGAAATGTCTTGCTATACCCAAGCTCTCCAAATGATTTAACATTGAGAGGCCAAGAATCAATTTGATAGGATAAGCATCGAGCTAGTAGTTTTCAAGTTAAAGATTAAATTTATAGGGAAATCTAGGTATGTTAGTAGTTTTCAAGTTAAAGATATCAGCCACATTTATGAGCTAGTCTCAATTCTTTCAATTTTTCTCTCCTTTCTAAAGACATTCATTTATAGTGACATGTGTAATCATGCTATTTATCCATGGATTTCATGACATATAGGGGATAATTTTTAGAACAATCTATAATACTCAAGTTAGCTTGGTTGGATTTCTTGCAAAGGCTTAATGTATTAGTCATTATAATAGGGATGATGAGGGAAAATAAGGTGGTCTAAAATAGTCTAGGGATAATTGCATGTGTACTTCTTTACAGACAAGTATTTTTTGAATTTTATCATTATTTTCTTCACAAAATTCTGTTGTGAATATGTTGTTTTTGGTGGAAAAGATTTATGGGAGATCAAACAAGAAGTCTAAGTTGAAAAGAATGAGAAGATCAAAGTCATTGAAGATGATTTTATCATACTCAGTGAGCTACCATAGCTTGAATTTATTGTAATTCCATTTATTAGTGAAAATAACATTGCCATGCTCTTCCCATTTTTGGAAATCTCAACAACAAAAATCTATATTTGTAGGCACACAACATCCCTAGACCACCCTTTCATGCAAGGCACTCTTAATGCCTAAATGAAAAATGATAACTTATAAGGTGGCTTGGTATAATCCAAAATAGTTGGAAAGGGCTAGTAACCACAAAAAAATATTAAGGATCATGAGATTTCCACTTTCAATCCACGGGAGTTCATCAAAGGGTTTTTACAGTATGGTTTATGAGAACATTAACTAAACAAAAAATATATATAAATAGAAAATTAACAAATACCATCTACATATCATTTCTCATCTTGATAATGAATCTAATAGATCACAAAAAGTGAACCAAAACATTCATGCCAAAATCATATTCAGTTATTTTATGATAGCCTTTTTGCCACCATATGCATTACAAACAATGTTAGTTCTTCTCTTGCCATCTACCCTGATGATGAATCATAGAATTTGATCCAAAACATAGGCAACAAAAAATCTAGATGGTCTAATACAAAAGGGAGAAAAATCTTGAAATCATAAGGATTGTGGAAACTTCACGAATTTGATATTAAGTCTCATCCATTATTTATCTTTGTTGCACATAACTATATGATTGGTAGACCATCAATTAGACAGTATGCATCTTAGTAGATATCAGGTACCAGTGTAGCTAGATAAAACACATCTTAGACACCTACAGGTATAGTACCAGTTTAGCATCCTATAACTTAACTACACCATACTATTAGGAGAGTGCTTAGTTGTCATTAACTTGTGTTTTTGGCATTTAACATGATGCTTATTACTTTTAGGAGAGTAACCATTAGTAAAATTCTTGCAAAGTTTTTCAAAAAAATTGTACTTGTCATTACATTGACTGAATATCATTTATCATCTATACTGCTAACACATACAACTATGGTACATGTAGTTGAACATTACTATATTTTCAAGACATAATATGGCTATATGTGAAGTTATAAGTGCACTATTTATATCTTATGTAGGATTTATGCCCAGATTGAGATATATACAATTGTATATGGGCATTCTATGTGCAATCAACCACCATAGTTTATTAGATGCCCAAATTTTAGAGAGCATTCATAATAGGGTGAAAGAAATTGTGTCAGCATATGAATTACATACCTTTCATCAATAGATAGATTAAATTGAGCTAGTTGAAATTGTTGATACTGAAGTTGAACCCTAAATTTGGTCATTAATGTACTAGTAGTTTACTACTATTACATACCTTTTCAGATTTGCTGGTGTACTTTCTTTTGGATGTTCCCCTTTCTCCTTTGCTTAAAAAGTGAACTCATTCCAGTCCCTCACTGAAACAAAGGGAGGATGCTAGTACTTCGGGTTTAGGATGAGACTCTTTCTATATGAGTCCCTCACAACCTTAATATTTCTGGAAGCCTTTTGTAACAATTTCTTATGATAAAAAATATTACTACCAAACTCATGATTTATATCTTTGATGAGCTCATTTTTTAAAATTTGATCTTGGTAGTTCCACCTTTTAAGAAAAAATACAAAATTGTTAGATATAGCTAGTATAAGAAAAGACCCAAATGAAAGGAAAAATGTTGCACCAATTAATGATATGAAAAAAAGTAGTGGGATAAAATTAATTCAGTTATGATGTTCCACCTTTTACGTATGGTGGGCTTGAATCTTCACAGCTTGAGCTCATAAAGCCTCCTATAAAATGTATCATTTCTTGCAAAAAATGTCATGGGATAATTAATAGTAAGAACCATTAAATTGAATCATGTGAAGAATAATTTTCATAGTGAATAAGAAATACATAAAATGAGATACATTTCATCTTTTTAGTGATCTATTTCAGGGTTGGAGGGTCAATTTGACAAAAAATGACCAAAAAAGAAGTTTGGAAAAAAATTAAAAATGTCTAAAACTAGTCAAACTCTACTAGGGTTCTGTTGTTGATGTTTTGAAACTATAAAATTTACTATGACTATATTAATCAGTATAACTTGAAAAAAAAATATAGCTCATAATACATATAACTTGCCATGACCTTCATTTTTTGTCATTTTTAATTGATGTTGTCACTAATTATACCTGGGATATTATGGAAAAAAATATTGCTAAAATAGACAGTGAAGCTGAAAGTGAGCACTCTAAAACTCTAACAGGCAATAGCAATGATGTTGGAAATAATTAAAAACTAAACATTGAATATGAAAGAAGACTCCCACTTTTGGTTCTTTGTAGAAAAATTGGTTAGTATCTTCTACTAAAAGCATGAAATTGCAATGTACCAAATTACTAAACTAGAGAATTACTGGTATAGACAAAAGGTCATTGATAATTCAGATGATCCTACCAAACCCCTAATAAAAAGGAAGTCAAGAATAATTAAACAACATGTACAATACAACATACTAAAGAAGGTCATGAGGCATCACTCCACATCAAAAGCCCTTGCATTCACCACTTCCTATCATGTTTACATCTTGCAAGAAAATCGTTATTACAATATAAAAAATAATTATTTAAAGTACTTAGAATCTTAGGACATTGCTAAGGCATTAATTCATCATTGTCAATCAACAATGATGTCTACATACGATACTAGAAACATGTGTAGCTCTAAGAAATGATGGTGAATTATCACCAATACATGCACTATGATCCACATCTGGGGGCATACCAGACGGTGTGTCTCCTACCACAAAAAAATAATACACTATGTGATGCACCCAAGATTAAAGTAAAAATTATCAACTCATAATTAACACAAAACAAAATATAGCAAAACTAGAATTTACTAGCTAGACATCCCCTTGTTGCCGACATTGCAATCAAAAATATTGTACACGCATCTGTCAACCTCATAGGAGTCTCCTGTATTGGATGACTTGAACAATAAATTGTTAGCAAAGACATTCTAAAATAATAAAAGTAAGGGTTAAGAAGTTTTGAATGTTTGAAATAAAAAATTCCTTCTAACTTGTCAACTAAAAGATTAATTTACCAGTGGTAGTCAGAGCTCTGCTACTACTGGCCTCACCACCTTGTCGTTTAGGTTGTGGATCAGTTGCCAAAAAATCCTATATAACAAGAATTTAGTAGTTAAATTTTCTTACAACTCTTTAAAAAAATTGCATCAATAAAGTATTTTTGCACATATTACATATTTTACTTCACATCATAAAAGATTATTAAATATAAATCTTTATTGAACTTTTGTTATAACTAAAGATTCATTATTGCTTACTTCATAATGAAGAGCTTGCACTCTCAGATCTGATAGCCTCTTCATCATCTCCTTGGATTCCATATTTGCCTCATCTAAAATTTTCATTATTTCTAGACTAATTTTTTAAAAATTTCTCTTCGACATTTTTGTTAAATTGGGAGTTTCAACAATATCCTCATTAGAAGGCATAGCTAGTGGCTCAATACTTATTGCTGGTGCTTTACCCTTATCCTAAACATTAAATTATGAGAGGAATATCTGTAAAACTATCATAATAACTCAAAAACTGTAAATAAAATAACGTAATAATATAACATTTTTCAACTATCTAATTTGTACAATTTCAAAAATGTTTACCCTCATTGAAGAAGGGGTGGGAGTAGCATCCTGGTGGCCTCTATCATCTATCGGATCCAGATCATCTTGTCACAAAGATTAAACATAAATAATTCAGCTAACTGAAAGCAATAGGCAACAAAAAAGAACTTATTAACAATTATATTTGTATACGGAACTTCTTTGTCTATATATACATTATATGATTATATAATATGTCTATTTATAACATACCTGCTCAATGATAAACAAGAAGAATATAAGAAAATTATGTCTATTTATTGACTTATACCTGCTGATCCATGTCACTATGCACGATCCATGCCAAATGGGTCAAATTTCCTGCATATGTTAATCATTTATCTTAAGTTAGCTAAAAATTACATGATACATGTAAACATGAACAAATTTACGTTATATATGGAATGCAAGATTGTCAATAGAAGGGGTGATGATGTACCTGTAGTCAATTGACTATTTCCAAAAAGGGTGAAAATCATACACAATATAAACATTGGTAATTATAAATAACATATGTTGTAATCATTAGAAATGAACACAATAAATATGTAATCAAATTTCCTTCATATGTTAATCATTTAACTTAAGTTAGCTAAAAATTACATGATACATGTATGCTACAAATAACTTAGAAGACAACGTGAATAATATACAACATCGTAAACATAAACAATTTACCTTATATATGGAATGCAAGATTGTCAATAGAAGGGGTGATGATGTTTGTAGTCATTGATTATCTTCTTCTTCTTCTTCTTCTTCATCATCACCATCATCATCGCCATCATTGCCATCATCATCGCCGCCATCACCATCATCATCACCATCATCACCATCACCATCATCATCATCATCACCATTACCATCATCATCATCATCACCATCACCATCATCATCATAATCGCCATCATTGTCATCACCATCATCTTGATCTTCATCATCTGCTTCTTCATCATCTTCAATCTCTTCTTCTTCCATAACATTATACTTTATCAGCCTTCCTCTTGGATCATGCCTAACAACAAATGACCAACCCTATTTATGTGGAACCTCTGAGTAAAACACTTGCTCACATTAGCTTGGAAGAACATAGGGCTCATCTCAAAATGGCTCAAATGACCTTGTATTGATCATTGTAAATCCATTATCATGTTGAATAACTATTCTATCTAGATCATTTTGATTTAGTCGTAACCTGTACCATTTGATGATGAATAGAACTACGTTGAAGGTGTTAAATTCACACTCAATTATATCATCCAAGATGCCATAGTATTGATTTTTAGATTGTTGATGTTGTATGTCATTTCTAGATGATATATTGCTGACCTCAAAAACTGCAGTTATCCTAGAATCACAAGTTTTCTTTGTGTCATCCAACTTTTTTATGGAAAATTTGTTTCCATGATAGTACATAGCTTTGTGGTGCTTGTCTTACAATCTTTTAAGTGCATGTAAATTATTTTCATCATGAGCTTATACGAAACATACATCAACTTATGATCATTAATAAATTTCTACGTACCTCTCCACCTCTTAAACCCTTTACTAGATCAACTACCAACAACATAACATTGGAATCTCCATTATGATGAGCTTCTGTAACCAATGAAGCAACACATTCCCATGTTAATAAGAAACCATTTTTTTGACATTGTTCAATCCATTTCATCATCCAATAAAAGATTGTTTACAATATAAAAATGTATTGCATCCCACTCTCGACCACCTATTTCAAAAAAGTACACCAATTAAAAATAACTTATATTGAAGATTTATAAGAATTAATTAACTACAATAACATCTTAGATTTACCATGATCTACCTTTTCCCATCAAGTACTCTCCTTTGAATTTGTTAATTGAGTTGGGATCTCAAATACGATCTACATCGATCTTTGCTGCAAACTTAGGAAGATATTCACTAATGTACACCATGGTTTGATATACCATATATCCCTCAACCATAGAACCTCGGGATGTGCTCTCTATCAAATCAAGCCTTTCAAATATTTCAAGTTCCTCTCAACCATCCATATTGACCTAGTTGGTATAGGTCCACACAATTCAATCTCCTCAACTTGATGTATGAGGTAGTGTTCTTGTGCATTGAAAAACTTTGGAGGTAGACACTTTTGTATTTCACATATCAAAAGAGGAATTTTTCTCTTCCAATATTTTATATCTTCTTTATTGATTTCTTTAGATGACAACCACCTCATGTATTTTCCAAGATCATATATAACTTGTTTGACATTGTTGGCGAAGTGGTGTGGGAGAGATAGAGGTAGAACGTACTGCAATATTTGTAAAATGATCTTGTCAATATTTTATAAAAGAATACAATTAAAACTACATGTAGTATATAAATATATAATGAATATAAAATAACATGAATTACCTTAATAAATGTATGCCAATAGTGTGTTTTCAAACCTGACCCAAATTCATTTTTATTTGATATGAGATTGTTTATGTTCGTTAGAAAATCTTGTCTAAAATCATATTTTTTTATGACTTATTTTATAGCATTGCTCTACTACTCTGACAATAACCAACTAAGGGTACTTGTATCAATCTGGTCTCCATTGTTATTTGATCGAATGCCATTTTTCATTGCATGGTTGGATTCTTCAATGTCACTACAAGTTTTGAAAATTTGATCTTTGTCATGCCTTCCATCCAAGATTTTCCATAATGTCTCTATTACATTCTTTCCAATATACATAGGATCAAAAAAATGCACAATTGGGAGTTGCTCGTAGTATGACAACCTAGCAAATTGCGTAGGATAAATTTTTAGTCCTTTTTGAAGTTGGTCATTGATGCCTTGGTGACCTTCACAAGCATCAATCACATCATTAGTAAACAAAAAAAAATATTCAAATATAAATTTGAAACAAAAACCATCAAATGGAATGACATTACCTCGAAGATTTATTTTATTGTATGCCAACTTCCATAGGTGAGGTGTCATTCTCTATGACTTTGATGTAGTCTCTTCTTTCCCATTGAAAATATGTTTTTCGGTAATTCAGTACTTATGATTTTTGTGTAGAAAGTGTCTATTCTCATCGAACACTTGCTTTCTTAAACTTTTTGAATGATGAGATTTTGTCTTTGGACCACAAACTAGACATGCAAAATTTCCCTTTGTTTGAAGACCTACAAGATCCTGTATAATTGGATTGAATGTTTTAACTTTGACATACCAAAAAATAGGTGTCAAGAAGAGAACATACCACAAAAATGTGTTAGCCCAAGGGCATCATGTATTGTCCATACAAGCATTACATGAAATTGAAATTCTCTTTGTCCTATTGGTCTATAGATGTCATACATAGTAACCCCATTCCATAACACCATCAACCTGTCGATAAGGGGTTCAATATATACATTGATATCTTTAACTTGGTACTTACGTATTTGAATAAAAAAAAGCATTACATAGTTATTATGACCATTTGATGGATTAGTAATAATAAATTAATTTAGATTACCACTAAATAAAAAAAAGCCTAGAAAAATTAGTGTCAACAATATATGCTCTCTCTTTGTTGATAACCAAGGAGGTATGTTATTATTGATAACAAAAATAGCCCACACCAAGTAAGTAGATCTCATCTCTCTAAAAGGATTGACACTGTCTACTGCCAATGAAAGCTTGAGATTACAAGGTTCTTCTTTAAAGTGTGGCCATTTTTCCTCTATTTCCTTAAATGCCTAACCATCTACAACCATTTGCATAATGCCATCTTGACTTCTATTGTGTGAATGGTAATCCATAAATTGTGACAAGCTATTGCACCTGAATAATTGTTCCAGACGTGGAATAATGGGAATATGCCGAAGAACCTTGAGAGGCACCTTTTTTGTTAATCAATCTGATTGATATCTACTGATATGACAAGTAGGGCATTGTGTTGCAAATTCATGTTGTTTATGATATGTAATATGATCATTCGGACATGCATGTATTATTTGATACTACATTCCAATATCTTTCATGATGGTAGATAATTCTCAGTACGAGCAAGGTAGAATGTTTGATGGTGGTAACAAACACTCACCTATCAACCTATGACCAAAAATATAATTTGTTAATTTAAAGAATATAAATTGCTACAAAAACCCAATGTTAATTGTAAGGGAACTACAAGTAAAATAATGAAAGAAGATGGCATACCTTAACATACGTGTCATTGCTACATTGGATAAACCATTCATAACCTTTAAGTTCACCAACAACAATACAGTGGCAAGAAGAGTTGTTTTGGAGCTTTCATATAGGGACTGTTTTTCCTTCTCAAGTAAAGGTACATCAAGCTCTGTGTCATCATCATCATCATCATCATCATTAGATCATCTTGATCATCATGGTCTTGATCATCCTAGTCTTCTTCCATAGTATCATTACCTTCTACTTCAATATTCACACCTCCATGCTCCCTCATTTGTAAATCTGCATTCTTCGAATTGTCATGGTCTATAACATGAAACTTAGGGACATTGACCTATATGAAAATGATGAACTTATATTAACCATGAACATGATGTCATCATTAAATCATGTCTTATATAATTTATAAACTATTAAAATACATACCAATGGATGATATTTGTTTCCCCCTTCAATGTGACCATGTTGCCTACAATGTTTCTCAACTATTGTGATTAGATATCTTTGAGTCTTTAAGCTCTTACATATTTTGCAAGGACAATAAAATTTTCCATCACCTTTTCTTTTTAAGTTGGACCACATTCTAGCAATTATCTCCCTATTTTTTTGCACATTGATATTGTCAGATATGGTCTTTCTTGAATGGAATGAATCATTGATGGAAGAAGGATGATTTGTTTGTAGCCTACAAATGGAGTAGTAAGAGGAAGACACATATAGAAAGGAGTTAGGTCTATGAACCAAGTAGTAATTAGGACATGCTAGAGTGGGGTCAGCCCAAGATATTTTGGAATCTTGAAGAACCTAGTAAAGGGTATCTGGAAAGGTGAAAATAAACAAATATTATTACAGCTACAAAGGAGGAATCGAGAGCATTATAAATAATGAAGAAGAAACTCAAATCCATACAACTTCACCTCTATTTACAATTTGACCTTTTTGCATGTGAAATATGAAAATATACAAAATTTTAAGTCAAAAGTTCACTTTAAAAAGAACACCAAATATACCTTTGCTACATTATCTTCTTCAGATTCTTTGCTATCAGATTCTTCAGAACTGCAAGCTCCTGTGTAGAAAAAATATGAGATGTATTAAGTAATTTTTGATGGGAAATATTTTAAAAAATCAACTATCAAATATTTTTTTTATGAAATTTAGTTGCTTTATTATGTACTAAAGACTTGGCAAGATGTTCCCACGTCTATCTATAGAATGCCTATTTGCATGGTTGTTTGCAAATAGTCTAGTATGGTGCCACTTTTGAACAACAACAAATGTCACTAGGGCTGGTAATTTTGCTCAAGAGATGCACAAGCCTATAGACACCATAGAAATTTTAGTTCATATAACATTTAGCTATCTTCTTTAACAAAATCCAAAGAGAATACAAAAAACTAATGAGCCATGCCTATCTCAATTGAATAGCAAGTACTATAGTGAGTATTAGGAAACTGACCCTGCAAATAGCATCCAATTCATTAAGTAGAACTTGGTAAAACTGTCCTTCACTTACACCATGTCTAAATAAATACTAAAGCTGTCACTAAGGAGACATAAGAAATGTAGAACTAAATCTTACCACAAAAACCAATCAAAACGAAATAAATTACCTATGAAATATGATTCACAGAGGCTTTTGTCCTATTGCTCTACAAAAAGAAATCAGTAGCTCCCTGCAAAGAATCAAAGTGAAATAATCATTTGAATTTCCTAATAATTAAGGCAAAAAAATTTCTCTAGAGGGTTTTCTCATCTTTTTCATTTAGTAATTTAGAATATGTCCCTAATCCATGGTGTGTGAAGTTGTAAACATTTTCCCCAAGTTAATTCTTTGTGACTTCAGGGAAGTCTTGAGATGCAACAACCTAACATTTGCACCAAATTCCCAAAATATTAAGATAAGCATTTCTCATATGAATTGTGTGAACCAAAACAACAACAAACAATTATCTATATTGCAAAACTACTACCATTATTGATGGACTAGAATCTTCTCTAGGGTGTGGACATCTAACATCTTCCCCGTAGGAGTCTAAAAGAGATTGTGAACTTTTTAATCAAGTAATGTTTCTTACTTGTAAGAAAACCTAAAAAACACAAAAGTTGCTAATCTGAAAAGTTCTCCACAATTGCACATTAAATAAATAGCAATAGATCTACAAAATAATAAAAAGGAAACTCGACACTAATTTGAATGGAGAATAATTGATCAAACTCAGATCACCTCAATGTGAAAATTCATTTAAGATATGGTGATTAAAAGTTTTTTTTTTTTCTCAAAATTACTGCAACTCAGAGGACCAAATCTTTGCTGATTAGTTTAACATAGATTGGTGAACAGAAAAATCTTAATAAAAATCTAATTTTTTTCCACACTTGTTCAAACCATATAATGAATGAAAATAAATGAATTGTATACGAGTCACTCCAAATCCTTAGCTTTTAATACACTTCATAGATGAGATTGCATTATATGGTTTGAACAAGATGTGGAAAAAAATGAAATGACAAAGTCACTTCAAATCCTTAGCTTTTAATATGCTTCATAGATGAGATTGATCATGACTCTATTGATGATTTGGAGTGATAAGGATATAGTGTAGTTGCTTTGTAAGCTCATGGTTTTTAAGTCTTTTTGAAGGCCACTATGTTGGAACAGTCAAAACCAAAGGAGTGTATGGAACAGTTAGAGCTTTATGTAATATATGAGGTCTAAAACCACTTGTAACATCAAACAACCACTTTGATATGGCTTAGAGAACCTAAAAATCAAAACATTATAGGGAAGCCTCTAGCACAAACCAAGTACTTTTCAAATACTTTGCATGAATGATAATTTTACAAACTTGGAGACAAATAAAGCTCACTTAAAATTGAACAAAACTAATATTTGTTCTTCAAAAGTAATGAAGATAGTAGAATACCCAATAAAATTAACTTAGATTTGGTTGAATTTAACAAGAAGGTTCTAAAGGCCATTCATTAGAGAAATCAATTCAAAGGTGATGTCTTGTTGCATATGGTAAGAGAATTTAACTTTCTAAAAGAAATAGAATGCTTACTAGCTCTGTGACACATTTTGATACAAAGAATTATAGTGACTAGTCAAAATATCAATATGCTCAATTTGGTATTATATGTCAAATTTTATAGTACAACTTGACTTTGAAAGCCATAGGTACTATCTTCAGTTTCTAAGCTCCTATTATTTAAGTAGACTTTGATGCAATGCAGCTTGAACTCTATTTTGAAAAGAAAAGAGTTGTTGATTATTTAACTTCCACCAGTGTAACTTATCCAATTTATATAAAAAGATTGAGTTGAAGACAAATTTATGGTATTCATTGATTGTGAAGGATATCAAAATCATATATTATAGATTCAAAATTTTTAAATAGAAGAAGATGTGAATGTTAATTTTAGTTTTAATCCAAAATATAGTTCCAGATATTTGTAATTGTTATATACATACACTTGTCAAGAAATAAGGTTATTTCTTTTAAAATAACATTTAATCTTCATAGCCACACAAATGAAAACACACAATATTTTGGTCTATTTGTTTCAATAATCCACTTATCTAATGAGAAATCATATCATTAAAAGCTTCATTATAGTATTTATAAAGGTCTTAAATTTTGTCAATTACAATCTTCCATAGAAAGAAAAGAAGTTACCAATTGCCTAGCCTAGATAATTTTGTTGAAGGAGATCTATGTTGTGGAACACTTCCAAGAAATGCACGTTACACTTCAAAACAAAAAAAAAACACAAAGTCAGATGCTACTTTTTGCTTCTATAAATTCCATTTAATCCTAATATTAACATAAAATAGAATGAGTTTAAATGACCATAAATAAATTGGCTTTAGAAACTTTCATTAATTCTTGGAAATTTTTGAAACATTTAAATTGAAACCCAAAGTAACATGAATATTTGGACTTATTTATCAAACCTTATTTTAGTAGCATACTGAGGACTACAAGATCCTTACAGCAACCAAGGAGGGTGGAAGTAATCCACCGTTGGTAAGAAATAAAGATTGCATGTGCATATAGCCTTAATTAGAGAGGATGATCTTAACAAAAACATCACATACGAAATGAGATTAAATATCAGAAATAGCGATAAAAAACTTCAGACTAGCCATTATATCAAGCCATCACTTGGATAAAAAAGTGGATCATCACATACAAAAAATTGATGAACAATAGAAACTTAGTGATGAGCATATTACTTTCAGATTGATTTAAAGTTCTATATTCGATTGATACAATATAGAAATAATATTCAACAATATAAAACCCTTCGCAATCAGTAGTAAAACCTTCAAGAGATGATACCAAACCCTACTGCAGCCCTAGGCTTCTTATAATTTTTGTGTGTCCAGATTCAATTACAGTTCAAATACACTTTTATATTTTAGTGTTAGTTTTCACTCTAAGAATGATGCCATCAATACTTCCTGATATTATAGTCAATATCATGAATCTCTCTTATCAGTGACTTGGAAACCTCACTTTTCTTTTGTAGATGTTGTAATGTTGTTGAAGTTTACAAAACCACTTTAAAAGTGCATATAAATAGAATAGTCAATTAAACCTGCCTGATGTACCTAAGAAGAGCAAATTCATCAATTCTTAGGCTCAAATTTAAAAGATCGAAAGAAAATTTAATAATATACAAAGTCTTGCCCCAAGAAAGTCTGTCATTATTTCCTTAGAATGCTTCAGCAAGAGAAATGGCTCAAACAATGAGTGGTTTATAAGATGTGTAGACTATCAATAATTGATAACTTATTATGAAATATATAATATAAACTACCAACCATTATGGATAAATATGCATAATACATAAAAATAATAATCAATGTAACCTACAACATGTGCCTAAGGAAAGAAATTTTCACCAGGTGAACCCACAATAGTGGGTTACATTTTTTTGGAGGAAGAAATTCCTCCAAAATCATGAAAGTTAGATTTTTTGCCTAGAAACTTTTGATAGAAAGTAATCATCTAGTTTCAATTAAAACTACTTTTGATGGTAGTTTCAATTGAAACTAAGAAAAAAAAATCATCCTAAATAGAAACTATTTAGTTTCTATTGAAACTAAAAAATAGTTTCTATTGAAACTATAAAATAGTTTCTATTGAAACTATAAAATAGTTTCTATCAAAACTATTTTTTACATGAAAACTCGACCTTATTAGTTTCAATAAAAACTAACTAAAAATAGTTTCTATTGAAAGTATTAAAAAAGTTTCAATAGAAAGTTAGTTTCTATCGAAACTAGTAAAGTAGATGGCTTTTACAAAGTCTATAACATTCTCTGTTATTTTCATGGCTTCTAAGCTCAATTGCTAGGTTTAGATGGAGCACTAAAGACATGTCATTTTCCATTATTACAAGTACTCAAAATGAGCTTTATAATGAATATGGATTTGATACATTTTGAATTTTTTAAGTATACATTTTTTTATGTTAATTGAATAGAGGTTCATTATAAAACATAAACCTATATATTGAATACTCATGGAAAAATAGTAAATAAGAGAATAATTTTTTTGAAAAATAACTATGACCGCCCTATTTGAGTCCTCTTTCAATTAAAAAATAAAAATAAAAAAATTGGATAAGTATATAATAGGTTACATGTGTCAAAAGCCATGTATGTCCAAATTAGTGTTAGGTCAACTTTGAACTCTAACAAGATATGAAATACGAAGGATAAAGATAGAAAATCACCTCTATGGTTTTGGTATGGATGTTAAAAAACTAAATTCAAAAGAATCACATTGATATCTATTGTAGAAAAAAAATTATGTTTGTTAAAAGCAACGTCACTTTTTAAAAATCAATTTTTGATAACATAGCAATTTTTGTGGGAGAAAAATTAATTTAATCAAATCAATTCAAAAAAAATTTTAAAAATATATATTTAGAATCTACATAGAAAATCCTAAAAGACTTTAATTTACTTCATCTTCAAATTCCTTACCGTTAAATGACAATTTGCATTTGAATGCGAAAGTTTTCTTGAAAATTCATAGTTCAGTATCAATTTAGGCAAAAAAGTGCAACCCATTATTGTGGGTCCACCACACCAATATATGAGAAAATTGTAATGTGCAAAGTCTTCTATCAAGAAAGTCTATGCCTATTGGCTAAATATGTTTTCAACAATGCAGCAGTTTACCAAAAAATGGTTGGTTATAAGAATGTAGTTATCAACAATAAATAAGCGTTAAGACATTTGTGAATGCAATAAAAATTTGATTAAACATTAAAGATCGCAATGATGCATAAAAAAAACTACAGTCATCTGTGTGTGTGTGTGTGTGTGTGTGTGTGTGATAGCTTTCTCTTTGTTACTATAGGGGAAACCCCTACTTTCCATAGCCTAGTCCCATGAGAGCATTAGGTTCTAGTTTGTACTTGTATATAAAGATATATAAATACACTCTAAGTGTATAAATTGTGAAAGGCCATTGCATTTTGTTTACTACATCATTATGGAAAAAGAGGGGTAAAAATTTATTAAGAAAAAAAGGAATACAACAAGGAGAGCTTAACAAGGAGCTCGATCCTGAGCAACAAGATCATCAAATTCTTGAACCATCTCAAAGGATAGTTTCTTACTATCCCTATATTCCAACTTGGATCATGACTAGAAGCCCATTTGGCTAAACAATCAGCAGTTCTATTCCATTCACGATAAATATACATGAACCTAATGAACTGAAAAGAGGTAGAGAAGAGAATAATCTGCTTAACAATAGTGGCTAGCTACCAACTAACATCCTCAAGCTAACATCATTATGATCTTTAGTAATCATTTAACATTCTTATTTCTCTCATTTATTGCCTTTTCCTATCCATATATCTATGTTGATTACCTATAAACTACACACTAATTAATGAACTATTTAACTTCTAAGTATGTGTGGACAAACTTTTTCTTAAAAATGAGAGAGAGACAACTCCAGTTTGTTTCTTGCATTATCATAACTTCAACATTTTTAGTGCACCACCAATTGTCTCCGACTCTTTGGATTAGCCTATATACTATGTAGCTTAACAGCACTAAGAAAAATAAATTGCTTCTTGTTTACACCCCTACTACCATGCACTCTTAACTTGTTCAAACTGGGTAAGTGAAATAAATTGTTTACTATTCACATCCTAGCTGCTGTATATTCTCAACTTTCTCATATTGGGATCTCAATAATAATAATAATAAAAAGTGTTATGATTTGTATTCTATTTCTAAAAATTTAGCGAAATAAGCTAATACATCACCTTGAGACATTACACTGCAATACTAATTCTCTACTAGATATATATATTGCAGGTCCTTCACAAAGATGGTTTGTAGTCAAAGTTCATTAAATTTGATGCCTATATGAATCTAAAATTTAGATACCATCTTAATGCCTTCTAAGCTCTATAGTTAACATGTATCTAGATTCCAATGAGAAAATGGAGATTATGCCTTCCAATTGCATGATCCAAAACACTAATACACAAATATATGTGATTAATCTACAGAAGCAATGTTTTGGATGACCCTGGTCCAAATCCATCTATGTAATTTTCAAGCTGTCAGATCCATGAATGTTGAGGTTGATTAAAAGGGATGGGATGTAAGTAAAAGTAATAGTTGTGATATTGCTATCAGGATTAAACTGTGTGATTTTTTGAGTCAAACTCATTGACCAGTGCTTCACCCCTATGAGCATCATCTAGATCCAATGAGTGCCAAGTGTTCCATTTATTCTCATGAGAGATGGATTCATTTTGAATCACTACTCATGAAACATGGGTCAATGAGTTTGAATCAAAAAATCACACAGTTTAATCCTAATAGCAATATCACAATTTGACTAGCTATGGAAATTATCCCTTACTTATCAAAAGTAATAGTATTTATAGTAACACTAACAAAGAAATCTAGGCACAAAATAAGGGGTTTCTAGATAGTATAATTTTGACCTTTCATGCTACTCTTTGGTACTCAGTGGTGATGTTCAAGAGAAAGATATAGTGCTCCATACTGATGAAAATGAGTTGAAAATTGAAATAGAAAATCACTCCTTCAACTCCCCAAGAGATAATTGATAGAATGGAGAGGCAACAAAGGCTCCAAGAACCTATATAAATTTCCTCTCTCAATCTAGTGAAGTTAGGTCTCCTTTTACATTAGCATTATCTGAAGATTCATTACTTTTAAACCATCCAATTTCTACTACTGGATATCAAGAGATTTTCCTAGCCTTTGAAGAAAGGATGACCAAGACTAAGGTCCATGAAATGATGATCACTATAGTAGGGTTGATAGATGAAACTAATGCACAGAAACAACAAAGCCAGACTGCGAACAATACACTATGTCCTGGCATTGAAAATTGTAGTAGCTGATGTGGAACCTGGTGAGTCTTTGGCTAGAGAAGAAAAATATGGAGTAAACCCCTTTTCTGAGGGCTATTCTAAAGCCTAAATGAGGGCTCTTCTAAAGCCTAAATGAAGCCTTCCCTTTCTATCCTTGTTAAAAATTTTAAAAGAAAGTGAGTCTGAGTTGTATCTTTTTTTGAGCTCCCTGAAGTGGCTTAAGGTTGTCATAGAACTTAGTCATTAGGATTAGATATTGCTTTGAAGCCTACTTAGTAGATGCATTTTTTGAATTGTATTATGATGAGTGATATTTTTCATCTTCAACACCTACTTTTTAAAACATTTATCACAATTAATTTATTTTTTAAAATTATACTGCCGCAACTCTACACTCCAACTTAGTAACTAGTTCGATCTAATTAAAAATTTTAACCTATTGAGATATGAGCATGTACTAAGAGAGGCCTTAATCAAACATGGGTAGCTCTATATCTTTTCAATATATAATAGAATTAAATGCAATTATATTTAACATGATAATTATTAAAATACAAAGAGAATTACAATGATTCTTCAGCAAGATCTAGCCATCCTTGTTATGAGTGCCTTAGAAACTTATTTTCTTCTTTTCTCCAAGATAAAAATATTTTAATTGAGAAAACATCCTCTAGAATCAAATGCTATTAATTATGATAAAAATTTAAAGGAATTGAAAGTAATGTTGACATTCCTCTGTACAGATAATATATGATAGAAAATCACTAACATTTCTATAGTTGATTGAAATTGACATGTTTACCAGGAGCTATCAGGTGCATCCAAAGACTTATGATATAGAGTACTAGTTCCATTTTTGCAAAAATAACCAAGGTTCATATAGCATCAGTGTGATAAGACAATCCCAGAGAGTATGTGCTAAAGTGGTAATGTAATGTCAACTCAAGGTAAAATTACGCTATTAAGCACCAAGTTTCTAACATAAGGATCTATATGACATTGATAATAAGAAGAAATGCTTTCATCAATCTAGAGAACCAAGTCTCCAACATAAGCATCTATATGAAATTGATCATAAGTAGAAATACTTTCATCAATTCAGAGAATCTAATTAATTTTTGAATAGTTTGGACCAAATTCCAAGGGGCAAATGTAAACCAATAGATACCCAAAGTCTCTCAACTGTTTAGTGTCTTCATTGATCTAATTATTCCATGAAACTAAGGGCCCATTCAGTTGCAAATAAAACATCATTGCAAATGGTTTAAATAGATCAAAATGTAAATATAGGAAACTTTGGTTAATGCAAATATATCATACATTGGACTCACCCTACCAATCATGTTCCACACATTGGTGGGTGAGTCAAGGCATTTAATGGAGACCTTGCTCCAATTGCTATCTACAACCAATATTGTCACACTGACCATATTAATTTTGTATAGGTGATTATGCCTTCTGGACTTGACAATAGCACTTATTGCTTTAATCATAGTACCCTGAACCCTAAACCCTATCGTAGGCTCTTCTACTGTATCCTAAGGACCTAAGGATGGATACTTGGATAAAATTCCCAAGCTCTTGTGCTATATACCTTTCCTCCCCACTGGAATCAAATTATTCTTGACAATGCCATCTCCATTCAAATCAAACACAAACACATAATCCACTAAAATTTTACCTGTTACAATGGTCGCTACATAATGTCGAGTTGTCTCTTCCAAAGCCCCCCTTGAAAATCTATGCCCTCATGGGAGTGAAATGTTGGAATGCAAAAACATATGTACTAAAATCATTTTGAATTTGATGCTGTATAATATTATTCTAAATTTAAGAATATTAAAGACCAATGAAAAGGATTTATATGTCCAAATCAAAGATTTTACACATTACTAGGAAACTAGTGGGAGCAAGGTTTTATCGCTCAACAGAGTAGAAAAAATTGAAGGAGTTGAAGTGTCCTTGGATTGATGCAGGTGGAACCATATCACTTCTCTGGACATACCATTAACTCACTCAAGAGTAGAGCTTTCAATCACCATAAGTTTTAACCCACATATATTTTGACTTCATGAATACTCTAGAACCCTCAACACCAAATGAAATGTTATATTTTTTCCCTTTTTTTTTGGTTTTATGTTGCGGTGTGCATCGCAATTCTGCCCAACATGGGCATGTTATTAAAAAAAACAAAAATTTTCTTTATAAATCGACCAACCAACCCATTTAAAAGACTTAGTCAAAAATTTTGGTCAAAATTTAGGGTAAAATAGACTAGTGTGCATTAGGAAAACAACATAGAAATTAATTTCCAATTAGAACTTATGTAAAGGAAAGAACTATTCTTGAATTAGTGCATTCAGAAGTGTGTGGTCCTATGAAAACTCAATCACTTGGGGGAGCATCTTACTGTCTTATATTTTTTTATGATTGCATTAGATACATTTAAGTGTATTTCTTAAGGAATACAAGTGAATTTTTTGAATGTTATAAAAAATTCGAAACAATGGTAGAGGAAAAAGACAACTCACAATGTTAAGATTCTTAGATCGAATCAAGGGAGGAGTATGCCTAAAAAAAAATTGTGAAATTTTGTAAAGATAATGGAATTCTTAAGCAATACACTGTTGCCCATAATCCTGAATAAAATGGTGTAGCTAAAAGAAAAATAGAACAATTGTTGAATGTGCTAAGAGCCTGCTAAAAGAAAAGAATCTCGCTAATAATGTGTAGGCTGAAGTAATTAATACATCTATCTATTTTTTAAATAGAATACCTACCAAGTATCTTGAAAAATAAAAACTCCTTACAAAGCTCTTGCTGGACTTAAGCTACTTGTTAATCATTTGAGAATTTTTTTAAGGCATATTGTCATATTCAAAAAGAGAATAGAATCAGGAAAAATTGGTACAAACCCCTTGGTCCTAATGAGTTTCTCCTAACTTTATTCCATGAATTTTGAGATATTATTAAGTACGATGTGGTCCATGTTGGTAGGGACTTTGTTAGAATAGGAAAATTTTTGAAGAAACTTAACTAGTTTTCATTTTTCAAGTCCCTAAGATAGATGACCCTAGGTGTCTGGAAGATTTTAAACCCATTAGTATTTGCAACAAAATTTATAAAGTTCTCACTAAGATCATGGTAAATCATATCAAGCCCCTTCTTGGTAGGTTTATAGGACCCTACCAAAATGGTTTTGTGCTAGGGAGGCAGATTCTTGATGTGGACATAACCACACATGAGGTAATTCACTCTATGGAAAGGAGCAAGAACCTAGTTATGGCCATTAAACTAGATATTTCCAAAGCTTATAATAAGGTAAGGAGGTAATTTCTTTTTTCTATCCCGACTAATCTAGGCTTCAATAATAATATTATCAGAATTATCAAAAATGTGGCGAACACCACCACATTTTTGGCACTTATTAATGGGGCTCGTGGCAGATTATTTTCTTCTTCACAAGCGGTGCAACAAGGTGACCCTGTATCACCTTATCTATTCATCATTGTGGTGGAGGTACTAAGTACAAATTTAGTGTCCATGGCTAACTGTGGAAAAATAAAAGGAGTTAAACCTTTTTCCCTATGCCCACAATAATTTATCCAACAATTTGTTGATGACACCTTATTTGGAATCTCCTCTATCCATGAAGCCAAGGAGTGGAAATCTATCCTAAATAAGTATGTGATGGTTTTAAGAAAATGCATAAACTATCAAAAAAGAATAGTGTATTTATTCAACACTATTTATAGTTTGAAAGAAAAGGTGACCAAAATTCTAGAACACCAAGAGCAGTTTCTCCCAGATAGATATCTTGGTCTCCCACTCACAATTAAAGAAGTCTCTAATCAGTATTGGAATGGTTTGGTTGAATGCTTTTAGAGAAATTTGGTGGGTAGGAAAGGAAATTTTTTGAATAGTGTGCCAAAACTCTAGCTTCTCTCAGCATTTTTGTAGGGCATCCCAGTATATTTCCTCTCTATCTTTAAACTCCTTGGTAGATTTAGTGACATTCTTGAAAAAATTCAATGTAATTTCTTATGGTCTAGCACTGAAGAGAAGTCTAGGATGGGCTTGGTGAGTTGGTAAAAATTTTTTCAACCTAAGGCCCTTGGATCTTTGACTTTAAGAAGGATATGACATATAAATAAGGCCCTCCTAACAAATATTGGCTAGAAATTGTTTAACTATCTAGGTAGTTGCTGCAACACCATGATGACTAAGTACCTTAGAGGAGAACCATTCCATCACTTCCTATGGACCTATGCTCTCCCCTAGGGTTCTAAAATTTGGAACAATGTGGTGAACACCTAGAAAATTTTGAAGATGGGTTGTCACTGGATTGTGGGGAATGAAAACATCATTGATTTTTGGGAAGACTTGTACTAGAAATAATGAGCCCTTTCTGAATCAAAGTTATATCACCCCAGATCGTTAATAGATTAAAATTTAGAATCAAGAGCTTACTAGGATGGGCCTTGCCCTAGAACTGCAAAACCTCCTTTGGTGTTATCGAATCCCTTCCACCCCACTAGATGACTCCTTTGTTTAGAGACTTACCCTCTTGAGTGACTTCATAGTGAAGTTGGCTTATCTTTGTTTTCTTTGGGGGGTGGGGGTGGCCTAGGGAGATTGGGGAAAGGTCTGGCACCCTTGGATCCTACCAAAGCAAAAAAATAATTCGTGGATGGCCTTGCATGTATCTATATTCACTGTGGAAAACCTTCAAAGGAGAGTGTGTCCACTACCTAATTGTTGTGTCTTATGTTATCAGGTGTGAAATCTATCACACACCTATTTATCCACTACCCTTTTTCTTCAAATGTATGGAGGGGGGTCCTTTGAAATGTCCCTTTTCTGATTTTACATGATATTTCCAACCTTTAATCAGATATTAAGATCAAACAACTAATATCACAAAGATCCACCAATTTCTCAATGAAACCCCAAATCGGGTATGCTGAAAATAGTGCTAAAAGCTTCACAACTTCACAAATTATTAATAAATCTGAAAATAGAAATTTTTACAGAACTTTCAGAAGCATAACAGCCTACAAATTGACATTTCCAGATCCATATAGCCTTTACACAACAGCTCAAAAATGTAGGACCAAAACTATGCTCATCTGGCTCTCGAAATAGCACAAAATATGCCCGAAAACACCACAAAAACACTAATAATCTATATTAGAAGTTTAATCACATCCCAATATATATATTCAGCTCTATTTTAAAATTTAAAATTCTGATATACAGCAGCAACCCAAACTGATATGAAATACTCAACTGTAAACATCAAACTCATACAAAAACACACCCGAAAACTCACAAATCTGCACTGTTCGGCACAAAGGCAAACTCTGTATGAGCATGCACATGGAATGGATTCAAACTCCCATCCTTAGCCTTCCTAGAAACCTGAAAACTCCCTTTCTTGGGTCTCCTTCTCCACAGGTTTGGCAGCCTCTGAAGAATAACAAAGAATGAGCGAAAATCAAGTTTTGGAATGAGCCCAAAATGCCTCCAAACCCCTTAAAAGAGGGCATAACTATAACTCACGTCCAAGAGAGGTTAATGAAACTTATTTTAATAATATTTTTCATTTATTAGTCCAACAGTTTCCAAAGATTAACCCCCTTTTTTCGAAACTTCACTTTCTTGGGCCTGCTTGCCTTAGCAAAGATTTTCTTTTTTAATTATTTGAAAACGGGACATGACAAGTCCTCCCCTCCCAATCATTGCTTGTCCTCAATCAATGGCTGAAAAATAAACCAATCAATCCACCTGGATCCCAAATGTAGTCATGAACTATACTACTACCAATTAACACAGGCTCCTGCAATATCCTCTGCAATATGACCAAGAGGAATCCATAATCAAATTGACAATTATAGCTCAACCAAACTCTGAAATCACCACTACCACAATCAAAAACCCATGAGGCACAAACTCTTAGAACATTAGAACCCAAGTAAAGTGGACAAATCAAACTACCAACATAGTAAATACCATCAACGCATCCCACTGGCCTATATGGAATGTACAATCCAACTCTGCAACAATGGTGAACCCTCTCGAATGAAACTGTACCAAGTATGGAGAATCCACACACTGTACAACTCCTGCAGTCAACACAACTCTACAAATCATCGGCCACTATCTCATAACCATAACTCCCATACACTGCTGATGGTGAAAAGACATTACAAGATAAAGAGTAAGAAATGGAATCCAAACCAAATTTGTCTTCCATCAACTCCTCAGTACGAGGATCAAATGCTAACTGATGTACATACCCTGCAATATAATGTTGATAAAAAAAACCAACCTCAGTCAACAACTCACCATTAAGAAGTGATACAACCCACTATGACTGATCACCAGCTAAGTCAAGAGATGTCATAGCCAAAGGAGTAGAATCAATAACAACACCTGGTAAAGCATCACTCCAAAACTCCTGCTCTAAGTCATGTATTATCAACCTGTCAATTGCAGGACCTATCACCAAGTCATGCCCATCACAACTCTCATCCCGAGGCATCAAACTATCCCATAACTGATGATAAGCACTAGGAACCAAAGTACATCTCTGTATCATCATCTCATCAACATGGTCATCAAAGGTAGATAGATGAGCATACCTCACAGTGTAATGCCGATAGAATGCACAAATCTCAGTCAGTGGCTCAGACTGCAATCCAGATGTAACTAACTGCAATCGATCATTAACCAAGTTGGAACTGACTACTACCTCTGAAGACATTGCAAAGGGAGTAGTATTACTAGTAGGAACAATGCCAACTATCAGCTCACCAACATCACACATGGTCTTTGATACAACATCTCTAGTCTTCGTGCCATTAGTACTAGAGTTCACCACCATGTCAGGCACCCCACAAAAATTTGCTAAAGCACCCAACTCAATTGAACCTGACTCTAGTGGGAATGAACCTAATATGCCAATGTTAGTATCAAGGATGGATGCATCCCCATCTCCACTGTCTCTAACAATCTCGGCCATGGACATCCTCGGATCACCAAACACCACAGCTTGTGACTGTATAGAATCAGGTAAAGACTGTAGTCACTCTAACTCCATGGTCACCTTAGCCAAATGAAATTCTTACTCCTTGAGAGCCAACTGTGTACTCTCAAGAATCTCAGAAGTCACCTCAAGCTGCTCAGTAAGCTCACTCACCTCATCTTCCTTGGCCAACAATGCATCGTATGCTGTACTGCCCCACTCCATAAGATAATCTTTGTCGGCTGCCAACTGCATATAATTCTGTCTCAAAATCCGAATAGCCTCCCATAAAGAGTGGATCTCTGTCAAGGAAAGATAACTTCCTCCCTACTCATCACTAGTAGGAGAACCCCATCCATAAACTGCTAACAACTGACGAGTAGCATTGAAATGTTGGAAAGTGATAGCAATGTCTTGGTCACTAACTCTCAACTGATTAGACACATGATGGCACTGGCTTGACTGTCTCCTACAAACCTCCTCTGATGCACTGTCTGAAGGAGTGTCCTCAAAGTTACTAGTCTCTAGAGTATTACCATCCATATCCTATGAATCAAATCTAAAGCTCATATCAACATACGGAGTATCAAAAACATTAGCATTACTGTCCAACTCCTCTATACCCAAGGAAACTAAGTCTTCAAAACCACCCACTGCATCCTTCTGGATGTCATCAATGCCAATATGATCTTGGGACTCATCTATACACACTGCCAAATATGAAATATCATCAACACATTCTAGCAAGTATGGTCGACTGGATATATGAACAAAGCCCAACATCGGTGTATAAAAACTAATACCAACATTGGACAAGCTACTAGCACAAGAAAAGACAACACCGTGCAATCTGCTAATCAAATCCATGATAGCATCCAAACAAACACTGCTACCAAAAAGTGTTAAAGATCTCCTGTCAACTGAATCCCAAATGCCAATATAACAATCTTGAGTCCATATCTGTAAACTAGAATCAGCTGGTAACTCAAGCAAAATCCTCACTTGAGTAATATGACCAATACCAACTAACTCCACATACCTATCATGATGAGATAATGAAGTCAAAATACTATCTTCACTCACCTTCAGCTGGCGGGATAAATCATGTGAAGTACTACCTGCCTCAACCTCATGTGATGAAGCATCTAACTGTGCCTGGTACTCTTTCTCAGCAAAGTCATGAATTCTCAATGTTTGCTCATCTCTACCAGGTATCTCACCATCCTACACAACAACATCCTCATAATCATCATCTGAACCCACTACACTATAGTCACTACCTGTTGTAACTATACCATCCTGAATACCTGTGGCATCGCCCTTTGACAACCTATAAACAATTGTCTCAATTTGAGTATCAAGTTGACCATTACTATCAATCTGTGTAATATCCTTTCCCACCACCTCCTGTGGCAGAGTAGAATTTGAGACCTCTACCTGGCTATCAGCTAGTTTCTCAAACTCCTCATGCAAGTTCTTGGGAATTGTGTCATCTGTCCTGTGAGAAAATCTGCCAAATAGAAATCCAGTCAACTTATCCACCTTAGCTGTGTCAGATAACATGTCATTCATTATACGGTGGTGCTCAACCAACTGTTTAGACATGTCATGGCTTATTTTCATAAGTTTATCTCGAATGTCTAAATAACCATCCTTTCTACTATTTTGACTCTGGCTATCAATTGTCCAAGATCGTTCCCTCTGAGACTCTGTACTATACCTATCCATTCTGGATAAAGTAGAGTGTAACCCCAATAGGATATAACTTCTTCAAACACCAAGAACTAACATGAAAATGATTAGAAGTAGCATGCAACCATATATTTGGACATGCAACTGATTAGAAGCAACATGCAACCACCAAATTATGACATGCAAGATCTGGGTAGTTGTCAAAACTGACATGCAAGATCTGGGTAGTTGTCAAAACTGACATGCAAACTTCTACAACCACCAAATTCACCAAGAACTAACATGCAAATGATTAGAAGTAGCATAAAACCATAGATTTGGACATGCAACTTATTAGAAGCAACATGCAACCACCAAATTATGACATGCAAGATCTGGGTAGTTGTCAAAACTGACATGCAAGATCTGGGTACTTGTCAAAACTGAAATGCAAACTTCTACAACCACCAAATTCACCAAGAACTAACATGAAAATGATTAGAAGTAGCATGCAACCATAAATTTTGACATGCAGCTGATTAGAAGCAACATGCAATCATAAATTATGACATGCAAGATTTGGGTAGTTCTCAAAACTGAAATGCAAGATTTGGGTAGTTGTCAAAACTGTCCTGCAAACTTCTACAAACCCTCAGGCTGGCAAGATCATGGCTCTGATACCGCTGAAATTTCCCTTTTCTGATTTTACATGATATTTCCAACCTTTAATCAGATCTTAAAATCAAACAACTAATATCACAAAGATCCACCAATTTCTCAATGAAACCCCAAATCGGGTATGCTGAAAATAGTGCTAAAAGCTTCACAACTTCACAAATTATTAATAAATCTGAAAATAGAAATTTTTACAGAACTTTCAGCAGCATAACATCCTACAAATTGACATTTCCAGATCCTTATAGCCTTTACACAACAGCTTGAAAATGTAGGACCAAAACTATGCTCATCGGGCTCCCGAAATAGCACAAAATATGCCCGAAAACACCACAAAAACACTAATAATCTATCTCAGAAGTTTAATCACGTACCAATATATATATTCAGCTCTATTTTTACATTTAAAATTCTGATATACAGCAGCAACCCAAACTGATATGAAATACTCAACTGTAAACACCAAACTCAAACAAAAACACACCCGAAAACTCACAAATCTGCACTGTTCAGCACAAAGGAAAACTCTGTATGAGCATGCACATGGAATGGCTTCAAACTCCCATCCTTAGGCTTCCTAAAAACTTGCAAACTCCCGTTCTTGGGTCTCCTTCTCCACAGGTTTGGCAGCCTCTGAAAAATAACAAAGAATGAGCGAAAATCAAGTTCTGGAATGAGCCCAAAATGCCTCCAAACCCCTTAAAAGAGGGCATAACTGTAACTCACGTCCAAGAGAGGTTAATGAAACTTATTTTAATAATAATTTTCATTTATTAGTCCAACGATTTCCAAAGATTAACGCCCTTTTTCTGAAACTTCACTTTCTTGGGCCTGTCTGCCTTAGCAAAGATTTTCTTTTTTAATTATTTGAAAAGGGGACATGACATCCTTGCCTTATGGGAGGTCGATTGGTGTGTTGATGAAGAAATACAACAATTTTTTCACTAGGACAGACCATCATTTCACCCATATCTCTAAAATTTATGGACAATAATCCCACCATATGTATCATGGAAAATTTGGAAGGAGCAGAATAAAAAAATCTTGAGGGAAAAATCTACAACTAGTTCAGTGGTGGCCCAATATGTTATTAGACTTCTAAAAGAATTTAGTGGGATATGGCAGTGGAAACCTTGAGGTCTTATGATGAAGTTTTACTACCTTTTCATTTTCATCTTGGGTGAAATTTATTTAACCAATGGTGACTGCTAAACCTGCAATAAGGCGATGTCGAAAAATATAGAAGAGTTGGTGATTATGTTGGGTAGAGGTATGGGAACCAATGATCACATTAAACCTATGGGGGTTTAGGCTTGCATTTGTAAGAGTGAAGTTGTGATAGTTTATCTATGGGAAGGTGGTTTATTAGTATTTATTGAAGGGATGGTAAAACATGATGAGAACATCTCACTGCAATTCTTCAACTCATGGAATGACATAAAAGTTAACATCAATGGGATGACATTGAAAATCAAGGAAGAGGTTGTTTCTAAGGTTGGAGGGTTTTCCATGGGGGAAAGAATTGGTACAAACAGGCTAGATTTAATGATGAAACTAGTCGATGGAAGTTCTTCAAGTTTGATGAGAAACCAGTTCGAATGTGTGGTGGGTTTTCCATAGCAATGGGATGTTATTTACAATGCCATAATGAGGTATATTACTCTTGAGGATTGGTTCCAAGTACTTTATTACTATCATTTCCCTATTCTCAACCATTTTAGTAACTTGGATCAAATTTCCTTTTCGTATCTTTTTTTGAATTCTATGGAAGACAATATCTATAAGGTGAGGAAAAAGAAAGAGGAGGATAAACACTTTTATCTCATTCACCAGGGTTTCATGAATAACTTGTACAACTACCACCTCACCTTAAACTCATCACTTTTGATCAACCCATTGGCTACTCTCACTCCCCAAATATCTATGGACCCTAGCCTTGGCTCAAGCCATAAAAAAATCAAGAAAACCCCTACCCCTAAGGTTAAAATAAGTCTCATTGATTCAGATATAGACAAGAAGAAGAGCAAGAAGAATGCATAGAGAACAATAAAATGCCTCCAAATGGAGAAATTCAAGTCCCCCCTCAAACAATAATTTAGCTCTAAGTCTAACGAGAGTAAAATAAAACCCACCAAGAGGAAGAGACCTTACTAGGACATTGGTAAGAAGCTTGTCTCTAGCCCACCTAGTCCCTCACACATCTTGGATACCCCTAAAGTTGTCCCTTCCCTTACCAAAAGTGGTAGGGAGGACATCACCTCCCACATGAAAGGAACTCCCAAATGTGGGGGGAAAAATGGAGGCATAGCCATGGCCAGAGCCAAAGAAAGTTTCAAATGGATAGGCTGGAGTAGTTGATGAAGGAGATAGTGGACAATCACATTGGCATCTACCAAAAATTTGACACACTAGTGAAATTATCTATAAAATTTATGCATTCTTCTGCCACTATTTATTTCCTACACATAAATAAGAATGTAAAGGACTTGGTCAAGGAGAGAAAAACTACCTACTCCGTTTATGGATTTTTAGTGGAGGACTAGTTGAAGATGGTACTGGACAAACCTGTCAAAGAGGAGGGGGTGGATGTGAACATGTATGAGCCTGAGGAGAAGAAGAATGAGTAATTGGAAAATAATGAGCGAAACTAGCCCTAATTTTTTATTTTAAATTTTTTTTTATAGTGTCGATCACTTTAAACTTGATGCCCTACAGGGTTTTATTATATATGTATATTTCTAAGTGCTAGATTGATAGTAACAATATGTTCCAATGTTGCTAGAATAATTTTTTGTTGTATTTGCTAGTTAGTAATAGTATTGATGGTAGTGATGGTTTTGTTCTAGTACTTTTTTTTTTTTCAAACTATAAAAATGGTATCATTTAGATGATTTGGAGGTAACCTCTAGCTGTCGTTCGGCCTTTTTGTACTCTAGTGTCAACCCCCCATCGTTTTAGCTGCTATATAATAATTCAAAAACTTAATGCAAAGTCATTCAAATGTATATATTTTTTGGTTATTTTATTGATCAAAAGGCCTACAAAATGTATAATTCTACTAGTGATAAGGTATTTTCTAATAGAGATGTTATACTTAATGAATTTGTAGATGATGTTCAAGAAGAAGAAAAGGTGAACAAAACTATTTCATTGAAACTACTTGAAGAAGACAATGAAAGTTCAGATATTATAGATCAACAAACTCATGGTCAAAGTGGGCATGACACAAGTAAACTTGAGGTCACTCCATCTAATAATGAAGTAGTAAGAAGATCTACAAGGCATATCAAGACACCAAGTAGGTATAATAATTATGGCCCAATGACTCAAATAAGGAGTGTAGATGAACCTCAAAATTTTGAAAAAGCTAAGAATCATAAAGAATGGATGAATCCAATGCATGAAGAATATGTTTTAAATAAGAATAATAAAACTTGGGAATTAATTGAACTACCTGAAAATAAAATTCTTATTGGTTGTAAATAGTTGTTCAAAACAAATTTTAATGTTGATGGAATTGTTGATAAATTCAAAGCTAGATTAGTTGCAAAAGGGTACTCACAAAAGGAAGGAATTGATTATGAAGATGCATTTGCACCAATAGTTAAAATGAATACTATTAGACTAATGATTGCACTTGCTACTAAATTTGATTGGGTTCTTCTTCAAATGGATGTTAAATCAACATTTTCAAATGGTGGTTTAAGAGAGGACATTTGTCTTGTTCAACATAAAGGTTTTGTAAAATGGTGAAAAGAGATTTTGGTATGCAAGTTAAAAATACATTATATGGTCTCAAATAAGCACTGAGATCATGGTATGATAAAATTGATTAATTCTTGTTTCAAAAAGGATATATCAAGATTTAAAATTATCTAAATTTGTACATAAAGAATGATGAATAAGGTCATATTGATTTGATTTCTTTGTATGTGGATGACGTAATCATAACAAGAAGTTCTATATAGTTGGTTTATGCAATCAAAGGAGTTCTGTCACAAGCATTTGAAATGAAGGATCTTTGAAAAATGCATTATTGATTAGGAATTGAAGTGGGAAAACAAAATGGTAGGACTTTGATTACTCAAAGTAAGTGTGCAAACAAATTAATCCAAAAGTTTAATACGTAACATTTTAAAGAAGCATGTAGTCCAATATAACCAAATTTCAAGTTCTCTTGTCATAGTGACACTTCAGAATTCAATGTGATATTCTATAGGTAGATAGTGTAAAGTCCAAACTATTTTACTACTACAATGCTTGATATTTCATATTCTGACAGTATACTTAGTAAATTCATGGCTAAGTCTCTTGAGGTTAATTGGAATGCAACAGAAAGAGTCCTTTGATACCTACAAGGCATCATATCTTTTGTAATTGAATATTCTAACCATTTCAATGTTGAGTTGACAAGTTTTTCTAATTATGATTGGGTACAAGATCAAGATGATCATAAATGAACAATTGGTTATGCATTTAACATAGAATCAAGTGTTGTCTCTTGGAGCAAAAAGAAGCAGCCAACTATTTCTCTTTCATCTACTGAAGCTAATTACAAAGCATTATGTAGTGCTACTTATAAAGAAATTTGGCTGAGGATGATTCTTGAAGATATGGGACAAAATCTAGAGGGGCCTACTTCAATCAAGTGTGATACTCAATGTACAATTGAACTTGTGAGAAATCCTACTTATCATGCAAGATCAAATCATATTGAAACACATCATTTTGTAAAAGAGAAAGTTCAGTCTCAAGAGATAGAGCTGAACTATTATAATACCAATGACAATGTAGCTGATATATTTACTAATTCCTTGGGAAAAATAAAGTTTGTAACATTTAGAGAGACGTTAGGGGTAGAATTTTTTTTGGTTATTTATTAAGGGGGGTAGTTAGAATAAAGAATAAGTAGTTGCACATGTGGCAACTCAAGTTTGAGTTGTTGGCAATGAGACTTTAGTTTAATTGTGGTTGTGTCATAGAGTTCTAGTTTTAAAAAAAGACCAACTATTGATCTTTCTCTTCGATCCAATTAGTTGTCTAGAGTAGTCCACTTGTCCATTACTCTTGCTGTGGTGTTAAATCCTCTTAGAGTGTTGTCAAACTCTTAAGAGTTTTTTGTCAATCTCCTTTGCAATATTTTATGTATGTAGATTGTTTGTTTAGTTGTATAAATAGGCTTCTATTATTCAATAATATCAAGTTGCCATCTCATCTTCTCTTGTATATCTAAATAGTACATATACAATATGAAACAAACATAGAATAAATAAAAGAATTAAAAAAACATTACATTTTCACTCAAGAAAACTAGTTAAAATAAAAACATAAAACAATAAAAACTTCCAATATTAAAATCTTCAATACAATAATTTTTTTTTTAAATCTTACTTTGCCTCTAAGTGTGTGTGGGTATAAATAAGTATATTTAAAGTAGATTCAATATTTCATGAAATTGTGCAAATGATAAACACAAATCCTTGGAAATAGGAAAAATGAACAGATAAATTTTGAAATGACACCAAAAAAGATGCTGCCATATTTTTAAATCGTAACTATTTCTCAATTATTTCTAAGGTTGGTTTCATACTCAACATTAAACATGAAAAATATGCAAAACTTATCCAAAACACCCTGCATGACCAGATATATGAAATGGTGTAATTGATGAGGTTGTCTCATTTTTCAACTGAATTGTTATGAACAAAAATGTCTTACCAATTTAACTATGGCCATCATTAAATATTATATACTATGGAAAAATTAAGTTTAAAAAAAAAAGTCAATTTTGACTATTTAACACTTTAGTCTATTAATCAAATCTTAGTGTGTGATGTTTAAGTTGTTTTCCCAAATAGAAAGAAAATCATGCTTAGATTATATCTCTAAAACATTTTCATAAGATATTGACTTGACTACTATGCTGAATCAGACAAGTCAGCTAAGGATAGTGAAAGAGTGATAAGAAAAACATAAATATTGAGCATAACACATACAAGATAAGCAACTACCTGAGATTGCTTCTCAAATTGAAGAGACTCTTATTAGCAAGGTTACAATGCATCTTGCGACTAAGTGTCCAAACATCTGAGAAAACTTTTGTTTATGGTACTCTAATTTTAAAAACCATATTGGGTGGGTTCACCACACATGAAACTCCTAATCACCATGGAAATTGAAAATAATTCCATTAGATTATCAAATGATAACATGCATAAACCATATTGGAAGAAGTATACCTAGTTGACAAGATCTTTTTTTGTAGAATTAGAAATTGATGTAGGCCGCATTGCCAAATTCCAAGAAATGGAAAAGGAAAAGGATATCATTCCTCTCCAGCAATGGAAATTTGATAAAGTCAAGAAAATTGACATTTTGGAGCTGTGTAATAATACTAGGACTTTTCGAGAAGTCACCCATTGCAGGACTTTATAGGAGGTCACCCATCCCAGTATTACTCCAGCCTGAGTGCACTTAACTACAGAGTTTCCTCCATGGTTAAACCCAAAGCTTGTAGCCCCATTTGTAAAACCTTCACCAAGTGTTGTGCCTTATGAACCATTTATTAGAAAGCCCCTTAAGCTCATCAATTGATAAGTAGGAGATAATTTCCATAGCAAGTCAAATTGTGATATTGCTATCAGGATTTAATTGTGTGACTTTGAGTCAAAATCATTGACCCATGTTTCATGAGTAATAATTCAACATGAATCCATATCTCATGAGAATAAATGCAACACTTCGCAGTCATTGGATCTAAGTGATGCTCATAGGGGTGAAGCACCGAGGCTTCTTGAGAGGTCACCCATCCTATTACTACTCTAGCCTGAGCGCACTTAATTACAAAGTTTCCTCCATGGTTAAACCCAAAGCTTGCAACCCCATTTTCAAAATCTTCACCAAGTGTTGTGCCTTATGAACCATTTATTAGAAATCCCCTTAATCTCATCAATTGAGAAGTAGGAGATAATTTCCATACCAAGTCAAATTGTGATATTGCTATCAGGATTTAACTGTGTGCTTTTGAGTCAAACTCATTGAATCATGTTTCATGAGTAGTGATTCAACATGAATCCATCTCTCATGAGAATAAATGGAACACTTATCACTCATTGGATCTAGGTGATGCTCATAGGGGTGAAGCATCATGACTTCTTGAGAGGTAGTACTAGGATGGGTGACCTCCCAGGAAGTCTTGATGCTTCACCCCTGTGAGCATCACCTAGATCTAATGAGTGCTAAGTGTTCCATTTATTTTCATGAGAGATGGATTCATGTTTAATGTCTAATCATGAAACATGGGTCAATGAGTTTGACTCAAAATCAAATAGTTAAATCTTGATAGCAATATCACAATTTGACTTGCTGTGGAAATTATCTCCTACTTATCAATTGATGAGCTTAAGGGGCTTTCTAATAAATGATTCATAAGGAAAAAAACTTGGTGAATATTTTGGAAATGGGGTTGCAATATTTGGGTTTAACTATGGAGAAAACTCCATAGTTAAGCGTGCTCAAGATGGAGTAGTATTGGGATGGGTGACCTCCTGTGAAGCATCACCTAGATCCAATGAGTGCTAAGTGTTCAATTTATTCTCATGAGAGATGGATTCATGTTGAATCACTACTCATGAAACATGGGTCAATGAGTTTGACTCAAAATCACACAGTTAAATCTTGATAGCACTATTACACTATCTAATAATCCTTGATTGTCAAAAGTTCCTTGTTTTCTTCCACTTCTACTAGCAATATCTTTGAATATGCTCTAGACAAGAGATCATCCTCACATATAATTGATTTACATTAAATCAATTATTACACAATTACTATCTAGTCAATTATTAGTCCCACCTATTTAGGTGAAGACTATAGTTTTCACACGCCTCTTCCACTAATAATTGTGCTTTGAAAATTGTGCTCCAATTTTCTAACCTATGGTCATTTGAAATATTTCTTTTAAAACATAATTTTTTGTATTTTAAAAAATTTTATGATTGGCCACCACTTTTTTTTCTAGTGATCTTTTTTATTTATAAGTTAACAAATTTGGTAAAAAAATATTAACAGTCCAGCTGTCTAGAGACCATAGGGCAGGTGGTTTGCATGTTGTTCTACATTTTGCATGTATGAATGCTAGTCTTTGGGTCATTTTAAGCATAAGCCCAGGGCTTCTAGAGTTTACCTCAAACCACATTGTTCCCTCTGCTACAAATCTTGTAACTCTTTGGTACATTGTAATGTGATCTGGTAAAGTCACAATTTTGTTGCCAATAGAAGTTGGAACTTTGGTATGTTGCAACAGCTTTAGTTGTGCTACTATGAATTTATTATTGTTTGTAACGATATCGACATTATGTTCATTATCAGAGTCTTACTACAGTTTCAAAGGTTTGTTCAGTTTTCCAGTATTTGTGCATTGTTGTGGTAATTTCGTTGATTTCATTTGTTAGAACTTATTTGTGTTCTCTCTATTTTCTATAATTCCCAATTATTCTGTCATAGGTAATAATTTAGAAAATTCCTCTTACTTTGTGTTCTTGTGACATAGAAATTGTACATGAAATTATGTCATCCCACAAAAGTAAAGAAAAACCTCCCATAGAAGCTAGAACATGTATGAAAATTTCCAAAATATGTTGGAGGCAGGGGCAGCTTTAGGCCACCTCGACAATCAGCCACCACTCAAAAATAAATGTGTTGGTGCTAGGATCTTCATCTGCAGTCTTCTAAGCTTTTGCTCTGCATATCCAAAACTGTGCAACCACTACAACAAGCAAAGAAGAAGCCTTGGTTCTTTCTTTCAACATTTTGATGATCTCCTCCATTAAAAAAAATGTTTTCTAAATTATCTTCATATTTTGATCAGATAAATTCTAGATACTGTTTTCATCTCTATTACTAGTATCAATTATTTTTTCATTCTCTACCTGTAGTTCATCTCGATCAAACATGGAAATCTGTGCTCAAGTTATCACTTGATAATCTTTGTAAGATACGGCCACCGTTGCCCTACTTTCCTTCTTAAAAATTATCCAAGAAATTGGAAGATTTCCTGGATGGTGGCTCATCCATATTGAACATTGAAAAATTACCAGAAACCTCTATTTTGATACTTGTTTCAAACTAGTAATGGAGATGATCGCACACAGTTTTGAAAGATTGATGTGAATTCGCAAGTGGTGGTTGAGACATTGGGACAGTTTGACAGCTGCATAACATAATTTTTCTTCTGATCTAGGTGCTCTTTGTAGGGAAATCTGCAAGAGGCCCAGGGTCACACATCACGGGCACTCCTTGTCTTCATAATAGACCCTTGTCTACTATATTCTGAACACCAACTTCCTCAGCCTCAGTGTATGAGAGTTTGACGCATCAAAATCTTCCATATTTTGGTGATTTCTCTCTCCTTCTACTACTTGTTTATCTTTTTTCTTCTCCCATGGGCATGGAAGAACATCTGCCACCTTTAATTTGTGTTTGTTCATAGTATCCCCATTCAATTTCTTTGTAGCTTAAATGACATTATCTTCACTGGAGAATGTAATAAACCCAACACTCGAACCTTAAATGACATGATCTTCACTGGAGAATGTAATAAACCCAACACTTGAACCTTTTTTAATTTAGCATTTGAATATGGCAATTCTAGACCATCAAGAAGCCTCTTGAATCTACCAACAAACCATCCTTTTGGGAGATTAATGATGCACTTACTCAAGGACACTATTATGCTCTTTGTGACCTGAGATAAACCTTCGAGGATTAAGATCAAGCTCCTTTTCTCTTATCTTTTTATCACGTTCAGAGGTGGGCTCCAATAAATTATCTCCATGTGACAGCACCTACAATTGTCTCCATGCATGCAATCACGAGCGTGCCTTCTAAAAAATGAGCAAAAACTAGAATTCCAACAGGGCTCAAACTTTGCTTGTCACTCTTCAGAATTATAATTTGGAACAAGGTTAGGGCTTTGTTCAAAATTAGGATTTAGGATTTCAGGGATAAATGTAGAATCAACAAATCCTTGAATCAAAATTATTATGTTGGTGCATGGAATGGTGTATTTTCATGCAAGACTCAGCACGTGTCATGGGCCTTTCTATTCCATCTAGTTGTGTTTAAATGTGTTAAATGACCCTTAGCACATGGACCTTTCTATTTTATGAATAATTGCTACAGCAAATTATATTTATATCTATTTTAACTCTTTCGATATTTCCTTTTATTTTTCATTTCAGTTCTATCTATTAAATATTAGATTTGTATACACACGTTTGGAAAATCTTCAAGTGAAAATTATTATTTTTAACTTTATTTAAAAATTAACATAATATTTTTTAAATAATTGTAGATTAATATTTTCATATTATTGATTAAATAATTATAATTTTTATTTCTAAAATGATTTATAATTAAATCTTTATTCTTAATAAATAGTCTACAATTATATTTATTTATTCTTCTCTTTTCTTTGTGAAGTGGGACTATAGCTCCACAGAGCTCTTGTTATATAAAGTTATGACAAAACCAACTATATTTATCTCTATTTCTAGGTAGGTTTTCATCATATATAATTATCAATTTTGGAAAATAAATTACAAATTTATAAATGTCTAGTCATTTTTAAGCAATTCGAGCGAAAATGCTTTCGCTTGCATTGTTGAAAACTTGTCAAGGATGCGTAGTGGAGTGGCAATCTTTTGAAATGAACCATTTATCATCCACCCCATGTTTTTCATGTGGGTTTTGATCACACATGTAGTATTTTATTATTAGAAAATAAGATAAATTGCTAAATTTGTAGGATTGTTGCAGATGTATTAAGCACTATCATATTTGTGGTATGTGTTTTTAAATGCAACATCCTCACATTTATATTGAGCATAGAGAAAGAATAGACATGTTCCTTCACGGGACGTGTCTATTTGATAATTAGATATAAGATCAACACACACAAAATAAAAGATAAATACATCTGAATTGACTAAACTTTAACACTCCCTCTTAGTCAAGAAGGATAAATACATTTTGATAATCAAATGTAAAGTACGATTAGTATTTTGAATAAATCAAAGATGATCAACAATTATCATCTAATCTCTTAGTTATTAAAATACCTAGTATGCATTTATAGAGACAACCCAAAGATAATAAAAATGATGAAATCTAAGCTCTTAGTTATTAGACTCACAAAAAACATACTTACATAATACCTAATATGCATCAATATAGATGACTCAAAGACACTCAATTTAATGGCATCTAGGCACTTAGTTGTAAGTCTCACAAGATGCATATGCTCATGATTTAAGTACAAGACTTACTCAAAATGTATAACATAGAATTTAGTCAATTGAAGCTACCACACATCAACAATCCCTCTTAGCTAGGAAGGTTAAACATAAGACATATATTACACCATTGGTAATATTAGGAGTGACAAGTTTCAAGGATTTGTTTGATTAGAAGATATCCATTATGTTGATATGGCATTTGATATCATGAGTATTCGTCTTCTAGAATATCAACATATGATATTCAACAATTACTCAAATAGGGTTTTGATATCACATCTGATATCAAGAGTATTGGTCTCTCATAATATTGACATCTGATATTCACCAAGTACTGAACTAAGGTGTGATATCACATAATACAAGTTATTGTAAGATCATCACTGTAAAGTATCTTCTACAAAAATATAACTTACATCACTTGGAAGTCATGACTTCCTTATGATGTACACAAGGGGTAAGCCCATTAAATCATAGTCACAAGATATATTCATAAACTATAGTCCTCTTAATTGCTTTAATTTACTAATCACTTGGAGAATCCATCTCATTATGGTTTACTCCCTCTAAATCAATATGATGAAGATCACCAAAGGTTGACTAAATCATATCCTCTATCTTGCTCCCTCTGGTAGATATGTCAGACTCCCTCTAAATATGAAACATATCTTGAGTTTTCCCACAAGAACATGCTTGGAAACAAAAGAAAAAGATCAAGGCAAACAATACTGTAGTATGCATAGAATTACAAATAAGAGAGAGAGAGACTATAGTGAGAAGATTAATGTAATACTCAAAGATAATGAATACTTATCTACACAATCTTCATACTAGCTACTTTAATGAAGGTCCATATCTATCAAATCTGAAAATATCATCTTAAGATTGTATGAGAGACATCTTCTCTTTCGAATCAACTCCTCACTAAGGATGGTTTAAGTGGAACTGAAACATTGTTTATTATTTCTCTCCAAAATGTAAACTTCCTACTTTTATATCATTGAACAATTTTACATCACATCAAATATAGCACACTTAAAGTTGCTCCAATGAAAGTCCAACCACATTACAAGTAGATTAAAATAATAATTTTCATCAATCATGCAATGGTCAAATCCCCTCAAATCTAATAATCCATGTAAAGATCCAAAATAGTTAGTCTTAATAGATCACCAGACCATATTGGTACAACCTATGCCTTACACTTAATAGACCCTTCAAATCACCGAGATAAAATGAATACTTTTATAATGCTTGCCACCATTCATGGAGAAATAATAATCAATAGGATTTGCTATGTCAACCCACCAATGTCTCTAAGATGCCATTTGCAGCAGTGGATGAATGGGGCAACCAGCCTGTGCTCAGCTCCAATGGGGACCTACTTCAACGCTGCGAGAATTGCTAGGCATACTTAACGCTCCCTTCGTGCTTCCCTTATCGCCCTCTCCACTCCCTTAGCAGCCGCTATTCCAATCCTAAATCGTGCCCCGAGGTTTCCTCTTTCTTTCTTAAATTTTGAGCTCCAAGATGATGGATTCACATATGAAGAAAGATTGGACGGTCCAGTCTATGCGGCATGGAGTATTGTCAATGTCAATTCGAAGCCAGGCTAGAGCTGCAGTATGGTTGCTGTGACACATCGATATTGCCTTCTTCACCATTGATATTGCCTTGACTTTTTTCTTTTTTTTGGTTGCTTACTTTGGCTCCAATGAAGGCAACAAAGCTTCAAGTCAATTTGGTATTTTTAAGCAACTGGTAGAGTGATGCTTGTCATATTCTATTTATTATCACATTTTAATCTATTTGAAATCAAAATGTCTTATTTGAGTTACACCCACACAAAATGTCTTATTTAAGTTACACCCACACAAAATGCCTTTAAACTACGCCTTGTGTCTTCATGATTAATATTCCTGCTTAGTGCGATGAAGATGTGTGTCTGCCGCACTGCACCAAGTTTAATGGGCATTTCACTTTACAGTGATACAACGTTAGAGCTCTTTGAATAGTCAACAAAGTCATCTCTGTGAATGAAACCTACTAGAGTTGTCCTTCTAATGCGATGACTTTGTAATTTCCAGGAACTATCTGCTTTGACTGACTTGCCTTCAAAACAATAGTCATTGCAAATTTATAACCTGCTCCGATACTATGTTAATAAATTTGTAGGATTGCTGCAAATGTATTAAGAACTGTCAGATTTGTGGTATGTGTTTTTCAAATCAACATCTTTTCACATTTATATTAAGCATAGAAAAAGAATAGACATGTTCCTTCGTGGGACATATCTATTCGATAATCAGATAATTAATATTAAATGTAGTGTTATATATATATATATATATATATATATATAACACTACATTTAACATTAATTATATATAAGATCAACACACACAAAATTGAATAGTGGCATGTTGTGATGGTTAAGTTGTTGTGTTGTTATCCTTGCCATCAAGGTTCAAATCTCATGGGGATGAGGTCCCCCGTTTGTGGCCTCACTGGTTCATAGCTCTAGGTCAAAGCGTTTACCCCTCTTTAAAAAAAAAAAAAACACACACACAAAATAAAAGATAAATACATCCGAATTGACTAAACTTTAACATAAATATATTTAACTTTCTATCAGCAACAATCATGTTAGTGTATGTTCAACCATCGGAAACTTAAATGTTATCAAAAGGACTTAACAAAAAAATTTCAAGCCAAGCCTCTCTTTGATAAGATTAGATTTCTTGTTAGATAGTCTCCAACAATAACTATCTTTAAAGTTTATTGAATAAAAACTAAGTCAAGTGTACCATAAACTTATTAGAGTGAGAATTAAAGAGAGAGTCTAAATAAAATGATAAATAGTCGATTTGAGTTTTAGAAGATAAATAGATTAATCTTAAGATTAGAATCTCTAGCCTATAATATTCCAGTTATTATTTTTCATTTAACTAAATAATTAGTAAAAATATTGTACTCTCTATGAAATAAATAAAAGCGATAAAATCAAAATTTCAATATATGCAAAGAATTTCCTCCACATAAAAAATCAACTATAAAGAAGGCTTTAGAAATATTACATTATTCATAAGGAAAGTCAAAATTATGGAATTTATCTCACATACAACATTTTTAAAACCTAGCTTACAAGCTTTTTGAATAAGTACAATGATGATGCAAACTTTCATTTGATTATCAGTAATAATCCTCATAACTAAAATGAAAAATAAGTGAACTACTCTAGTACTATTTTTTATCAAAACCATAAATCCTTATGTTGTTTTTGAAAAATTGTCTATATACACTAGGAAACTTTCATGAGCTCTATTAAGCTCTATGAAGAACTATGACTAAACAAAATACTTGAATAGCCCAAAAACTAACTATAATAATATAGTCATTGAATAAATGTGAGGCCAACACTACCTCACTCCCTATTCTTTTCCTTGTTGACCCTTCCCTCTTTTGTCTTGTAACTATTTCTTTTAAGCTAAGCCAAATTTTACCTTTCACTTTTCTCTCTACGAAGTAAGATGCAGAGTTTTTGGTAATTTTCAAGAGAGATTTATGATATGGGTTTTTTCGGCTCTATGTACTTCTTTCTCCAAACATATTGAAGAATATGACTATTTGCATGAGTTGGTATCCTTTTATAGTTCACTTGTCCAATTCACTTGATAATCTATTTTTGCAAGTTTGAGCATCTTTTCCATTTGAGGGATTAATCTTGTCTTGAAGTGGATATATGAATCGATGTCTATTTTCTTTTTAGAATATATTTTCTTATGGATTTTTGGTTATAATTTAGTGAGCATTTTGATTTGCAAGACCAGGGCAAAGCGCACTTTGAAGTTCTCTCAAAATTAATTTAAATTAATATCAAAGAAATCAACAATGACCCAAAAAGGGAGTCCATGTGAATTAGGGAGGAAATGATAGAGGAATGATGACCTTAGAAAGAATGTTTCTAACACCTTTTACCAAATAGAAAGACTTATTGAAGCTTCAAGGAGATAAAGTTATACAATAAACAATGAGATTTCTAATTGCTAGGGAAAGCTTGATGCAAATTCATTTCTAGAGTATGTACAAGAATTATAGAAGTACCTTGAAATGGAAGATTTCAATGACAATGCAAATGATTCTACATCCAAGTTGAATTTTCATGTAACCTTGTGGTTGAAGAAGTTTCACACTTTGAGAAGAAGATGAGAAAAATATTAGCCCTTCATATAAAATGCTTTAAAAACATTTGAGAGATCACATTTTTACTTCAATTACAAAAGAAATGTGTTCAAATAATTTTCAAATTTTGGTAGGAAATGACCAATAGGTAGAAGTTATATACAATAGTTTGTGAGGCTTCAAATTTGAATAAATGTACATGAAAGTTAATGATTATTTGATGCTATATATGGACTTAGATTTCAACTTTAGGATAAAAACATCGCTAAAAGTATCTATGACAAATGAACCTTTTGAATTTGAATTGAGGTAAAAGGAAATTCTAATAGAAAAGAGGGAATTTAATGAAGAATGATAAGTAACAAAAAAAAGAAGAGGGGGTTCCTACAAGAGTGTTGAAGATGAAGATCCAATTGAAAATGTGAAGCTATAATTTTGACAAAGGGAAGCTTTATAGGTAAAGGACATGCATGAATACCTTTGGGGAAGTAGAATCATTAAAGATTTTTGTCTTTAATAAATCTCAAAATTTTAACTTTTAAAGTATGTCTAAACTATAAAATAACTAAGAACAACACAAAACTCTTTAACAATATAATATTAGTCATATTAAACTTGCCCTAAATATGTTTTTCAAAAAACTAGTCACCTAGAATTGTGCCCATGTACTAAACCTAGTATAGTTTAAAAAAAATGAATTTAGAATAATCTTAGTTGTGAGATGTTACTAACTTGAGTTTAGAGGATGGAGAAGGTTCATTTTTTTCAAAGCGTAAGTATTGATCAAAATTAATATGTATTAAAGTTGACGAGTACACTCGACTATAATGATTCATAATGAAAAGGGGACAAGATACAAACAAAGAGGGGAGCATATTGATGTACTGAAATTAAATGGATAATGGGGTTCCCCTCTTTCAAATAATAGAACTACAAATCCATTTGAAAAAAAAAATCTTGTAAAAATTGCTTTCTTGGTTATCTCTTAGAGGTGTGCTTGAAGGAAATGGGTTTGAAAAGCATTAAGTGAGAGGCATATATCTAATGTAGGCTTTGTAACCAGTCTAAAGGACTAGTAATCCATAGAAATTTCTTGTAAATTATTTACACACAACATATTTCATGATATTGATGAGTGAAAATAAAGAAACTAGACATTGTTAATTGTTTCCCTCTTCAATCCCTAATTGAGTGTCTATAGAAATTTCAATTTTCTAATAGCATTCCAAACTTGGGAAGAGTGATTTTCTTTTATAAAAGACAAAAACAAGAGCTTCAAATTTGTGAAATTCCATGTTTCCCCATTGATACTTCTCCCCATTGATACTTATTCATACATCTTGCATATATAAACTATGAGGAAATTTGAGAAATTAGAAGTCTTGGTGAAGATAGAATGCAAGGTTGAAGACTGGACAAAGGGTAAGAGAGATGATGCTTTGTGGGAGGTTAGGAAGGCTTTTGGGAAAAATCTCAATAACTAGGAAACTATTGAAGAATGGATAGTTGAGCTCAAAGCTTAGGTACCCCCAGAGGAGGAGAAAAATGAAATTTTGTGTGACTTGGCTTGAATGAAGGAATTTGAGACTAAGTTGGGTGTGCAACTATTAAAAATGGATACCGAATACAGATGACCTACGAAAAAATAAAAAAGGTTATTTAGGGTATCTAGGCTAGGCTAGAGAAGAGGAAACTAGAGAGGAAACATGAAGATGAAATCCATAAGCTTGAGAAGAGAGTCTTCAAATGGTCACTACAAGTGAATTGGTTTCTAGGGATGTGGTCTCATCCAAACCTCTCAAGTGGCCCTCTAACCGGAACAAGTAACGGTCTTAGTTCCTACTCAACTATTGTATGCTACTATGGCTTGCTAGTTTCTAGTTGTTGGGTATTAGTTTTTTGTTGGTCTATGTTGTTCTCTTAGTGCTAGTTACTGAGTTTCACTTCTTGTGAACCCTCTTTTTGACTTGATGCTATTTTTTTTAATGATTCAAACACTATCCCATTTTATCAAATCAAATGTATGAATAAAGGCATTTCTCAAAATATTATATACATACATACATTAATATACATATACATACACAAAAACGTGAAAATGTAGTGGAAATATTATATTCTTACTATACATATGATAGAGGAAACTAAGTTTCATTATCTCATATAATAGAAATAGTAGATATATAATATGAAGAAAATGTAAAATAAATAAGTAAAATTAATGATAATAATTTTTTTACAGCATCTTATTTCATGAGTTGTCTACTTATAACTAAGGTTTCAAGTCCACGGTATCAATTATGATACCACATCAGTATGCTTTTTGTCAAGTTGCCCAAAACAACCCAAATAAAATGTGAGACCAATGGTCATGGTAAATTGGTGCCCATACTTGCACAATTGATGTGACACCATATCATTGGTTACATTTTATAACTATGGATGCATTCTATTCAATTTTAGGTAATCATCATTCTACCAACATCTTTAAAGTCACAAGTATTGGTGCAGTGTTGTCAAAAAAATTAGACATTAAGTTAGTAAGTGTAAATATCAAGTCAATGAATCCTATCACAACCATTTGAATCAATTCGAGTACCAAATCCTCTCCCCTACCACATATTTATGTTATATTTATTTCCCCATCATTTTTGTGGCTCGTCTCATTTTGAACATTAAACATTAAAAATGTAAAATATGCAAGACTTATAGAAAACAAAAATCATGCATTTACACTTGTCGATTCCTAAGTCATTAGAAAACATATCATGCATGGCTAGAAATACACAATGGCCTAATTACTTAGGTTTTCCCATTTTTCACCTATGTTGTCTTATTAGGATACCGAACCTCTTGCTATGAAGAACATTGTCTTAATTCGCAACTAAACTACAAGGCAAACCTTGGATTATGTCATGTTGAGAAACGTATAACTCTGAGGGTCCTCTAAAAGATATGGCTTGATAACAAAGAACAATCACAGTAGTCAGCAAAGGATAGTTAAAGAGTGAGAAGGAAAAAAAATGAGTGCTTATCAAATTTAAGATGTTTTTACCAGCAAGGTTATTATTGCATCCTACAACAAGGGTCCAAACATCTAGGAAACAATTTGTTCATGGTAGTCTGATGAGGTTCTGCTTTTAAAATCTCGTTATTTTCTCTAATCACCATTCACTCTACATTTCGTGAAACTCCTAATCACCATTCATTCTACATTAACTTTAGTAGAGATCACTCTACATTTCATGAGACTCCTAATCACATTCATTCTACATTAGCTTTAGTAGAGTTATTTGGAGAATTTTTGGTATGAATCCAATCAGAGATATGATGTTACAAACATGATACCTTTATATTAGAAGATAAAGACTCGTCCACTAGCTTTGTTCATGGTTGATGTAGATGAATAAACTTTGTTACGTGATACTAGAAAATATGTACCTCTGCTTGACTTTATCAATTGCCATGGCTAGAGCTGAATTAATTAAAATTATATGAATTCATCTGATGATCAAACCATGTCAACAGTACTATGAAGTGCTAACGTTTATAAACCCTATTTGAACAAGTATACCTTTTTGAATAGATCTTTGTTGCAGGATTAGAAAAAGAAAAGGCAAAGGATATCATTCCGCTGCAGCAATGGCAGTTTAATAAAGTCGAGAAAAGGGACATTTTGTAGCTGCGTAATAATCCTTGGTTGTCAAAAGGTCATTGTTTTATTCCACTTCAAATAGCAATATCTTTGAATCTTCTCTAGACAAGAGACCATCCTTCGGCTTTCATAACAGTTGGTGTCCTTGTTTTGATCATTTTTATCACATTGGCAATAAAATGCCCTTAAAATTTGTAGATTGTAAAATGGTGATCAAACCTACATTCTCTCCAAAGGACCCTACATTCATAAATAAGCAAGGTTCATATCAATAATCCCCAACTAGGGATCGAAATCGAAGAAAATAGCAAGCTGAAAATTGATGCATGAAAACAAAATGAGAAAGGTTAAACAATATATTTGGGTTGAATAAGGACATAACAAGCTCTACTCAAAAGCAAAACCTTTGGCCTGATACAAAAGTGACACTACATTAGGAGAATAAATAGAAACGTAAACCTCTAGACTATAATCTACGTTTTCAGCATTACTATAGAATTATATAGTTTTCCAAGATTAATTACCTATCTGAGGTTCAAGAGAAAAACCATCATCAAAAGCAAAAATTTGATAACCCAATTACATTTGATTTCAGAATAATCCGAGAGAGCCAATGACATAGATGATTTCCCATTGTCTCATATAAGGTTGAGTGACTATTTACAAAGTCAATTATTCATCAACGAGCTCAGATCTCTTGCTGATTCATTCATGTTCATTGTTGAATGACTTAAACATACATAATAAGGTTAAATTTCATGCATCAACTTCTGAGATTCATAATTTTTTATTCGAATATGGGTTTTGGCTGAAATTTTACAAGCAGTTGCATGAGAAGTTATTTGAGAAGTTATTTGGATTATCGCCATAGCTCAACTTGATAGGTGGCTGTTTTGACATTTTTCCAGGAGTCTGAAATTTCATCTTGACCTCCAAAATTGAGTTTTTTGTGTTTTCTTTTCTAGTTTTAAAGAAATTTTTTTAAAAAATAAATCCAAAATCATACTCTTGATCTCATAGATTAGTTGGCAATTCATCTTGCCTTAGTTGGCGGCTTTTCTTGGGAAAAATTGGGAATTGTAGGATAGATTTTAGAAATTACTAAAAATGGAAAATTATATTTTTTCAAAAATCTACCAAATATGGTATTTTTGTCATGTCCCCTTTTCAAATAATTAAAAAATAATAATCTTTGCTAAGGTAGGCAAACCCAAGAAAGTGAAGTTTCGAAAAAAGGGGGTTAATCTTTGGAAACCGTTGGACTAATAAATGAAAATTATTATTAAAATATGTTTCATTAACCTCTCTTAGACATGAGTTATAGTTATACCCTCTTTTAAGGGGTTTGGAGGCATTTTGGGGGGATTCCAGAACTTGATTTTTGCTCATTCTTTGTTATTCTTCAGAGGCTGCCAAACCTGTGGAGAAGGAGACCCAAGAACGAGAGTTTGCAGGTTTCTAGGGAGACCCAGGAACAGGAGTTTGTAGGTTTCCAGGAAGGCTAAGGATAGGAGTTTGAAGCTATTCAATGTGCATGCTCATACAGAGTTTGCCTTTGTGCTAAACAATGCAGATTTGTGGGTTTTCGGGTGTGTTTTTGGTATGAGTTTGGTGTTTCCAATTGAGTATTTCATATCAGTTTTGGTTGCTACTGTATTTCAAACTTTAAGGTGTTAAAATAGAGTTGAATATATGTACTAGGATGTTATTAAACTTTTGAGATAGATTATTAGTGTTTTTGTAGTGTTTTCGGGCATTTTTGTGTTAATTTCGGGAGCTCGATGAGCATAGTTTTTGTCCTACATTTGTGAAATGTTGTGTAAACGCTATACGGATCTGGAAATGTCATTTTGTAGGCTATTATGCTGCTGAAATTTCTGTAAAAATGTCCATTCTTAGATTTATTAATAATTTGTGAAGTTGTGAAGCTTTTGGCACTATTTTCAGCATACCCGATTTGGGGTTTCTGGAGAAATTTGGTGGATCTTTGTGATATTAGTTGTTTGATTTTAAAGATCTGATTTGAGGCTTGAAACATCATACAAAAATAGTAAAGGGACATTTCAGTGGTATCAGAGCCATGATCTTGCCAGCCTGAGGGTTTGTAGAAGTTTGCATGTCAGTTTTGACAACTACCCAGATCTTGCATGTCAGTTTTGACAACTACCCAGATCTTGCATGTCATAATTTATGATTGTATGTTGCTTCTAATCATCTGCATGTCAAAATTTATGGTTGCATGCTAATTCTAATCATTTTCATGTTAGGTCTTAGTGAATTTGGTGGTTGTAAAAGTTTGCATGTCAGTTTTGACAACTACCCAGATCTTGCATGTCATAATTTATGATTGCATGTTGCTTCTAATCAATTGCATGTCAAAATCTATGGTTGCATGCTACTTCTAATCATTTTAATGTTAGTTCTTGGTGTTTGAAGAAGTTATATCCTATTGGGGTTACACTCTACTTTATCTAGAATGGACAGGTATAGTATAGAGTCTCAAAGGACATGATCTTGGACAATTGATATCCAGAGTCAAAATAGTAGAAAGGATGGTTATTTAGACATTCGAGATAAACTTATAAAAATAAGCCATGACATGTCTAAACAATTGGTTGAGCACCATTGTATAATGATTGATATGTTATCCGACCCAGCTAAGGTGGATAAGTTGATTGAATTTCTATTTGGAAGATTTTCTCACAGGATAGATCACACAATTACTAAGAACTTGCATGAGGAGTTTGAGAAACTAGCTTATAGCTAGGCAGAGATCTCAGATTCTACTCTGCCACAGGAGGTGGTGGGAAAGGATATTACACAGATTGATAGTAACTGTCAACTTGATACTCAAATTGAGACAATTGTTTACAGGTCGTCAAAGGGTGATGCCACAGGTATTCAGGATGGTATAGTTACAATAGGCAGTGACTACAGTGTAGTGGGTTCAAATGATGATTATGAGGATGTTGTTGTGCAGGATGGTGAGATACCTGGTAGAGATGAGCAGACATTGAGCATTCATGACTTTGCCGAGAAAGAGTACCAGACACAGTTAGATGCTTCATCACATGAGGTCGAGGCTGGTAGTACTTCACATGATTTGTCCAGCCAGCTGAAGGTGAACAAAGATAGTATTGTGACTTCATTATCTCATCATGACAGGTATGTGGAGTTAGTTTGTATTGGTCATATTACTCAGGTGAGGAGTTTTCTTGAGTTACCAGTTGATTCTAATTTACGAATATGGACTCGAGATTGTTATATTGGCGTTTGGGATTCAGTTGACTGGAGATCTTTAACACTTTTTGGTAGCAATGTTTGTTTGGGTTCTATCATGGATTTGATTAGTAGATTACACGGTGTTGTCTTTTCTTGTGCTAGTATCTTGTTCAATGTTGGTATTAGTTTTTATACATCGGTGTTGGGCTTTGTTCATATATCCAGTCAAGCATACTTGCTGAAATGTGTTGATGATCTTTCATATTTGGCAGTGTGTACAGATGAGTCCCAGGATCATATTGGCATTGATGACATCCAAGAGGATGCAGTGGGTACGGAGGAGTTGGACAACAGTGCTACAATTTTTGATACTCCGTATGTTGATATGAGCTTTAGAGTTGATTCACAGGACATGGATGGTAATACTCTAGAGACTAGTAACTTTGAGGATATTCCTTTAGACAGTGCATCAGAGGAGGCTTGTAGGAGATACTCAAGCCAATGCCATCATGTGTCTAATCAGTTGAGAGTTAGTGACCGAGACATTGCTATCACTTGCTAGCATTTCGATGCTTCTTGTTAGTTTTTAGTAGTTTATGGATGGGGTTCTCCTACTAGTGATGAGCAGGAAGGCAGTTATCTTTCCTTGACAGAGATCCACTCTTTATGGGAGACTATTCGGATTCTGAGACAGAATTATATGCAGTTGGTAGCTGACAGAGATTATCTTATGGAGTGGGGTAGTACAACATATGATGCATTGTTTTCCAAGGAAGATCAGGTGAGTCAGCTTACTGAGCAGCTTGAGGTGACTTCTGAGATTCTTGAGAGTAGACAATTGGCTTTCAAGGAGTCACAGTTTCATTTGGCTAAGGTGACCATGGAGTTAGAGCGACTACAGTCTTTACCTGATTCTATACAGTCACAAGATGTGGTGTTTGGTGATCCGAGGATGTCCATGGCCAAGATTGTCAGAGAAAGTGGAGATGGGGATGCATCCATCCTTGATACTAACATTGGCATATCAGGTTCATTCCCACTAGAGTCAGGTTCAGTTGAGTTGGGTGTTGTAGCAGACATTTTTGGTATACCTGACATGGTGGTGACCTCTAGCACTAATGGCACGAAGACTAGAGATGTTGTATCAAAGACCATGTGTGATGTTTGTGAGCCAATAGTTGGCATGGTTCCTGCTAGTAATACTACTCCCTTGGTGATGTCTTTAGAGGTAGTAGTCAGTTCCAACTTGGTTAGTGATCGATTGCAGTTAGTTACATCTAGATTGCAATTTGAGCCACTGACTGAGATTGGCGCATTCTATCGCCATTACACTATGAGGTACGCTCATAAATTTACCTTTGATGACCATGTTGATGAGATGATGATACAGAGATGTACTTTGGTTCCTAGTGTTTATCATCAGTTATGGGACAGTTTGATACCTCAAGATGAGAGTTGTGATGGGCATGACACGGTGATAGGTTTTGCAGTTGATAGCTTGATAATATGTGACTTAGAGCAGGAGTTTGGGAGTGATGCTTCAGTGGGTGTTGTTATTGATTCTACTCCTATGGCTATGACATCTCAAGAGTTAGCTAGTGATCAGTCACAGTGGGTTGTATCACTTGTTCATGGTGAGCTGTTGACTGAGGTTGGTTTTTTTAATCAACATTATATTGCAAGGTCTGTACATCAGTTAGCATTTCATCCTTTTTTTGAGGAGTTGATGGAAGGCAAATTTGGTTTGGATTCCATTTCTTACTCTTTATCTTATAATGTCTTTTCACCATCAATAGTGCATGGGAGTGATGGTTATGAGATAGTGGCTAGTGATTTGCAGAGTTGTGTTGACGGTAGGAGTTGTATAGTGTGTGGATTATCCATACTTGGTACAGTTTCATTCAAGAGCGTTCACCATTGTTGCAGAGTTGGATTGTACATTTCGTATAGGCTAGTGGGATGCATTGATGGTATTTACTATGTTGGTAGTTTGATTTTTCCACTTTACCTGGGTTCTGATGTTCTAAGAGTTTTGGGTTTTTGACTTTGGTAGTGGTAGTTTTGGAGTTTGGTTGATCTACAATTGTCAGTTTGATTATGGATTCCTCCTAGTCATATTGCAGAGGATATTGCAGGAGCCTGTGTTAATTGGTAGTAGTATAGTTCATGACTACATTTGGGATCTAGGTGGATTGATTGGTTTATTGTTCAGCCATTGCTTGAGGACAAGCAATGTTTGGGAGGGGAGGACTTTTCATGTCCACTTTTCAAATAATTAAAAAATAATAATCTTTGCTAAGGCAGGCAAACCCAAGAAAGTGAAGTTTCGGAAAAAGGGGGTTAATCTTTGGAAATCGTTGGAGTAATAAATGAAAATTATTATTAAAATATGTTTAATTAACCTCTCTTGGACATGAGTTACAGTTATGCCCTCTTTTAAGGGGTTTGGAGGCATTTTGGGGGGATTCCAGAACTTGATTTTTGCTCATTCTTTTTTATTCTTCAGAGGTTGCCAAACATGTGGAGAAGGAGACCCAAGAACGGGAGTTTGCAAGTTTCCAGGGAGACTCAAGAATAGGAGTTTGCAGGTTTCCAGGAAGGCTAAGGATAGGAGTTTGAAGCCATTCCATATGCATGCTCATACAGAGTTTTCCTTTGTGCTGAACAGTGCAGATTTGTGGGTTTTCGGGTGTGTTTTTGGTATGAGTTTGGTGTTTCCAGTTGAGTATTTCATATCAGTTTTGGTTGCTGCTGTATTTCAAACTTTAAAGTGTTAAAATAGAGTTGAATATATGTATTGGGACATGATTAAACTTCTGAGATAGATTATTAGTGTTTTTGTGGTGTTTTTGGACATTTTTGTGTTAATTTCAAGAGCCCGATGAGCATAGTTTTTGTCCTACATTTGTGAACTGTTGTGTAAAGGCTATACGGATCTGGATATGTCATTTTTTAGGCTTTTATGCTGCTGAAATTTCTTTAAAAATGTCCATTTTCAGATTTATTAATAATTTGTGAAGTTGTGAAGCTTTTGGCACTATTTTCAGCATACCCGATTTGGGGTTTCTGGAAAAATTTGGTGGATCTTTGTGGTATTAGTTGTTTGATTTTAAAAATCTTATTTGAGGCTTGAAATATCATACAAAACCAGTAAAGGGACATTTCAATTTTTCAGAATCATAATAAGTAGGCATTTTCTTTTATTGTAAGGTAGAATAGGGTTGAAGAAGTAGAATGAAAAATCTGGTATTTTGAAGATTTGTGTTGTGTTATTATTTTCTGAGTATTATTTTGAAAGAGGCTTGTGCTACATCATTTGATATTAGAGTAGGAAGATGGCTAGGGGAGGAAGAGGAAGAGGAAGAGCCGGTGTCACTCCAATGCAAAGATTTATGTTGGATATGCAAAGGCAGATTGAATGGCTAAATGAGAGAATGGATAATCAAGGAATACCAATGGCACAGAGAGAGGAGGAATTAGATGAGGAGGGGAATCGAAGAGGTGTTAATCAAAATTAAAAAAATGACAAAGAACCATTGAAAGAGTTGAGCTACAAAGATAGAGTTCTTCAAGCTTTAGAAGAAAACAATGAAGCGATTAAGATCGAAGTCTTAGACTATGCTAGTAGTTTTAAACTAGAAGACTTGATAGACTGGCTAAATGAGATGGATAATTTTTTTGAATGGAAACCTATAGCAAAGGGAAAAAGATGAAGTTTGCTTGGAAAAAATTAAAGGGACATGCAATGATATGGTGGGATCATATCCAAAAGGAGCGAACTAGAAAACAGAAAGAAAAGATCAAAACATGGAGTAAGATGGAGAAAAAGCTTTGGGAAAAGTTCTTACCATTAGACTACTCACAAACCCTATTTCATAAGTTCCAGAATTTGAAACAAAATCTATCTTCTATACAAGAGCGCAAAAATGAAATCTATAAGTTATCCATGAGAATAAAACATCAAGAAGATGATGAGCAGGTAGCTACTAGATCTATGAATGGCCTTAAATTCTCTATCCAAGATGAACTGAGCAAGCATCATATTAATAGTATGGAGGAAGCCTACCAATTAGCTCTAAAGGCTGAGGAAGAGAATAATTGATAGTACAATTAGAGGAATAGAGGAGGAAGAAGGGGTCTGTCAACACTGTTTCAAGGAGGTTCTAACCACAGCTCATGAGAATCCTCCCAAGGATTAGAAAGAAATACAAACTCCAGAAAAATCTCATAAAATAGGAACAAGGAAGAGCATATTAGTGAGGATGAGGCTATGATAGTAGAAGAGGATGGGAAACTAAATGGAGACCCTTTACCTATTTTAGATGTGGAGAAGAAGGACATATAGCCTTTGAAACCTCAAATTATAACATGCTAGAAATAAATCAAGGAAGATAGCCTAGAGTGAACCTAACTTGGCTAGAAGAGGAGGAGCAAGATGTCTCACTAAATCTTGGACAAACCCTCATGATGAGGAGATCAATGATCATTGTAGAAAAAGATGAAGTTTTTGTCAAGAACTCTGATGATTCATGGCTCCGAACCAATATTTTCAAAACTAGATGCCCTTCTGGTGGAAAGGTATGTCAAGTTAATGATTATGGGGGTAGTTGTGAGAATATGGTATCTAGATAAATGGTAGAGAAATTAAATTTACAATGTGAGAAGCACCCTTTCCCTTATCATATTGCATGGTTTAAGAAATGAAATGAAGTAAAAATTGATAAAAGATGTTTAGTAAGATTTATGATAGGAAAATTTTATAAGGATGAGATATGGTGTGATATTATCCCTATGGATGCTTGCAATATTTTTTTGGGAAGACCATGGTAATATGATAGGAAGCTCATGCATGATGTGGAGAAAAATACTAACATATTTTGATGAAAAGAAGAATGAAACCATGTTGTCTACAAGAGAAGATGTAAAAGAAATTAAAGTAACAGGTTGTTGTTATGCACTAGTACTAAAAAGAGCAAAAGAAAAAGAAAACATGGTGCCACCCAAGGAAATGAAATTGTTGGAGGAGTTTGTTGATGTTTCTCCGAAGGAACTACCTAATGGTCTCCCAACCAAAAGAGATATTCAAAATCATCTTGATCTTATTCTTGGATAAACTTTTCCTAATCAAGCATCCTATCAATTGAATCCAACACAACATGTAGAGTTGAATAAACAAGTGATAAAACTAATGCAAAAGGGTCTAGTTAGGAAAAGCATAAGTTCATGTGTAGTACCCACATTATTGACTACAAAGAAGGATTACACATGGAAGATGTGCACCGATACTAGAGCAATCAATAAGATTATGATTAAGTATCCATTTCCTATTCCTTAGATAGAGGACATGATGGATGAATTAGTGGGGGCTAAGGACTTTAGCAAGATTGATCTCTGAAGTGGCTACCACTAGATCTGCATTCAAGAGGGAGATGAATGGAAGACAACATTTAAGATATGAGATGGTTTGTATGAATGGATGGTTATGCATTTTGGGCTTTCAAACACACCTAGCACATTTATGTGGTCAATGAATACAATGTTGCAACCTTACATTGGTAATTTTTTATGTAGTTTACTTTGATGATATTTTGATCTAAATTGGAAGCAGGTAAAAACACTTACAACATCTAAGGATCATCTTGAGTGTCTTAAGGAAGGATAAGCTCTTCGCAAACTTGAAGAAGTGTACATTCATGCAAACTAGTTTCACCTTTCTAGGCTTTGTCATTTCTCAAGCTAGTGTTCAAATAGATCCAAAAAAGGTAAGAGCAATCCTAGAATGGCCTAGTCCTTCTAGTATAATAGGAGTTCAAAGTTTTCATGAATTCGCAACTTTCTATCAAAAGTTTATCCAAATTTTAGGAGTATTTTAGCACCCATAAAGAATTGTACCAAAGGAAGGGAGTTCACATGGACACTGGATACTAAAGAGAGTTTTAAATTCTTGAAAAATACATTAAATAAGGCTCCTATATTAACACTTCCAAATTTGGACAAATTTTTTGAAGTAGAGTGTGATGCTTCACCTATTGGGATAGGTGTTGTTCTTAGCCAAGTAGACAAGCCCATGGGCTTCATTAGTGAGCAATTGAATGAAGTAAGAAATAATTATTGTACCTATCATGTGGAGTTTAATGAAATTGTTCAATCATTAAGAGATTGGAGGCCCTATCTGGTCCAACATGAGTTTGTGTTGTTTAGTAATCATATTGCTCTAAAATATCTCAACACAAAATAAGTTGAATAGTCGATATGCCAAGTGGGTATTTTTCTTACAGGTATACACTTTTGTCTTCAAGTATAAATTTGGAAAACAAAATTAGGTTGTTGATGCCTTGAGTAGGCATGCTACACTATTAATCACAATGGAAACTAAGGTCACTGGCTTTGATGCTATTAAGAACTTGTATGAAATTGATGATGATTTCTGGGAAATTGTAGAACAACTAAATGCTTCATCTTCTAGTAAGTTGGATCATGTGAAAGGTGACCATTTTATGTAGGATGGTTACCTCTTTAATGGTAAATAAATATGTATACTAGGCAGATCCATGTGGGAAAACATTATTAGGGAGTTTCATAGTGGTGGACTAGCTAGACACTTTGGAAAGGACAAAACAATAAAATTAGTTGAAGATAAGTATTATTGGCCCAAGATAAAGAGGGCCATCACTAAATATGTGGCAAGGTGTAGAATATGTCAATTGGCTAAAGGAAATTCAATGAATACAGGTGGTCACTTCAACATTTTATGGGAGCCTAAAATTTCTTCTTGACCTTCAAAATTGAGTTTTTATGTTTTTTTTCCAATTTTTTAGAAAGTATTTTTTTTAATAAATCCGAAATCATACTCTTGATTTCATTGATTAGTTGGCAATTCATCTTTCCTTAGGGATTTTCTTGGGAAAAATCAAGATTCATAGGATAGATTTTAGAAATTACCAAAAATGGAAAATTCATTTTTTTTCCCTAAAAATCTACCAAATATGGTAATTTTCAGAATTGTAATAAGTAGGCATTTTCTTTCATTGTAAGGTAGAATGGAGTTGGAGAAGTAGAATGAAGAATCTAGTATTTTGAAAATCTATGTTGTGTTATTATTTTCTGAGTATTATTTTGAAAGGGTTTTGAGCTACACCATTTGGTATCAGAGTTGGAAGATGGTTGGGAGAGGAAGAGGAAGAGGAAGAGGAAGAGGAGGTGTCACTCCAATGCAAAGATTTATGTTGGATATGCAGAGGCAAATTGAATGATTGAATGAGAGAATGGATAATAAAGGAATACTAGTAGTATAAGGAGAGGAAGAATCAGATGAAGAGCGAAATCAAAGAGGTGTTAGTCAAAATGAAGAAAATAAAGAAGAACCATTGGAAGAGTTGAGCTATGAATATATAGTGTGTTAGGCTTTAGAAGGAAAAAAATAAAGGGATCAAGATCAAAGTCTCAGACTATGTTCGTAGTCTTAAGCCAAATAGTTTATAGACTAACTAAATGAGATGGGTAAATTTTTTGAATAAAAGACTATGGCAAAGGGAAAGAAGACGAAGTTTTCCTAGTAAAAATTAAAGGAACATATAATGATATGGTGGGATCACATCCAGAAGGAATGAACTAGACAAAAAAAGATAAAGATCAAAACATGGAGTAAGATGGAGAAAAAGCTTTCGGAAAAGTTCTTACCGTTAGACTACTCACAAACCCTATTTTATAAGTTCCAAAATTTGAAGCAAAATTTGTCTTCTAAACATGAGTACACAAATGAATTCTATAAATTATCCATGAGAATAAAGCATCAAGAAGATGATGAGTAGGTGACTGCTAGATCTATGAATGACCTTACATTCTCTATTCAAGATGAACTGAGCATGCATCATGTTAATAGTATGGAGAAAGCCTACCAATTAGCTCTAAAGGCTGAAGAAAATTTGAATTGATAGTACAATAAAAGGAATAGAGGAGGAAGAAGAGGTCCCTCAACACTGTTTTGAGGAGGTTCTAACTATGGCTGAGGAGAATCCTCCCAAGGATTTGAAAGAAATATAGACTCCAGAAAAGATCTCACAAAATAGGAAAGAGGAAGGGGATTTTAGTGAGGATGAGGTTATGGTAGTGGAAGATGATGGGAAACCCAACAGAGGCCCTTTACCTATTTTAGATGTGGAGGAGAAGGACATAGTTCCTTTGAATGCTTAAATTATAACATGCTAGAAATAAACCAAGGAAGATGGCCTGGAGTGAACCTAGCTCAGCTAGAAGAGGAGCAAGAAATCTTGCTAGATGTGGGAGAAACCCTCATGATGAGGAGATCAATGATCATCCTGCAAAAAGATGAAGTTCCTACAAAGAACTTTGACAATTGGTGGCTCTAGACCAACATTTTCACAACTAGATACACTTATGGTGGAAAGGTATGTCAAGTTATTATTAATGGGGGTAGTTGTGAGAATATGGTATCCAGAGAAATGTTAGAGAAATTAAATTTATAATGTGAGAAGCACCCTTGCCCTTATTGTATTTCATGGATTAAGAAAGAAAATGAAATAATAGTTGATAAAATATGTTTTGTTAGATTTATCATAGAAAATTTTTATAAGGATGATATAAGGTGTGATGTTATCCCTATGGATTCTTTCCATATGTTGTTGGGAAGACCATTTTTGATAGGAAGGTCATGCATGATGGGGAGAAAAATACTTACACATTTTGGTAGGATGGCTCTAAAGTGGTTCTAATGCCTCTTAAGGATGAAAATAAGAATTAAACCATGTTTTCTGCAAGAGAAGTTGTCAAAGATATGAAAGTAACAAGTTGTTGTTATCCACTAGTATTCAAAAGAGGAGAAGAACAAGAAAATGTGGTTCCACTCGAGGCAATGGAGCTATTGGAGGAGTTTGATGATATTGCTCCTGAGGAGTTGCTTGATGGTCTCCCACCCAAAAGAGATATTCAACATCATCTTGATTTTATTCTTAGAGTAACTTTTCCTAATCAAGTAGCCTATGGGTTGAATCCAACACAACGTGCATAGTTGAATAAACAAGTGACAAAACTGATGCACAAGGGTCTAGTTAGGGAAAGCATGAGTTCCTATGTAGTACTCGCATTGTTGACTCCAAAGAAGGATGGCACATGGAGGATGTGCATTGATAATAGAGAAATGAATTAGATTACTATTAAGTACTAGTTACCTAGTCCTTGGATAGAGGACATGATAGATAAATTAGTGGGGGCTAAGTTGTTGATCTTAGATTGGTTTTGGCAAGTGATTATCAACACACCTAATCAATTTACTTAGTTCATGCCATACTAGTAATACATGTTGAGTACATCACACAAATGTTAGACCAGGCTAAGTTGTAATGAGTGTTGAGTCACTCAAGTGCCAAGGAGATAGACCATACTAAGTGATTCAAGTACTGAGTAACATAGTGGATGCCAAACAATTCAGGTGCTGAGTTAGAATAGAATTGCAGTATATGCCAACTGACACAAAATTGACATATTTTTTTGTAATGGCACAAACACATATGTAAACCATTTTTCAGCTGACTTAAGGATAGATTTTGATTCTTTAGAGATAAGGACAAATCAATTTATAGAATCCCTATGTATTTGCATGCAACCAATTAGGAAAAGGGAAGGTTTAAAGAAGAAATATGAATGAATCTCAGCCATAGATTCATACCTAACCCTAAGTCTCTTAATCTTCATAAGGAGGACAAAAACCCGAAACTTCTTATGATATGATGATGATGATGAGTATGAAAGAGATTGAAGGTGAAGTTTTTGCATGCACAAATTCAGAATTCATGGAGATTTATATGTAATTGAGAGGTTGTGAATTACAAAATTAGTTAGAGGAGAACAAAGAATAGAAAGATACAACAATTATTAGATCAGATCAAAAGGATCAAGAAGGACATTGTACAAATTTGATATTTAATTAGGCAATCAAAGCCAATCACAAGATCTATGTTGAAACATCCTAATACATGATTTTGGTAAAATATTTTAATAGAGTTGTCCTAACATGCTATAGTAAATCCTTTAATATGGTGACATTCCAAGTGAATGATTAGAAGTCTTTTAACAAGACACACTTCTAATAGGGTGTTAAAATCTTTTAACAAGGTGGGACTTAACAGTCTTTGTAAGCCTTTAATAGGGTAGGCCTTTCACAGGGTAGATCATAGTTTATGGTAAAATCATTGTAACCTTTATTGGCTACACTTTATTGCTACAATAGTGAAGATTTGTGGGTGTCATCCCCACCCCAGTTTTACCTTCTCACTTGGAGGGTTTCTAGGTAATCATATCTAGTGTGAAATGTGTGATTGCTTATATGTTTACATGTTTTAGATGAATGTGCCTGACATGTTATTTCAATTTTTCAATTGAATGTATGAGATGGATGTGTGGTTAAAGTTTTATAGGTTCATGTTTTAACTATTGATTCACTGCACCCCTCCCCCCCTTAGAAGTTTACTCTTCTTACTTGTAATTCCAACATAAGTACCTCAACAAGATTGATGTCCAAAGTGGCTATCACTAGATTAGCATTCGAGAGGGAGATGAATGGAAGACAACATCTAAGACAAGATTTTTTTTTATGAATGGATCGTTATGCCTTTTGGGCTTTTGAACGCACCTAGCACATTTATGCGATTGATGAATACAATTTTGTAACTTTACATTCGTAAGTTTCTTTTAGTTTAATTTGATGATATTTTGATGTATAGTAGAAGCATGGAAGAACACTTACAACATCTAAGGATCATCTTGAGTGTCTTAAAGAAGGATAAGCTCTTTGAAAATTTGAAGAAGTGTAGGTTCATGCAAACTAGTTTGACCTTTTTCGGCTTTGTCATGTCTCAAGCTAGAGTTCAAATGGTTCTAGAAAAGGTAAGAGCAATCCTAGAATGGTGTAGTCCTTCTAGTATAATAGGAGTACAAATTTTTCATGGATTGGAAACTTTCTACTAAAAGTTTATCCAAAATTTGAGCTATATTGTAGTACCCATAATAGATTGTACTAGAAGAAGGGAGTTCACATGGACAGTAGATGTGGAAGAGAGTTTTAAACTCTTGAAAAAAAAAGGTAAACAAAGCTCCTATATTGACACTTCAAAATTTTAACAAATTTTTTGAAGTAGAGTGTGATGCTTCACATGTTGGGATATGTCTTGTTCTTAGCTAAGTAGGTAACCATGTCCCCTTCATTAGCGAGAAATTGAAAGAAGTAAGAAAGAATTATTTTACCTATGGTCTAGAGTTTTATGTTATTTTTCAAGCATTAAGACATTGGAGGTGCTATATGGTCCCACATAAGTTTGTGTTGTTTACTGATCATATTGCTCTAAAATATCTCAACACATAAAAGAAGTTGAATAGTAGACATGCCAAGTAGGTATCTTTCTTACAAGGACATACTTTTTTCTTGAAGGATAAATCAGGAAAACAAAATTAGGTTGTTGATGCCCATGAGTAGGCATGCTACACTATTAATCACAATGGAAACTGAGGTCACTAGTTTTGATGCTATTAGGACCTTGTATGAAATTGATGATGATTTTTGGGAAATTGTAGAATAGATAAAGGCTTCATCTTTTGGTTATTTGGATAATGAGAAAGGTGACTATTTAATGTAGGATGGTTACCTCTTTGAGGGTAAACAATTATGTATACCATGCAGATCCATGTGGGAAAACACTATCAGGGAATTTTACAGTGGTGGACTAGCTAGACACTTTGGAAGCAAAAACTAATAAACTTTGTTGGAGATAAGTATTATTGGTCCAAGATAAAGAGGGACATCACTAAATATGTAGCAAGGTGAATAATCTATCAAGTGGCTAAAGGACATTCACAGAATACAGGATGATACATGCCTTTACTACTACCCACCAAACCATGGACTAGCATGAGTATGGATTTTTGTATTGGGTCTCCCATAATCTCAATGAGGTAATGATTCTATTTTTGTGGTTTTTGATTGATTTTTAATAATGGTCCACTTTATTGCTTGTAAAAAGACCAATGATGTAACTAGAGTAGCATAACTATTCTTCTCAGAAGTTGCTCATTTACATGGCCTTCCAAAGACCATTACCCCATTACCTCTGATAGAGGCACTAAGTTCTTGAGCCATTTTTGGAGGACTCTTTGGAGGAAATTAAGAACACAATTACAATTTAGTAGTGCTTATCATCCTCAAACAAATGGATGAATAGAGGTACTCAATCAAAGTTTGGGAAATCTATTATGATCCATTGTGGGGAAGAAGCCTAAATAGTGGGACTTGGCATTGCCCTATGAAATTTTTTCCTATAATAGTTTTGTTAATAGATTCACTGAAAAATCTTCATTTCAAATTTTCTATGGTCAAAACCATCAAGGTTTTCTAGATTTTGTATCACTTCCCTTGGGAGACAAAATTAGTGATGATGGTGTTGCCTTTGTTGAACACCTTCACCAACCCCAACAAGATGTTAGACAAAATTTGTAGGATAGTAATGCAAATTACAAGATTACTGTAGATGCTACTTAGAGATAACAAATATTTGATGTCAATGACTTGGTGATGGTTAATTTGAGGTGTGAATAGTCTCCTATAGGCACCTATCATAAATTGAAGTATAAAAAGATTAATGATAATTCTTATGAGGTGATCTTACAAACAAATCTTGACATTTCCCCTATTTTTAATGTTTCTAATTTATAAATATTCTATGGAGATGCTTCAATGCAGATGAGGGCCAGGGAGTGGGTTGACAACTTCACCTCCCCAATAAGAAGAAGGAAAAGATTGCAAAAATTCTTGACAAGCAGACTACCTCCACAAGGCATGGTAATCATAATAGATACCTCATACAATGGGATGGGTTACTTGAAATAAAGATTACGTGGTTATCTAAGTGAGAAATAATGTAGTTGAATCCAATAAAATTGCAACAATTCATATACAATCACTTGAAGAAGCTACATTTGTTTCAAGAATGGGAGAATGATGCATCAACTTCTGGGAGTCATAAGGGTGGAAGCACAAACCTGTGTCACCTTTGGTCATATCAATAGGGGTTTTGGCCATAAATTTTTTAGTCATAACATTTTTGGCCGTACATACGTGGCATTTTCCCACGCCGACGTGCATGTACCATTTTGGCTGGAAGGGTTCTAGCCGAAAGGGTTCCAGCCAAAACACTAAGTTTTATAAAAGTGCCAAAAAACACTTTACAATTATCATTTTGACTATCACTATTCCCAACTTCTCAGAGAGCACTCTAGGTGTTTCGATTGAAACTAGTTAGTGAGTTTCTTTTTTTTTCCATTTTTTTTAATGTGTTTTTCAGATTAGTAAATGTTAATGGTACTTAAATTAATTCTCTTTTACATATTTTATGAGTGAAATATTTAGATTTTTTTAATTTTTGAATACATTTAAATTGTTTTTTAGATTTTTTAGTAAATTATTTAAAACATAAGCAAGAATGTAGTCAAACATTAGGTAAAAATGTAAAAAAACTTTAATTAAAAATGTAGAAAAACATTAGGTAAAAATGTAAAAAAAAATTAGGTAAAAAATGTAGAAAAACATTTGATAAAAATGTAGAAAAACATTAGTTAAAAATGTAGAAAAAAATTAGTTAAAAATGTTGAAAAACATTAGGTAAAAAAGTGAAAAAAAATTAGTTTAAAAATGTAGAAAAAAATAATTAAAAATGTATAAAAACATTAGTGAAAAAATGTAGAAAAACATTAGGTAAAAATGTAGAAAAACATTAGGTAAAATGTATGTTTTTATGAAACTTAGAAACACTTTTACATTTATATAAAATTTAGAAAAATTGTTTAACCCTGTAGTTAAATCAAAATCTAATCTAGTCAAGAATTTAATTTTTTTATTGCATATACATGTGTATACTTAGTTATAATTTAATCAAGATTCTTTTTTAAATTATCATATATACATGTACATGTACAAATATTTATTTCACATTTGCACATGAGCACATTAAAATACATTAGATATGGTCTCTAAGATAATTTGTTTTAAAATACATACATTACATGATTGAATAACACCATACATTTAATGTTGTGTATTTATATGTATTTGTGTTTCAAATTAAATTTAACTTTTAATTATTTTAATTTATACACTTGTATGTTTATATGTGTATATATATGCATGTGCCTAAAGATCTCTAGATATTTATCAGTCTTGTAGCTTCGCACTCATATCCTCATACATTATATACATATATAAATTATGGCATCTGGTTCTAGGGATCGTATTCCTACATCCTTAGGGGATGCTAGTGTCCATGGAGGGGGTCAAAGTGTTGAGTCTGGCATAGCATGTAGATCGACATCCTCCACTGATGATAGAGAGCGATTATTTAGAGATACACCTGTGAGATTATCTCATGCTATAGAGGTTTTGGACACCTCACTTTCCTCTTCTACCACCCTCCATAATATGGAGAAGATCATAATGATGTGAGAGGAGTTGTTCTGTATGATTTAGACCATTGAATCATACAACCCTTTTGATGATATTAGCATTGAGACATTTTATTCTTCTCTATCTCACAGTGTCACTGGCATTGTGAAGTATAGAAAGGTTGACACCGAGATTTCCAATGTGATGGTGAAGACCATGTTTCCATTTTATATAGATACAGCTAGAGTTAGGGGCTACTTTGCAACTAAGTGTACTGATGAGCTTGTCACACCATTCATATATCTTCCCTGGTTGGCCACTCATCATAGATGGCCACAGAAGGATGAGTTCCCTCTATATTTTTGCAAACAATTGTCTATAAAAATTTATTTACACTATGATGTTGACTACATAGATTATCCAAGGCATGTTGGGCAGGGTCTGGGGAGACTTTCAGATAGATTTAGACCCACAAACACTCTTGCACTTGTTAACAAATAGGAAATGGTGGATCCAAACCTTTTGGTTATGTCAAGAGGTCCACAAATGGCTGTTGCAAGCCAGAGTGTTCCTAATGACACAATCAAGACACAGATTTATTTGAGCATCGCCACCATCATTACATAGTTGCATGAGATTTATTTTGATCAGTGTGGTAGATATATGTATGGTCTCAAGGTACCATTCCCATAGCTGCATCATCTAGTGCACCTATTGATGATGCATATGGAGTACTAGACATACCTTCTCCACTAGAGGTTTCTACAGTCTTAGAGGTGGATGCATTGCAACGTTTGGGATCATGTTTAGCATCTGAACTTTTGGATTCATATTGAGCATTATCTATAGTCATAGGGATTCCACTTCATGACATCAACTCTTAGATTAGTCATATTGTGTCATGTACAGTAGGATCAGAGGGTTCACAGATGTAGGAGGACATTCATGCACCTTCTACTGCTCCTACTGCTACATAGGCCTAGGCTACAACACCAACCCAGCTACTTAGGACCCTATAGTAACCCCCCCTGCCCCCCCCCCCCCACTCAGGATTTCATGACTAGACAGCCTGGTTTATTTACCTCCACGCTTTCAGATCAGGGTTGCACTATCGACTTGGACACTGATAGTTTTTTTTCATTGCATGATTCAGATATCAGTCAGATCAGCATAGCATTACATGATGCTATAGTAAATATTTTTATATGTCTAAATTTATTTTAATTATGGTAAATAATATTTCTATATGTTTAAATTTATATATGTGTGTGTGTTTGTGTATGTGTTATAGGGTTTGAGTGATAGTATGTTAGATTTTACTGATCTGCAGACATCGATAGATCCTACATGTCTTGAGTCTCAGGTATGTTAAAATTTAAATATATATTGGATTTATATACATGTATCTTGATATAATTTTTCTGTACATATTTTGGTCCACTATCATTTGACACAGGGTTCACACACAACTGATAGACCCTTATGGGGACATCCAGGATGAGGAGGGGGATGTAGCTAATTAGATCATGGCCTTTTATTTTATGTACACATGTTATTTTGGAGACATTTGATATAGTATTTTGGATTTACATTTTATTTGGACAATTTGATATTTTATATGTTATTTCTAAATACATGTTTATATGGACACTTTGATGTTTTATATGTTATTTCCATATACATGTTTATATGGACACTTTGATGTTTTATATGTTATTTCTAGATACATGTTTATATGGAGAGTTTTATGTTTTATATATGTTATTTCCAAACATTTGATACATGATACTTTTATACATTTGATATGGGTACATTATTCTCTAGATATGTGTACATGTATGTTATCGATCTTTCAATGTACACATGTATGTTATTGATCTTTTAATGTATTAATCTTTTATGTTTATGTATGTGTTATTCATGTTTCAATATATGTTATTCATCTTAATGTCTTAATCTAAGTGTAATTAACTATATTTAATGACATGTCTTAAGGGGAGATCCTAAATTATACATAAGAATGTAGATTAATGTATATTTTATTTCATAGATGTATGTAAATATGTTCATGTTAAATGTATACATGTATGTTTTCAATAATCATGTTTACATGTATATGTTATTGTTTTTAATGCCTTAAAATCTAAGTATATAATTAACTATATTTAATGACATGTCTTAAGGAAAGATACTAAACTTAAAATGTTATAAGAATATCTAGATTAATGCATAGGTAAGAATATAACATATACATGTACATACAATGTATATAAATACATACAAATACTAAAGGGGTTGTCTAAAGGAGAGGTCAAGTAAAAGGTGGTACTAAGGGGATGTCTTGATAGGTGGTCTTAAGGGGAGGTCCTAAGAGGTTGTCTTAAGGGGAGGTCCTAAGAGGTGGTCTTAAATGAGATATCCATGTCAAATTTAAATAAAAATAACAAAACATGTCTAATTTCACATATCCAAGATAAATGATCCAATGTATACAAATTTATAAAACAAATATCCTGTCAGCATTAAATGTGAAAGTGTAAGAGCTATATAGACATAGCTGAACTAGAGCTCCACAATAAGTACATAGGTAAACTAGAGCTCCACAAACAATGTATTGTTAGGATCCTCTCTAGTTTTTATTATCTCTAGAAGTTTTTCATGTTCTTCAATAGACAATTTCCACTTTTGGTTTCCATGATGTCCTCTTCTTTGTATTGCTTCAAATTGTAATTTGGTTGCTATAACATGGTTACTGTAATGTAAAACCTTTCCTCCAGGCTTGTATTTAGTAAATTCAATACCACTATCAGTTACCCTTGTTTGTTGATAATATGTTCCTTCAATAACAACTGATCCAATTGGATATGACTATTGATCAGCATCTATAGTTCCTTCTAGAAACTTTTGTTTTTCTTTTGTGCATCTTAAAAGAAAATAGTCCACATTTTCTACATTCTTTGGTAAGGCTTGAACTACAAAAATATCTCTTGCATGTATATAAAAATATGGATAATATAAATTAATTTAAAAATGAATATACATGTATATTAATTTATATATATGTATATATGCACACAAACCTGCCATAACTAAATAAAAAATGGCTCATAACCAGCTGAATTTATAGGATAATGAATGTCAATGTCAATGTTAGCATCTTCAAAAGGTGGCTTTCTAACTATCTCCTTCAAATCCCAATGCGAAACATATGCATTCACAATATTTTCACCTGCACTCACTGGATTTTCCTTAATATAGTCATCACAAAAATATGTTTTCTCTCTTACTTTTATTACTGGAGGTTTATGTTTTCCTATAGTCATCACTTGATGTAAACTTCTAATACCAGGAATTGTTTGACAATTGTAAGGATTAGATTGATCTATATCTGTTGTAAATACAAAAAATAATTGTCATATTTCAAAATAAATATTTAATAAAAAACTCAACTTTATTTCAAAAATACATTAAAAATAAATATAACTTAGTTCACCTTTCACTTCCCAAAACTAACACTTATTGTATTCAATATCTCAAGTAGCAAAATGAACTTTGCACCATTCAACAATTTGATTTGTGCTCTCTATCCTATTCCCTATATGTTCATACAATATGCATATATATAAAATTTAAAATATATGCTACTCTAGTATTAAACATGCACATTAAAAATGCATATATTTACCTGCAAGTTCATGTTGTCAAAGTGCACATTTTATACATGCTCTTGCTCTATCATGCTCCCCTTTTCTGTATCCACTTTCAAAAAAAATCCATAAAAACTTAACATTGGTTCTAGCATGTTGCATTGCTAACCAATTAAATGCTTTTGTAGATTTGAATTGTCCCATGAACATGAAACATGATAAGTATCTACAATTACTTGTGTACATGTATCAAATCAAAATAGGCATGTCCAAATAAATATAAGTTAAAATAAAGTTAAATAAATGTGTAAGTTCATGTATACTAACCTGTACATCCATCAGACCAAATCCAGTGCTCTGAAACATTTATTCCATGATTTCCAAGATCTTCAGAGAACATTGAAAAAAAATGAGCCACATAACTCCTATCATGAACTTTATCATCACTTATATAGAAATGAACCTTTTTGATGATGATGTGTTCATTTTCATCCAACCTTTCTATCTTATCCACCTCAAATTGTGCATGTCTATAGGTCACTTGCACAAATATTGCAACTTGTTTAGAATGATAATATTTCCCTTGAAGCTCTAGTTGAGGTACAAATTATAATTCTTAGAAAAATATACAACTAAAAGTATACAACCAAGTGAATTTTTATTTTTTGAATCACGAAACTATTTAGCTTGCCATCGTTTACCATGACAATGCTGGATATCTGGATATATCAATGGACAAAACTTGGTCATAAACTCATCATAATGAAATTCACTCTCCCTCAATATATATTTTTTAGATTCATCTTTGTTTTATTTTGGTATGTTGCATATTCATATCTCATCCATGAAACTAGTGTGGATTCATTAATATTCTCAATTTGCATTTTAGAAAATTTGCGTAAATCTCCACAATCTTTACACCGATTTTTGATGCATTGCACTTTGAATTCATTTGAATATTTTGATTTATCACATAATATGGACTTTACAAATTGTGTTTTTGATAAGTTAAATAGGTTTTATAGGGATCTTGAAACCTAAAAGTAAAACAAAAGGTACGCTGATAATAAGCAAGAGGTGCCCATCCAGAGAAACAAGTCTAATGATTAATAATAAGCTCAAGGCCCAGCCAAAAATAGAGGCCAACAAAAAGGCCAAAAAAACTTACTGTCTTAAATAGAACAAACAAAAAGCCAGTCCCAAAAGCCAGTCAAAAGACAACAAACATAAAAAGACAGAACAAGAGGGCTACTCTTCTTTCTTCTTTTCCAAATCCTGCATTGTCTAGGTAGCCTTGACAATATTTTGGTGCTCCTCATCCATCTTCTCTTGAAATTTCTCCTTTTCCTGGTCCAAACTGGTGAAGGTGCTATCAGTGGCCTTTTCATCTTCTGATCTAGCCTTTCCTCTATCATGTCCATCCTCACCCGCCAACAGGCTTCTGTCTTTAATATCACTAGATAAGGAGAGAATATTGTCGTTGATTGATTTAAGGAAATAAATCATCTGATTAGCCAAGTTATGGTTGTAGTTTTCAAGATTCTTAATTCTCCTCTTAATCAAACTCTCTCTTTCCTCCTAGTCCTCCTAGTTCTCATTTCCATCTTCTTTTTGTTGCCCTCCAACTGACAAAGCTTCTCTTTAACCTCATCCAGCTCATGGAATAACCACTTGATTGATCTAAAGTTATCAATCATGTGCTATTACAAGTGTTTTTCAAAAGATTCATACCCGTCTCCCTAGCATTATCTATAATGGCTAGAATAGCAGGGTCAATGAGCTCTTCAAGTCGAGGTTGTTCCTTGTTATCCACTATAATTTGGGGATCCATGGCTTCTCTATATATTCCCATCATTGTAGTCCTAACATTGAAGTTTCTCCAAGCTTTTCTCCTATTTTTGACAAGCACTTCCCCCTCAACATCACTAGAGTTAACCTTATCCTTCTCCTCAAAATGAGGATGAGGGTAAATAGGGGAGAGAGGAAGAACCAATTCATTCGCCCCTTGATTTGAAACTCTCTCTTCATTTGCATCATCCCTCTTTCATTTCTTTCCTGCATGTTCCTCTTTTATGACCTCTTTCATCTCCTTGCCCTCATCATCACAAGCCATATCCTCCTCATCCTCTATATAATCTTCTTCTTTACCAAGGGTTTGGCCGTGGTCTCTAGGGCTCTTCCTACTAGGGGTTTTAGTAGAGGATGGATTTTTGCCCCGACCCTTGAATTTCTTACCAGAAGAGACATTCCCCTCCTTTGAGCTAATGCTCTAAATATCATCAGAATCAGAAGAGTAGCTAGAACAACCAATGATAGCTTTTGCATCTAGTAGGGGGTTATTTCTAACTTCTTGAGCTTTGAAGTGCTCATGGATTATAAGCAACAAACCCTCATGAAAAGTAGGGTTGATAGTAGGTTTCTTCTTAAAACTAGAAATAGCCTTACTCATGGAGGTGAGAAGGTAGAAGGGGAAAGAAATTTTTCTATCATGGCGGAAATTATTAAGAAGAACAAAATGATGGGTTTTGACTCGATCAAACCTAGGGTCTAGAGTAATATATTCAATGATAGCATGCAAGACATACCTCCAGAGCTTCTTGATGGAATCTGTCACACAGAAATTCTTTCTTTTTATCATTTCATTCATCTCTTCAGAACTCTTCACAAAATCCTTCATTGTATTTGTTGAGAGTTTTTTATCTCTATAAAACTTGAAACCCTCCATAGGAATCCCAATGACCACAATGACAACCTCCTCAGTAATCTGAAATGAAACACCATTTACCTTCACTTTGTCATCTTTCCACAAATTCACCATGCCGTTGGTGACCTCAGGATCGAAACCATGGACTTTAGCAAAGTAGCTTGCCACCCCTCCCTCTTCCAATTTTTTCCAAACTTTACCCCTTTTCTTCCATTTCTCCACTTCACTGACCGGCTCCTTTCTACTATGTTATCCCACCATTTTTTTCATTCTAGCTTCAACAATTCTCATATACTCCGAGCTCTACAAATCCTTCATAGCCAAATTTTCTACACTATTACTTTGATTACCTCTGAAATAATTCACCTCACTGAAAAACAAGTAGAAAATGAAGATTTTGACCCACAAAGTGTGTCGAAAAGATAGAGATAACCTCATCTACTTACAAAACCCAAAAAGGCCTTTATGACTCGTACCCTTTTCCCAAATCCTTTAATATTCATAATAGCATTTAGATCTCCATCGTACTCCCCTAGATTTTTTCTAGGTTGATAAGTTTCTTTGCTTCCACTACAATATCTTTTCCATAATGCGAGATAATCAGCTTGTTAGAACCCACCCCTTTGTTGGCAAACCAATCCACAACAAGATTTGCCTCTCTGAACACATGTCTGATGTGGACAGTCTTGAACTTTGCAAGAGTGTCACGTGTCTCTTCAATAAGATTAGAAATTGATCAAGAAGGGGGAGAGTTGCCAATTATACAATTTATTATATTATTGGAGTCCCCTTCTAACCAAATTTTAGTTATTCTAACTTCAAAAGCTAGTTTAACCACATGGCATGTAGCTCTGGCTTCCACAAAGTGGTTAGACTAGAATCCTAATAGAAAAGGGAAAGTCGCAACTCCCTCCCCAAAATTATTTCTAATTATTCCACCACTTCCCAAGGGGCCATGGTTACCTTTAGAGGCGTCATCAAAATTGGCTTTGAACCATCCGTCTGGGGGGAGAAGCCATCTAGCTTCCTGTCTTTTTCTTTTTTCGTCTTTCTGCCACCATTTTCAAGTTCTCCCTCCTTCTTCACTTGGTAGTTTTCCTTTGTGTTTTTAAGAATATTCCTACCAAGAATAAGTGTCAGCTCCTCTATGTCCCTAAAGATTCTATTATTCATTTCCTTCTAGATACTCTAGTAGAAGTAAGGCAAGAACCATGAGCTTAATTCCTACAGACTAGCAGAATTAGACAAACTTTTCCATTGACTAAAAAAATCCAAGAGATTGTTTGGCCTACACCAAAAGATCTCAAAATCTTGGGTAAGGAAATCCCAAACCTACCTAGCAAAGACACAATGAATGAAAAGATGGTTACTCGACTCGAGCTGGTTTTTAGAAAGAAGGCATCTATTAGGCATCACATGTCCTCTCTTTATTAGATTATCTTGAGTGAGGATTTTATTTTGAAGGGCTAGCCAATAAAAGATGTTGATCTTAGGAATGAGACCTAGGAGCCAAGCATACGCCCAAGGGGGTTTCTCCCTTAAACACCAAAGAGAGTTGTAGCCTAAAGCAACAGAATAACTTCCATTGGGATTATCCCCCCAGGCCAGCTCATCTTTCTTATTGCTAAGAACCAAAGAGTTTAACACTATCATAATTGGTTTAAGATCCTCAGATATGAGGGAGAGATCTCTCCATTCCTAGCCTATCCTATAATTGCTTACTTTAAACCCAAATTGATACGTACATTCATACACCCAAACTTCATAAAAAGGATTATTGATGAGGGGACCTTGAAGTAACCAACTATCAGACTACAACTAAATATCCTACCCATTGCCTAGTTTCCTAGAAACTTTGGCCTTTGCCAGGTCCCTAACCTTCAGGATACCATTCCAGATGATCAACCCTTTAGGGATGTCCTCGTTATTTAAGATGAAGTGAAGAAAAGGTCTTTTGATGTATTTATTTTTTAGGATATCCCTCTATTCTCTAGTGTTGTTGAAGATATGCCATATTTTCTTAGCTAGAAGAGCCTTATTTAGATGGGTTAGCTTCCTTATGCCCAGCCCACCATACCTCTTTGGAAGACAGACACTCTCCCAAGCAACAAGAGGGTACCTTTTTTGCCCTTCAAGGCCTGACCAAAGAAAGTCTCTCTATATTCTTTCCATTTTCTTAGCAAATCTCACTAGGATACCAAATAAGCTAAAGGCATAAATGGGCAGGTTCTGAAGAGTAGATTTGACCAACTAACATTTCCCTGCTTGGCTGAGAAAAGCACCTTTCCAACCCACCAATTTTTTACTAAATCTATCTAGTATGCCATTCCAGAAGGAGTCTAGGGAAGAGGAGCCCAAAGGGAGCCCTAGATAGGAAGAGGGGAGGTTTCCCACTCCACAGCCAAGGATCCTAGCAATTTTTCTTTGTCTGGCTTCTAGGATATTAACAAACAAAATTGAGCTTTTGTCCCAATTAATCAACTGTCCCAACCCTCTAGAGAAAATATCAAGGATCTCTTTCATAACCTTTGCCTCCTTAATAGAAGCCTCCCCTCCAATAATTGTATCATCCACAAATTTCTAGTGAGAGAAAGGAGCACATTTGGATGAAGGCTTGATCCCCTTGAGACTTCCATCTTTCTTTTTGCGATCAATAAGCCTACAAATAAATTCAGCCAAAATAATGAAAAGGATAGGTGAGAGGGGTTCTCCTTGCTTGAGACCTCTAGTAGGCTTTAAAAATTTAGAAGGAGCTCCATTAATCAAAATAGCAAGAGAAGAGGTTGAAACAAGTTGAGATATAATCATACAAACTTTTTGTTCGAATATAAAGGCCTGGAGGACCAAACCAAGAAAGGACTAGTCAACCCGATCATACGCTTTTGAGAGATCTAGTTTAAGCAACATACCTTCACATTTACTAGCTTCTAAAAAATGAATAACTTCATAAACCATCATAATCGAATCTAAGATCTGTGTACCAAGGACAAATCCTGTTTATTTCTGTGAAATAATCAAATGGAAAATTTTAAGTGTTCTTGAAGTAAGCACCTTTGAAATGATCTTGTAAAAAGAATTGCATAAACTGATAGGTCTGAACTTGTCCAAGGAGATAGCCCCAGTGATTTTAGGAATGAGGACCAAAAATGTGGAATTGATCTCCTTCAGAATATGTCTAGATACAAAGAACTTCTAAACAACCTTCACCACATCTTCCATAACCACCTGCTAGTACATTTGGAAAAAGAAGGTAGGAAACCCATCCGAGCCTTGAGATTTGTTATTAGGCAAGGAGAAAAGAGCCTTTCTAACTTCCAAAGCATTAGGGATAGCGCAAAGTATTTTGTTGTGGTGAGGTTGGATAATCTAAGGGATACAAGAAATAATGTTGTCCCGATCCACCCTAGATAAAAAAGGGTCCCCAGACAAAAGAGAAGAGAAGAAAGAGACTGCTTCAGCTGAGATATCTGAATCATTAGTCAGTAGATCTTGCCCCTTCTTAACCCTAGAGATTCTATTATTAGCTCCATGCTTAAGGGTAGAAAGGTGAAAAAAACTTTGTATTTCGATCTCCATCCTTGAGCCGGTTAATCCTAGATCTTTGTCTCCAGAACTTTTCCTCCTTATTGATGACATTGTGCAAATCTGAGAGAATAGTCAGCTCAACCTCCCTATTAGTCTCATTATAGCCTTCCTATTGGATGATGTCTTGAATTGAAGATAATTTATCTGACAGATCCTCCTTATCGTGAAAGATATGACCAAAGCTCATCTCGTTCCAAATTTTTATCATCCTCTTCACATTGCTCAGTTTCCTGGTAACTCTAAACATAGCAATTCCTTCAACATCAATCCCCCACTAGAGTTTCTCTTTTTCTAGAAGTTCTGGGTGTGAAGTCCACAGTTTTTCAAACCTAAAAGGGAATTCCTTCTTTGATCGATGGGAGCAACTAAAAGGGAAATAAGAGAGTGATAAGAACCAACTCTTGGAAGTAGAGATAACTTACAAGAGAAGTTGTGCAACCGATCCGAAGAAATTAAAGCTCTGTCAAATCTGACCTATATACAATCTGAACCAGTTCTCTTGTTAGACTGGGTAAAGAAACCTCCCAAGAGATCTAGATCCAAAAAAGCCAAACCATTAGTAAAATTGGAAAGATCTTGCTTACTATCCTAGTCAATAGCTAGACCCCCCATTTTCTCCTCATCAACAAATCTCCTAGAATAATACCTTTCTTTAAGTCACTAGCCGGCACCAACTCTCCTACTTTAGACCAGTAATTCTTTCTTTCTCTCTTGTTATTAGGAGCATATAAGTTCAGTAAGAACCAGCTTTTGTTAGTATGCATATGGTAGGCTCTACAAAAAAGAATGTTATGCTCATCATACTTTGGATTAATTTTAAAATGCTTTTTATTATTTAATAATAGTAGACTCCCAGACGTGCCCTCTGAGTTAGAACCTATACCATTCATGATGCTGATTAATTTAATACTCCCCAAACTTTCCTTCTTCATTTTAGTTTCTTGAATTAGAAAAATATCATGCCTTTGGTCCTTGATCATATTCCTAACAAACTCTTGTTTGTGGATTCAATTTAGTCCATGAATGTTCCAAGATAGGATCTTCATGCTTTGATTGATGAGAAAGATTCTTGGATGGTTTGTTGCATTCCATCCATAATATTGCTTCTTGCTTCCTCCTTTCTAAGTTGGTTCTTGCTTTTCCTACCCACCTGATTGGAATTAAGGCCTAGATCAGCTTTTACCCTGCTCCTGGTAGAAGTAGGAGAAGCCAAAGAAGGGTCTTGACTGTTCTTCTTCTTTCTATTTCTGACCATAGACTAGGGAGTTTCATTAGTGTCCTTGCAATTGTCAAAAAAAAGCTTCTAGTCTGGCCAGTTGTCCCATTGAGGAGGCTCAAAGCCGCTCTAAGATTTTGTTCATTATTTTAGGGGATGCCCTATTGATCGGGCTTGTGTTGGATTCTTGGGATAGAGGCTCACCTTCCTTAAAGGCCTCTAGAGAGTCTGGGACAAAGGAAGACTCAGGATCTAGGTAAGCCACTTGAAACTTCTCTGGAATTTGGCTCTCCTCCATTCCTACCTCTTCTAGTATAGTAGTGGTGTCCTTCCCATGAAGAGGGCAGACCGTGCCATTAGGCATTTCCTTTGTAGCTTTTTCTACTACAGCCTCCACATCTTGATGGGCTACAATCTCTACATGAGGATTAGAAACCATCTTGTTATTGGCTTTCCCTTTTGTCTCCCCATCTTTCTTGTCTTGGGTTTCTTTCTTCTTCCATTCCTTTTTAGGAGAATTGGCTGATTTCTTCCCATAATTGTGTTGCACCTTTCCCTCCTTTCCTTTTCCTTTGAATAGTAGGCATAAGCCAACCTTGTGGATGTCTTTTTGCAGTGGATACATGCAAAGGGAACACTTTCATAGTCGATCTATTGGACCCTTCTTTCTAAATGGGACTGAAATTAGATTACTTGGGGCATGTCCTAACCTTCCATCACTCCAACATAAACCCTTGCATAAGTAAGCCTCTTCTTTGTTTCTATGATAGGATCAATGGTGAGAAGTTCACCGAACGATCTTGCAATACCATCAAAGAAGTCCTCATGCCAATATTCAAGAGGAAGTTCAAGCAACCTGATCCAAACCAGAGCCTGGGAAAGGAAATCATTGTTTAGATCCAAGTTGGAGGTCCATTGCTGTAGGATCAGAGTAGATCTCCCCAAAGACTAGTTTCCTGCACACATGATTTTAGCACAGTCCTTTGAGCAAGAGAACTCAAAAGTCACGAATCCTTTGGCCATAGTAGTCACCTCCACATGCCCCTTCAGCTCCCATTTGTTTCTTATGAAAACCCTCACAAGGTCAATGTTTGGCCATGGCCCTATGAATTTTCCCACCAGAGTGTTCACCATAACGAGAATATTATAATCTATGACTTCTCTAGGGAATTCTAGAGTGAAGATGCCCTTTTCCTTTTCAGATTTGTCAATAACTTTAGGGAAAGTCGACTTACTTGACAGTTTGATCCTGAAAAGATTCAACCATCGACCCTAGGCCCCAGAAGACCCTCCACCCAAAAGGGGGGGGAAGAATATTTTGACCTGGATAAGGCTACAGTTCCTATGGGTCCCTATCCTTAGATGCATCAGCATCTTGCCCCTCTTTTTCCTGCTCTGCACCTGTAGGATGATCCCCTATGCCCATGCTCTCTAGGTTCCTGCCTAAAGTCCGATTCAAATTTCTGCTCTGCCCACCATTTCCCTTTCTATACCCTGCGAATTGTTATTCTTTGAACTACTTCAAAAATTATGTTGTACTACTAGGGATGACCAAATTAGGATCAAGTACTGCCATAAATTTTTTATATGATTGCAAGTGCAGATCAAACTAAACATGATTTTGATAGCAACAAGTTTCATGCATCTTATTTATGCATACAAAGGAAGGACACAAAATCTCAAACATTCTCTGACATATTTTGACATTTGAAAATTCTTGTTTGAATGTTTGAAATAATTCACTTTGAGTTATATCTATGAAATGTTTTGGATGTTCAATTTTGGCCCCTATCTCTTGATTTTTAATTTGTATAGTATCACATCTATATGAAGAAACACAAGAATGTGTGGTCCAAAATTCATCAACTTGTATTTTTACATCTTTAGAAATTCTGTCTTTTTGAGAAACTCTTCAAATATTCACCCAATTATTCTCATTGTTATCATCTAGCATATTTCTCCTCTTGATGTATCTCTAGACAGTTCTTTTAGATATATGTAGTACATCAAAAATTGCACGTACCTATTTTCTATGTGTCAATTTTCTACTAGATATAGTAGTCATCAATGCTCTACGTGCATTACTCAAATCACCTCCACGAATTGTGTTGTCAATTTTGTTATAAGAATTTTGCCAGTTTTTAACTATTATTTTATTAATATTATGTGCATGTTTCTTCCTGTTATCAACACCAAAAAACTCCAAAACATATCTCATATCTTTTCTTCTAAAAAACTTGACAAATAATTGTGCCTATCCAAATATACTTTTATCCTTGAAATATTCATCCCACATGTTCTAACAATGCTTTCTAATAGTGTTATCATTTATCATATCTTTAGATGGAATTTGTTTTAAAAGTAGTTCCTCATCAAAATCCATCAAATTTGTTATGCCTTCTAATTTTTCTCTATCAGCAGAATTGCCAATTTATTCCTCTTCATTACTTTCATTTTCTTCATGAATCTCATTCTATTCAAGAATTTTAGTAGGTTGGTTTTGGTTACGTTTTGTATGACCTTTCATTTTGTCATCTCTTATTCTATCATATTTCCTTGATCTTTTCCTTTTACTACCCATTGAATACTTTAATATGTAGAAACAAAAATACATTTAGATTTCACTAAATACTAGCTAATGCTTCAATATAGAATACATACAAATAAAAATAAGTGCACAAGAAAAAACACCTTCAAAATATTCAATCCCTTGCAATTCTGATTAAATCTGCAAAATAGTTGTTGCAAATGGCTTCAAAATTAGTTGTCTTCCGAAAATGCTCTTCCAAATTTCCTTGTTTTGTATATTTATTTTTAAAAAAAATAAAAAATAAACTTTATTTTATATGTATTAGCCACATTAACCACATGATGTTTAATTGGCCAATAGGGGTTTTGGTCAGAATGAGTCTGATCAAAAGGGTTACAGCCGAAATGGTCAGAATGAGTCATATAGTTTGTTTTTATTTTGATTATGGATAATATGTTATAATTTGAAAATATTACAAGTAGGTATTTTAAGATTCAAGAAGATGTCTATTTGAAAATAGGGAAAAAATTAGTAAATCATGTTAAATAATAATTATTTTTTAATGTTGCACTAGAGGAGAGTGTCTTCTTCAAGAATATGTAATTTTTTTAAAAAAATAAGTAGATTTGATGGAAAAAGTTTGACAGGAGAAAAAAATTGTCAATTTCTGATAACTTTGACTTTGACTAGTTATAACTTGAAAAATATTAGCCAAATTTCTATTTTTATTTTTTGGTGCACTAGGTATACATGTCAACTCTAACATGCTCCAAAATCAGACCAAAATATGAACATTTGCATATATTTGTTTGATGGGAAAAAAACTCTATATTTTCAGCATTTTTTAAAAATTAAAAAATAGACTTTAAAAATTCAAAAATAAATATAATTTTTGCTCAATTATTTTTAAAAAATTACAGACATAAACTTCATTCAATTTTACAGCTTTCATTAGTTTACATCATCTTCAAATTCTAAACACAAATGCCACTTTTATGTTGTTAAAGTTGAAGAGTTTAAATTCTGATATCACTCTTCCTTTATAAAAGGTGACACAGGTTTGTGCTTTTACCCATAACTTTTGACTTGGATGTGTGTTTTGGCTAATATTTTATAGTCAATCATGTAAGGAGGATTTTTTTTTATTAATGATGAGCTTAGCTTGATAGTAGCCATTTCAACATTTTTCTAGGAGCCTGAAATTTTATCTTGATCTCCAAAATTGAGTTTTTGTGTTTTTTTCCATTTTTTTAGAAAGTTACTTTTTAATAAATCCAAAATCATACTCTTGATTTTCTAAATTAGTTGGAAATTAATCTTGCCTTAGTTGGGGGTTTTTCTTGTAAAAAATTGGGATTGATAAGATGGATTTTGGAAATTACCAAAAAAGAAAAATTATATTTTTTCTGAAAATCTACCAAATATTGTAATTTTTAGAATTGTAATAAGTAGGTGTTTTCTTTCATTGTAAGGTAGAAAGGAGTTGGAGAACTGGAATGAAGAATTTGGTATTTTGAAAATCTGTGTTATGTTCTTATTTTCTAAACTTATTATTTTGAAAGGGGTTTGGGTTACGTCAAAATTCCTAGGCTAAAAATGTTAAATAGTCAAAGTTGAATTATTTTAACCAGTTTAATTTTTTCTTTAGTGTGTGATTTTTAAAGGTTGCCCTTTGTTCCAAGATGCTTCATATCCAGAAACACAACCATTTATATATGATGGTATTTAGTGTTATGTCTCTTAGCTTTAAGAATATGAGACGCATTCTCACCTTTTATTTACATTCACACATTTTTCTTCTGATTCAGTACCTATCATACTAGTGATTTAATATGACTATCCAATCAATTATTACACAAGTTCTGACCGAATAAATTATCTTGGTTGATATGGCTTGAAATGTTGATTCTTTTGGAGTAAGCTATTTATCCTCTACCACATGTTTCTCATGGTCATGGTCATTTTGATCATACATATAGTATTTATTTAGAAGAAAGTGGCTTGTGATCATATATATATATATATATAGTTATGTTTTATTAGAAAAAATAACTATAGTAATAATTATATGGGGAAAAATTATATGAAGATTTTTCAATAGCAATAATGGTGATAAAATTTTATAACATAGAAATTCAACTAGGATGTTTATAATAAGATCATTACATTGAGGTTTAAGGATGATAAAAATATCAAAATGTTAAAGAGAATCTAAAGAAGAGACAAAGTGTCTATTTAAATTATTTTGAAGGAGGTTTAGAAGTTAAAGAAATTAATTTTAAGGTAAGGATTTCTAATCTATAATAGTTTAGTTATTATTACTCCTTTAATCAAATAATTCATAACAACATTTCACCCTTTATGAAATAAATATAAGAAATGGAATCAAAATTTCATTAAATGCAAATAATTTTTTCCAAATATAAAATCAACTATAAAGAAGACTTTAGAAAGATTTCATTATTTGTAGTGAAGCCAAAACTATTGAATCTCATATATAACATTTTTTCAAACCTGTTCACAAGCTTTCTAGAAATCACAATAATGATGGAAACAAGTCCATTTGATTATTAGTACTAATCCCAATAACTAGAGAGAAAAATAAGTGAACAAATCTAGTACTATTTCTACAAACTTTATCAATTCCTAAAACACTTAGAATTACCTTGCCAAAACCATCCATATTTACTTCAAAAGTTCAATATACAAGAGAAGTTCCTTTATGAGCTCTCTTTCCTTCATTTGAAGAACAAATCCTAGAACTAGGATTAAAAATAATACATGAATAATTTAAAACTAAATTTATTGATATAGTCATTGAATAAATGTTAGATCCACTACCTAATTGCCTTTTTTTTTTTTCTTTCCACGTCTTCCCTTTTTTTTTTTTGGCTTGTAACCCTCCCTTTTCGACTAAATCAAATTTCAGTTTTCTTTTTTTAGGTGATGGGGGAAAAAAAATTTGGTGATGGTTTTGGTATTATTTTAGAAAGATTTATGATATGAGGTTTCTGGTTCTATGCATTTCTTAATTGAAAGTGATTGAAGAGTATGACTCCATTTGCATGAGTTGGTCCTATTTTTATAATTCCCTTTGCCCATTCACATGATATTCAAATTTTGCAAGACAATTGCAAAAAAGATAACAAAATTTAATTACATTGAAATGAAAGATATCAATGATAGGGAAAAGTTTTTTTGGTGATGGTTTTGGTATTCTTTTAGAGAGATTTATGATATGAGGTTTCTAGTTCTATGCATTTCTTAATTGAAAGTGATTGAAGAGTATGACTCCATTTGCATGAGTTGGTCCTATTTTTATAATTCCCTTTGCCCATTCACATGATATTCTAATTGTACAGGACAAATGCAAAGAAGATAACAAAATTTAATTACATTGAAATGAAAGATATCAATGATTATATATATATATATATATATATATATATATATATATATGTATATGTATATGTATATAAGCTGAAGTTGATGCAATTATGTGCCGAGAAAATAATCACACTTTGAGAAGAAGCCATAAAAAAGATAAGATAGGGCCTTTTTCTAAAATTCTAAGAAACAATTTGTTCATGGTAGTCTAATGAGGTTGTGCTTTTGAAATCATGTTCTTTTGTCTATCCTATATTTAGTGGGTTCACATTACATTAAACTCCTAAATCACCATTTACTCTACATTAACACTTTAGTCTGTGGGAGATATAATGTTAGAAATATTTGATACTTCTATATGAGAGCATAAAGATCCATCTATTAATTTTATTCATCCATTCTTAAATACTTTAGTCTGTGGGATATATGATGTTAGAAATATTTTGATACTTTTATATGAGAGCATAAAGATCTGTCTATTAGTTTTCTTCATCCATTCATGATTAACGAATATCAATAAACATTGTTAGGTGATCCAGATTGTACCCATACTCGACTTCATCAATTGCCACTGCTAGAACTGAAATAATTGAAATTATATGAAGTCAAGTGATTATCAAACAACCAAGTCAGCACTACTGTGAAGTGCTAACATGTATACAAACCCTATTTGAAGAAGTATACCTAGACGAGTAGATATTTTTCTGCAAAATTAGAAATTGATGTATGCCACATTGACAAATTCGAAGATATAGAAACGTGTATCATTCAACCATAGCAATGGAAATAAATGATAAATCTAGCAAAAGGACATTTTGGGGCTGTGGAAAAACCCTTGGTTGCCAATGTTAGAAATATTAATTTCTACTCTAATCTGTCAATAAACGTTTCTTGAAGTTTAGGTTTAGGTTTAGGTTTAGGTTGTGTTGGCTATAGTAGTTTCCATAATTCTATAGATAATTGTCTTGTTGGAAAATGTCAAAAATTTCTAGGGATTGTAAACTTTCCTATAAAAGGGAGTGTTGTGTATCCATTTTGAAAATCAACAAAAGAGTAATCAAATATTGTGTTGTAGCACATTCATTGCATTTCATATTTTATTCTTGTGCACCTTTGCCCACCCATCAGAGTGGTATCAAAGCTAGGTTAAGAAGAGGAGTTTCAAAGCTTGGTTAAGAAGAGGTGTTTGAAGGATTGTGCATAAGGATGACTATAGAAGAGAAAGTTATTGGGAGATCTGTAAGTTTCTTATTTCTCTATTTAGGGTTTGTTATATCTATGAATTTTGTTTATAAGTTTCTATTAGGCATGGCTTTAGGGAGTTTTCAAGCTTCAATTCTAATGTTCTCTAGAAAGAATTATGATGACTGAGCTTTTAGAACGAAGCTTATATTTGATTCCTATGAGTTATTAGATATAATCTTAACTGGTTATTTTGAACCTATAGATGAGTCTACTTTAAATGCTAACCAAAAGAAAAATCTTGATGACAATAGGTAGAAGAGTAAAAAAGCTTTGTAGAATATTGGACAAGCTCTAGATGATTATAGCCAAGCAAGCATGGGACATTCTTGAGACTACATATCAAGGTACAAGTAAGATAAAGACTTTTATGTTGCAAGAACTTAGAAGAGAATTTGAGAATTTACAAATGAAGGATTTTGACTCTTTAGAGCAATTTTCAAATCATGTTATTAATGTGGTTAATCAAGTAAGGATGAATGGTGATGAGCTTTTTGACCAGAAAGTTGTAGAAAATATTTTAAGAAGTTTGCCTCCTAAATTTGATAATTTTGTGGTTGCAATTGAAGAATCTAAGGATTTAACAACATTGTCTATAGATGTGGTGTTTGGATCCTTGTATAGTCATGAAGACAGGTTGAACAAGCGTAATGGTAATTCACTAGAGACTGCATTCAAAACACAAATGACATTTGGAAGAGGTAGAGCAAGAGGAAATGTTAGATTTAGAGGAAGAGGAATAGGTAGAAATAATTTTCAAAAAGAAGAAAGGAGTCCAGATTTAGGAGAAAGAAGAAATCAATACTCAACGGGAAGCTATAACAATCAGACATCACAAAGGTATGATAAATCAAATATTCAATGCGATTACTACAAGAAGTTTAGACATTTTGCAAATGAGTGTCAGAAAAAACAAGCTAATATGAGTAAGCAAAATGTAAATTTTTCTAAGAGTAATTCTAAGACATTGTTCATTACCTGTAATGTAGCTCAAGAGAGCAAAAATGATTTTTGATTTTTAGATAGTGGTTTCAGCAATCATATGATAGGCAATGAAGAGTTTTTTGAACGTTTGGATAGATCAATTAAATCTGAAGTGAAGTTGGAAAATAATGAGATAGTGGAAGTGAGTGGAAAAGGAAAAATCAATGTTATAACAAAGCATGGTAATAAATCTATTTCTAATGTATACTTTTTACCTAGTTTGAAACTTAATCTTATAACTGTGGGGCAGCTTAGTCAAAAAAGTTATAGAGTTATTTTTGAGAAGAACTTGTGCACTATATTTGATATGCCTCCTAGTAACATGGTGATTGCAAGGGTAGAAATGACAAATAATAGAATGTTTCCACTTTGGATGAAGAGCAATATGACTAATGAAGTTGCAACAAGTTTCAAGGCAGCAAGTCAAGATCAAACATGGATATGGCACTTGAGGTATGGTCATCTAAATCTCAAAAGATTATCTTTATTGCAAAGAAAGGAAATGGTAAGAGGCTTACCCCCAATGGAAGCATCATTAAGTCCATGTGAAAGTTGTATTTTGGGCAAACATCATAGAGAGAGTTTTCCAAAAGGGATGTCATATAGAGCAAGGGTACCTTTAGAAATTGTGGATTTGGATATATGTGGTCGAATGAAAATGCCATCATTAGGGGGGAGCATTTATTTCTTAACATTTATTGATGACTTTACTAGAAAGACATGGATTTTCTTTCTTAAATACAAATATGAAAATTTTGGAAAATTAAAAAAGTTTAGGGCTTTTGATGAGAAACAAAGTGGTTTACCTATCAAGGTATTGAGATCTAATAGAGGAGGAGAGTATAAGTCAAATGAGTTTTTAGATTATTGCAGAGATCATGGAATCAAAATGTAATTTACTACCAGTTACACACCATAGCAAAATGGTGTTGTAGAGAGAAAGAATAGGAAAATAATGGAGATAGTGAGGAGCATGTTGAAAGGTAAGAATCTTCCTAATGAGTATTGGACTGAGGTAGTATCTTGTGTTGTTTATATTTTGAATAGGAGTCCAACAAAGATTGTGAGGGACATGGTTCCACAACAAGCATGGAGTGGTAAGATTCATAGTGTTTCTCATCTCAAAGTATTTGGTTGTATTGCATATGCACATGTTCCTAAAGAAACTAGAAGTAAGTTAGATGATAAGAGTGAGAAATGCATTTTTTTTGGCTATGATGAGCAATCTAACCCATATAGGTTGTTTAATCCTATCACCAGAAAAGTCATTGTGAGTAGGGATGTTGTATTTAAAGAGGATGAATCTTGGAATGGAAATATAGATACAAATGTTATAGGTGCTGCAACAATACCATATGATGAGAAGGATAAAAGGGATCATGAAGATCAAGAGGATCAACCAAGTGACCAAGAAGGAACTCCACCACAAAGTCCACAAGGAGATCACTTAGAAAATGAAGTTGAGCATGGAGAATCTTTGAATTCACAAGTAAGTAATAATTCAAAAAATATACTTGTACAATTGAGATCCAGCAAGAAAACTAGAAGGTTGAGTGAGATTTATGATCAAGGAAGTAAATTAGATTTGCAATCAAATTTTGCTTTATTTACTCAAGATCCTATATATTTTGAAGATGCAATTAAGGAAGAACATTGGATTAATGCAATGAATGATGAAATAGAATCAATTAAGAGAAATGACACATGGGAATTAGTTGATTTGCCTAAGAACAAAGATTCCATTGGTGTAAAATGGGTTTATAAGAATATTTTAAAGCTAATGGAGATGTAGACAAATATAAGGAAAGGTTAGTTGCTAAGGGATTTTCACAAGAATATGGGGTTGACTATAATGAAAAATTTACACCTGTAGCAAGACTTGCTACTAGAAATATAGTATTAGCTATTGCAACTCAAAATAAATGGATGTTTCACCAAATGGATGTTAAATAAACATTTTTGAATGGATATTAAACCACTAGGATATGAAATAAGAGGACATGAAGACAAATTTTATAAGTTGAAGAAGGTGCTCTATGGATTGAAGCAAGCTCCAAGAGCCTGGTATAGAAAAATGGATTCATACATGATGGAGAATGGATTCAAGAGAAGCATAAATGAACCTACATTATATACCAAGATCAATGAACAAGGTCAGATTTTGATTGTTTGTTTATATGTTGATGATTTGATCTTCACGGGCAATTTATCTATTGACATGTTTAAATCAGCAATGAAAAGGGAATTTGAAATGAAAGATTTAGGATTGACAAAATATTTTCTTGGTATTGAAGTTACTGAAAATGACAAGGTAATCTTCATTTTTCAAAGTAAATATGAAAAAGATATTTTGAAAAGATTTAGACTGATAAATTATAGTCCAGTTTCTACACTTGTGGTAGTAGGGCACAAAACTTAACAAAGAAGATACTGAGAAAGATTTTGATTTAACTATATTCAGAAGATTAGTTGGTAGTTTGATGTATCTGTAAACCAGATATTATATATGGAGTGAGTTTAATATCTAGATTCATGGATTCATCAAAGACCTCATATTGCCATACAAGAAAAAGAATTTTGAGATACATTGCAGGAACTATGAAATATGGCATTTTATATTCTACTTTAGATAATTGTTAGTTAGTTGGATATATAGATAGTGATTTTGTAGGGAATACTAAGGATAGAAGGAGCACATTTGGATATGCATTTCATCTTGCATTAGGTGTTGTAGCCTAGGCATCAAAGAAGCAACCTGTAGTAACTCTCTCATCAGCTAAAGCAGAGTATGTAGTAGGAACAATAGCAGCATGTCAAGCAGTATGGATGCAAAGGATTTCGAAAGACTTAATGAAAGCTCAAGATGGACCTACTGCAATCTATTGTAATAACAAGTTTTCTATTGTACTCTCAAAGAACCATGTGTTTCATAAGAGGACAAAGCATATTGACATAAGGTATCACTTCATTTGAGAGCTAGTTAATACTAGAGAAATTAATCTACATCATTGCAGATTAGAGGAGCAATTTGCAAATATCTTCACCAAGGGCTTACCACAAGTACAGTTTGAAATTTTGAAGGAGGCTTTGAGAGTTGTAAATATTAAAGAAGTTTTGTAATAGTTGATAGTAGAAATTAGGGGGGAGTGTTAGAAATATTAATTTCTACTCTAATCTGTGTTAGTGAACAGTTTTTCCCATAAATGTTCATATATCAAAATAGAGAAAAGAAAGTAAACTAACAAATGAATTCCTATCTGAGAAACTTAGGAATTCTTTGCTTAAAATTTCTTCAATGGAGACAGGCGCAACTACCTTTATTGTAGTGAAAGTTTTAACCAAATAAACTCAACAGAATAAATTTCCAAGAATGTAATTTGTTGGAGGTGTTGAAACAACTTATTTCATCTCATCAATATGAAACAAACTTTAATGCAAAAGAACCACACGATTTTAATTATGAAAATGATCCACACAATTGAAAATTACATCATCGAGCAGGCAAACTTCATAACCCAATTTCTCACAGAATTTCCAAATTCAGAGTTGACAATTTCAAAATCAATAATAAGTGCAGCTTAAAAGCTTAAATAGTATTTATAGAAATACTGATTAAAATAAGCAGATAATAGTATCTACTTACAAAGCTTTCAACCCAAAATCAAACTATAGAGTTTCATGAATCTGCTGAAATTCTGAAAATGTTCCTTTTAAACTGGAAATAAAACCATAAACAAAAGTAGTTCTATCCATCGGTCTGCTGGAGAAAATTCCCCCCCACTTAAACAATACTAATTATTACATTTATAGGCATGGGGCTGGACTCAAGCCAAAATTACCCTGCCAGGAGTTAATTGTCTTTTAAAATAACTGATAACTAAAATTGCAAGAAAACAAAACAACAGAGAAACTGTAGCTAAGAAATTCTTGATCAAGTTGTGCTATCTCCACAAACCACACCTTTCACCATCTTCCACATTTTGTAGGTAGCTGAAAAGGTAGAAATAATGATTGATGTGGAAGACCAATTTAGGTGAGCCAATGCTTCCAAATTTCTTTCATCTTCTTTAGTTCAACAGCCTTTTCCTCATGCATTTCAAAGTGCTTCAGATTGATAATCAACATAACTTCGGTGTACACCATATTGGAGAAATCCTGCTTAGCTGGTGTCTTCTTGTCCTTCCATTCTTGAAACTTCTTTTGGACTTCTTTGATTATCTCATCTGATTGGGCAATGGAGTCATCTTCTCTTTCCATGAACTGTTTCACAAACCACTTAAGGTCATTTTGAATAATCTGATGTATAAACTTAAGTTCTTGTAATGCTTCTTTGATTTCAAATAGCCCTTGTACCAGTGCTTCATTCTGCCATTCAATGCAATCTTTGATGACGTACAGGGCTTTTTCATCAAGACTAGCTACAGGGCATTCGGCTTGGAATTTCTACAAACCAAATTCTTATAGATCCTCTAGCGATGTTAGCAATTTTGCCCAGTTATTCCTCTCCTTTTTGTATCCTTCATTACTTACCTCCACTTTTTTGGAAATATTTGATATCTCCTTTGAAGTATGATCTAAATGTCCAATGTGTTTTATGGTGTTAAGCAGAACATCTTGGACCCATTCACCTACTACTTTGGCTACTACTTTGCACTTATGCAGATTATCCAATGATTGCTGATTAGTTGCAGAGGATACATCAATAATGGCTGACATCTCATGGATTGGATTTTCTTTAGGATGCAAGATAGCGTTAATGTATAGCACCATATTCTTTATTGTTTCCTTCATTTCTTTCTTATCTTGCCCATCTTTCCATACTCTGTGCACAATATTTTTGTTAGAAACTTCAAAGAATTCCATATCTACTTCGCGATTTCCTTTTCCCAAATCAACCTTTGTTATTTTCAAATCTTGAGGTACTACAGAATCATGAGAGCTTCCATCAGTTGGTGTAGCTATCTCTGCTTCCCATCGACCTGAACTTTTGTCAAAATTAATTCTTGCTTCAGTCCTTGCTTTTTTTACTTTGGGTGCCTTACCAAGGCACTTACTAAATAGATTGTCAATAGGCATAGATATTGGGACTATACTTCTCTTCTTCTCCATTGATGTCTCCAGCCATTTAGGAGAGTTTGATCCTTTAGGGTAGCAAGGGAACATTTAACTAAGGGGAGATTACTTTCCTGATTCTTCATAGCCATTAGAAAATTCTAGGATTCAGGTACATTATCTACCATAGATAGGTCTTCTACTGTCTCCAAGTCCACGATTATGGTGTTCTTGCTTTTGATAGCTAATGCCTTCTTCATGCTTGAGTGGGTTACTCTCATTCCTTTTGGAGTTTCTTCTTAAACTTGAAGTTGAAGTGTTTTTGGAACTACTTCAAGTTCAACTTCAAGTGGACCTGCAACAGAATCAAGGACACTTCGTTTAGTTTTCTTATGGGCAGTCTTTTTATCTTTGCTTCTTGAAGACTTCTCAGAAAAGCTTGGAGTAGCTGCTACCTTTGATTTTATCCATTTGGCAGTTCTAAGTATTACATCTTTGGTACAGGAATATACATCATTTTCTTCCCTTTTCTCCCAATCGATCTCAAGGATAGGCATGCATTCAATCTGGTCCATGTAAAATTGATCAAGTACATCTTCACAATCATCATCTTTCAACCCATAGGTATCTAACTCCACATTAAACATGATAACCTATTTAATGGTCAAGCATGACCATAGCCTCTTCCTCACTTTAAATTCATTATGACAGTTCGCCTAGAAATCCTCTAATTGTAGGGAATGAAAGAGAGAGGCCACATTTTTAACATTGTTTCTAATAAAGCCAATGTAGTCAAAATCTAATCGAGAGGTGAAAGACTTAAGACATAAGCGGGTTAACAATTTGGCTGACAATATGGCTTCGTTGAAACTGGGGCATCTATAATGTCCAATTTCAATTGGGAAGAATACTGAAGAGGATTTTTTAGAAATTTGAAAGGACTCAACAAGAGAAGCAAACTACCTACGCATCTCTGACAACACTATAGAATCTGAACAATAGCGTGGTAATTTGAAAGGTTCACTAGGAAAACCACCCACTCTGATATATGTAAATTTGGGAAATTGAATTAAATAACAACCATAAATTTGCACAGCTTGCATGGCTTCTTCTGACATCCTATCATTTTCTTGACCTCATAGTTCAAATACCAATTTCCCTAAAAAACATCATTGACCTTCTTAAACTCTTTGCATGCTGTGTCTTCCTGGAGATATCTATAATATTGGTAGATAGGCATGTCATATACCCAAGGTATATGTGGAAGGTAGTCCCAATCTTTAGATGCTACTAGGGTGTAAATCAGATAAGAGGACAAGAAAAATGGACCACAGTTGGTAACATCTATCAAGCCCTTATGCAAGTTCTCTGTCATTAGGTCTGACCAATCAATGAATTTGAAACCTTCAACTATCTTTGTATGAAGAAGTACATCCAAGACTCTTTGTCGAAAGCATGTTCATTTCCCTTAATTCTATTCAGCATGAGTACAAAGTCTACAATCTCCTTGATGAAGTGCTCAATGGTCAATGGTTTAGGCAACCTAGAACCTCCCTCTACAGGCTTCAAGAGCCAGGACTAAGCAATCTTGGTGTTGTAGCTGGTTTTGTTTGTAGCATATCAGTGCTCAGCTTCTTTGAACATCCATGGATCGTAGGGTTCTTTATGAGGGATCCTAAGGGTGAAAGTGACACTGGTTCTGTTGATTTTGACAACTACTTCCCTCGAGGCTTTCTTAATGCACCTTGAAATAGGGTCATAATGGTTTGCACATTCGAGGACGAGTTTTGGGTATGGAATTGCAGCGAGAAAGGCAGCGGCTTCTAATAAACCACTATCAACTAGCCTCTGGTAGATGGGACTTGACGAGGTGTTTTTGGTTCTTTCAACAACCTCAAATAAATTTTTATTAACCAAAAATGTATCACGAATTTCAGGCAAGGAATTGAGCAATGGTGGCTTCTCTAACTTGGGCATTTTTGGCTAGAAAAGTGTCATGATCGCTATAAAAAACAAGTCTATAGGACATGACTTGAAATACTTTCAAAACAAATCAAAGCACAATCAAAATGAAAAGGGGAATGGAGATGCACTTACAGTTTGGTAAAGACAGAGCTCAAAATTTGCCTTTCTTACACAAAAGCGCCGAGATTTCTCTAGAGAAGATGAGATGAGTGGGAAAGGGTAAAATGAATGTATTTAAGGAATGATTTGCACAAAGGATCACAGGACAAATTTAGCAAGTAAATGCCATCATTACTCATTCATGTGACATTAATTGGAAAAGGCACTGTGGGTGTTCTATTTTAAATACCCTATCAAATCCGCACGTATTTTCACATAACAAGTAACCATGAAATGACATTGTTAATATTCCATCAAATCTTGCCAGACTCGAACACGTACTGCCTTAAATTTCTTTGCTTATGACTTTAGATGCTTTGGGAAATATTGTGCTGGGACCCACCTTGATTTGGCTCAGCAATGTTTGATCTACATACAAAAATCATTAGCGGGCGAAACCAACATTGGAATTGGAGTTGAAGTTTTGGGTGGTTGGGATTCAATATCAACTTTTGCCTCAAGTTTACTAAGATCAACCCAAGAAAACAAAGTGCACTTATCTCTTAGGCTAATAAGACCTTGAACTTGAAGTTGAAGTAAACTACAACTTCAAGTTCAAATTCAAGATGGGAAGACTTGGGACCGAAACATGTTAGGATGTGACAAAAAAAATATAAGCTCTAAAAATCTGTCAGTAAATGTTTCTAGAAATTTAGGTTTAGCTTTAGGTTTAGGTTTTGTCAGCTATAGTAGTTTCCAAAATTTTGTAGATAATTGTCTTGTTGGAAAATGTCAAAAACTTCTAGAGATTGTAAACTTGCCTATAAAAGGGAGTGATGTGTATTCATTTTGAAAATCAATAAAAATGTAGTCAAATATTGTGCCACAACACATTCATTGCTTTTCATATTTTATTCTTGTATGCCTATGCCCACCCATCAGCCAAAAGGTTCTTGTTTTCCTCCACTTCGATAATAGTTGGGCTTCTGGCTCTGATCATTTTTAAAACTTTGTCTATAAAACACCCCTTAAATTCATAGATTGGAAAACACTGATCAAACCCACATTGTCTCCAAAACCAATTCAGGAAGAAGTAGAGTTCATATGAATTATCCCAAACTAGGGAATAGAAGCCAATACAATGACAAGAAAAAAATAAAAATTGATGTGTGAATACCAAAAGAGAAAGTTTAAAACATAAACTTAAGAATAAGAAAATAGCAAGCTTTGTTCCTTCCACAACTTGAATTACAATTACAAGTACCATCATAATAAATTTGAGAGGAAATGAATAGGAGACTATTCTGATATTGGGTCAACACTAGGCTTGAATGACTTAAAAAAAAGTCAATTACTCATCAAAAAGATCAGATATTCTACTATTTCTATCACTATATTTGGTGCTTCATTCATGCTTGTTGCAAGATGCTTCATATCCAGAAACACAACCATTTATATATGGTGGTATTTGGTGTTATATTCCTCAACTTAAACATCTGAGAAGCATGCCTCAACTTGAGGAACACATTCACGTGATTTGCATCCTCGCCTATTTCTAACTATTCAATAGCTTTCATAGCGGTGCTTTGACAAGACTATCTACATAGGCTATGCTCATTTGTTTCCACGTGGACTATGTTCATAAATGATTGTAAAATTCAACAAATAAATTACAAATTTGTTGAAGACTTAACCAATTTTAATTAGTTGGAATGAAAATGCCTCAACTTCATACTGTTGATAAATTGTCAGGCACACACAAAAAAGTTGGGATTCTTATAAAAAAAATTGCGTATGGAAAAAATATATATAAAGTTCTTTTCATAGCAATCATGGTGATTAAAGTTTATACAATTGAAATCCACTTAGGAGGTAGGATTGAGGAGAATACAAACATAAAAATGTTAAGAGAATCTAATTAAAAGGTAAATGCCAAATCAAATCATTATGAAGGAGGTTTAGAAATCAAAGAGATCTTTAGTTTATAACAATTTAGTTATTATTATTCATTTAATCAAACAATTAACAACACTATTCTACTCTTTATTAAATCTATAGAAGAGATGGAATCAAAATTTCATAAACACAGAAAAAATTATTCTATATACAAAATCAAATACAAAGAAGACTTTATAAATATTATTTTTTGATGAATAGTCCCTTCCTTATATTAAAATAAATACAATAAAGTTACATATTCACAAAAAAAGGGGATGGGAGAAGCAAGATCACCCTGTGAGTTCATACGGCCTAAGGTTGGATATCAACTATTCATAAAAAAAAATTAGAAAATAAAAAGCCTTAGGCTACGAGCATAGTGCCAGCCAAGGGAGGAGGATCCTTATCATCAAATCCCCACCTAGGGGTGGGCTGAACAAATATGTTCAGGGGGAGCCCATCCATTAGCAACAATAGTATCAGCTTCTTCTTTTTCTCCTTCAGGCCTGGGAGAAGAAATGCCTAATTTCAGTTGAGGGAACACCCACTTTGGGTCTGAATGTGCAGAGGGCCAACTGGTAGCAAGAGAAATAGGAAGATCCATAATGGACCACCTCGAACTAGACTTCTGTGCGGTCGAGATGGAGCGGTGCCAACCACTAGAACCTCCAAGAGAGCGGTGTTGACCAAAAGTACCGCCTTTGGGAGAGTGGTATGGTTGAGAGCAAGGCATGTGTGAGCAGCAAGTAGAGCTACTACATCCTTGATGACAACCACGAGGAGGGGTAAGTTCACTGGAGGCAAAATCTGGCAGAACATGAGCTACCGTACATGGGGCATTTCCCCAATGCGCTAGTAGCTCCTGTAGGTGAGCTACCTCTAGAGCCACTTCATCTGTTTGTACTTGAATCTACAACATGAAATTGTTATAAATACATGCTTTAGCATACATAGCAACATTAATGTCAAGTGTGTTATAACAACATTGCAATCTTTCCAAATGGTAAATAAGATCTCCAATTTGAAAGCTTGCCAAATCTGGGAGTACTTGAAGGGAATCTAATTCTTGTCTCCTAGAATAGCCATATGCCAAGAGAAAGGTTCTAAGTGGAAGGGGTGAAAGAGATTTTGGATCCATTGCTAGTAACACTGAGCCCATCAACAGAACCAAATAATGTGCAAAAAAGTCTCTGGTTGACCATAGAAAGGGCAACGAGGGTCAGGAACTCCCAGGTGCCGTAGTCGAAGGCCTAAAGGCAAGACCTGAAAAAGAATACACTAGGAAAAATATGCAATTTTATGCATAGTAATAGTTCGCCACATAGTGGAAAACCTATGTCACCAAGTATGGTGAGAAGATTGCAAATGCCATCTTTGGTTGAGAACTTCGACCATGGGCAGTGTTAGGATTAAACCAATGATAGAAAATAACATTTACATGCAAATATAACCAACAATAGAAAATAATAGGTCACACAGAAAAGAACACAAGGCACCAAGATTTAATGTGGTTCACCCAATCCTTGGGCTATGTCCACCAAACAACAAGTCTGATATAATTACAATCTAGTGATTACAACCTAATTACAATCTGTAATCCCTTATAGCTCAATACTACCGCAAGAATAAATTTTGCATCACAACAATAAAAAAACCCTAACCCTAAGCCCTTTTATACAAGTATTAAACTGCTTTAGGGTTACTACATGTCGGCCATAAATTAGCCATTACTTTAGTGGCAAATCTATGAATGGTGAATCTATGAATAGTACCAAAAAAGAATTTTTAGGGTGATGACACCTACCCCAAAGAATTTATGAATTATGTATAGTACTTTCTTAATCAGTCACCACAAACTAACAATCTCCCACTTGGGGACTGATCAGGCTCCACATTAAACAACAATCTTCCACTTGGAGATTGATCCTATAGTAATACTACTACCACATTGGGCTCGTATAAATCACCTTGGACTTTGCTATTCTTTTATTCATGTTCAGTCTAGAAGACCAACCAAAGCTAAAGAGGAGTTCACCTTCTCCCTTGTTACTACCTTTGTCAACATATCTATTGGATTTTCATTTGTATGTATCTTCTCCAGCTTTAACTATCCATCCTCCAAAATTGGCTGAATGAAATGGTACCACAATTGTATGTGTTTGGTCTTTGAATGCAGAGCTGAATTCTTTGCAAGATGAATGACACTCTGACTATTTGTGAACAAATAATTATCCTTTTGAGGATGCCTCGATTCTTCCAAGAAGAACTAAAGTCATATCATCTCCTTGGCTACCTTTATAGTAGCTACATACTCTACCTCTGTAGTGGATAAAGCATTAACCTTTTGTAACCTAGAAACCCAGCTCACAGCTGCTCCACAATAGTAAAGACATAACCTATAGTAATCCACTTGGTATCAATATCCACTACCAAATCTGAGTCAACATAGCCTTGTAAATTAGTAGTAGAGCCCCCAAAGTGTAAACACTTATTAGATGTTCCTCTCAAATATATGAGAATCCATTTGACTGCATTTCAATGTTCAATTCTTGGATGACTCATATACCTACTAACGACTCCCACTGCATGTGCAATAGTTGGCCTAGTACATACCATAGCATACATCAAGCTTCCTATAGCTGAAGCATAGGGTACCTTAGACATCTTATCCTCCCCTTCTTCTTGTATCTTATGACACATCTCCTTAATCAAGTTCAAATGACCAGGTAAAGGTGTGCTGACAGCTTTAGCATTCTCCATAGAGAAACGTTGCAACACCTTCTCAACATAATCAGCCTAAGATAGCGTCAATGTTCTATTCTTCCTATCTCTGCAAATCTTCATACCAAGGATCTATTTTGCTACCCCCAAATCCTTCATAGCAAATGCATGTGCTAATTGTCATTTCATCCCCTTAATGTGATCCATGTTAGACATAGCTGCAAGCATATCATCAACTTATAAACATAAAATAATGTAGCTATCATCATCTAACTTCTTAAAATAAACACAATGATCTCAATGACACCTGCTGTAAGCATGCTCATGCATAAAATTGTCAAATTTTAGATACAATTGCTGAGGTGCTTGCTTCAAGCCATATAAAATTTTCTTCAATTTTCACACTAAGTTCTCCTTACCTTTGATCTCAAATCCCCATGGTTGAGCCATGTATATCTCTCCATCCAAGCCACCATGAAGGAAGGCTATTTTAACATCAAGCTGCTCCAAATGCAAATCTTCAGTAGCCACAAGACTTAAAATAGTACAGATAGAAGTCATCTTAACAATAGGAGAAAATATCTCATCAAAATCAATTCCTTTTTTCTGTGTAAATCCTTTTACAACAAACGTATCTTTAAATCTTTTCTTACCTCCTTCCTCTTCTTTTAAACTATAAACCCACTTATTCTATAAAGCCCTTTTACCTATAGGAAATTTGCATCCTCTTCAGATTTTATACTTACCACATTTGCTTCCTTGTCTCAATTTGATTCATCTCCTTCATTTTTCTAACAATTACAGTAATCTTTCTTTTTATGACCTGGTTTCCCACAGTACCAGCAATCATTCAGTCCTCTTGATTGAGACCTCCTCCCCTTTGACTTTGCTCTTGATTTCTCATGATTTTTGGAATTACTTCCTCTCTCAGGTGTTCTACCATTGCTTTGTGCATTCGAAGAACTTCTTGATGTAGATCCACCTAAGGTTTTCCTATGAGTTTCCTTGCTCAGAACAACACCAATCACATCATCATATTTTAGGGTACTAGATCTAGGAACAGAATTACTTATAGCCATTACCAAGCCATTCCAACTTTCAAGAAAAGAACACAAAATCAAGAGAGCCCTAATTTCTTCATCAAACTTGACACCCATAGAAGATAACTAACCAGTAATAGTATTAAACTCACTTAAATGATCTACAACAGATCTACCTTCTTCCATTTTCATATTAAATAAATGCTTCATGAGAAATACCTTGTTTGAAGTGGAGGGCTTTTCATATAGCTCCGCTAGGGTTTGCATCTATTCTTTAGTAATCTTCACTTTTTTAATATTAAATGCCACTGATGGTGCTAGGCATAATTGAATGCTTCCAAGTGTCTTTCTGTCCAAAAGATCCCATTCATCATTTGACATAGATCCCTGATTCTTGGTTTTTCCTTCCAACGGCTTCCATAAATCCTTCTGATAAAGATAGTCTTCCATTTGCATCTTCCATAATTGGAAGTTTTGCCTATTCAACCTGTCAACCCTTAGCTTACCCTCATCTGCCATCACTCCCACTTAATTGTGAACTTTCCTATAGTGGATAATTGAAAAAAAACTAGGCTCTAATACCACTTGTTAGGATTAAACCATAGATAGAAAATAACAATTGCATGCAAATATAATCAATAACAAAAAATAATAGATCACATAGAAAAGAACAAAAGGCACCAAGATTTAACATGGTTCACCCAATCCTTGTGCTACGTCCACCAAATAGCAAGTCTGATATTATTACAATCCAATGATTACAACTTGATTACAATCCGTAATCCCTTACAGCTCAATATCGTCGCAAGAACCAATTTCACATCACAACAATAAAACAACCCTAACCCTAAGCCCTTTTATACAAGTATTAAACCACTTTATGGTTAAATTTTTTTTTGGGGTGATGCCCCAAACCCCAAAGAATTTATGAAGTATGTACATTACGTTCCTAATCAGTCACCACAAACTAACAATCTCCCACTTGGGGACTAATTAGGCTCCACACTAAACAACTAGCAGGTGAGGAACTAGCCATTGATAGCCCAACCTAGGCTTGTAGCTAGTTACCAGAGTGGCTAGATACCACTTCTAGTCTTTCCACCAAGGGCGAGAAGATTGAATGCCAATTTTATGTAACATATGGGGTGGCACCATAGAAACTAGAGGATCAAAAGTCTGGTGATCTTGACAAGTGAGCCAAAATTGCACTTTCATGTCCTCCCATGATCGTAAGCTCATAGTAACTCTGGAGAAAAGATCTTTAGGGGTTCTTATGTCATTTTTGAAAAAATGAAAAGCACTTCCCCATGTAGTTTGGCTAGGGGAACACCTTGGATAGAAAATAATGGTGACCACTAGAGATTATGTTGGTTTATGGAGAGTCCATCTTTGAGCTTGTCACCAGCCCAGCAAAGCCAAGGCTTAACTACTTCCTAGGCTTTCCAAATACTCTTGGCAACAAAAGTTCCCTGAATTTGCATAGGTTCAATTGTCACAGGAAGGATCTAAAAACAAATCCTCTTCCAGGCTGGTCAGTAAACTAGAAAGCCTAAAGAAATGCAATGCCACAACAAAATCTTTTAAGCTTCATTACCGAAAAGAGCTTGGATAACCCATTTGGCACATAGAGAAATACCTTTCTTCTAGGTAGAAAGGAAGCCAAGCCCACTAAACTCTTTGAGAAGAAAACAAAAATCTTAGGCAACTATATGAAAGCCCTAGTGAGAAGCATTTAAAGCCCAAAGGAAGTCACATAACGGTTTCTCAAGTTTGAGATAAGAGGCCTTTGAAGGATTCCAATAGGAAGCATAGTACACATGGGTAGCAGCTAATACTTTGGAACAAATTTGGAATTTTCCCACAAGGGAGATAGGTTTGGTGATTTAATACTCCAACTTCTCTATTTGTGCAAGGACTGCATTCTAGAGCTCAATGTTTGAAGCTTGAAAGGTGAAAGGGATGCCCAGAAAACAAAAAGATTCACCATGCTTGACCCATTTCCCTTGATATTGCCCAAACCAAGCAGGTTGGAGAAGGAAAGACTTCCAATAGCAGAGGGTTTCATGCCACTATATAGCAAACCTAGAAGCAAGAAAAAAGATGTCAAGACATTACAGAGCAGAGGCAATGTTATCCTCATCCTCGTCAAGAGTGATGAAGGAGTCATCTACAAAATGGCCATTCATAATCTAATCAAGGGAGTTCGAAAGGGAAATACCATGGACCCTCCCTTATGAGATGGCATTGGGGAGCAAGTACCCAAAACCTTCAATAGTTAACACATTTAGAGAGGGAACCAAAGGACAACCTTGTTGAATTGAACGATAAAGCCCAAAGGCTTGAGACTGACGACCATTGATAGAGATGCAAGAAGAAGCATCCTCAAAAAGCATCTGGATTGACTACAGAAAAGTAGTGTCAAACCCAAGCGCCTGATGCATTACAGGAATGAAGGGGCACTCTATTTGATCATAGGCTTTGGCAAAATCAATCTTAAGAAAGATGGCCTATTGCTAGGAGTGTTGAGCCCATTCCATCCCTTACCATACAACAATTATATTTTCTAGAACATATCAGGATTTGATAAAACCTATTTGCTTAGGGTGAATAATCTAAGGAAGAAGATGACAAATTTTAAGAGAAAGAGCCTTGGCAATGATCTTGTAAGAGACATTCAACAAGGTGATGGGCCTCCAATTACATATATCTTCAAGGTCACCCACCTTAGGTATGAACTTGATATTTCCCTTATTCATAATATTGCCTAAAGAGAAGGAATTATAGCCTTCAAGGTAAACCTTATGTAGGTCCAGTCCGATCTCTTCCCAAAAGGCTTTGTAAAATTCACAAGGGAAACCTACACAACCATGGGCCTTATCACTCACCATCGAGACAATAACCTCCTTAAGGTCTACTAAACTGAGCTTCTACTCACAAAAAGCATATTTTTCTGGAATGAGCCTTTTAGGAGTGACATCTAAACAAGCCTACAAGGATTGATTTCGAGCTTTCCAAGGGCCCTGCACTGTGAAAAATTTTTCATAGTTGCAAACGGAAGCTTGGAGAATGTTAGGAAGCTCATAGAAGGAGTATTGACCCTCCTGAATGCATTAAAAATTCCTTAGAAGCTTGATCTCTAACCTCTAGCCAGTATAGGCAGGCTTTGAGCTAAGCTCCCTAGGAAGTATAGTTTTTAACAACCGACTTATGGTGATAGAAGTTGGCAAGCTAAACCTAGAGATCTATGTCAAATGGATTCATGAAAAGAGTTTTAGTGGCTATATGAAGATCTTTGGTAGTGGCCTCATATGATCTCTTGTGGTAAGTGGCCAACTATCTCCCATAAATGCAAAGAAACCTCATAGCATAGGTGATGGCGTCATTCCACCACTAAATCCACCCAGAAGTGGATTGGGGCCTAGGTTCAAGATTCCAAGTTTGTAAAATATGAGAGGCAGTAGGTGGATGTGACAGCAAGGAGGTATTAAGGTAAAAATGAGTTTTACAATTATGAGGAGGGGAAAAATGCTAGCTAATGGAGAAATGAATGGGAAAATGGTCAGAAAGAATCACATCAAGGAGTAGATTGAGAGGTAGCATAGTCGTGTGAAAAAAGGAAAAAAAGGACTAAGCAAAAATCATAGCATGATCTAGCCTTTTAAGAACCCTATCCAATCCCTCTCAAAAGTTGGACCAAGTTTACCAGACGTTGTCAAGAAGACAGTGGTTAACATTGGGATCAAAGAGACCCAGCTTGTTCTGCATGTAAAACCAAGCTTCCCTCTCTCTAGCTAACCATCGAAAAGGTAGAAGGCCCACTTTATCAATAACTAGCTCAACCATATTGAAATCTCTGTAGAATATCCAGGTGACAGGCGACAGATGATCACCTAGCCACCTCCACAGGTTTGAATGCTCAACCACATCATTAGGAGCATAAAAATTGACAATGCCAAAAGAATGATTTTGAAAAGACAACAAAATCCAAAAAATTCTCTCCATGGGACAAGGACCATGAGAAATAACAAAGGGAAAAAGTCGAGGGGAGAGAAGAGTGACTATACTACCTCGACTAGCTTCATGCTGAGAGGAAAAACTAATACCATCCGACCATATAACATGTCAGGCTGAGTTGTCAAGTAACCCAGAGACTTTGACCTTTTGCAGGTACAATACATCAATATTGCCAAGCCTACACTTGGTATCATGAACAAAATATTTTCTAAGGAGGTATGTTAGCCCCCACACATTCCATGAGAGAAAATTCTTTATAAACCAGCTTGTATCTTCTCCTCATCCCTAAGAAAGGAAAAGCTATTATGTAAGAAAGAAGAGGATTCAAATGAAGGGTCAACCAAAGAAATGACTCCTTGTTTGTCCCCATTGATAGAGACAACATTTTGTCCTTCAGGGCTATGAGAGCGATGGAGAGACTGAGAGGAAATCATAGAACTTGCTTGAGGTGCACAAACCCAACTAGCTTGAACCTCTAGCTATTTGATCCCCTATAACATAAGGTTTGAAATAGGCGATGACACGAGCATGGGAACCTTGGCAGCTGCAAGAACAAGAGGAGCAACAATGGAGCCAGGATGGCTAGGTTCTTGAGAAATGAGACCTAGTTTAGTAGTGCCCTTGTGTTTCTTAAAGACCATTATCCATTCATCTTTTTTAATAGCCAGAGTCAGCTTGGTTTCCTAGACCAGAGAGTGATTGCACTGAAGTGGAGGACAATCCTTTATCTTATGGCTAGTAGATTGACAATGATAACAAGTATTTGGGAGGTTCAAGTAAAGCACCTTTTAGGTAACTTAGGTGGTAGCATCAATCTAAATTTCTACTAATTCTTTAAGGTCGGTATATAGGTCGACCTTAACACAAACCCTCCATTGAGGGTAGGCATTGAAAAAATTGTCTAGTTCCACACAAATCACTTTGTCCATAGTTTGTGCAATTTCTAGGAGGAAAGACCGGCAAGGGATGGGAAACCCAGGGAACTCTACCCAAACTAGAACCCTAAATTTTCAGTCATCTAAGACACAAAAGTCTTAAGACCATCTCTGGAAAGCAAGCAGAGATGAGCAAACTATCCATAACCCATGGCTGAAAAGGCTTTCGGCCTAGGAGGGTTACCAAAACAAAATAGAAAAAATCCCTTAGTGAGGCTTTGAATCCCTTCAAGGTGAATCCTCTTGGGGGTCTAGGCCTTGGTGACCCATTCACGCAGCATGCTTTTAGATGGAGTGCAACCCACAAAATACTCAATAAGGGTTTGGGTTCTAGCCATTGGTAAGCATATTCAAAAATAGAGATATTCAAAACCAAGTCAGGAGAGGAATTACCTTGTGGAACACCTTGGGCACAAACTTGTTTGGGCATTTCTTTAATGGGCCCATTCTCACAAGTAGTAACAACTCCAGCACCAGGACAAACTGCTAGGCTAGAGAGGGCTAAGGCGATTATATCCTAAAAAGAATTCTCGCACTTAATGTGGTATGACAAGCGGTGTGGCAGAAAGGGTTCAGACGAAAATCGTACAAACCATAATAGAGCACATTTCGCAGAGCCGGTACACCAAAAAGGGACGGGCTCGACTTTATAAATATTTCATTACTTGTGGTGAAGTAAAATTATTGAATCCATCTCACATATAATATCTTTTAGGTCTAGTTCCTAAGGTTTCTCATCCAAACTTCAATTTGATTATTAATATAAATTCCAATAAGTAAAAAGAAAAAGAAGTGAACTAATCCAATAATATTTCTACCAACTCTATAAATTCCTAAAACTCTCAGTAGTATTACTTTGTGAACACAAACAATATTTAGTTTAAAAAATTTATAGAAAAGAGGAGATGTTTTATGAGCTCTATTCCTCTCTTTTGAAGAACTAATCCTAAAATTAGAATTATAAAGAATACTTAGAATGATTCAAAATTATATTTGTTAATCTAGTCATTGAATAAATATTATGTGCACTACCTAATTGTCTATTTGTTTCCTTGCTTGCACTTCCCTTTCTAGCTTGTAACCTTTCTTTTCGGACTAATTCAAATTTTATTTTTAGATTTTCTCTTTAGATGGTTGGGGGTAGTTTTTAGTCCCTGCCTATAAAGGCAGGAGACTATAGTTTTCACCGCTCTTTTTTGTATTAATTGGAATGTTGTTGAATTGATAAATCAGTGCAAACCTATAGTTATTCAATATTTTACATTTTCACACATTTCTTAAATTGAAATTTTAATTTTCCTGTTGGCTTAACAGTATTCTGCAGGCAGTCTTTTCTTTTTCTTCATTCAAATTTTACAAAAATTAAAAAGATGACATCTGGCATCTGGTATGGGCAAAGTGCCTCACATGCATTACTGCAAATGTAATACCTGTTGATGTGGAAAGAAAAGAAGAAATTTGGTGCATGGAAATGCGTGCTTATTTCTTAAATTTACACAGTACACTATTAATGGTCGGCCCTATGTTCTGTGCAGGGCATTTTCTCCTGGGGATAGTGTGTTGGGAGTTCTAATAGCTGAGAGAGATTGGTGCCAAATTTTGTGACGGAAGACAGGTTTTTTTTCCCTTCCTAAATTATTATGGTCCTTTGCAATTTAAGGGATTTCTTCTTTCGTAATTTCTATTTATCTCAGGTGGCAGCGGAAAAATCTAAAGCCAAAGAGGAGGAGAAAACAAGTACATCTTGTGAAGCATTTGCTATACTCACGGCATCGATTTGAACGGAGATTTTTATCGTTCCCTCTCTTCACCATACTAGGGTAAACTAGGGGCAGGTGATGCCACTCAGATTCTACGCTACAAAAAAACTTAATTGTTCAGATAAGATCATTCCGATCCAGCTTTGCCTGTTTGTTGCAGACACTATGAAACTTCCTAAGTTTATTTCTCTGAATACTGCAATGAAACAGGGTGTTTGGCTTACAGTTAAAAGAAATTGAAATAAATATGTAGAGCAATCAATTGCTAAATAGTGAGAAACCCCCTCATTCGGCTAAAATGATTGCAAGTGTTGAGACGTGTGTTGATTGTTTTTTATGACATTGATAATACAGTGCAAGTAAAAAATTTGTTGTTTTTGAATTGGAGATGCCAGTATAATTTGGCGACATCTACGAGTGTTTGTTTATCAGTTGTAATATAGAATTATGCAATATTAAATTATTTTCTTTTATATTTGTTGCATAGACTGTCTATCTCTGATCAAGGGGTATGCTCGATGGCTCAGGAAGGGTCATGTGGAGATTTTTGTATGCCATTTATGAAGGCAAAGAGAGACAAATAAAGAGAAATAAAACCGATTTCATTGTCTTACTGCCTTGCCCAAATGCATTACATAAGGCTAAATAGAGGGTATGAGAACTCTCTACACACAACATATTTTACACATGTTAAACTACATTAAATATAATATTACATATATTAAAAAAACGTGGGTGGCTGGAACGGCAGAGTGTCTGCTATGTGATTTAATGTGGATGGTGTTGGACGACAGAGTTGGGCTGGACGAAGGCTGGCTGTCTGCTAGTAATGGCAAAAATTAATACTACCAACTACTGCCAACACTCCCCCTTAATTTTTGTCATTAACAAATTTTGCATCAGTAATACCCAATTTCTCTCGCAGATATCCAAAGTTATTCTTTGGTAATGGCTTAGTGAATATATCTACTAATTGATCTTTAGATTCGCAGAACTCAAGGTGGATTTCTCCATTATTGACCAATTCTCTGATGAAGTGATACCTTGTATCAATATGTTTGCTCCTCTTATGAAATACATGATTTTTAGATAATGCTATTGTTGATTTGTTATCACAAAGAATTGGCATTGGTTCCTCCTGATGATGGTGAAGATCGAACAAAATTCGATGCATCCATACTGCTTGACATGCTGTGGAAGTGGCAGCTACATATTTTGCTTCAGCTGATGAGATTGTCACTATAGGTTGCTTCTTTGATGCCCATGATATAGCTCCTGATCCAAGGTGAAAGATATATCCAGAAGTGCTCTTCCTGTCATCAATGCTACCTACAAAATCACTGTCAGTATAACCAATCAAACCAAAATTGTTAGCTTTGGAATATAGAATTCCATATCCCATTGTTCTTGCAATATATCTCAATATCCTTTTTCCAACTTTCCAATGAGAATTTTGTGGTGATTCCATGAACCTTGAGATTAAACTGACACTATACATGATGTCTGGCCTTGTAGCTGTCATATACATTAAACTTCCAACAAGTCTTTTAAACATAGTTGGATCAACATTTGAGCCCTTTTCTTCCTTGCTAAGTTTTGTTCCTGTTGCAACTGGAGTTGACACTAGATTGGAATTCATCATTTTAAATCTCTTTAAAACATCCTTTATATACTTTGATTGACAAATGAAGATACCTTTGTCACATTGAATAACTTCAATACCTAAGAAATATCTCATCAACCCCAAATCTGTCATTTCAAATTCTTTCATCATTTCTGACTTGAACATGTCTACTGATAGATTTCTAGTGAATATTAAGTCATCAACATACAAGCATACAATCAAAATCTGACCTTCCTTATTAGTCTTAACATATAATGTGGGCTCATTGTTACTTCTATTGAATTGATTACTTATCATGTATGAATCAATCCTCTTATACCAAGCCCTAGGAGCTTGTTTCAAACCATAAAGTGCCTTGTTTAGTTTATATACCTTGTTTTCATGCCCACTAACCTCATAACCAGGTGGTTGTTTAATATATACCTCTTCATCAAGAAAACCATTCAAAAAAGCTGATTTTACATCCATTTGATACACTTTCCAATCATTTTGTGCTGCTATTGCTAAAATAGTTCGAACTGTGTCAAGTCTAGCAACTGGAGCAAATGTTTCATTATAATCAACTCCATATTGTTGTGAAAAACCTTTAGCAACTAGTCTTGCCTTGTCCTTAACAATTTCACCTTTTTCATCAAATTTAGTTTTGTAAACCCATTTGACTCCTATACATTCTTTTCCTTTAGGTAAATCCATTAATTCCCATGTGTAATTTCTTTCAATAGAGTCAATTTCTTCATCCATTGCCTTGATCCATTTATCTTCTTTAATTGCTTCATCAAAATACAATGGATCACAAGAAAATAAAGCAAAATTTGAGTAAATATCTACATTCTCTTCTTCTTGATCATATATTTCTTTTAAGCTTCTTGTCTTCTTACCTTTGTAACCTAGTGTTGAGAATGTTGTATCAAATTTATCACTTACATTTGAACTTGGAGGTGAGGCACCTTGCACAAAGTTCTTTGGTGGAGTATTGGGTGTTGATTGAGTCCCTTGTTCCTTTAATTCATCATCACCTTGTAATATTGGTGCTCCTCTTGTGACTTGGTTGTTATCATTTTCATGCCATGAATCTTCTTCTTCAAATTTAACGTCCCTGCTAATGATCAATTTCTTTGAAACGGGATTATACAATCTATAAGCCTTTGATTATTCACTATAGCCAATAAAGATGCATTTTTCACTTTTATCATCCAATTTCTTTCTCAATTCAGATGGAACTAATGAATAAGAAACACAGCCAAAAACTCTTAAATGGGATACTGTATGTTTCTTACCATTCCATGCTTCTTGTGGAATTGTGTTCTTAACACTCTTTGTAGGATTCCTGCTCAAAATGTATACAACACATGCTACTGCTTCAGCCCAAAACTCATTGGATAGATTTTTGGCCTTCAACATACTCCTTGCCATTTCCATTATGGTTCTATTCTTCCTTTCTGCTACAACATTTTGTTGTGGTGTGTACCTTGTGGTAAACTGCTTCTTAATTCCATGAAATCTGCAAAATTCTAAAAAATCATTAGAACTGAATTCACCACCTCTATCAGATTGCAATACCTTGATGTAGTGACCACTTTGCTTTTCAACAAAATTTTTGAACTCCTTGAAATTTTCAAAAGCTTCACTTTTTTGTTTGAGAAAGTATATCCAAATCTTCCTACTAAAATCATCAATAAATGTTAGGAAATATATACTTCCTCCTAAAGATGGAGTTTGCATAGGTCCACATATATCAGTGTAAACTAATTCCAATGGTGCTCTTGCTCTATATGAACCTCCTACTGGGAAGCTTTCTCTATGTTGTTTTGCCAAAATACAACTTTCACATGAACTTGGTGGTTTCAATATTTCAGGCAATCCTTTCACCATATTCTTCTTTTGTAATAAGCTTAAAGCATCAAAATGAAGATGACCATACCCCAAATGCCATAGCCACGACTGATCTGAGTATACTGTCTTGAAACTAACTTCTTTTCCTCCTTGAATGCAATGAATCTGAAGGGGGAACATTCGATTTTGTGTCATGTTGACCCTTGCAATTAACCTGCCACTAGGATTTGTATCCAAGATTGTGCAAACATCATTATCAAAAGAAACTTTGTAACCTTTTTGTACTAGTTGACCAACACTTATGAGATTGTGTTTTAATCCAGGCACAAAATACACATCAGGAATATATCTTTTTCCTCCATTTTTTGTCAAGACATTTATAACACCTTTTCCCATTACAGAGACTTTACTATCATTTCCTAGCTTTACTTCAGATTTTCCTAGTATAACACCTTTTTGTCAAGAGATTTGTGTATGCCATTTATGGTATAGAGATGGGGTCCATGTAGGTAGAGCAGGGCATTTTAGGGCTCCCTAAGGAAACTACAGGACTGTCGACAACTATAGTCATCTATAAATCAAATTTACATAATACTGATTAGATTGGATAGTGGACAAAAGCTAAACAAATTGATAGCTTGATAAAAGAGGGCATACTTTTCATCCATATGAAGTGAATGGGGTAAACATTTTACCTTAAATACATGGAATGGCTATCGATAGCCAAGCTTATTTTTATTGACCTCATTTTCATTCAATCATCATGTAGCAGTTGATATGCATCTATGTTTGCATGTCCCTTACTAGAATATTCATCTAACAAATTTGTATCTTCTCCCAGAAAATAATAATTTTGGATGCCTAACTTCTTGAACTGAGACAATAGCATCTAGTATTCTAACCAAGCTACAAAGGAATATGCTCTTCTTCTCATGAAAAAATGATAGAAATGTTTCTAACTCATCAAGCCTTTTCAAAGGTCTACGTACAAGCACTATCTAAAAGCATAAATCATAAACTACGGCGATAGGCTTGCCAGTTGCCCTTAGAATAGTAGTGCCCAACATCCGAATAGTAGGGCCCATAAAATTGGTACGGCGATAGGCTTGGTTGCCCTTAGTATTGCCCTTAGAATAATAAGGCCCATAAAATGCCCTTAGAATAGTAGTAGCATTACCCTAACATAAGGGGTTGGGGAGATACCCTATACTTAGTATAATCACGAATACCCTATAGTTAGTATAATCACGAATACCCTATACTGTCCTGACCAATTTGTACGTAGGTGAATATACAAAGTATTGCTTGAATTAATTTACTGAGAATCAAACCAAACCTTCTTACCATAGTTCACACAAACCCGAGAATCGACCAACGCTAATACTATAGCATTATGGAGCACACCTATCTCCCACTATAGAAGCCAATCTCTCCAATTTTTGGCAAATTGTGGGTCTTCTGGTGCATGCAGCTCTTCTTCTTCAGGAATTCACTTTTCATGGAAGACTTTGCACATATTCATGATTCATGAAAAATTAATGATATATACATCTATGATGTATGTCTGCTCTCAAATTATTTCTCTACAAATTCTAATGTATTTTGTGCTCACATCTGCTTGTAGAGATCTGCACTTTTGTTGCAAGGCAATTCTTTTTTTTTCTTCTTAAGTCTAGTTTGGCTACTTGAAAGTTCAGCAGTAGTGTTAAAAGAGTTTCATGTCAATTGGTTCTAACCTTTTTTTGGCTTTAATTGAATGTTTGCCTCATCCCCAAAAAAAGTCCCAAAATGAGATGAAAGTGCTAAACACCAAATCTTGCTGAGAACTTTTAAATTGGAAAGACAAACACTTTATTTTGTGAGAAAACAGCTTTATGGTTTATAAAGTTTTATGTAGATGGAGTGTTCTTTGTACTGATTCTGCATTCTCAACATTGACTTTGATAAATTCATTTATGTCCATTCATAGCAAACACTCTGTGTTGATTGAGTTCGAAAATCTCTACTTTTACTCTTTGATAGCTGTCAATATTGTGTTCCAAATCTCCCATTTGGGCACAAGAAAACATGGTAGACTTTGACTCTATAGATGGTAGTTGCATTTGCTTAAAATTTTGTGAGACTTTTGAGAAGTGCATTTTGTGGATATTTCGCAGGGCATGACGATATTCCAGGTCACATCTCTTTGAGACATACTATTAAATAGTTCACTACAACTAATATATGAAACACACACACATACTTCATTTTGTATAGATACTGAACCAATAGAAGATAAAAATATTGTTAGTGATGTTGGCTGGGGATGTATGCTTTTGAGTGGGTAGATACTAGTAGCTTAGGTGCATTTCAGTTATGTCTAAAATATAGTGTTCTTCAATTTTTAAAGCTCGATCACACAGCTAGTTAAGGCTACATAATTGATGACTTTCGCCACATTTGAGAAGTTTCAAAGCATTGTAAAGTCTGCAACATTATAGATATTTCTAGTTTATCATGAAGTTGATAGTTTTTGAAAGGTTTTTTTATAGATATTTCTAGTTTATCATGAAGTTGATAGTTCTTGAAAGGTATTTTTTGCAAAAAGAGGGGTAAAAATTTATTAAGACAGAAAGAAATACAAGGAGAGCTCAACAAGGAGCTCGATCTTGAGCAACAAGATCATCAAATTCTTGCACCATCTCAAAGGACAGTTGCCTCCTATCCCTAATATTCCAACCCAGATCATGACTAGATGCCCATTTGGCTAAACAATTAGCAGTTCTATTCCATTCACGAGGAGTATATGTGAACCTAATGAACTGAAAAGAGGAAGAGAAGAAAAGAATCTTCTTAACAACAATGGCCAGCTGCCAACTAACATCCTCAAGCTCTTGCAAAGAAAGCATGTTCACCACCAACTGGGAATCAGACTCACAGATAATCTTACTCCATCTCCGCAAGCAACACTGTTCCACAGCATATAAAATAGCCTGAGCTTCCATGAGATTGTTAGTATAATCACCCTTATGAACTGAGAAGAAAAATTTAACATCCCCAGAACTACAACGAGCCACTCCGCCAATACCAGCTAGACCAGGATTCCCACGAGAAGAACCATCAGTGTTAATTTTCAGAACTCCACAGGGAGGAGGAGTCCAGTGCGCATCTTGGTTAACCTGACCCTTCCTCTGATGGTGAAGCTGCCTGGACATAGAAGGAAACCTATGAGCTGCAGCCCCATCCTGCAGATGAAAATTGAGGCGATTACAGATAGCAAGATCAACCAGATCCATACCCCCATCAAGCTCACACTTCACAAGAATAGTTTCCTGAAGAGAATGTGATATTTTCCACCAAAGATGCAAAACACCAAGTCGAACATCTTGGAATATGCAATGATTCCTCTCCAACCAGATATGCCAAAGCATGAAAGATGGGCCAGCAATCCAAGCAGCATGGAGAAAAGAAGACTTGGAGGGAGCAGTACCCAAGTGGACCCAAAACTCAGGCAAAGAGGAAGCATGCCGACAAGAGCAACCCCAAGCACTCCACCAAAGGTGCCATATCTGCGTAGAATAGGAGCAATGGAAGAACAGATGGGAGATAGACTCCTCTCCATTACCACACAAAACACAATAAGAGGGGCCCTAAAATCCACGTTTACAAAGATTATCCCAGGTAAGACAATAGTTGTGAGCCACTAGCCACATGAAAAAATTGCACTTGGACCAAGAAACTTTATTCCAAACTTGCTTCCACCAAGGGACCTCAGCATCCCCAAATAATTGCCTAGTTATCTCCTGATACCCAGCAGAGACATGATATTTACTAGACAAGGTACCGCCCCAAGCCAAAACATCTGGACCAAGCAAAGAAGAACACTCTCTAGAGGCCAGAATTTGAGAAAGCTCTTAACGATCCATGTTTGTACCTCCAGGAGGCCAATCAGAAGAATGCTTCCATCTGTAACCAACAATAGGTCCCAATTGATAAGGAGTCTTGTAATGAGCCACTTTATCCCATCCAGCGGCAAGAAAAGAGTCACAAAGAGGTTGAAGATGAGGGTATATGGATAAAATGGAAGGGAATCCATCCCAAGCATCAGACCAAAACAAAGCCTGAGAACCTCCTTTACATATCCAAAACAGACCCCTCTTTACCAACATCACACCTGTCTTCAAAGTATGTCAAACCATTGAGCCGCGACCTTTAAGAGGAAGTGCAGAAACAGAGCAAGGATCAACACCATGTAAATATTTGTGAGTGATAATATGAGCCCAAAGTTGATGTTGTCCAGAGCACCATCGCCAATAAAGTTTAGTAGCCAAAGCTTGACTACTCAATAGAGCAGATCGAAGATGAAGACCACCCTCCTTTTTAGGCCTACAAACAGTTGCCCAATTAACCCGGCTCCATTTAGTACTACACAAATTACAACTCCAAAGGAATTTTCGAGAAAGAGCATCAAACTCCCTTGAGAAAGTAAATAGGTGCAGCGTGAACCATGCTTCGATAAGTAGGAAGAGCTTGGATAACAGCTTGAAGAAGAGTAACTGGGGCAGCAGTAGAAAGCCATCTATGAGTCCAATGATTTACCTTATCCTAAAGCTTGGTAATCAAATTTTGCCATAAGAGATGTGGCTGCCTAGAAACCGTAATAGGGATGCCAAGATAAGTCAAAGGAAGTGATCCTATCTGAAACTGTAGGATACCAACAATCCTATGCTGAATAGAATCAGCAGTGTTAAAAAAGTAAATGGAAGATTTGTGCTCATTAACTTTCTAGCCCGAAGCTTCCAAATAAATGTCCAAAGCATGTCGAAAGGCTTCAGCTTCCTTGATCCTAGCAAGACCAACAAGAGCAGAATCATCAACAAATTGAAAATGGTAAAGAGAAGGTAAGCCATTACCCCACCACCAGCCTTGAATAGAATTCTGGGACACCTGATGCTTAATGAATCTTCCCAAGCCTTCAGCCATGATGATGAATAGATATGGGGAGAGAGGGTCACCCTGGCGGAGGCCTCTAGAAGAACCAAATATTTGAGAAGGTTGACCATTAATAAGAACTGAAAAGGAGGCAGAAGTAACACAACTCATAATCCAACTCACCCAGTCAGAGCTAAATCCAAAAGAAACAAGAATACTCCTTAGGAAGCTCCATTTAACTCTATCGTAGTCCTTAGCCATATCTAGCTTAACAAACATGGCTCTCTCCCTAGAACTAGCCATAGAGTGAATAGACTCAGTAGTAATAACCACCCCATCTAAAATTTGTCTGCCAGCAACAAAACCACCTTGTTCTTCTGAGATAATAATGGGAAGCCACCTTTTCAATCTCTCAGCAATCAACTTAGTAATAACTTTGTAAACCACATTACATAAGGCAATTGATCTAAAACACTCCAATTGATTAGCACCCTCTCTCTTAGGAATAAGAGTCAAGAATGTAGAGTTCAAAGCTCGAAGCATCTGCTTGCTAGCATAGGATTCTTTAACCACCTCCAACAAATCATGATTAATGATGTCCCAAAATTCCTGAAAGAATTCAACTGGAAAGCCATCAGGACCAAGAGCCTTCCCCTTAGGCATGCCAAAGACCACCTCCTCCAGCTCTTCCAAAGAAATAGGATGCATGAGATAATCATTCATTTCTTGAGTGATAAGGGAAGGAATACAGGACAAAATAAGATCTTCTTCATTATCAGCAGGAGGAGAGTCCTTAGAGAAGAGGGTAGAGAAGTACCAAATAGCCTCCTGGAACAAAGCTGGCAAGGAATTCAGTTGGATACCTTGAGAATTAACCAAAGAAGAGATAATGCTTTGATTCCGGCGAGATTGCACTGTTTTATGGAAAAAGGCAGTGTTACGATCACCTTCCTGGAGCCAATCAACTCTAGCCTTTTGCTTCCAAAAAATTTCCTCTCGAAGTTCCCATTCTTCTAGAGCTCTAGAAGCAAGGGATTCAGCCTTGCCAAGAGCCTCTGAGAAACCTCGATCTCTAATCTCCCTTGTGATGACATCAAGATCTTCTTGAGCAAGCCTTTTCATAAAGTGAAGGTTCCCAAAGCATTCCCTATTCCATATCTTGAGATGCCTTTTAACATATTGAAGCCTTTTAGAAAATGAGAACATTGCAGTACCATATGTAGGAGCACCATCTTTCCACAAACAAAAAACACAATCATGAAGAGAGGAGTCCCGAAGCCACATCAACTAGAACTTTAAAGGAGGATGCTTCGGAACATAAGCCCCTATAGCAAAAAATTTGATTGGCTTGAAATTTTTTTTAATGAGATTTTAGGGATAAAAGCCATCGTTTGTCTCTAAGTTAGCTCCAAAATTGGCCCAGCTTATTTGGATGTGAATCAACATATACTCATTTCCCTTTGTTTTCAAAGATATCAATTTGTGTGTGGGCAATGAAGATGGTGATGCAATCTACTATAAATTATGGTTATGATTTCAATACTCAGTACTTTATTCTTGATGATTTTCACAAATTAATTTTCTGATTGTGTGCTTTCTATTCCAAATTTCTTATGGGAAAGACTACCGGTAGCTATTGTGACTATAGGTTTTCCAACAATTGACTTAGTGATGAACAATTAATAGTATACTTCTAAACTAATAATTTAATAGATTTAATATCACTTCACTTTATTTCTAACTGTTCAAATGAATTCTTAAACCATTTTCCCCTTATTCAAATGAATTAAAGAAATATTATCAGATTACGACATATGATACTTATCTAATGTAGAACCACTCTTAAAAATTTCTCTTAAAAATTCGGGTTAATTTTTTTTATAGCATTAACAATAATAACTTGTATCTAAATATTGAGTTCATACTAACGTCAAAACATCATTACCATGTAAATATTGAGTTCATACCAACGTCAACACATCATTACCACCAGTCACTACCACCGGTCACTAAAGGCAGGGACTGATGTTCACACAGAGCTCTTGTTTGATAATGATTTTGGTATTTTTTTCGAGAGAGGGATTTATGATTTATAAATTTTTTTTTTTGGCTCTATGTATTTCTTTCTTGAAAGGAATTGAAGAGCATGTCTTCTTTTTATAATTCACTTCTCCAATTTACATGATAATCTAACTTGTAATTTACAGTAACTTTAATCTACCTTGTAATTTAGAGTAACTTTTCTATTTTAGTGATCAGTCTTGTATAAAGAGATAGTAAAATTAGCTGGGATTAACGTTTTTGATGTTTTCGGTTGCAACGTAATCAATGTTGTTTCTCCTTTTATAAATTCACCAAGCACATACATGGAGAATATGGCCAAATGCCAATACTTTATCAATGATTCGAGAATGGCAGAATCATCAATCACACATACAATGTGCAGGCCTCACATGCAAACGATCGCCTAATGCAACTCTTCTTAAGCCACTCATAATATTACCCAAATCTGACTGCCTTTTAAGATTTGCGAGGGACAATCAATCGTCCACACTACGATTTTGTACTAGGCTGTTCCTAATCGTACATTCTCACAAAAGCCGAAAGTAGATTTGAAATTGATAAATAAATAATTCGCTAGTGCTGTGAGATTCCTTCCACCTCCCAATATTAAATATTTTTACATTTATTTATTTAAGAAGAAAATATTAATGACGATAAATAAAAAATAAAAATAAATAAATAAGACACTTTTTGTTTGTAGATGATACACTATTGTTTGGACATGCTACAATTAGCAAAATTAGACAAATTAAGTTGGTGCTTGACCACTATTCCTTGGTGTCTAAGCATTCAAGAGTGTTTGTGTTTAATACTAAACTGCTAAAAGGAGATTTTATATGCCATCTTGGTTTTCAAGAAGCTGAGCTTCCCAATAATTATCTTACTATCCCCTTCTTACTATCCCCTTTTTAGTGGCTATAAAAAACTATCTCACTAGGATAATGTAATTTACAAGTTTAAGGCTCATTTTTCTCTTTGGAAAGCTAGATGGATCTCCCTTTTGGTATCAAAATAGTGTTTGCAACAATTCCTAACTACATTATCATATTAATGAAGGGCTCTATAATAGTTGTATCACTGATTTAGAAAATCGTTACTATTTTTTTAATGCCATGATAAGAAAAAGGTCTATAAAGTTCCCCTTTATTTCTTTAAACAATATGAAAGATGATAAGAAAGTGGGAAAAGAAGGGATGTTTAGTTGACCAAAAGAAACTTATCCTTGGTGGTAAAGATGGGGTCGAAAATGTAATCCAACCCAAACACCAATTTTAGGAACCACGTGGAAGCCAAGTACTCAAATACAATAGACCCTTATAAAATTATTACTGGATTTCAAATCCGCTTAGGGGATCCACTATCTGGAATATCCTTGATGCATCTAGGGAATTTATGACCTCTTACATTACATGAAAAGTCCATAATGGTGCAAAATATAATTTTTAGTTAATGCTTGAAAATACTTCGAACCCTTTGTCTAATGAATGAATTTCAAGTGGTTTCCCCTATAGTTTCACAATGGGGTGAAAATAAAGTAAACTGTGTTAAGAGTAGAAATAACAACATGAAAGGTCAATTAGAAGGATGTGTTAGGAAAAACTATGAATCAAGCTGAAAAGAATTATTTGAACCAAATCATGAAGAATAAAATTGTGTTCTTCAATCACTCTGAAGACAACATCATTTGGGAACTACCAAAAATAGGAAATACTTGATTAAAATGGGTTATAGAGTGATCCAAAAATAATAATTGCAAGAGACCTACAAAAGGATATTTTATTTTGTTGGAAAAACATGTTTCTACCGAGGATGGGATATTCACTTGGATGGTCCACAAGAATTGGGTCCTTACTAGTGACAAGTTACAAAATTTGTATATATATGATCACTTTTAGCTATATTTTATGTCAATATTCTACTGAGGATGCTAACCATTTTTTTCTTCATTTCAATTTTTCTCAAGAAAGTTAGAAATTTGTCCTTACAAAACTAGGAATTTATATGCCTTTATTGAATTCTATTTGGACCTCTATAAAGGTTGGCCATTCCTCTACGAGGATCCATATTTTATTACTACATGGAAAGTAGCATCTATAGTAATCATTTATTCATTATGGTGGGAAATGAATATGATGATTTAAAGGAAGAAGAAAAATACCATTCAACATGTTCATAGAGTGATTGAGTGGTCAACTCCGAAGGCCATTCTAGAATTTAATAGAAAATAAAAAACTTGATCTTCCTTACTTCTCGAATGGGATAATCAGGTTTTGAAAGATTGGTCCCCTCTTTCAAATCCTTCCTTGGGTACTTTCATGAAAAATCCCAAAAGTGGAATTGATACACAAGATGCCAATTGACATGTTCCTATATTCCATATATCCAACTTAATTTTGATGGTGCCTCAGGAGACAACTCAATATCTTAAGGGAAGGAGTGAAGGGGTGTGTACCCAATATTTAGAGGTTAAGGTTATTGTCACAAAAGAAATAACCCTTTGAGAAGGTATAAACAATATATAGAAGAGGTCAAGCTTTGTTTCACAAACTAATTTTATCTTAGTTTCTTTATATCCCTGATACTCATATGGAAGGTGATTCCCAACTACTAATTGAGGCCACTAAAAAAAGATAATATCAAAATTGGATTCTCAATTATATTATGCAACAAGTATGGTTGTTTTTGAAGACATTGATAGCAGCCAAAAAGATAGGGGGTTGACCCCGAAAGTACAAAAAGGCTGATAAATCAGTCAGAGGTAACCTGCCAGTCAGCTAACCAATACCAACTTGAAATTTGAAAAAACAATATATGTTCATAGTTAGCTTAATAGTACTCTCAATCTTTAAACTAATATGTATAACAAATTGCAAAATAAAAAAATAACCCTTATAATTTTTTTTTCTATAAGTCCCTTAATTAACATAAACATAAAAATCCTATGAGGTAACAAGTATGGTTATTACTTAGACAAATTTGATGCTTTTTTTATTACTCACACCTATATAGAGGGTAATATGTTAGAAGATAAGTTGGATAATATGACATAGGATAAAAAAAAATATGCTTCCAAGGATCTCCACAAAAAATCCTAGCACATACAATGCTCATTACAATTATTCAGAAAAAAAAAACATGGTAGGAAATGGTAAAAGTTTGTAGTGTGAGGTGTTTGTCTACTCCTCTATTTGGAGTTTACTTTTTGCAAGCATATGATTTTTTTTTCCTATGGCTATACAACATGGTATGTTGGGTCCACTTTAGGAGGGTTAAAGTTTTTTCTTTCATATTTAATTGTACAAAGCATTATTTATGCTAATGGGACAATGGTTCTAGGAATTACTTGTAGGATAGAAAATAAAATAGCAACCATTCTAAAGCATTGTGGGACTCGAACATGGTGAATCAATGGTTTGAGTGAGCTCCACACACTTTATTCTAAAAAAATTGGTGCACGACATAAATGAAAAGTAAGCATGTATTTAATTATAAATATATTGGGTTTAAATTATCACTTTCAATATATGTTGATGATTTTTTCCTTTATATGCAATATTTGGCATTGATTTCAAAATAAAATCTAAGAAGTGTATACTATAGTTCTCATATGCTCCTAAGTATGTGGAATATGTGAATATCATTGCCTCATAACAAAAATGTCATGTCCCCTTTTCAAATAATTAAAAATAATAATCTTTGCTAAGGCAGGCAGGCCCAAAAAGGTGAAGTTTTAGCAAAAGGGGATAATCTTTGGAAGTGAATGGACTAATAAATGAAAATTATAATTAAAATATGTTTAATTAAACCCTCTTGGACGTGAGTTAGGGTTATGCCCTCTTTTAAGGGGTTTGGAGGCATTTTGGGCTCATTCCAGAACATGATTTTTGCTCATTTCTTTGTTATTCTTCAGAGGCTGCCAAACCTATGGAGAAGGAGACCCAAGAACAGGAGTTTGTAGGTTTCCAAGGAGACCCAAAAACGAGAGTTTTCAGGTTTCTAAGAAGGCTAAGGATGGGAGTTTGAAGCCATTCCATGTGCATGCTCATGCAAAGTTTGCCTTTGTGCTGAACAGTGCAGATTTGTGAGTTTTCGGGTGTATTTTTTGTAAGAGTTTGGTGTTTCCGGTTGAGTATTTCATATTAGTTTGGGTTCTTTCTGTATATCAGACTTTTAAATGTTAAAATAGAGCTGAAAATATGTATTTGGATATGATTATACTTCTGTGATAGATTATTAAGTTTTTGTGGTGATTCTGGGCTATTTTGTGTTGTTTTTGGGAGCCCGATGAGCATAGTTTTTGTCCTATGTTTGTGAGTTGTTGTGTAAATGCTATACAGATCTGGAAATGTCATTTTGTAGGCTGTTATGCTGCTGAAATTTTTGTAAAAATGTCCATTTTTAGATTTATTAATAATTTGTGAAGTTGTGAAGTTTTTTGACACTATTTCGGACATACCCGATTTGGGGTTTATTGAGATATTGGTGGATCTTTGTAATATTGGTTGTTTGATCTTAAAGATCTGATTAGAGGCTTGAAATATCATACAAAACCAGTCAAGGGACATTTCAGTGGTATCAGAGCCATGATCTTGCTAGCTTGAGGGTTTGTAGAAGTTTGCATGTCAGTTTTGACAACTACCCAGATCTTGCATGTCAGTTTTGACAACTACCCAGATCTTGTATGTCAGTTTTGACAACTACCTAGATCTTGCATGTCAGTTTTGATAACTACCCAAATCTTGCATGTCATAATTTATGGTTGCATGTTGCTTCCAATCAGTTGGATGTCAAAATTTATGGTTGCATTCTACTTCTAATCATTTGCATGTTAGTTCTTGGTGAATTTGGTGGTTGCATGTTGCTTCTAATCAGCTGCATGTCAAAACTTATGGTTGCATGCAACTAAGTGAAAGAGAAAAGAGATTTTTATAATGAGAAAAGAATAAAGAAATTTTGATCAAACCTCCAGTTGAAAGTAAAAGTATAAAATCCAAGGGAGGAAAAAGTATGGCTAATCTAGATGAGATGGCAAAGAAATTCTTCCAAGATATCCAAAATGCTCAGAAGCAAATAGTGGATAGTTTGGAAAAAACTAGAGAGGCTTCACGAATATTGACAAAAAAATTGCAAGGAGTTGCATCTATTAATGAGAAAGGGAGCACTTCAAAGAAGTCAAGAAATCTGAAACTCACACCCTCTCAATCAACAGAAACTATTTTTCTGCATGCAGATGAGACACCAATGCCAAATCCAGCCCTTAATCCCATGGAAGAGGTTGCAGGTAACTTGATTGCATTAAGAGCTACTTACAATGGTTTAGATGATGAGTTTTGTAGTTTAGTTCCTTTTAGAGAATATGTGGATATGATGAACACTTTGATGCCCAAGAAAGAGTATAGAAGGGAGCATGACATAAGTGGAAGAGAGCTCAAAAATAAAATAAGCAAGTTTATAGCACCTACTTTTGATGGAACAAATAAAATTTTAGCTAGAGCATGGCTACAAAAAGTACAGACCTTCGTCACACTTAACCCCATGAAGGAGAGTGATGCTGTTCAAATTGCAAGTCTACACTTGGAAGATGTAGCCTATGATTGGTGGTATCATGGAATGACTACTCAAGGTCATGATTAGGTAACTACATTTGATTATTTTAGTCAAAGAGTGATAGATAGATTTGACCTCAAGGATGATGATTATGAGGATGTTGTTGTGCATGATGGTGAGATACCTGATAGAGATGAGTAGACATTGAGCATTCATGACTTTTTTGAGAGAGAGTATCAGGCACAGTTAGATGCTTCGACACATGAGGTTGAGATTGGTAGTACTTCACATGATCTGTCTAGCCAGCTAAAAGTGAACAAAGATGGTATTTTGACTTCATTATCTCATCATGATAGGTATGTGGAGTTAGTTGGTATTGGTCATATTACTCGGGTGAGGAGTTTTCTTGAGTTTCTAGCTAATTCTAGTTTATAGATATGGACTCGAGATTATTATATTGGCATTTGGGATTCAGTTGACTGTAGATCTTTAACACTTTTTGGTAGCAGTGTTTGTTTGGGTGCTATCATGGATTTGATTAGCAGATTGCACGGTGTTGTCTTTTCTTGTGCCAGCAGCTTGTTCGATGCTGGTATTAGTTTTTATACACCAGTGTTGGGCTTTGTTCATATATCCAATCGACCATACTTGCTGGAATGTGTTGATGATCTTTCATATTTGGCAGTGTGTACCAATGAGTCCCAGGATCATATTGGCATTGATGTGATGCAGGAGCATCCAGAGGTATAAGGGCAATCCTGTGTCACCCAAAAAAATGTACTTAGACTTAGTTTCTGTTTCATGTCTTTACATTTTTGGATGCCCATTTGGCTCAAATAAAGGTTCCAACTCTCATAGTTCAACTATCAGTGCATTTGAAAATCCCAAAAAAATAGGAGCATGCAATTTGGCCATCATTTTGGTGACCTAGAAGGTGTGACTTGGCCAGATGAATGTAATTGAGATTTAGAGCATTCCAGAAAAAGAATCAGGTCAAAAGGCCCCATGGTTTGAAAGTTATTGCAGTTTTTCAGGTTTTGGAGACCTCCTAAGAATGCTTCAAACACAGGTTTGGGGCATTAAATGACCTCAAAAAGGGTCAAAAAATGGGGGACAAGCAAAGCTTGTCCATAGGGCTATAGAGTGCTTTGAGAGCTTTCCAAAAATGTAAACGGTTCGTCAATCGGAGCTACGGTTCAAAAGTTATGCCTCCCGAAAGTTCGGCTATCGCATCTGGATTCTTCTAGATTTGCACCGACTTCTAACGTGGCTTCTGGAACCTTCTATTTTGTCGGTGGATGCCTACCAACACTTTCTGGAATGTACTCCTAGTCCTTAACCCTCCGGGGTCTATTTAAGGAGATTTTTGGCATTGTAAAAGGCAGTTCGGATTGGAGCTTGAGAGGAGGTGCTAAAAGGAGAAATATTCTCCAGATTTATGCTATTGTAAGCCCGTAGGGCATGTTTTGAAGTTTATTTTCTTTGCACTGTTTGTACCAGCTTATTTTCTCAGCTAATATAATTCCCCCTTTCTATTGTGTCTATTCTGTTGTTGGGTTGTGTTCCCATCATGATGACATCCAGGGGGATGTAGTTGGTAGTTTTGAAGACTTAGTTTCCTTGGAAGTTTCTTTTGGTACAGAGGAGTTAGACATCAGTGCTACAATTTTTGATACTCCATATGTTGATATGAGCTTTGGACTTGATTCACAGGATATGGATGGTAATACTCTAGAGACTAGTAACTTTGAGGATACTCCTTTAGATAGTGCATCAGAGGAGGTTTGTAAGAGACAGTCTAGCCAGTGCCATCATGTGTCTAATCAGTTGAGAGTTAGTGAGCGAGACATTGCTATCGCTTGCCAACATTTTGATGTTGCTCGTCAGTTGTTAGCCATTTATGGATGGGGTTCTCCTACTAGTGATGAGTAGGGAGGCAGTTATCTTTCCTTGACAGAGTTCCACTCTTTATGGGAGACTATCCAGATTCTAAGACAAGATTATATGTAGTTGGTAGCCGATAGAGATTATCTTATGGAGTGGGGCAGTAAAGCATATGATGCATTGTTGGCCAAGAAAGATGAGGTGAGTGAGCTTACTCAGTAGCTTGAGGTGACTTTTGAGATTCTTGAGAGTACACAGTTGGCTTTCAAGGAGTCACAGTTTCATTTGGCTAAGGTGACCATGGAGTTAGAGCGACTACAGTCTTTACCTAATTCTATTTAGTCACAAGCTATGGTGTTTGGTGATCTGAGGATGTCCATGGCCAAGATTTTCAAAGATAGTGGAGATGGGGATGCATCCATCCTTGATAGTAACATTGGCATATCAGGTTCATTCCCACTAGAGTCAGGTTCAGTTGAGTTGGGTATTGTAGTAGATTGTTGTATGCCTGACATGGTGGTGGCCTCTAGTACTGATGGCATAGAGACTAGAGACATGTATCAAAGATCATGTGTGATGTTGGTGAGTCGGCAGTTGGCATAGTTTCTACTAGTAATACTACTCCCTTGGTGATATCTTTGGAGGTAGTAGTCAGTTCCAACATGGTTAATGATCAATTGCAGTTAGTTTCATCTAGATTATAGTCTGAGCCACTGACTGAGATTGGCACATTCGATCGGCATTACACTGTGAGGTATGCTCATCAATTTACTTTTGATGACCATGTTGATGAGATGATGATACAAAGATGTACTTTGGTTCCTAGTGCTTGTCATCAGTTATGGGACAATTTGATGGCTTGGGATGAGAGTTGTGATGGGCATGACATGGTGATAGGTTCTGCAGTTGATAGCTTGATAATACATGACTTAGAGCAGGAGTTTGGGAGTGATACCTCAGCAATTTTTGTTACTGATTCTACTCCTTTGGCTATGACATCTCCTAGCTTAGCTGGTAGTCAGTCATAGTGGGCTATATCACTTGTTCATGGCAAATTTGGTTTGGGTTCCATTTCTTACTCTTTATCTTGTAATGTCTTTTCACCATCAGGAATGCATGGGAGTTATGGTTATGAGATAGTGGCTAGTGATTTACAGAGTTGTGTTGACTGCAGGAGTTGTATAATGTGTGGATTCTCCATACTTGGTACAGTTTCATTTGAGAGCATTCACCATTGTTGCAGAGTTGGATTGTACATTTCGTATAGGCCAGTGGGATGCATTGATGGTATTTACTGTGTTGGTAGTTTGATTTGTCCACTTTACTTGGGTTTTGATGTTCTAAGAGTTTGTGTCTCATGGGTTTTTGACTGTGGCAGTAGTGATTTTGGAGTTTTGTTGAGCTGTAATTGTCAATTTGATTATGGATTCCTCTTGGTCATATTGCAGAGGATATTGCAGGAGCCTGTGTTAATTGGCAGTAGTATAGTTCATGACTACATTTGGGATCCACGTGGATTGATTGGTTTATTGTTCAGCCATTTCTTGAGGACAAGCAATATTTGGGAGGAGAGGACTTGTCATGTCCCCTTTTCAAATAATTAAAAATAATAATCTTTGCTAAGGCAAGCAGGCCCAAAAAGGTGAAGTTTTAGCAAAAGGGGATAATCTTTGGAAGCGAATGGACTAATAAATGTAAATTATAATTAAAATATGTTTTATTAACCACTCTTGGATGTGAATTAGGGTTATGCCCTCTTTTAAGGGGTTTGGAGGCATTTTGGGCTCATTCCAGAACTTGATTTTTGCTCATTTCTTTGTTATTCTTTAGAGGCTGCGAAACCTGTGGAGAAGGAGACCCAAGAAGGGGAGTTTTCAGGTTTCCAAGGAGACCCAAGAATGGGAGTTTTTAGTTTTCTAGGAAGGCTAAGGATGGGATTTTTAAGCCATTCCATGTGCATGCTCATGCAGAGTTTGGCTTTGTGCTGAACAGTGCAGATTTGTGAGTTTTCGAGTGTATTTTTTGTAAGAGTTTGGTGTTTCCGGTTGAGTATTTCATATCAGTTTGGGTTGCTGCTGTATATCAGACTTTTAAATGTTAAAATAGAGCTGAAAATATTTATTTGGATATGATTACACTTCTGTGATATATTATTAAGTTTTTGTGGTGATTTCGGGCTATTTTGTGTTATTTTTGGGAGCTCGATGAGCATAGTTTTTGTCCTACATTTGTGAGCTGTTGTGTAATGCTATAAAAATCTATAAATGTCATTTTTTAGGACGTTATGCTGCTAAAATTCCTGTAAAAAATTCCATTTTCAGATTTATTAATAATTTGTGAAGTTGTGAAGTTTTTTGGCAGTATTTCGGACATACCCGATTTGGGGTTTATTGAGAAATTGGTGGATCTTTGTAATATTGGTTGTTTGATCTTAAAGATCTAATTATAGGCTTGAAATATCATAAAAAACCAGTAAAGGGACATTTCAAAAAATGTGAATGAAAATATGCATGATATGATGCTGGATATCCTTCATCCACTTTGAATCTTGATAATTTTTAACTTGTGCATGTTTTTATTGTAGGTTTCAGTCCATACAAAACTTGCTATGAGAATTGATATACATTAATTTTATGGTGTCTTTTAATTATGATCTATAACAAGTTCCTCATTATATTAGATGTGGGGTTTCCTATTTTCCCTTATTTCTCTATAATTGACTACTATTGGTCATTTGCAACAATGGATTATAGACAACTTTTTGTAATGACTATTACTATTTATAAGTGTCATGATTTTAGATGGTTCCACCTAGATATTTTACAATACAATATGATAATTCAGCTTGTCATTGAATATGATGAACATTTAATCTTTGGCCAAGTTATATATAAAGTCTCAGGTCAATATTTTAATGTGCAACCTGATCTGATGTGTTCTACAGTTTAGAGAGTCATTCATAAAGAGATTCTCACATTAATATCCAAGAGGTTTAATTATCCTTCCCGTCTCACACATATTTTCTCTTAAAACACTATGGATTTTCTTCAATTGGTGTTGCCATCGGAATTGACTTCTCAAATAAGCCTAATTTCTTGCCTGGGGTAAAGCTACACAATGTAGTTCATCAATATGATTTTTTGGCTGGCTAGAAATTCATGGGTGACTAGTTTCCTAGGAAGTATCTATTGCAAGGACATACATTCTAATATTTTTGAACCCATTAAAAGGTCTCTAGAATGATAAAGATTTCACTATTTAAAATCTACATTGCAATATCATGCTAGGGTTGTGGGTGATGACATATCCACTCATATTTATTAAAAGTTTAATCCTCTTCTTGTACTACTCAAGAAATTTTTGGGTAGAATGTATAGTAACATCAAGCCACCTTACATTCTTCATGCTGAAAAATAAGGACTTACTAATGTAGCAAGAGAGGACACAATTCATTCCTTGTATAGGTTTTTGGTTGATGATTGGTTACAACTACTGTTGGTTAATATGGAGGGGAAGTAGAAGAATAAAGAAAGCTAGATCTCTTTTAGGTATTAGGATTTTCTTTAAATTTTTTGATTAATTGCTCAGCCCAAGTGACCTTTACGTATGGTACTTTTTTGGACTCTTCGTAATTATTAATAAATTTTATGAATATGAGCAAGAAGATGAGTCTCAATTCTGTGGAAGTCATTTTCATGGAATAATACTTCTTTCAAATTGGACACCCAATTTTTAAGAATTGGGTACCCATTATGGTTCAATAGCCTTATCTATTTTCAAATTTTGGGTGCCCAAATCTTGAGTATGGATCAAACTACCAAACATAAATGACCATGCAATTTTTAAAATTGGGTGCTCAATTTGTAAAAACTTATATCCCATTATTTTGGGCATTCTTTTGCCATTTTCTTTTGTGATAGCAACTTCTGAAGATAGGAGCCCAATTTTAGACATCCTACTGAACCACACCCCACTCAAGCTGATTTTTTCACTCTTCCAAGTATTCTAAATTGTTTTATATTATTTTAGTTTTTTTCTTTAAAATTTCGTCAATTTCTATTTTTTTTCACGATTATTAGTTTTCTATTTGTAATTAGATCTGCATTGTATTTATTTTAAACATTGTTTTCTTTGACAAATTTAGTATATCAAATTTAGAATAGGTAAACTATAAACAAAAACATAAATGGTAGATTCAAATGATACTAAAAAGATAAACTATAGGCTTAATTTTAATTAAAAATATATAAAATTTAAGTATATAACATAAACATTAGTGTTTCGACAAATGGGCTTCTATTCAAGCACCAAGATGGAATATTATGGATAGGGGCAGCTACCCCTTAATTTTTTATGAGAATTTGATGAAATTTTTTAGTAGGACAAAGTTCCTTGTTGAGCTCTCCTAGTTGTAATCCTTTTGGTCTTAATAAAATTTTACACCTCCTTTTCCAAAATAATTAAAAATTTGTGTTCAAATCCTGTTGTCCTTGAGCTCCTGTATATTAGTTTTAAGATTAAAAACTTTTAGTTTATGTAAATCCATACCCTAAGCTTAACCCTAATCTATTTAAACCCTAACTAAATAAAATAATGTTATGAAAAAGTAAACGATGATTGTAAATGTAAACACTAACTCTAAATACTAAACTATAGTTATCAACAATAAACCATAATCCTTTCCCTAATTACAAATGCTAAAATTATATTTTAAATGTTAAACCATAACCCTAATGATAAATTGTAGATCATAACATTAAATGTAAGCATAACCCTTATCCTAAATTCTAAATTGTAACCTTAATTATAAATGGCAAATCTTTAATAAAAAAATGTTAAATCCTAAATCTTAACCAACATATATTAATGCTCGATATTAAAATCTAATTTTGTAAATGTTAAGTTCCATAATTTTACATCCTAACTCGAAATGGAAATGCCAAGCCCTGATTATAATCCTAGTTTAAAAAAACTAATCTTAAATATTAATCCGTAATCTTATTTGTAAACTTAAATTATGACCATAATTATCATTTAAAGATCTAGAATCAATGTTTAGTGTTCAACGTTTAGGATTAGGTTAAAATTTAGTATCATGGATTGTATTCAATTTTAGATTATAATTAGATCTACGACTTAGGGATAGTGTTCAGATTAGGATTTTAAAAAATTAAGATTAGAGTTTAATAATTAGCATTCAAGTATTAGGGTTTAACATTTAGGATTAAGGTTAAAATTATGATTTAGTTTTTACAATTAGGATTCATGTTTAGCATTTATAATTAGGGTTCATTATTTAGGATTATATTTAGGACAGGATTTAGGGTTTAGTGTTTTAGATTTAGATTTAGTATTTAGGACTATTGGTTAGCAAATCCAAGAACCTAATCCATATATCAAGTATAACCATAACCTTAAATGTAATATAGACCCTAAAACTTTAGAACTAAAATTCTAAGCATCATCATAAAACTAATTATATTGCTAACGTAAATCATAAACTTATTAGTTACCAAATCATAACCTAAACCTTAACCCTAGAACTAAACATAAGTATTCATATAAACTAAGATTTATTTTGATACAATGATTGAATACAATATTTTAAAGGGATTTTAAGTTAGATGCAAGTTATTTATATTTCTTGGGTTAGATTATTTTTTGTTCACTTTGTCAATTTAGAGTTAGCATTCAACATTTTTAGTTTATTTGTGGTTTTGGATCTCTTTATAAAACCTTTTTTTACCTTAATCCCAAAAATCATGTCTATTATTAACTATTCTTAGTAATTGTCATCATCAAATTCTATACCACATATTGTAAGCTTTAAGGTTGACATCAATGGAAACACATAACACTAACCAAAATATCATATCAGAATTTTTTTCTCTAGCTATTGGCATGCATTATCCAAAACCTAAATGGTTGAAACCACAACCATTAGTTTATCAAAAGTCATAATATTTACTATTTATGGTGAATCTCTCATCTATTATGGATGATATACCCACAATATTAGATTTAACTAAATATACAAATTTTATGAGGTTGATAGAATATTTATGCTAATTTAAAATGTGGAAATGCAATTTTGATGCTAATTATTAATGTTTATTTAAATATAAAGTAATTCATTTTATTAATCTAGTAATCTCCTAAACCACTTGTCTAATCATCCTGATATTTTTCAAAATTCAATACTTTATGAAATATTTATATACATAAAAGAAAAAATTGTTCAAATAAAGTGAAAATATAATATAAATATATAAAAATAAATACATAAACGTTAAAATGTATTATATAAACCCTAACACTTTAGAACCAAAATTCTAAGCATAATCATAACACTAACTATACTACTAACTTGAATCATAAACTTAACTATTAAATCTTGATCATAACCTAAACCCTAACCCTAACACTAAGCATTAGTACCAACCTAGATGAAAAAATAGGTTTCCATTTCATAATTAGAAACCCTTACCTGAACTATGAAAATCATTTTAAAATGTTTAAATAGTTTTAAAGACAATTAATTAGATTTATATGTTTTAGATTTGTTTAATTAAATAATAAATTTATCAATTTTTATGTTGGATACATATATGTAGATTATATTTCATGGATTACATTTTTGGTGAGGAGCCAACCCCACCCCCACCCCTTCCACCTCCACCCCCACCTCCATGACCACCTAGTCCTCCTTCACCACTTACCATAGAGGATTTGTGAGAGAGCATGAGGCACATCCTCTGTGACCTCATGAAAGACATATAGACTCTTAGTTTTTCTTATAGATAGCATGCAAGGAATTGTAGAATCTATAGAGCACTCATACTATGACATAGATAGATTTAGAGAATGGAGGAAAAACATGTGTGCCTTTTATTTTGATGACATGTCTTATAGATAGGTCCATTAACTATAAATAAATGAAGGAAATTTAAAAAGATATATTAAGAAATTGAAGATGGGCGAAGAGATAAGTGACAAGAAACCTCATGTCTCTATTAGATGGTGCACACATCCCAACATATAAAAACATTTTTTGGAGTAGTGGTGTATCATATTTGACCATCCACCACATGCTAATCATGAGGTATACATGTCATTGTTAGAGTATATAGTCAACCAATATAACTCAGAGGGGGGGGTGAACTAGTTATCTAGCTATTATGACAAACATCAACCTAAAAAGAACTTAACCATATGAGTAACATAATTAGAAACCACAACAAGATACTCATACATAATAACACTAGATATGTTAACTAAGGAAACCCTTGATTAGAGAAAAAATCCCAGTGGGGATGCTACCTACAAGATGATGTACTAATATAAATATTCCTTGTTAGAGGATGAACCCTGTTAGGAGTCTATAACAATAATCAGTACATATCAGTCACTATTTGGAGACTTTGAATCCCTATTAGGAGATTCAAACCCTATTAGGAGTTTTAGAAGATAGCTGGACCTACTGCCCAAACAACTTCAAGGTTAAGACCAATGAACCCACTATCCAAATGATCTTTGTATTATTCTTTGTAGAATAATAGAAATGAATAGTACTTCCTTCCTTTGTCATGTCAACTGGACCTTTTTTCCTTCTTATCTTTGCACCTTTTCGTACTTCACATAGAACATACACTCAATACATTTTACAAACATGGAAAACATCATTCCTTTATACTCTATCCTCAAAATAATTCCTTGAGTTGGCCATGAGGCTTTCCCAACTAATTATAATAAAATAATTAATTAATTACAATTATAATAGCAGTGTCAGCTCATAGTCTATACAAACTTCACATGTATGATACTAGGGCTTGTGCATGTGTAGACATAATCATATGACTATTCGATATCACTATCTAACTATGCATCACTTTATTACATCTCAGATGAAAGATGTAATACAAACATCAAAAACTACTTTCCAAGCACTTTGTCTCGAAACTACTCTCTTTAAATCAGGCACAACTTATGTACATCTTCAAATTACATGTACATTAAAACATGTCATCAAGACATTGTTCTAAGCATATCAAGGGTCATGCATAACTAGACAAAAAAAATCTTATCTGCACAACTAAGATCTCTCTCTGTTACTCTATCATCCTTCACTGACTCACTACTATGTTGACATCAATGACAAACATAGTCATGAATAAAACATGTCAATACTCTCCAATTCTTAGGATACTACTCAAATGTAGTATCATCAATATTCATGCTAAAAATCTCCCCCTTTGGCAATGATAGCAACATAGATGAAGAACATCTAAGTTCCAAGAATACCTGAATAATACTCTATTGCTATTGTTTTTAATTTTATCTTCTCAAATCCTCTACATCAATCAAATCTGAAATCTTTTAGAATACTGCTCTAATTCTCTTCTTCTTTAGGATCGACAATGGTTGTTTACAATAAATGACTCACAATACATATCTCCCCCATAGATATATTCCTCCTTCTTCTTTACATGCATCTTTCTAAATCTCCCTAATAATAATTTCTTCTATTCATGTACATATCTCTGTTATTCATCCTTATGAGATGTTTTTCATTATTATTCTCTCCCTCATTGACATCAATGAAAAAGTCCCCATTATGTCAATTTACTATTCCAAGTCTTTAACCAGCTCAAGTGCCCAAAGACATTGTTCAAAAATAAATACCAAGAGTCCTCAATGACTTAGCTCATCATAGATACTTCCTTATATGGAAAGTATCAGCATTTAGTCCAATCTAACAATAGTGCTTTGTACCACTGGACTGATCCACTTATTGCATCATCTACTTAGAAGTGGGTAGAGGCATCATTCTAGGTATACCTCTCAAATATTCAAATGTATCTTTAGGTAAAGGCTTTATAAAGATATCTGCAATTTGATCTTTAGGAATCACATACTCTAATATGATCTCCTTTTCTCTTGCTTTCTCTCTCAACACATGATACTTAATAGATATATTCTTAGTCTTAGAATGAAATACAAGATTCTTAGACATACTCACTATACTTGTGTTATCATAGTAAATGATAATAGGTTCTAAAAACTCAATTCTAATATCCTTAAATATTTGTTTCATCCACATCACTTGATTATAATAATTTTCTACTACAACATACTCTACCTTAGTTGTACTCTTAGAAATACAATCTTGTTTCTTTCTTAGCCAAGAACCCAATCTTCCTCCAAGGAAAAATTCTCCACCACTAGTGATATTTTTTTCATCCATACTACCTACCCAATCCAAATTAGTATATGTACAAAGAGTGAAATCACTCGATCTATCATACCAAATTCCATAGTGAGATGTTCTTTTCAAATATATCTAAATATCCTTTTTATTGCTACATAATGATACTCTTTAGGATCATCTTAAAATGTAGCTACAATCCCAAATGCATTTTCTATAGATTTTCTTGTAAGAGTCAGATATTGTAAACCTCCAATCATGGATCTATACAAGTTCTTCTACTCAACTATAGGTATCTCATCCTTGTTGGATAACTTGTGACCAGTTATCATAGGTGTACCAATAGGATTACAAATTTCAAATCCAAATCTCTTCAACAAGTCTTTCAAGTACTTTTGAAATAAAAATACCATCACTATTCTGCACAATCTGTAATCCTAGGAAAAACTTCATTTCTCCTATCATGCTCATTTCAAACTCATTCTTCATTTCTTTAGCAAACTTATCACTTGCTTCATCATTTCCTCAAAATATGATGTCATCAAAAAATATTACTACTATCAACAAACCATTCTCAATTTCTTTCAAATACAAGTTACTATATGTCGTACCTTTAGAAAATTTAAGTTTTGCCAAATAGGTGTCCAACCATATATACTAGGTTCTAGATTCTTTCTTTAGACCATATAGAGCTTTCTTTAGTTTTCATACTATGTATTTGTCTTCTGTCAAAGGGAAACATGTAGGCTTCTCAATATATACTTCTTCATGTTCTCCATTTAGGAAGGTAGGTTTAACATCCATTCGATACACCTTGAACTTCTTATTTGCTGCATAAGCCAAGAACATTCTTACTACTTCCATAATGGATACAGGTGCATATGTCTCCTCATAGTATATGCCTTCCTACTGTAAGTAACCTTTGCATACAATTCTAGCTTTGTTCCTCACAACTTCGCATTGCTCATTCATCTTGTTTCTAAATACCCATTTGGTTCCTATCACATTCTTATCTTTAGGTCTAGGAAATAACTCTCATGTTTCATTCTTCACAATATGATCTAATTATTTCTTCATTTCTTCAATTAATGATCATCTTTACATGCTTCCTCTGCACTCTTATGTTCAATTTGAGAAATTAAACATATCTCTTCATTACCTCTATTTCTTGTCATCATACCTTTGTCTTTGCTTCCAATTATCTTCTCTGGAGGGTGATTCTTTGTCAAATTCCTATTAGGGGTATGAGTTGACATCTCAACTCTTGTCTCATCACTAGGTTTAGATCTCTACTCTCCTCTTTTCTCAATAGTTAACACATCATCCAACAAATCATTTCTATTCTCAAAGAAAACTTATGCATTTTGTCTAACAATTCTAGAATTATCTTCTTCAATAATAGTTACTAGAGAAATCTCTTCTTTTACTTCCTCTTCCCTAATAATCTCATACATATTATCTTCATCAGAAGGTGAACTCTTTCTATATTTTCTTTCTCTCCTAGGACACCTTCATGAAAAATGACCTAAGTCTTTGCATGTCCAACAAATAAAAAATTTCATACCTTTTGGCTCTCTTTTCATAAGTAGATTAATACCTTCCTCAATCTTCTTGTCTTCTTTGCATATGGATCTACCTCTAGTTTTGTTCTTTTGTAAGTAACAAAATGATGCTAGATTAGGAAATTCAATGTCTAGATCTTTACACATATATGATAATTCACTAAGAAGCTCTATCTTCTGTGATTTCAAATTTCCTTCATCAAACTTAGGACTAATCTTTCTCTCCATGCTCTCCCAAAGCTTTTGAGCTTATCATTGAAGGACTTGATGCTTTGATACCAATTATTAGAATATATAGTCCACCAATATAATTAAGAGGGGTGGGGTGAATTAGCTATCCAACTATTATCACAATTGTCAAATTTAAACAAACTTAACCATATGATTAATATAATTAGAAACCACAAAAAGATACTCATACACAATAACACAAGATATGTTAACTAGGAAAACCCTTGATTAGAGGGAAAACCCCAGTGGGGATGGTACCCACAAGATGATGTACTAATATAAATATTCTTTGTTAGAGGATGGATCCTTTTATGAGTTTATAACAACATTCAGTACATATCAATCCCTTTTTGGAGACTTTGAATCCCTATTAGGAGATTCCAACTCTGTTAGGAGTTGTGGAAGACAACTAGCCCTACTAGTAAAACAACTTCAAGATTTAGGAAAATGAACCCACTATCCAAATGATCTCTATATTATTCCTTGCAAAATAATAGAAATGAATAGTACTTCTTTCCTTTGTCATGTCAACCAAACCTCTTCTCCTTCTAATCTTGTAACCAAATCACAAATCTCACATTCAATAATCCCTTGGATTGCTTACTCACATTCACCAAACACTCTACTCCTTTTTGTACTTCACATAGAACATACACTCAATACATTTTACAAACAAGGAAAACATCTTTCCTTTATACTGTATCTTTAAAATAATTCCTTGAGTCAGTCTTGAGGCTTTCCTAATTACTAGTAATAATATAAATAATTAATTACAATTACAATAGAACTAATAGCTCATAATCTATACAAAACCTCACACTTGTGATACTAGCACTTGTGCATCGACTGACATCATCATCTGACTATCCTCTATCCTTGTCTAATTGTGCATCACTTTATTATGTCTTAGATGAAAGATATAATAAAAACATAAGAAACTACTTTCTAAGTACTCTGTCTCTAAATTGCTCTATGTAAATTAGGTACGACTTATGTACGTCTTCGACTTACATGTTGCACATTGCACTAGTACATTTGGGCTCATATTTTGACCTTTTTTGGTCAAAATTTTGACCCATTTTTGGACCAATCTCTGACCAAATTCGACCAATGAATTGGTTGATAATTTTTCGGTTGAAAATTTGACGAACCTACTAGATGATCAAAATTTTGACCAATACATTGGTCGAAAAATGTCCAAGTTGTTGAGCCATTTTTTGCCATTCATTGGTCGAACTTTCGACCAATGCTTGGTAGAAATATGCGGGGCATTGGTCAAAATTTTGACTAATGCATGGTAGAAATCTAGATGGCACTGGTTGAAAAATTTTTGGTCAAAAATTTGACCATCCAGTAGGTTGGTCGAAACTTTGACGAATATAGTGGTCGAAAAATGTTGGTGTTGTCAATACATTTTTAGCCATTCATTGGTTGAACTTTTGACCAATGCTTGGCAGAAATTTGTAGGGCCCATATCATGGATAGTGATATGATGGACCCACTTCTTGTGTACTAGGTACGAAGATTTCTGATTGTGAGATCGAGCCAGGATCAAAGGGTGGCGTTGACTCACTATGAAGAAGTGCTCAAAAGTTAAGTATAGTGAGTTAGCGAGTGTGGCCCACTACTATTGAAGTAAAATTGCTATCCACAAGATCAAGTATGGATTGATGATGCTCATTGAATTGCTATAAAGAGATATGCAAAAATTAGGTATAGTGAGTTAACGAGCAATGGACCCACCATCGTGTTCTTAAAGGTTGTTTCAATTTTCTACCACACGATTAAAGTAAGATCAGTGATCATCGCTACCTCGCTGTGGAAAGGTGCTCGAGAATTATGTATAACAAGTTAGCGAGTTGATGAAATGTGTGCATAGTCATGCATGGGCCTGATTTGAAGTGCCAGCCTTGAAGAAAAGGTAGAGGTGGAGGTGTTTTATTGGCTTGACTACCAATGCGTTAAGAAGAAAGCTGAGTCAACTTAGTTGTCATTCCCAGATCATAAGATTTTTCAAGGATCAACAACACAATTTTAAAAAAGAAAGTGCGACGCCACTCTGTTTTTTTGTTTAGCGCATTTATGATAATTGAAAGCTTCATGTGTGGGAGAAACAGAGTATAACACAGAGATTTTCATTAATTCTAGTCCCACGTGAATAGAGATTGCAAATTTTTTGAGCATAAGAGCCTGATTGATTGTGTCGGGTTAAGCTTGGTAAAGACATGAAACTATTCTTCTTTCATTTGAGAGAAATTTTAGAAGTTCAGAGAAGAACAAGTTCAGCAAGTCAAGTAAGTACTCATATTATAACCTTTGTGGCATTCCAATTCTCTCAATACTGTCAAAATGCCTCCTAAGAAACCATTCTTTGGGCAAATTAATTATGTAGATAGGAATGTCCACGATGATTTATTAGAATTACTCCCAGAATCTATTGTACAACCTGCACAAGTTAAAAAGTTAATTTCCTTAAACCCTAGGCTTAAAATTGGTGATGGCGTATATGACAAGGGGAACTGGGTTAGGGATGCAACAACTACTCAAACTAGCCTTATCTTGTTTAAAAAGTGGTTTTCAGAAAGAAAGTTGTTTGCCTCGCATGGTAATGTCTGGAATTTTGATTTGGGAAAATTAGTATTCCCAAGTATTTTCATGGATTATGATTTTCTTGAAGCCATTGCTAAGAATTATGACCTAGCCATTAGGGTTGTAAGAAGAAAGGATAGTGTGCCTCTGGTCTCGATTACTCTTGAAGAAATTAGAGAGGTTTTTCACCTGGAACCATTATTAGACTACCATGTGCAAATCAATCTACTAGAATTAGAGAATGAATATAAAGGAAAGAAGGATGTAATTTGGGAAGGTGCACTAAGGGCACATATTGGTATAATAGGAACTTTGCTAGTAATTACTGTAGCCTCTAGAGAGCTTTTTAAGAAGAGTCTTTTCACTTCCCAGGTTGTAGAGATATACATTACCTTATGCTGAGTTTTTGGTGAAGATGAGCAAGAATTTATGCCCATTGGTTTCATGTACATGATGGTTCAAATTGCTTCCTTCGGTGTAGATGTTATTTTTATTTTTCTTACTTTTTGGCTGAAGAAATTCACATTGGTTGAGTTGGGATTGCGAAGGGCAAGGTGGAAAATTTTTTTGGTCACTACTCTCTATTAATGCATATGTTTTTGTTCAAAGGAGTGTCATATTTTGGTAATGAGATGGAATAAACAGAGAGGAGAATGGGGAAATACTGCCACTCCAATTGTGGACTGCAAATATGACCTAGGATGCAAGTAATGCTAGTTTTGTCAGATTTGATAGATATTTTGCTGCTAAATTGAGATGCCCCATATTGAATGACAATCCTAGAATCCCTAGTGTACTAATGAGTCTCATCAGGCCTATGGATAACCCCCATGACTTGAAAGTTTCACATAATTGGGGAGATATCATCCCCTACTCTATTTCTACTATTTTTAGAATCTATGGTTTCAAGGGGAAACCTCATGTTTTGCCTTACCAAGTTCCTTTGAAGGTGGGAATGGCTGAAATTTTATGGCAGTTAGGGGGAGTGGAAGAAATGTTTTTGTTGAAAAGGCAATTACGGTCAATTTTTTCTACCTACACAGTGGCCCATTAGTTTGTGATTACAAAAGGGGGATGGATCTCTTTGCATAAAATTTTGGAGCAGTATATGATGGCTATCTCTCATCCCCGTTTTTGTGATTCTGAGGGATTTTTCAATCAGATGTTGAGGCATAGAATCAAGTTGGGACCAGTCAAGCATGATTCTTATTATCCAGAGTATATTATAAGGAATGAATTCTCATTGTAGGAGTAGGAAACTAAAAAGGAAAAATGGAGAGTTTATTCTCAGGTCTTAGAATTCATTCATTGTTTTGATAATAAATATGATCCTTTGGATAATGCTATTACAGAGGCTGACAAAATAAGTAAGCTCATGAATACCTTCCCTGAAATAATGGAGGTCATGAATGAAAAGAAACAATTTTTTATTGATTCATATCCTGATAAGGCCAGAGAGGTCATGAGGAGGTTGGCTTTCACTCCAAATGTGAGAACTGATAAAATAATTGTACAAAAGAGGCCCGGATATACTATAATTCAGAATAAAAGGGTTCCTATAGACAAGGGCAAACAAATAATAGGATCTACTAGTATATCCCAAGAGGAGAGACTTGAAGAGCCTAGTCCTAAGAGGCAAAAGGTAATGAGAGAAGAAAGGCCTGAAGATGAGGAATATTCACCCACCCAGTACCCTTTAAGGATTGGAGAAGAGCAGATCACTAGTGAATAGGTTGAACAAATGGGATCACAGGGAGATATTTTTATTACTCAAGAAGAATTAGATGAGGGTAACCCTCCAGAACTTCCTCTCCCAAGTTTGGATCTAACAATAGCTGATTATAGAGGCAAGGAGTTGGACCCTGTATTAGAGTAGGCAAGTCATCAATTTTTGACTGATGACAATTTTGTGAAATCAAGGGCTTTTCAGCAGTTTGCATGGAGGACAAACATGAATGTTTTCGAGGAGAAATGTAAAAAGATGAAAACAGAGCATCCAGAAATGTATGAAACTTCCATGCAAAACCAAATTAAAGAAGAAATGATGAAGGAATTGAAGAATATAAGCCCTGAGGAGGGGAGGAAAATGATAAAGGCATCTAACATTTTATTATTGCCCAATTGGGATATTGCAGATGCATTAATTTTCAATTCTGTTTCAAGTAGATTTGAGTTACAAGACCTAAATAGAAGAAACTTCCAAGGCACTTCATTCATTGAACATCAAGCTGCATTGGTCAGTTGGTGATTGAGAAAGAGATCTAGAGCCACACCATCACAATTAGATGAGTCTGGGTTGGTGGGAAATATACTTGTAAGAAGGGTTGCTGACACTTCACATGTATAGGCAGCATATTGGAATGTGGATTCTTCTAAGTTTGTGTTGGCCACTGCTAAGAAGGAGGAACAGGTTATGTCTGAGTTACAGAATAAATATGAAACACTTCTTGAGGCCTATAATAGGGAGGTAAAAAGGAGAATTGAACTTGAAAACAAGGCAATGTAGAAATCCACAAGGCCAAGAATAACATAACCACGTACTCTAGTGGAACCTTTTAAATCCACCCCCCTTGTAGAGATACCAGACACACCTCAAAGGCCTGAATATTATATAGTTGAGGAATTTGAAGAAGAGAAGAGAAAACTATGGGCCTTACATGTAGAGTTAAATACTCAATATGAGGATAAGCTTATAAAGGCTCTAATGTATTTAGTGGACAAAATTGAGTGGCCCTTATTCTTTGATCAATTGGTAAAAGTAATAGATATATGGGAGGAATTGAAAACTCATGATGACACCCTAAAGCATATTGTTAATAAATGGGGAAGAAGGGAAAAGGAAATCACCCTTCTATGTTATTCAGTTATAAAGTCTTCCCATGACCATGTCAAAAAATTGTATGATATTGCTAATGACCTGTCAGATTTTGATAACAAGAGAGTTGCTTTGCAACTGAAAATTGTTTCTTATTTGAATAAGTACAAGAATAAAAAATTTGATCTATCTCCTTATGCCTTGAATAGAAAGAAGAAATTGAAAAATAAGGAAGAGTGGAGTAAAGAATTGGATGACCTTTTATGCACAAGGATAAATAAAGTTATTAATGAAAAGGGGCATGCCTGGCGGGCCACCATGACAGAGGAATTGGTTAAAGTCCAATTATTTTTTGATTCTTTGAAGTAAGAATTTCTTGGTTTTGAAAATGAGGCTGGTTATATTTTAAAAAAGAAAAATGATGTCCTACAGTTCAACTGGCCAGATGATATACAATTTGACACTTGGATGGCAGATCTTCTGTTGGACAAGCAGTTAGAGGAGGACAGTTCAGATGATGGTGAGAAGCTAGAAGGTGAGGTGCAAGTCATTTACACCTCTACACTAGAACTGAAAAAGAAGGGGAAAAGGTAATAATGCCTACTCAAGGTGAAAGTAGTGAGAACCCATAGGAGAAAACTGATTTGGAGGTATCACAAGATCATCCTTCTTTGGCCAGCTTGGTAGCCACGTATTCTAAGGAGCCAGAATAATGAGAGATAAATTAGAAGTTGATGATTCACAATAGAAACTAGAACGGGCCTACCTGAAGGAATATTTGATATGCCTAGCATTCTGTTGTGATTTTTTTTGTCTTTTGTATGATGCTTTGTTCCTTGGACACTTGTTAGATCATAATTGCCCTTTTCTTGTTGCAACTCATGCTATATAAATGAGTTTTCAAGGCATTGTGATGGTCTGAGACTTATGCAATTTTTTGTTTCTTTCAAGAAGAGTACATATTCAGTCGGTCCAATAGTATGCAGAGGTTTTGAGTTTGCTTCCATTGTACTTTCTGATAAGCAAATTGAAATGACAAAAATGGCAAACTATTTTGGGCATTCTATTGGTTTTCTATTGGTTATTGTATTAGTCATATGAAAAGGATAATACAAAGGGGTATTTACTCTATATTTGTGGATCATCAATTTCTTTCTCTAGTTTATGGGTTTGTTTACTTTGAAGTCATTTAAATAAGGTATATTTGGCTGAATGCAGTCTGGATGGGTTGTATGTTGGTTTTATTGTTGCTTTTAATTGAAGTAATTATATAAATGCTTTAGTAAATCAGTAGGGTTTATGAGTTCATAAAAGGGATATTGCATAAGAATGGAGATGGGTGATTGTAGTTGATTAATTCTTATACAAGTTATTTGAATTAGATCTCCTGCCAATAGTCAATTTCTTGCCCAATGGATAAGGCACTAATCCTATAAATCAAAAGTAAACAAGGATGAATTTTGCTGCTGCATATAAAATCATCTTACAAAATTAAAATTATTTTCAATCCTGTTCAAGAATTATAAATGCTGGTCTCAACTCATTTATATCTAATTCCTGAGTCTTAGGTAGCTGCTATTTCTAGGAATATTTGTAAATTTTAGGAGAATCATGACGAGATCTGCTGATACGGGATGTGTATAAGTTTGAGAGCATTGAAGAATTGAAGTGAGCTATGTATGTATGTGAGGGTAACAGAGGAGAATCAAAATGAAATAGAGATAATTTCATTTTTGAATTCTACTACACCGTGCACTTGTACAGATCCTTTCTTCTTCCTCTTTGTGCCCACCACTTAGCCCATATTATTGAGTGTCCTATACAAGAAAGTCTTATAGAAAGCAATTTACCCAAGATTCTTGGAGTTGTTCCACTATAAGATATGAAGAAATCATGAACTAATTGCCTATTATTTAAGAAAATGAGAAACACTATAAGACACTTTGTAGTGCTGCAATAATAGCCAAATCACCAAAGTAGGCATGCTTTTTGGATCATATTCTCTCTCATACATAGATGTAACATGCATTTTGGTTGCAGGTGATTTCTAGGAGCTTGGGGTTCACTATTAATTCCAACACCTTCAACTAAGATTTTTGAAGAAGACAAAAGTTGTTCCACTATAATGATTACTAATAAACTTTATCATTGTTCAAGTCAAAATTTTATCATTAGGAAAAATGGTAGATAATTTTGTTCATGGTCTCAAGGAAAACAAAGACTACTTGATAATAGCAAGAAAAAACACAATGACTTAGAAATAGTCTATCACAATGAAAGACATATTTTTCCCATCATAACACTAGTAGTGCTCTACTATCTCATTTTTGGTAACAGAGACACCCCCCAAACATGAAGGATTCACCCCCCAAACATCTTCAAACATGAAATGATCCACTGTCTATTAGACTGGTATCTAATCCAGGCTAAACCTCCATCAACAATTACCATCCAACACTGCACTTGCATTGAGTTTATCCAATCTCTTGCATTTGGTTAATATAGTACAAATAAATTATCACAACCTCATTGTCTCCCACCATTAACAGTGACTACAGGTGGTAGGATAGAATCTACATTGGAAACTTCAGAATAAGTATAGTTGATTGTGCCTAACCAGTCATTGGTTTGAATGCACCAGTCTATTATTCCTTACTCAACCCGCAATGAAAATTAAAAGAATGCATGGACAAGATAAAAAAAATAATAAAATGTTCTCACATTAAATATTAGTCAAAATGCATTTGATACATCATAGGAACTCACTATTCCATGGGATAGAGACTGAATTGCAGAGAACAGGATTATTTTATTGATTATAATTTTTTCACAATGCCTTGTCTCACCACCCCAACTCTACTTCTCCCCCAAACACTCGAAAAATCCCTTCTAAATAACCAAACAATAGTAAACAACCACTGTTGTCTAACTATCTAACTATTACCAGTTCGTTATAAAGTGAAATTTGTTGTCTAGTTGACACAAAGTGTCAACTTCAACAACTTACAATCATATATGCCTTTAATATATTTCACTAATCTTTTCAAAGGTTTTATAACTTCACTAACCCTTCCAAAGACACCTAAAACCCTTACGAGTTGTACTAGGCCTAAAGACACCTAAAACCCTTACAAGCTTTTCTTTGCATTTTTTCTACATTTGATACTTTTTTTATAGGTGGACATGTCTATCACAAACATCCAACATGTCTATCCTTAGACTTCATGGTAAAAACCCTACAAACAACACAAAAGAAATAAGGACATGAACCATCCAAACATCTCTAATAGCTTGTGGATATCCCAAAGATGCATAAGTGCATGACTTGTGAAAACCAAAAAGATAAGACTAACTTGTATAACAAGCAAATAACCAAAATGATTTTATGTTTGTGTTATGTATGACAATGAAAATGATATTTGGATTCAAGTATGAGGAAATTTGTATCAATCAATTCATTAAATATCATTTGAATACAAAGAAGATTTTAAGAGATTCAAGAGCATAATTATAAGCCAAATTTGTGGAAGACCTAAATCAGACCTAAGTGAAGAGACATGTGAAGGCTTATTTTGAATATGATGAGCAGATCCAAGGAAATTTTTTTATGAAGGTATATTTCAAGTTTAGAGCATTTATTGAAAAACAATATCTCAAATCTTGGTGGATTATTCATAAGTACAAGGCAGATTTGTTGAAGACCTCAAAGGACATCTAAGGCAAATCTACCTACATTATAAACACTTTGCATTTCAAAGGTTAGTTCCTTCTGCATTGCAGGATTTGAGGTTGGCGTCTCTTGCTAATTGAGTCTACACATTTTTTTGAAGTTATATACATACATACATATATGTGTGTGTGTACATACACACACAATTCACCTACAAGAATTTCCATGCTAAATAGTATATGCATCTTGTCTTCTTTTGTTAGACATCAACTATGTGAATGCTTTCTACATTGCTTTCAGTTGACTAAATATATATAATAAAATATGCAGGTTTCTATGCCAAACTAATTCAAATGTGGACAAATATCTAATAATTGGGATTTAAACTAAGCAAGAACTATATGTTCAAGAAACCAAAAGATGACTGCAATGAGACTATTATAAGCAAAAAAACTTCAGTCTCGTTAAAGAGAATTGGGATGTGTGTTTGAAGACTTAACAAATTTAAGCTTCACTTGGTTTCAAGAATACTATAATATTCTCTACTTAACAAGACCAACCACGTGAAGGTGGAAGCTAATCTAGCCTCACCCCCCTCCCCCTAACATCAATCTAAAGTAACCATTATCATCTAATTACATACTTCATTCATCCATTTATGAACTATAACATTCAATCAATACAATCACATAACATTCATTAATATGATATAAAAATCATTAATACACAATACTAATAAAAAATTCATTAACACATAACAATATTCATTAACATAAAATAAAAATCTGTATTAATACACATCATTCATACATAATTACTTAAAACAAAGTTCTTTCATTATCCAACAAGGTTTATCAAAGAAGATTTTTAAAACATCATTTCTTTTTTTTGTTTTTCTGAGCTCTCTTAAGAAAAACACTCATAGGGACTTCCATATCTACTTCATTCTCCTCCCCTTCTGGCACATGTAATGTCAAATTACAATGGCTCCTTCTCTTTGGAGGAGCGAGAGGTTGCTCCACTAAAGGGGGCTCTGTTGCAAGAACAAGTGAATGTGATAAATTAGCATACTCTTTTTCTTTTTCTAACTATTACAATTTTGTAATTAAGTATGAGTACAACATAAAATGCATTTTTCTTACCTGAAAATGCCACATCATGTACATTAACATTTTGATCTGCCATTGCGTCAACATGTTGAACACTTGGAACATGGTCCAGTCCTTCAGCATGATGTTCAACATGCTGTGAAATATTCAAAAAAAGGGTACAGGTCAAATTCTAATTGAAGATGTAAAATTGTATTCATAATTGCATAATTAATTTCCAATAGAAAATTAATACCTCCACCACTATAATACACATCATGGCCTTCGTCAAGAGCAGGTTTTGTGGTAGGATATGAAGGCTGCAGTAAAATTTTATGCACATTGTTATCTAGTCAATTTATGTTTAAAACTAATACCAAAAAAGAATCTTCTCAACTATTTAATTTCATTTACTTTTCATCAGACCAATTTACCTGTGAGATATCATTTGGTGCACTAGATTCTTGGGCAAGGCTTACAGATTCTTCACGTAGGTGTGCAACCACAACTTTATAGCCTTCCTTCAAGGCAATTTTTCTATCTTCATTTGTGACCTCCACATTGAAATCTGTGCCCTATGGTTTTTGCTTGATAAGATCAATTTTCCATGTATGGTTTCATTAAACAAAACTGTTTGCAATGTTATATTAAAAAAAAAAAAAAAAAATTCATTGCTCTACTTACAAGTCGAGATTGCAGATTCATATAGCCACCAGAGCCAAGTTTGTGTTGGCCAAACTTTTCTATTCTCGCTTTTGTAGCCATAGATGTGTCCTACAATCTATGAACAATTTCAAACATCTTAGATTATATATTTACAAATTTCAATAATTAGTGCATGATTAAAATGTACTTAATACTATAATGACATACCTCTTGTTTCCCTGTGCTGCTTCATTATCTCTATCTTCACATAGCCTTTTCTCCTTTGCATCTTCTATTATTTCATTCCACTCCATTGGTGGAATCATAGGAGGATGGTCGTACTTTGGGTTATCCTTAAGACCCTTTCTATATTGATCCCTCACAGTCTTTATATGCTTTGTTGCTCTTTTTAGAGGTAGGCCAGTGTCAAAAATGATTTTCCCAAATTTCTCCTCAATGGATGCAATTAGCTGATTTTTTAATTCTCCAGCTTGTAAATTCCACCTTTTTAAAAACAAATAGATTGTTAGATCAATAACTTTAATATATTACAATAAATAGAAGAAAATAAAAATTATGTAGCAATGATATGAAACTACGTACCTTTTACATATGGTGGGTCCAAACAGTCTCAATGTCATATGAAAAAGATGTTCAAAGAAAGCATTATTACCTACAAAAACATAAAGGATTTATCAGTCCAAAATGAGTAATGTAAAAGTAAACTAAATTTACACTTAAAAAAATATCAATTTTAAAGCACCTGGAAGCTTTCGTTCTCTTAATGGAAACATAGTTTTCTTATTCAGCAATAATGTCCCTTCATACAAACTAGTACTAATCACACGAACTGCTCCAGGAAATGGATCAACTTTAGTAGTACTACTCTCTGTTGCTCTATCAACTGAAACATCATAACAATTAAATGACAATTTTAGTACTGCTCTCTATTGGTCTACATCCCTGCCTATGTCCATGTCTCACTATGTGTGGCTATATGTGTGTGTGTGTGTGTGTGTGTGTGTGTGTGTGTGGTGTGTGTATGCATGTGTTTGTGTTTAAGCAAGCTTCTGTAGACATCATTTAAGCACTAATATGCTACTTCATTGTTCATCAACTTGTAGAAAGACATTACATAATATAGCATGTTACAAAATATAGCAAAACAAGGTTTTACCAGTTCTACTGGGCATAGACGATGATGTTTGCATGGTCCTTGTTACCGACAATGCAGGAGACAATAGTGGAACGCCAACCGTAGGAGGAGTCCACACTTCATCATGAGCTAAAGAATAGAATATTGTTAGTGAAAGAAATGATAAGATAGAGCAAGGAATGAGAAACAATCCAAGTAAGTTAAGTGTGAAACAATGTTACCATGAGATAAGCAAAATCCAAGAGCATACACCAAGAGTTCAACAATGGAGACAAGGATTTATAAGGGGAAAGCAAAGAAAACCCCTTGTGAGTATTATGAATGAAGGCAAATGCCTAGAGAAGAGAGAGAGTGTGTGTTGGAGCAAAATAGCTCAATACAATAACATCAAATTGATGTGTGTAAAGAAGAAAGAAAAAGGAGCATCTCTTTGAAAGAGATGAGAAAGGAATTGCATGTGTTCGCATGTGTAACTCCTATTTCTATGAATGCCACATTCATAATAGGTGTATTCAAAGTGTCACAGTCCTCTTAAGGAGGATAAACTAAATTCCTTAATAAAGGAACTATAAAAAATGAGTTATCCTCACATGTGGAATAAAGGACAAATAATGACATGTCCTCCACATGTGTACAATAGGAAAAACTACATTTAGGGATCCTTGGAATATCCCAATTAAATACATCCAAGAGAAATTTTTACAATGAAATTGAAATCTCTCTTTAGAAAGTGGTTTTGTCAAAATATCAGCCACTTGATGTTCACCTTTACAATAAAGAAGAGCAACTTGCTTGTCTTCAACTTGTTCTCGAATGAAGTGATGTTGAAGTAAAATATGTTTGGTCCTAGCATGAAAAATTGGATTGTTTGCCAAGGAAATAACACTTTGATTGTCACAATGTAGAGGGGTAGGTGCTTGTTGAGGTAGACCCAAATTGTCAAGAAGTCTTCTAAGCCATAAAGCTTCTTTAGCTACATTGGTACAACATTTGTATTCAGCTTCAATTGAGCAAAGGGAAATAGACTATTCTTTTTTACTTTTCCAAGAAATTGCACCTGAACCAACAAAGAAACAATAGCCACAAGTGGATTTCCCATCATTGGGATCTCCACCTAGATCGGAATCAGTATAGCCATGTAAAATAAATTCAAAATTGGCATCATAGAATAATCCCATATTAATAGTTCCTTTAATGTACCTTAAGATTCTTTTAGAAACTTTAAAGTGAAGTTTGTTGAGGTTTAGACATAAATCTAGAAACTAAACCAACACTATAAGCAATATCAGGTCTAGTAAGAGTTAAATAATTTAAACTTTGTACCAACTGCCTATACAAAGTTTCATCAACAAAAGGAGTATTCATATCAACCATTAATCTAGTTCCTTATTCACATGGAATCAAAACATGGTTAGAATCATTCATCTTAAATTTTTCTAAAAGATCATGAGCATACTTGCTTTGAGAAGGAAAGATACCCTTAGGAGTTTGGCAAATTTTCATACCTAAGAAGTAATGTAAAATACCTAAATCAGTCATCTAAAATTTCTGTTTAAGTTGAAACTTAATATCAAAAATCAAAGCATTTGAACTAGAAGTGAGAATTAGATCATCCACATAAACAATAACAATGATAATGTCATCTTCAGTATGTTTAATATACAAATTAGGATCATTCTTACTTCTAGAAAAGCCTTGAGAAATAAAGAAGGAATTAATTTTAGAATACCATTCTCTAGGTGATTGTTTAAGACCATAAATAGATTTTTTCAATTTGCAAACCAGATTTTCACTACCTTTCTTAACAAATCCAGGAGGTTGAGCCATATAGATTTCTTCATGTAAATCACCATTTAAGAAGGCACTTTTAACATCCATTTGATGAATAGGCCAATTCATTTTAGATGCTAAAGAAAGAACTAATTTAATAGTAGCCATTTTAGCAACAGGAGCAAAGGTTTCATTATAGTCTAATCCTTCAATTTGAGAAAAACCTCTAGCAACTAATCTAGCCTTAAATTTACTAATTTTATTATTAGCATTCAATTTTGTTTTGTATAACCATTTACATGAAACTGTATTCTTTCCATGAGGTAACTTGACTAAGTCCCAAGTTTGATTAGCAATTAAAGAGTCATATTCCTCTTGCATGGCCTTTTTCCAATGAGGTTGAGAGTTAGCTTGATCAAAAGACTTAGGATCATTAGAATTCATAATAGTAGTCATCAAAGCATAATTACAATATTTAATCCTTCCATGTTTAATTCCACCAAATCTAGAAATGTAGTCATCACTTTCATTGATTAAGTTTTGAGCCCATTTAGGTTTACATTTAGTTGCAATGGAATCATCACTAGAGGAAGAATCATTATCAATAAAAGCATCATTAGTAGCTACTTGAATATCATTACTTGTAGAAGCAGAAATAATAGGTGGTGCTTGAGTTGTAGGGTTAAGAGGAGGAGTAGGGTTAAGAGAAGGAGGTTGGTCCTCCACCAGCACAATTTTGGTGCCATTGAATTCTGCATCATGTGTAGCAGAATAGTCATGGACACCATTTTCTACAATACAAACATCTCTAGCAATTTGAACTTTGTTAGTAGTGGAATCATAAACACGATAACCCTTAGTGTTTTCATCATAACCAACAAACATATAAGGAGAAGAATAAGCATCTAATTTATGCCTTCTCTATTTAGGAGTATGAACATAATCAATAGATCCAAAAATTTGCAAATGATGTAAATCAGGTTTCCTACCAGACCATGCCTCTTCTGGAGTAATATCCTTGAGAGCTTTGGTAGGAGTCCTATTAAGAATATAAGTTGCACAAAACATGGCTTTAGCCCAAAATTTATAATGAAGATTCTTAGCACGCAACATGCATCTAGCCATTTCAAAAATGGTCCGATGCTTTCCCTATTAAGAATATAAGTTGCAAAAAACATGGCTTCAGCCCAAAATTTATAATGTAGATTCTTAGCACGCAACATGCATCTAGCCATTTCAACAATGGTCTGATGCTTTCTTTCCGCCACACCATTTTGCTGTGGTGTGTAAGGAATAGTAAGCTCATGTTTAATTCCACATGATTTCAAATAAGAATGAAAAACATTATTCACATATTCCTTTCCATTATCAATTCTGAGAATTTTAAGTTTAAAACTAGATTGCCTTCCAACATATAAGTGAAATTCAATGAATATATCAAGAACTTGATCCTTGCTATGCAAAAAATAGATCCAAGTTCATCTAGAAAAATCATCAACAAAGGTAAGTGCATACCGAAAACCTTGGATGGAGTTATTCTCCATGGGGCCCAAAAGGTCACTATGGACAAGGTGCAACTTATGAGTTGCCTGCCATGATTTTCCACTTGGAAAGGGCTCCTTATGCATCTTACCACTCATACAACCAGTACAAGCAATCTTAGAAGGAATAATGTGAGGCAAGCCATCAAGCATATTGCTTTTTTGCATTAAAGTAATATAATCTGAATTTAAATGGCCAAGTCTTTCATGCCATATATTGAAATCAATGGAAGTATGTAAAGAATATCGTGAACTAGAAAATTCATGGAATTTAAATAAATTGTCATTATCCATTTTAGCATGAGAAATCACTTGTTTAGTTTGAGGATCTATGACATAACATGTATCTTTATAAAATTCAACTTTATAGTCCTAACATAACTGGGAAACAGAAAGCAAATTAGTTTTTAGATCAGGTACATACAATACATCATGCAATTTACCATTAGGAATAGTTACATCACCTAAACCTTCAACTTTACAAGTCTGATTATTAGCTAACTGAATAGGAATGTTAGCAATATCAGGTTGCAAAGAATCAAAAATTTCTTTATGAGAAGTTACATGTTGTGATGCACCACTGCCAACAATCCACTCTAAAGGTCTACAAACATTAAAGCTACAAGTAAAAGCATGACGAGAAGTGGAACCATTAGAGCTACCCTTTTTATGATTTGATTTTTGATTATGGTTACTGTTGTTGATAGGTTTTTTATCATTTTGGTTTTTAAAACAGTTATTGACAACATGTCCATCTTTGCCACAATAAGAACAATGAGGTTTGGAATTTGAATGATTCCTTTGATTATTATTACAATTTTTATTATGATGATTGTTATTATTGTTATATTTGGCATGAGATTTATTATTGAAATTATTAGAATTATTAGTATAGTGTTTGTTATTATTATTATTATTATTTGAACAAAAATTATTAATATTTGAATTCCAAGACATAAATGCATGTTCAGTTGATTTAAGGGTACCAAATTGAATTAGCTTAGATTCTTCCTGTCTTAATAAAATTTGAAAAATAACATAAGTTAACTGACTAGTTAATGTAGGAATAGCATGTTGTGCATGAACATTAGTTATAAATTGTTGAAACTGTCTAGGAAGACACTTTTTAAGAATAATATGAATTAAACGAATGTCATCTAACTGAAAACCTAAAGTAATAATTTGGCTTTTAATAGAATCAAATTTTAACAAAAATTCATCCATAGTCTTAAAATCTGTATACCTGAGATCTTCAAGTTGATCCTGCAACTGTATTTTTCGATATTCATCTCCACTGTCATACTTGGTTTGGAAAATTAACATGGCATCATGAGCTTTAGAACAGTCTACAATTAACACATATAAATCTGGAATAATGGAAACACCAATTAATCCTACAGATTCTTCATTTTTAAGTTTCCAAGTATCTTTTTATCTTGAGTAGCCATTGAACTAGGTTCAATAGAAGGATCCGTGGCTATCTCGAAGAGGTGTTTAAAATGAAAAATGAATGAAAGGTGAGTTTTCCAAGAATGATAATTAGTATGATTAAGTTTTATTTCTGGAATTAAGGTTGACATTTTTATGGAAAAAAAAATGTCCCCCCCACATAGAAATATGAATTGAAAAAAATTAAAATTAATTAAAAAAAATTGTTAAGCAAACTATGATTAAGATTCTTGAAAAAAATTATTATACTGCTCTGCAAAGAAATGTTAGAATAATGATTATTAATTATAAATCTAGAACAGAATGATAGGATGCTGCAAGCAGATGTTAGAAATAATTATTAATCTGAATGTAAAAGGCAGAAGCATTATGTAATGATTATAACGAAAAAAGATGACACAAAAATCTAATTAGTTATAATTAGGATTCCTGATGAAAAAAAAACTTATTCGTGGTCAAATTTTGAATTTATAAATTAATTAAAAAACTTATAACAAAATGATATGCAAAAAAAAATAATGATTGAATGCAAAACAATTGCGTGCAAGAAATAATTTACACAGAAGTGAAGAAAATGAATTTTTTCTAACAACCCTTAATAAAAAAAAACTCAAAAGAACTTAATGCACCTCTTTTTTTACTAAACATCTCCTCTTTCTTTTAAAAATATGTTAATACAAAAAAAAACACTTTTAACTCTACAAAACGTAAGATACTTCTATTTTAAAAATAGTAATACTGCATGTTAATGCAAATGTTACTAAAAAACGTAATTAAAACTACATACACTTTTAATGAAAACGTAATATGTTGTTTGTTAAAAAAACAACAAAAAAAACATTAGATGCGTTATAAAAACAAATGTATTCGTAGGAAAAAAATGTGAAAAGCTTTAATATGCGTACCAAAAACACGCTAATCACAAGATGAAGAGTTATACATGCTCAGACTGCTCTATTTTTCTACTTTAATGTTTCATAGAAACGTCTAACCAATATTGATGTGGTACCTCTTGCATGTCATCTACACAGAATGCATGGAACTATTTGAAGAGCCTTGGAGTTTTTAACCACTAGAAAATTTTCTAATCTAACAATAAAGGCAGAGCTTGGGAGCTGCTTGCTTCATAGGAATGGACGTCTTATAGATGAGGCAAAGATAAATGCACAAAAAAGGCTAAGAGATATATGTAGACAGAGAGATGAAAGCTCAAGAATGAGAGAATGCAAGGGGGAAAAAAAAATTTAATAGGCAAGAAGTCGAGAGGAAAAATAGGACAAAAGACCAACAAAAAAGAAAGATACTAGTTTGCACAAGGCAAGAAAATCGACAGGGAAAGTTCCTAAAATGAACTAAAGAGAACTCGGCTAAGAAGAAGGTTAATTTTCATAGATTTTTTAAAAGATTTAAATTTTCAAAATAGATAATTTAGGATATAGATTAAAATATATTTAAAATACATAAAAAAGATTAGAAAATGTATTAATTTTTTTTTTTAAAAATGAGTAGGAAATATATTAAATTTCTATTTTTTTTTTTTTTTTAAAAACTTAATCTATTGAATGTCCTAAGGTTTTTAAAATCACACTTAGGATTATTATTTCTTTAATATAATTGAAGGAAATTTTTTAATTAAATGATAAGAAGAATAAATATATAAAATATTTATAATTTAAAAATTGCACAATTTAAAATAAATAAGTGCTATCTAATAATTGCTTCTTCTTTTGGTGGCACACCTTCCAAAAAAAGAGCCAAAAAAAATTGAAATTTTTTGAACAGAAAACCCTTTGGTGACAAGCCTTCCAAAGAGGGTTAGTAAACAATGATAAAAAATGATACAGTAAAATCTGCACACACAAGGTGTTAGAATGAGCAAACAACCACAACACAAACTTCTTCTCTCAATGATGTCTCCAAATAAGGTCTGCTCCTGCAATGAATGGTAACCTTCAACACAAAACTTAAAACAAGGATTAGTAACCAAGCTCTGATACCATAAAAGAAATGATAAGATAGAGCAAGGAACGAGAAACAATCTATGTAAGTTAAGTGTGAAACAATGTTACCATGAGATAAGAAAAATCCAAGAGCATACACCAAGAGTTCAACAGTGGAGAAAAGGATTTATAAGGGGAAAGCAAAGAAAACCCCTTGTGAGTATTATGAATGAAGGAAAATTCCTAGAGAAGAGAGAGAGAGAGTGTTGGAGCAAAATAGTTCAATACAATAACATCAAATTGATGTGTGTAAAGAAGAAAGAAAGAGGAGCATCTCTTTTAAAGAGATGAGAAAGGAGTTGCATGTGTTTCCATGTGCAACTCCCATTTCTATGAATACCACATTCATAATAGGTGTGTGCAAAGTGTCACAATCCTCTTAAGGAGTATAAACTAAATTCCTTAATAAAGGAATTATAAAAATGAGTTATCCTCACATGTGGAATAAAGGACAAATAATGACATGTCCTTCACATGTGTACAATAGGAAAAACTACATTTAGGGATCCTTGGAATATTCCAATTAAATACATCCAAAGGAAGATTAATGTTTCTAACAGTTAGCAAAGACATTTGCAATGGATAAAGATCAAATGAGATACTAGTGAGAAATGTCGAAAAAAAAAGGTAAGTGTTATAATGTTGATCAAAACAGACAAAGTGTTACTTACACGAAGGTACTGTGAAACAACCCTGACCATGTTCAGCATGTGATGTCGCAATTGGCACATATGTCTATACAAGAACACATAAAATCAGAGATCATGATCCATAAGATATTATAAAATATTAATATCTATTGAACTTCTATTATTGCTTTAGTCCAATTACTACTTACTTTCAAAGATTGGATTCTACGGTCAAATTCTATTCGCAGCGCCTCTTTCTCCTCACTTCTGTCACCGTTGTAGATAATTTGAACAAGCTCATCAGTGTATCTTTGTGTAATTTTTTGGGTGATGAATGCAGGGTTAGTACTAAGGCCAATGTCATGTAGATATGACACCCATATTTCAGATTGCATTTGATCAGCGATCATTGTAGCTTTTCCTATCAGTTGTGACATCAAATATTTGTATATATAATCAAAATAACTCCAAAGCCATAAAGAAAAGAAAATAATAATAGGACATTTGTTTCTATATTAACATTAAAATTTATAATAATTAATGTTTACCTCTACTGAAGGTGTCTGACATGGTGCATCCATATTGCACTGTGAAAAAATTTAGTAAGTCTCAGAAATTAGTAGCGAAATTAAAGTAATAGACTTACCAATAAAAATATTAATAATAAAGTAGATTGTATATGTAAATCATTTGTCTTAAGTTAAAAATTTAGCGTAACTAATGTTTATATCTAAAAAAATATTTGGCATGTTCTACTTAATGTTTATATGTGCACATATGGTTTGGAAAGAAATATTTGGTCATACAAGACCGCATCATAGTTGACATTGATCATACCTAAAGATTTCATTAATCATCATGATTGTCATCCATGTCACCATCATCATCATCATCATCATCACCATCATTGTACTCATCACTTTGATTGTCGTTGTCATCACCACCATCTTCATCACCATCATCATCCTCTTGATCACTATCATCATCATGACCATCATCGCCATGATCATCACCATCTTCATCACCATGATCATGATTGTCATCAGCATCATCATTATCATTATCACCATTATTGTTATCATGACCAAAATCATCACCATCTTCTTCTTCTTCATCACTGGGTAACTGTTGTTCCTGATAATCATTTACTTCCTCTTGTGCTTCTTCAATATCTTCTTCTTCGATCACATTATACTTTACTAGCCTTCCTCTTGGGTCATGTCTAACAACAAATGACCAACCTGGTTTGTTTGGAACACCAAAGTAAAACACTTGCTCATATTGACTTGGAAGAACATAGGGCTCATCTTTGACTAGCTCAAATGACTTTGTATTAATCATAGTAAATCCACTGTCGTGTTCAATAATAGTCCTATCGGGATCATTTCGATTCAGTCGTAACCTAAACCATTTGAAAAAAAATAGAACTATTTTGAATGAATTAAAGTCGCACTCAAGTATATCATCCAATATTCCATAGTATCGATTTTCAGATTGTTGAGGATGTATATCAGTTCTAGATGAAATATTGGTGACCGTGAAGACAACACTTATCTCAGAATCACACGTTTTCTTTGTTTCATCTAACTTTTTTGTGCAAAATTTATAGCCATGGTAGTACATAGCTTTGTGCTGTTTGACCTGCAATTATTCAAACATGTTAAGAATCTTCTCATTGATCTGTGAGTTGATATTAAACTTATGTCTCATGATTAGTAATCTTATGCATACCTTTGTATCTCTTAAGCCATATATTAGATCAAGTACCATTGGCATAACATTGGGATCTCCATTATGATGAGCTTCTTTAACCAACGATGCAACACCATCCCATGTTAATGAGTGACCATTTTCTTGAGATTGTTCAATCCACACTATCATCTAGTCAAGATTGTTTGCAATAGACAAGTGTAGTGCATCCCACTCATGACCAACTATAAAGAAGACAATTACACTAGTTAGAAACAACTTATATATATTGATGATGGATAAGAATTGTTAAATTAAAAAAAAAACTTATAATTACCTCTCACCCTCCTCAATCTACCTTTCCCCGTCAAGTACTCCCCTTTGAATTTGTCATTATAGTTGGGATCCCAAATGTGATTTAGATGGATACCTGCTGCAAACTTTGGAAGATATTCACTAATATAAACCATGGTCTGGTATATCATATATCCCTCTATCATAGAACCCTCAGGACGTGCTCTTTATCAACCCAAGCCCTTCATAAATTTTAAATGCCTCTCAACCATCCACATTGATCTAGCTTGTAAAAGTCCACACAATTCAATCTCCTCAACTTGATGTATGAGGTAGTGTTCTTGAGCATTGAAAAATGTTGGAGGTAAACACTTTTGCATTTCACACATAAGCTATGGAATTTTTCTCTTCCAATATTTTATATTTTTTTTATCAATTTCTTTAGATGATAGTCACCTAAATGAGATTCAACACGCAAAAAAACATAGAGGAGATTTCAAATAAAATTATACAATAGATTTCATATAAAAAGCTACAAATCTAAGAAAAAACACTCTTCTAACCTCATGTATTTTCCAAGATCATAGATAACTTATTTAATACTTTTGTCAAACTATTGTGGAAGGGATAGAGGTAGGACAAACTGCAATCATTAAAAAATGATCATTTCAATATATTATTAAATAATACAACTGATACTACATTCAATCTTACAAATATACTATAAATAGAAAACATGACTTACCTTGAGGAAGGTATGCCAATCATGTGTCTTCAACCCTGGCCCAAAAAAACCTTTCTTTGATAGAAGAGTGCTTATATTTGCAGCAAATTCTGTTGGAAATTTTGTTTTTTTTATGACTTCTTTTAATGCATCACTTTGTTGCTCCATTAATAAAAAAGGAAGGGCACTTGTATTTATGCGATCTCCATTCCTATTTGATTCAATGAAAAATTTTAGTGCATGATTAGATTCATGAATGTCAGTACAAATTTTAGCAATTTGTTCTCTATCATGCCTTCCATCCAACATTTTCCATAGTGTCTCTGTTACATTCTTTCCAATATGCATAGCATCAAACAAATGCGTGATTGGGAGATCTTTGTAGTATGGTAACCTACTTAATTGAGTAGGATAACTTTTCATTCCTCTAGGAAGTTGGTCATTGATGCCTTGATGACCTTCACGAGTATTAGTTACAGCATTAGTAAATATAAGACAATATCGAAATTCAAATTGTAAACTTTGGACGATAAATTGGACATTACCTCAATGATTTAGTCAATCGTATTCCAACTTCCATAAATGAGGTTTCATTCTTCGTGGCCTTGATGATGTCTCTTCTTTCCCATTGAAAAGATGTTTTTTGAAAATTTGACACCTATGATTATTGTGGAGAAAGTGTCTAAACTCATCAAACATCTGCTTTCATAAACTTCTCGAATGATGACATTTCATCTTCGGACCACAAACTGGACATGCAAAGTTTCCCTTTGTCTGAAGACATAAAAGATCATGTATAATTGGATGATGTACAATTATCATGTGCAACTTAAGAATTTGATAGTAATGTGTAAGCACTATAATAGACCAAAAATATGTGATCTTAACCAAATAACATATCGCAAAAATGAGTTAGCCCAGGGGCATCATGTATTGTCCATACAAGCATTGCATGGAGTTGAAATTTTCGATGTCCTATCGGTCTAGAGATGTCATACATAGTGATGCCATTCCATAAGTTCAACAACTCGTCAATTAGGGGCTCAATACACACGTTCATATCTTTAACTTGGTATTTACCTAGCAATTGAATGAACATTAACATTACGTAATTATTATAACCATTTTCATGCACTATTTATAAATTAATTTAGATAACTATAAAAAAAAATACCTGGCACAATCATTGACAACATTATGTGCTCCCTCTTTATGGACATCCAAGGAGGAATGTTATTGTTAATAACAAAAATAGGCCATACTGAGTAAACAGATCTCATATCTCCATATGGATTGACACCATCCGCTGCCAATGAAAGTTTCATATTATGAGGTTCTTCTTTAAAGTGTGACCATGTTTCTTCTATCTCTTTAAATGTAGAACCATTGGCAGGCATTCGCATAATGTCATCCTGACTTCTATTGCATGCATGGTAATCAATAAATTGTGCCAAGCTAGCGCACCTGAATAACCGTTCCAAACGTGGAATAATGGGAATGTACCGAAGAACCTTGTGAGGCACTTTTTTTGTTATTTGATTTGACTGATATCTACTAACATAACAATCAGGACATTCTGTTGCAAATTCATGTTGTTTATGATATAGAATGTGATCATTGGGACATACATGTATTGTCTGATACTTCATTCCAATCTGATCCATAATGTTAGATAATTCTTGGTACGAACGAGGCAAAATGTTTGGTGGTGGTAACAAAAACTCACTAATCAACCTACAACAACAAATATGCATTGTTAATATAATGAATAGTAATTGTATGCTAACCTTGAAGATGACAAAAATGACATACCTTAGCATACGTGACATTGCTTCATTGGATATGCTATTCATAACCTTTAAGTTCACCAACAACACTATAGCCGACAGTAGAGTTGTTTGGAAGCTTGGGTATAAGGGCGCACGTGCCTTTTCAAGTAAAAGTATATCAAGACCATCTTCATCATTATTATCAGATTTGCTAGTACCATCATTGTGAGACTCTTCATCACTTGCCCTCGTACCACCTTCTTCAATCATGTCCTCTGGCACATTATCATCTTCTTCCATGGGAGCGTTATCCTTAGCTTGGATATTCACACCTCTTTGTTCCTCCAGTAGGAAATCCACATTCAGCAATGGACAAAAATTGTAGCCCCCTTCAACATGACCATATTTCCTACAATGACTCTGGGCTGTTGTGATTAGAATTCTTCGATTCTTTAAACCCTTACACTTTTTGCAAGGACAATAACATTTATCAGGTTTTCTTCGGAATTGAGCCCACAATGCAGCTGTTGTCTCATTATTTTCTTCTAGATTCATATTTTCAGGCATGGTCTTTCTTCGCAGGAAAATATACCTTCAAATAAATTGGACATGTTGTGATTAATGTTTATATCTGCACATATGGTTTTTGTTAATTAATATTTTCAAATGTAACTAAAATGATTACAAACATATCAAAAAGGACCTTCACAGGGTCTTATTACATGAACTATTCTAACATGGTCATGTTGGTTATCTTGAGAACTTAATTTCTTCTCATGCCTTCAACCTTGACCTTGATGCTCCTGCATCATTCTCCCAAGGATCAAGGAAAGTTGGATCATCATGGAATTGAGTAGGCAGACCTTCTAGGAAGTTGCAATACTTCAACCTTGTAAGTGTCACATCAATGCAATGGGTACTAAAAAAACAATTTAAGTTGATGAGAAATGGTTGTTATGAATTCAAATTATAAGCGTCACCTCAATGCATTGGGTGTTAAACAAACAATTCAAGTTGATGAGTATGGGTTTTTATGAACCACAACTCATGAAATATGCATTAAGTCCATACCTGCTGTTTACAATGAGTATGGGTTTTTTTTCCTAAGAACATACCTGTTGTTTATAGTTAGTAAGTTTCTATATCCTCTAACAAATTTGAAGCAATGAGCCAAAGTCACACGGTTGAAGATGATCATTGTCCCCTCAAAGTGCCATCATTTGATAAATTGTTGCATTGAAATATGACCTAGAAAGGGCCTTTCCACATAGTATATTGGCACTATTTGGCAATCATCAATCATGTGGTTATTGCAAAGAGGCTAAGGACCGAACATAGAATCATGGAGATAGTGCACGGATGTACAAGGAAAATTTGTTGCTCTTTGTGGAAGAACGTTAAGTTTTTATCCACCAAAACATGAGTAAAATTTTATAAACTGAATGTATTTTTAAAAATAATGTCAATTCCCTTCAAAAGAAATATTTTGCATGCAACTTACTTGCTGAAGATATTTAAAGTTTAACAACTCTTTAATCACAAGATCCACAATAGTTGGAAGATTTGACCAATCTGTCAGCTGTGGCTTGGCCTGTAGCAACACAATATTCTTAGTATATGCATCTCAACATTTAAAAAATACATCAAGCAATTTAGGTTAGTTACAGTCTGTAAATTAACTGGCTTTTGTTTCTTCTTTAACATATTCGACAATCAAGTACAATTAATAGGAATACAAGAGAAAAACTTTGAATTCTACTAATGTCATCAATGTTAATCTTGGGTTCTAGTACAAAGCTAGTAAGAAATCTGCAGTTGTACCAACCAAGATATTTACAAGACTTGATCACAAAAGGTTCATTTAGCACAAAAAAACTTCAAAAATATTGTATATATACACTCTTTGACGCTGTCAAAGGGAACAATTATTTTAATGATGTTTTACATAAGAATTGCTAGAGGAAATGATAAGCATGAAATATATTCAAGTTTTGACACTAAGGAATTGAAACATCCACACTCAAGAATTGCCTAGAGTATTTAAAGAGTGTGTATCCCACAAATGAAATTGGTATAAATGTTACAACCACCAAATTTGGAGGGCATGGAAATTCATTCATCACTATCCTATGTAGTACACTTAATTTCATATGTTGGAATAATTTTGTGACTTGTACACATGATAGTCCAATAGTTTTTAATGTCATCTTCATCACAATTTTTCTATGATAGTCTAATAGTTGCAGGTGGCATCTTCGTCACAATTTTTCCATGATAGTTTTGTTGGTCTAAATTTTTGCATAATTGAATTCCTTTGTCCAAGGTATAGAAGAATTCAAATTGTGATCCACCTATGGTGAGTAGGGTTTCTAGCCAAGTCATATTTTGTAGGTCTTTGAAGCAATTTTTTGTCAAAACCCTAGGTCTTGTTTTCTTTTAAATTTTTTGGGCGCGAAACTAGAAATATGTGAAGATTCCCATCCTTTTCAAAATTTCCATGCCCTTAGTCACATCTTTTCTTTTGTGTTTCTGACCACCCGATCCCTAAAAGATCTATGGCAATTGCTATCTTGCTATGAAAAGATACAAGTATTTTACCCTTAGCGACATAGAAATCACTGCTAAGTTGAAAAGTGGTACCGTCAAGTGGAAATATGATGATCAGAGATTGTATTATTTCAAAGATATTTCATCACATTTACAATAGACATGTCAAAACCTGAAAAGGAATTACAACATTGAGGTACAAAAGGCATCAACACAAATCTTAGCTTTTTCGATTAGTCGCTTTGTCGCTATCAGAGAAATTGGGCACTTCGCCATTAGCAGTATGATGCCTTCACCAAAAATAATGGCCGGCAGTCACATTTAAATTTTTTGATGATTGTAAGTTTTTTCAAGCTGTGTGGTGCACGTGCTATTTTATTATGTGTCAGATGCATTAACGAGGGTATGACTTCACTCGCATTTATCTTTTCGACCTTGAATTTTGATGAGTCACCAGAAATTGCTATGTCGCTATCGAAGAATTGGTGTCTCTCGCCGGTAGCGACATAGCGCCATGATGGAAAGTAGTACTGCGGTAACTTTTTAGAGTAAGTGGGTCCCAAAAAGTACTCCATCAGATATCAATTATAAAGCTTTGGAACATGCTGGCATCTAATGGGCTACACGTATATGTCGAGAAAAGCAAAGACATCAGGATTCGCTATGTCACTATCGGGAACTTGTTCTTCTCACCTTTAGCGACATAGCGCCCGACCAAGAAATAAACAAATATTGGCCCCAAGTAGTAGGTAATATAGCTAGGATTTCATCACGTCATCAATGATTGGACCCATGCCCTATTCACAAAATATATGAAAGACTGATCGTCAGATCTATCTCAGATCCATGATCGTCGCTATCTCGCTATGGCGAGTTGCACGAAGGTTATGAATAGTGACATGGCGATAAGGGGCCCACCATATTTCTTTTGAGAAATGCATCAAATGTCATCCACATGATCAAATCAGGATCAATGATGGGTCTTATCTCGCTATGGTAAGGTGCTCACTCTTTATGTATAGCGAGATAGCGCCTAAGTGACACGTGTCCTTAGAGTTCTGTGGGTCCAGTTCAGAGGCGCCAAAAATGAAGGAAAGGTACACATGGAAAATTTTCATTGGGTTGACTGCCAGCTTGTCAAGAGGAACATGAGTCGTCTTTGCTTGAATCCCTGGATCGTAGGATTTTTCATAAATCCACGGTGTAAATTTAAATATAGAAGGTGATGTCACCCTATGCATTTATGAGAGATGAAAGCTTTGTGTGTGAAGAAAAATAGAGTATAACACAAAAGATTTTCTTAATTCCATCATACTTGAACAAAGATTCAGAGCATTTCTAAGCAGAAACAGTTGTCGAGAAGACCGTGCTGGATTCGATAAGATTGTGAACCAGTTTGTTCGTAGAAAGATTTCAATAACACTAAGAAAAACTAGAGCAAAATTCAAAGTAAGTACTTGCATTATAATCCTCATGCTATTTCAATGCCTTCGAGAGTTAATTAAAATGGCTCCAAAATAGAAAGCATTTTTTGGTCAAGAGAACTATTTGGATAGGAATGTCCACGATGATTTGTTTGAACTGCTCCCTTCTTCCACTATTGAAACTATAGAAGTTAAGAGGCTAAATTCATTAAACCCTAGGCTAAAAATAGAAGATGGGTTGTATGACAAAGGAAACTGGGTTAGGGATGCAACAACTTCATAGACTGGTCTTGTTTTATTCAAAAAATGGTTTTCAAAGAGTAACGTTTTTGCCCCACATGTCAACATCTGGAATTTTGGTCTAGGGAAAATGATGATTCCCAGTGTTTTCATGGATTATGGTCTTTTGAAAGATATAGCTAAGAATTATGACCAAGCGCTTAGGTTAGTGAGGAGAAATGATGGTGAAATCTTGATTACAATCAGTGCAGAGGAGAGTAGGGAAGTTTTCAGTTTAGGTCCTATCACTAATTATCATGTGCCCATTGATTTGAAAGGGTTAGAAAATGAGTATATGTCTAAGAGAGATGCAATTAGGCAAGGAACGCTGAGCTTACACATAGGTAGAATTGGAACACTGCCAGTAATAACAACATCCTCCAAGGAGCCTTTCAAAAGGGCATACTTCAATTCTAGGGCTATATATATATATATATATATATATATATATATATATATATATATATATATATATATCTGTGTGTGTGTGTGTGTGTAAAGTTTTTGGGAGAGATGAAGAAGAGTTCATGCCTATGGATTTTATGTATATGATTACTTAGATTTCCACTTTTGGTGTGGATATAATTTTTGATTTTGCTTCTTACTTAGCCGAGGAGATTCACATTGGACTGATTGGAATTGCTAAGGGTAAGGTGGAAAAAACTTTTAGCCATTATTCTCTGTTAATGCACATGTTCTTATTAAAGGGAGTAACATATTTTAGTAAATAAATGGGATTAGATAGAGAAGAGAGTGGGGAAGCATTACCAGTTCAATTATGGAGTGCAGATATGACTTGGGATGCAAAGAATGCCAGTTTTGTCAGGTTTGATAGGTATTTTGCTTCAAAGCTGAGATGCCTCCTATTAAGGGACAATCCCAGAATCCCCAAAGAATTAATGAATCTCATTAGGCCTATGAAAAACCCAAGTGGTTTGAAAGTTTCACATAATTGGGGAGATGTCATTCCATATTTTGTTTCTCCTATATTTAGAATATATGGTTTTAAAGGAAGCCCTCACGTACTACCCTACCAAGTGCCTTTGAAGGTAGGAGTTGCTGAGATATTGTGGCAACTGGGAGGAATGGAGGAAGCCCTTCTATTGAAAAGACAAAAGGGGTCAATTTTTTCTACTTGCACAGTGGCTCATCATTTTCTAATCACAAAAGGAGGTTGGCTTTCTCTGCACAAGATTTTGAATCCTTATAAGATGGCCACTTCCCATCCTCATTTTTGTGATTCTGAAGGATTTTATCATTTGGCTCTGAGGCAGAGAATTAAGCTTGGTAAAATTGAGCATGAATTTTATTTTCCTGAAGACTTAATAAGGAATGAGTACTCCTTGCAGGAGCAAGAGACTAGGAAAGAAAAGTGGAAAGCCTTTTCTAAAATTTTGGATTTTATTCATTGTTTTGATCTAGATTATAGTCCTTTGGACGATGTAGTTACAAATGTAGATAAGATGAGAAAACTTATGAATAATTTTCTTGAAATAATAGAGGCAATGAATGAAAAGAAACAATTCTTTATTAGGTTCTACTCGGATAAGGCTAGGGAAGTAATGGGAAGATTGGGTTTTACTCCCAATACAAGGGCAGGTCAATTAACTATCCAAAAAAGGCTGGGATGTACTATTGTTCAAAATAAAAAGAATATAGTGGACAAAGGCGAACAAACAATTGAGTCCACTAGTAGGGTTTTGGAAGAGAGGCCTACTGAGCTCTCCCCTAAGAGGAGGAAAATAATAAGAGAGGAGGATTCTCATGTTGAGGAGTATTCACCTTCATAGACCCCTTTGAGAACTAGGGAGGAGCAGCTCACTATTGAGCAAATTGAACAAATTGGATCACAAGGGGGAGTTTTTTTCACTCAAGCAGAGATTGATGAAGGGAACCCCCATGAACCTCCTATGCCAAGCCTCGAGGTGACTATAGCTGATTTTAAGGGAAGGGAATTGGACCCTATTTTGGAACAAGCTAGCTAGCAATTTTTGTCAGATGACAGTTTTCTAAGGTCTAGGGCTTTCCATCAATTTTCTTATAGGGAAAACATCCACAATTTTGAGTAAAGATGTAAGAACTTGAAAATAAAGAATCCAAAAATGGATGAAGCCTCCATCCAAAACCAAATAACGGAGCAAATGATGCAAGAATTCTAGAACATTACCCCTGAGGAGGGAAGGAAAATGGTAAAAACTTCTAACATACTATTGTTGTCTAATTGAGATATTGCAGATGCATTGATTTTCAACTCTATTTCTAATAGACTGGAGTTACAAGACCCAAATAAAAAGGAATTTGTAGGGACTACTTTTAGTGATGATCAAGCTGCTCTTGTTATGTGGCCATTAAGAAGAGGATCCAAGATTGTATCAGCATAGCCTGATGGTTTAGGACTGACAAGGAATATTATTGTGAGGAGAGTTGCTGATACCTTACACATACAAGTAGCCCACATGAATGTGGATTATTCTCAGTTTTCCTTGGCTACTGCTAAAAGGGAGGAAAAGGAAATTTTTGAATTACAAAGTAAATATGAGGTAGTTGTGGATGCCTACAATAAAGAGGTAAAAAGGAGAGTTGAGCTTGAGAACAAGTTACTGGGAAAATCCACCAAGCCTAAAATAACATACCATTGCCCCCCTGTTGAATCTTTCAAATCTACTCCCCTCATTGAAATACCAGACACACCCCAAGGGCCACAGTATTACACTGATGAGGATTTTGAAGAAGAAAAGAGTAAACTGTGGGCCTTACATGTAGAGCTAGAATCTAAATATGAAGATGAACTAAGAACAACTCTTACATATCTTGGAGACAAGGTTGAATGGCCACTAATCCATGATCAATTGGCCAAGGTGATTAACATTTGGGAGGAATTAAAAGCAGATGATGAGGCTCTAAAGCCTATTGTGAACAAATGGGTGAGAAGGGAGAAAGCAATAACCTTATTGTGTCTATTTGTTATAAATAATTATCATGATCAGATTGATAAAACCTTTGACATTGTTTCTGATTTTGCTGATTTTGATAGCAAAAGGATACATTTACAGAAGATAATAATAGGCTACTTAGACAAATATAAGAGCCAAAAATTCAATTTATTTCCTCATGCCCTAGATAAGAAAAATAGTTTGAAAAGAAAAGAGGAATGGGCGAAGGAACTTGATGATTTATTCTATTTAAGAATGAATCAAGTCATAAATGAAATAGGGCATGCACGGTGGGCCACCACAACAAAAGAAATGGTGAAAGCCAAAATATTCTTTGATTCTTTAAAATAGGAATTTGTTGATATTCATAATGAGGCTGACTATATAATAAAAAAATAGAAGGATATTTTGCAATTCAATTGACCAGATAACACATTATTTGATAGGTGGATGGCAGAAATGCCTTCTAGTGAACAATTTGATGTAGATGAAACTGACAGTGATGAGGTGCAGGGTGAGGAAGTCCAAATCATTGATACCATCACTACTCAAACCCAATTATATGAAGTAGACAAGAAAAACCTATCACTTTCAGTTGTAGAACCGGGACCACAAGATGACAATACAATTAAAGAAAAGGAAAAGGTAGAAGTTGTCCTTACCATGCAAAATGAAGGTTCTGGAAGCCTGCAGGTGGAGGTTAATGTGCCCTCATCAGAACAAGCTTCATCATTGGCTAATTTAGCAGTTACATATGAAGATGAATCAGATCAATAGCCAACTCAACAACATCAGAACATGTAACAGAAGCTGACCCATTGAAAGGAATGATTTGATTTCGATATCTTCTGTTACCCATAGTTTTGTCATTTTGTGATAGGTGTATGTAGATATTCCTTGTAAAAGACACCTGTCAGTTTCTCTTAGTCTAAAGCTTGTTGCATTTCACACTACATAAGTGAAATTCCAGGGCAAGAGAAAAGGTCTAAATTCTATTTTCTAAGTGATACACTTAGTCTATTTTTCGTCCAACATTTTTGTGCAAAAATTCGTGATGTATTTTCTCTATCAGATCTTGAGAATACATGAATATAGAATGATCTATGTTTCTTTCTGAAGGTCATTCTGAGTCTATTGTAAATTGTATACAATTTTCAAGGAAAATGAATAAAAATTATTAACTGTCCCCATATCAGTTCTTTCTGAACTTTGTCTCCTTTTGATTACTTGGTTATCTTGATGTTGTATAAGTAAAGGCTTGTGCAATTGAATGCAGTTCAATTAGGTTGTATATCTATTTATCATGGTTGTTAATTCAATGGATTAAGTAAAAGCTTTCATGAATTTGATAAGGTTGCTGTAGTAGTGGAAAGGATTTTGAATGACAATTTCTGATAAGAATTGCCAATAAAATTTGTTGTAAGGCAACAAATAAGATCTAGAGATTTTTAGTAGACTCTAAACCCCAATGGATTAGGCATTGATCAAATTTAATCTAGTTGAAAGAGAAATGTGTCACACATGATTGTCAAAATGCAGAATTATAATCAACTTTACTTTTATTTCTTGTAGATCTTCAAAGTTGGCCTCTACTTGTTTGCATGGAATGTTTTAGCTTTAGTTAGCCATTAACATCTGCAGACTTATAGAAGATTTTTGGCCATATCTGTTATATGGGATGTGTTTATTAAAGTATCAAGAATTGTACATGTATTGGAGAATTTGAGATGAGAATCAGAATGAAACTAAGATAATTCTCATACAATTTTCCCAGTCTTGTATCATTTCTGGGTATACCCACCCTAGTTTTGTAGAGCCAAAAGAGTAGAAAACCACCCTTGGTTTTGTAGAAGTTTGGCCCAAATGGTGTGCACATACAATTTATAATAAGAATTGGCTAGTCTTTAGACTATGTGAGTATTGTCATCTTGGTATTAAGCATTTTGTTGCTTAGTAGTTTTAAAATACCAACAAGTTTGTTATTCATCCAAATGGAAACCCTTGTAGGAAGACCTAATTGCAATGCAACAATTAAATGCAATGTTGAAATATAGGAGAGAGATTCTTTTGGTTGAATTAGAAGATAAATCATCTTCTAACAAAATGACAGAGACTTTCAGTGAAGGATCCAAAGTACATCAATTCAATTATAGTCTAGTAAATTTAGGTGCCATCTTCATCATAAGTTTTTGAATATAGTCTAGTATTTGTAGGTGTCATCTTCATCAAAAAATTTCCATGATAGTCTATTAGTTTGAGGAGTCATCTCCATCACAAGTTTTCCATGGCATACTTGTAGTTAGAGGTGCATTGAAGACCTTTTATCACTACATGAGCTAGTAGTAGATGGTGATTATTCATTATCATCATCATCATCTAACATAGAATCACATGAATGTCATTTTTTATAGCCCACATGGCCTAGGTATTGAGGGTACAACTCCAAGCAATAAACACACCAGATTTCAAATTATTATCTTTATGTGTTGATGTTTAAGTTGAATGTTCTAGAGTTGAAGAGAGAAACACACTGAATTTTTTTTCCTTTTTGTTCTTTTTTTGAATATGAAACTATTGTCTAAATGATAAAATATAATTATGTATTATTAAAACAAAAATACAAGAAAAATATGATACCAACACAACTATATTTATAAAACAAAAAATTTGTCAATATTATTTTTTCTAACCTTTTACAACTACAGCTTCTGCATATACATTTCCTTTCTTTTCTTTCATTACTATAACAAAAAGTATAATAGTTGTTACAATAGACCAACATTCCAAATGATAAATCTGCATCTACACACTTTCAATAAATGAAACAACAAGTACATTACATTCTTTTTGCAACTAGACTCTTTTTAACACTTATCATCAAATCGTTAGTGAGAAAAAACACTTGAGCGGAGACTCTCCCATTTATATTACACAACAATGGATGAACTTTGGCATAAAAAATAATAATGATAGTAATAGTATTCACTTCCATCTTCAATATTATCATAAAAACCTACAACAAAAATACACATGTACCTATGGAAATATGCTCGAAGAGAAATCCCTCTCCTCGACCACCGGAGATGCAGGTGTAATTGGAGGTCATGAATGGAATAGCTTTTGAAGTTGAGCACATCAGGAAGAATGAAAGAAAGACAATATCGAGAGTTTCGAACTACTATTCTGCCCCCCCTATATTGATGCAAATGCAAGGCCTCCTTTCATATTATTCTCAGGGCTAGCAGGCGTCATTAATCAAGTGGGTGGAGAAAACTTGAAATGAAATTGGGCTCAGAGAAAACCATGTGAAAATGCTCCAAAAATGTCAAATGAAACTGAGTGCAAAAAATTTAATTGGGCAAATGTTTTTTGAACTTTACAGATGTATAAGCCTTGTGTTGGTCGAAATTTTGACCAGCATGGGTCTTATATATAAGAAATGAAATTTTTGCCTTTACATTTCGATCACCCTAAATTTATTTAGTTTATGGTCAAAATTTTTGGTTGAAAAATGATGTTAAATGTAGTAGTGTTGAACCACACCATCAGGACACTATTCTAAACATATCCATGGTCATGCATTACTAGACAAGAAAAACCTTGTCTGTACAACTAAGATCTCTCTCTGTTACTCTTCCAATCTTTATAGACTTACTACTATGGTGACATCAATAACAAATATAGTCATGAATGCAACATGTCAATACTTTCCAATGTTTAGGATACTCCCATAATGTAGTCTCATCAATATTCATGCTAACAGTACTTTCTTAAGAAATAATGGGAAAAGTTTGAATTGGGTTTAAAACCCAATTATTTTGATATAAATCCATTTCATGGGGTAGGTGGAGGGATTCCTTAGGATAGGCCTAGGGTAAAGCTTGGTGATAATACTAGGAATCACCAACATCATCAACCTCTTTTTCCTCTTACTTCACTGATTGTTCTAGTGCCTCTCCATCATTGAGTAGTGTCATTTTCTCTCAGTTCATTGAGTGCCCTTTCAAAGAAATTAATACAATAGTGGACACAGACAAAGGATATTCATCTCTTGGACACATTTGTACTAGTTGTGGGGATATATGTAGAGGTCCCAAAAAGCTTCACAAATGCAACATGAGATGCCCATACTACCAAGGTTGGTGATTTTTATGATGAGGCATATGCTACTCAAGGTGTTGTTGGTGATGATATTGATGGGTCATCATCTTGACCTTCTTTGTGGGAAAGGAGATTATCAGGAGAAATAGGTAAAAATCTAATTAAAATTTATAAAGTACATTATTATTTAATTTCTTCATATGCATAATTATATTAACCATAATGTCTGTTGATTTTCATTTAATAAAGGATGGATGATATTGTTCCTCCGAGGAGATAGTAGTCTTCTTTCGAGACCTTTAGACATTGGCATCTCTCATACAGTATGCACTTTTATTTATACTACTTGAATTTAATAACATGTTCCAATATATTATTTTTGTTTGATTTTGTAGGGATTTCCATCAGTTACACACTTAGATGCTTCTACAGGTCTTGATCCATCCACTAGTGAGGCACAACCTCAAATACCTACATCATGAACTTTTCAAGAAAATTTCTTTTTACTATTTTTATGTACACATTGTTATTAACTTATCTTGAACTTTGATTCATGTATAATAATGTGTTTGGTTTTAAGAATGGGGCATGGATGATACTATTCCATCTAGGCCTCAATATAGTTTGTTTTCAAGTCCTTCAAATTTTTTGCCATTTTAGACATGTTGGTTCCTCTAATAGTGAGGCTAAGCCCCAAATACCTACTATGTGTACTTTTTCAAGATTGTTCCAAGTTTCATATGTATTCTTACTAACTTATATCTATAACTTTGATTCATCATTGTGTATTGTAACTATAGGTCATTGCAATAGGTTATCATCATGGTAGAAGCATATCTCTAGACTCATTTGTGACACGAGCTAGTACTCAAGTATGATATATATTCTTTTATTTCAAAAAATTATAGTGTAAGTTATATACTTTTTTAATTTATGTACTTTGTAATTCATGTATATATAATTTTGACTCAAGCTTTATGTATCCATGATTTTAGGAGGATGTCGCCATGAGTGTTGCTGGGAGTATATGACTATGCTAGATGGAGGTACATAGATCATCCTTTGAGGTCAATATTCTTATTTATACATAGTTTATTATGACCTTTATCAAATTTTTAAAATTTATGTATTGTCTTATAGGACTTGACCACTGTCACATTTGGTAGCTATGAGAGTGCACCTCCTCCTCTTATAGAGGTACACCTATCTCACATGGTAAAATTTTAAATAAGTACTAAATATTTAATTTTATTTTCAAGCTAGATTTTGAAACCCATTTCAATTAAGCATGTACATATTGTCTTCTTAGGATGCCACACATGATGCCACACACGATGCCCCACTTGATGAGACACGTCATGTAACATAGGATGATCCATGTGAGTCTTCTTCATATGTCGTAAAGAGGACTCTAGATCAAATAGTTTATGTCTTTTGGCACCTTTACATTATATTTTTATGGTATATTTTGTTTGTTATGATACACTTTGTATTAGGATAGTTATCTATATTATATATTTTGACTTCGTAAATCATGTTATCACATATTAGACCATGTTATATATTTTTCCAACTTTTTATCATGTTAGTGTGTGATATCTTCTTATGTTATCAGGTTGTAAGTATGACACATTTTTTTTATTGTGACACATTTTATCCATGTTATGACACTTTTTGTTAGTATATGATATGAACAATTATAAATAATTTATTTATTTAAACATGTTTGAATGTAAAATTAATAGAAAAATATAGGCAATCATTATAAATTGACAAAGAATTTAATATCAAGTGTACACCAATAATTTTTGAATAGAAGTGAACTCCTATATTTTACACAATTGAAGTCGTCTATTTTAAAAACTAGTCAAGTCATATATTTTGTTAGCTTAAAGAATAAATTTGACAACTGAGTGTCAATACACTTAACCAAGATCAAGAGTAAGTGTCGAGTAAGATAAGGTGCCAAGTAATAAAAAGTGCTGAGTTGAATAGGTGCCTAGTGCAACAGGTGTCGAGTAATAACAAGTGTCGAGTGCAATAGGTGCCAAGTGATAACAAGTGCCGAGTACAACAGGTGCCGAGTGTTAACAAGTGCTGAGTACAACATGTGCCGAGTGATATAGTTTTTTTCATGTTCCAAGCTATCCAAGAAAAAACATGTGCCGAGTATTAGAAATACTTCAGGAGCCGAGTAACTTAGTAAGATCAGCATAAAATTTAGAAATTGCACAAACTATGATGCAAACAGTTTTTGCAGCCGATAGAAGGTAAACTTCGAGGGATTTAATGATAAAATACAATCTTTTATTTTTCCTATGTAATTTGAATGTAGCCAATAAGAAAAATGCTAAAGGCATGCAACCAATCAGAAAAAGATAAGTATTGAGCGAGAAATTGAGAATCAATATGGATCGTAGATCTAAATCAAACCCTAAGTCTTTGAAGTCTTTATAAGGAAGATGAAATTTCATTGTAAATATACATATGGAAGGACATACAAGGGTGCATAAGAAAATCTATTTTCAGAAGCAAGAATTATCAGATCACAAAGGATCAAGATCAAGAGAAGGCGGAAAAGGAGCCTGTATTCAGCAATCAAGGATTGTAATCTATCAGGTTTATTGTATCTAATACTCTCTAGCAATTGTATTAGAATGAAAATCCTATGGTGATAGGTTAGCTTTACAGCTATTTTGTAAGAACCTTTTGATTAGGTGATTAAAATCCTTTAACCAGGTGACACTTCATGTTAAGTGTTTGTAAATCCTCTAACCAGGTCACTATTAACAGAGTGTGAAGCCTTTAACAGGGCAAACCATTAGAAGTGGTTAAACAATATTGCTGCAGTAAATTTTTGTGGGTATCATCCCCACCCCAGTTTTACCTTCTTATTCCTGGAGGGTTTCTAGGTTACCAAAATTTTGGTGTTATGAGTTATTGATGCATGAGTCTTGTTACATTTTTATTTAATGTATTCACATGCATGCAACTTACTTTCAGTTAAAAGTTTTATTGGCTAAAGTTTGATACTTATGATTCAAGCCCCCCCCCCCCTCCTCTCATAAGTACTCTTTCCATATTTGAATATTCCAACAATTGGTATCAGAGCAGGTCAGGTTCTCACAAGGAAAAGCCTAATAGCTTGGAGGGAAAAATCTAAAGATGGAAGCTTTCAAACTTGGAAAGATCATTGAAAATTAGGTGATAGATGTGCAACTTGCTCTGGATAGCTTGGAGGAATTCAGAAAAAAATTGAGAAGCTCATTAAAAAAGAGGAAGGATCTAGCCATAGCTGAAAATGATATGTACTACAAGGAGATTGATACCACCAACATATTTTCTAGTGGAGACACTAAAGAGTTTGATGCAACAAATAGCAGAACTGATGGAGAAAAATAAAATTCAAGTAGATGAGATAAGATCTCTCAAGATGGAACATGAATCATAGGCTATAATGATATGTGAAATTACTAAACAAAAGAAAAGAGCAGTTGATGATAAGGTCATGATGGAAAATGGCAAAAGGAATCTTGTAAACAGACTTGAAGAAAAATGTACTAAATTGACAAAGATCTCAAACATGCAGATGGATACACTTGCCCAAATGATGAATCTTCATCATGAACTCAATGTAAAGGATATTCAGATCTCTACCTTGAAGATGCAAAATGAACAAATGCAGAATGAATTGAACAGAGAAAAAGAGGTAGTAGAGAATCTCAACAAATCAAGTGAAGCAATCAAGTATTTTGAACAGTTGCTGAAATCACCAAAATCTGCCCATGATACAACAGGACTTGGATATAACAGCACTAAAGTTGGAGAATCATCAAAGAGTGCTAAACAAAGAAGTGATAAAGGTAAGAATTCAAAACCTACTTGTCATTTCTATAATAAGAAGGGACATACAGCTAATGTGTGCAGGAGTAGAAGATTCAATCAATCAAACATACCCAAAAGTTTCTATCACAAGTGCAACATGCAAGGACATATGACACAAAATTGCACATCCAATGTCACAAGGACTCAAAGATTTGATGGACATTGTTATAATTACAAAAAGTATGGACATAGAGCTTTTGAATGTAGATCAAAGTCTATGTGGACAGTAAATCAACCAGCAAAGAAATCAAACCATGAATTTTGGGATTACAACACCAGGTACAACTGTCACTATTGTCAAGAATATGGACATATCCCATAGAACTACATAAGAACACATTTTAAAGGGAACCACAAAAGATGGTTGAATCAAACCACATGTTTTAGTTGCTTAAAAATTGGTCATGTCAGCAGGAATTTCCCAACAAGGTCAAAGGCATCAAGTTCTGAGTTCAACAATGGAAAGGCAAAGATAGATGTTGGACATATCAGAAGTGAAATGAATAAGACATGGAGGAAGAAAGATGAGTCTAGCACATCAAATATAGAGATCACTTCACCTAATAGGTCAAGTGATCACACTTCATCAAATTAAGAAAAAAACAAGTGTGTGGGATTGATAAACCTAGTTACATCATAAATCAGTCCCAAGACATATAAGAACTGCAAAAATGAAATCAGCATAAACAAAGATGCTAAGTCAAAATTGAGAACGTTTTGAAGATATGTCAAATTTTCCTTCAGGAGCCTAGCTGCTAACAACGACCGAGTTGATAGTTGATGCCGAGCTATGAAATATCAATATGAGCTGAGTAAAGTAAAACATAATGGAAGTCGAGTTAGGTCAAAATTTCTTTAGAAGTCGAGTAGACAGTTGGCAGCGTACTAAGAATTTATTACTTTGTTTTGAACGGTACATAAATCTGATTTTCGATCATTTTCCCACCATTCGAACAAGAAGCAAAGCTGAAAAAAAGTGGAGAAGATCAAGATCAGCTCAAAAGCCATTTGTGAAGATTTCAACAGCGATTCAAGACAAATTTCATCGATCTAAGGTATTTTACTTAATTGTTGAGCTACGTAGGACTCATAAACTTGTTTAAATTATAAACCCTAGTTTGGAAAACAATGGCATCTGGGTCAAGAACCACTAAAGTTATAGAGAGTCATGAAGTTCAGTTGGTCAACAACGAAGTTAAACAACTTGAATTTAAGCCCATTCCAAAAGTAGCATATAAGAATGACCCTGCAGGTGCATTATCAGTTATTCCGGATAAAGTTCTTATGGTCCAAGATGTTTGTAGATGCTATAATTGCAAAATTGGTGCCATAGGAGACTTAGAAATTCATAATGCATATGATAAACTATGTGAAAACAAAGTACTGAAAAATGAGTTTCCAATAATTGAAAGAAAAGGGTTAACCAAAACCCTAGCATTTTCGACTGTTTTCAAAACTGAATAGGTATGGATAGTTTTGAGCCGAATACATGATGGAGCTTTTTGGTTAGAGTCAGGACCAGTAAAATTCACCAAGAAAATTGTTCATAGGGTTACTGGTATTCCAACCCTAGATTGGCCAAAGACCCTGTGAAGTGACAAAAGGGAAGTAATAGAGAAAAATATAGGTGCCAAATGGAACAATAGAGGGATGACTATTGACACTGTCACAGATCCCCTACTAGATTTTTCTGTGAGAATCATTTCACACAAATTCTATCAATCAAGTAGGTTGAACAGTGTACATTGTATAGCAGTTGATGTTGCATACAAGATAATCAAAAGGGATCATACTTATGATTTGGCAGAGCTCATGTTTCAATAGATTAATGAAAATCTGGGAGCTATAAGAAAGAGCAAGGGAGCTCAATGCAAATTTGGATCAGTTTTGATGTGTATGTTTTTCTATCTCATGAAAGAATTTCCTTCTAAGGGTAAAGTAAAGTGGAATCCAGACAAAACAAGTGTTGAAAAAATTAATGGATACATTGAATAGATGGGTGAAAATTTTGATGCCCAAATGATTGGTTATTTTGAGGACTTCAAAAAGTCCATGAAACAAAGAATGAGAATTCCAGTCTCATTGACTAAGAAATATGAAAAAGATATTTGTTTTCTTGTAGATATAGATTATACCTACATACAAGCAGTTATACCTAGAGTAAGATGGCTTAGGCCACTAGGTTATGAACTTGATGTTGATCAAGCCTCTGCAACAATAACAACCTTACTTGCAGAAGAAGCAGATAAAAATGCAAATTTTTTTGGAACTTATGATGTTGTCAAATCAAAGGTAATAACAGATTTGAAGATTACTTCAACAGTAAAGAAGAAAGAGAAAATGGTGAGACAAATCAAAAGAAAATTTCGCGTGGAAGAAGAAGAAGGGACAACAGAAGAAGAAGGAGAAGACATTGAAGAAGAAGGAGATAAACTTCAAGGTCAGACTCAAGGGTCAGGAGAAGACAAAGAGGAAAGTGTTGAGGTAGAAGAAGCCAAGGAAGCACCAGTTAAGAGAAAGACCACAACTCCTTCTACTCCTGAATCCAAGGGGAGGAAAGAAGCTACCCCTACACCAAAGAGACTGACCACAAGGGCTGTAGTACAAAGAGCCCAAGAGGAGGCAAAAGGAAAGAAGGAAGACTCAAAGAAGACTACTGCTGAGTCAAAGAAAAGGAAATTTATTCCCTAGCTTGAAACATATGAGGAGAGAACAGATTCAGAGGACAATAGTCAATTTCAAGAGTTAAGACACAAACCCCAGACTGTTGTTGATAAATTATGTTCAAAAATTAGAAATAATGATTTAAAAGGTCTAAAGAACCTAAATTTTTCTAAGCTCACCAAAGAAGAGAAAAATAAATTAGAGGAATCTGTGTATGCTATGATGGCTGAGTATAAGCACACACCTCTAGAATTAGATGAATCTATGCCAAGAGAATTGTACAAAATTATAGAGGATAAATGGCATTTTTTTTTACAAATGGAAAAAGAAATAAGGGAGTCAACATTGGCAAGATTGTTGCCTGATTTGACTAAAGATAAAATAATAAATGCTGTAAAAAGGCATAATAATAGATTCACTCCCAAGTATAGAGCATTCAGCATATTGCAGAATAAAATTGAAGAGGTAGTTACTAAATCCACAAGATTGTGGAAAATAGTTTACAAGAAAATTGAAGATGTATATAATGAAGAATATAAGGTAGAAGCAATTGCCAAGACAAAGGAAAGGAAAGTGTCAGAAACCAAAGAGAAGAAACTAGTGGAGGAGGAGAGTAAAGAAGAAAAGGAAGAAGAGGCACATAATGAGGAGAAAGAGGAAGAGAAAGATACAGCTGAGCCACAAGATCAAAGTATGCAAGACATACAGGTATCTCCTCCTAGTCCTCCTCATGCCACCATCACACCTACAGATATCATAAAAATAAAGGATGTTATAGATACTTGAAATCTAAACATCAATCCATTAACTGCAAAGAATTTGGAAATCTTTGACCAATCATCGCTGGTAGAAGAATTAAGTTCAAATCCTGTATTGGTCAGTGTTGATGAATTACAGAATCCATAAGTCAAGGTAAAAGCACTAGTGCCATCCTTGACCATAAAAACTACTAGTATTCTATTCCTTCCACCACCACCTCCACCAAGTATAGTCACTTATACACACCAAGTGCCGAGTACAACAGCAGGGGAAATAAAAGAAACATCTGAATAGCCAACAAGTTCAACCCCACCTAGCATTCACAAAAGGAATATACAAGCTGAAGAAAAAGAGACAAAGAAAAAAAAGGAAACTACAATACAAACATTGGTTTCTTTACCAAAATCTGGTACTCCAACACAAACTCTTCAGCAGCCAAGCACAGATGGATTACAGCTGAAAATCAGAACACCAGGCTCGAGCTCATCAAAGGCAGTCAGGAGACTTCACTATGGAGTTCCTGAGCTTGATGAAGAAATAAAGATTCCATATTATGAATCTAGCACTCTTACTAAAGAGAAGATTAATGAAATTCAGAGTGCATTGGACAAAAGAAGGAGACAAGAAGCACTAAGAAAGGAATACCAGCATAAGCTTACATTGAATGAAATTAAAGACATATTTACAAAAGCTTTTTGTTTACAATCTCCAGACGAGTCAAGACCAATTATGGAACAACTATCTGATATAGTTGACCAGGTGACTAATGAAGACCAGGAAACAAATGCCAGATTGCTTGAATGGTCAGAAAAGAAGTTCCTAGGAAAAGTAAATAGTAAAATATCCGGTGATATAGCATTGTCACAAGAAGAACAGGTAAAGAAAGTTATAACAGTTAAAATTCTACTAGGAAACATCTTTTCCCTATACAACAAGTTGTGTGATTTTTCCACATTCACACAGGACACTAGCCAGAAAATACTAAGCTTGGAAAACAATCTAAAAATTTCTAGCATGCAACTCCCCACAGATCCAGCTTAGAGTGAGAATCATTTTGTCCAATCGCTTCACACACAAAGAGAGTTAGCTATTTTAGCAGCAAAGGAGGCAACCACAAAAGCCAAATTGATACAAATCCAATCATCAATAACTCCTCACTTGGAATTACTTCACAAGGAGCAGATAAATGCAAAGACAGTCCTCAAGAAAGACCCCAATCTTTCTTCATCTGATGGACTTGTACACCTAGCAGCAGAGATTGCCATCTAGCAAAAGACATTGGATGTCGCATTAGCAAATTGGGATGCAGCTCTGAAGGTACTACTTGAAGTAAATAGCACATTTTTGGCCAAGTATGGCATTTCATTGTAAGACCCTTGACATAAGTGTCAAAAAGGGGGAGAATAAGTAATAAGAATAAGAGTTAAGTACAGAAATGAAACGATAAGTATGATAAAAGGGGGAGATAGAAAATTTTGAAATTTTGGGGGAGATAGCAAATTTTGGGAAAAGTTTTTGAATATAGGATAAATTACTGAGTCACATGGATCTTAATTAAGTGTTTTTGCCACTCATGTCAAAGGGGGAGATCGTTAGCTTAAAGAATAAATTTGACAACTAAGTGTCAATACACTTAACCAAGATCAAGAGTAAGTGTTGAGTAAGATAAGGTGCCCAGTAATAACAAGTGTTGAGTGCAACAGGTGTCGAGTGATAACAAGTGTCAAGTGCAACAAGTGCCAAGTGCAATAGGTGCCGAGTGATAACAAGTGCTGAGTACAATAGGTGCCGAGTGTTAATAAGTGTCGAGTACAACATGTGTCGAGTGATACAATTTTGTTCATGTGTCGAGCTATCCAGGAAACAACATGTGCCGACTATCAGAAATACTTCAAGAGCCGAGTAACTCAGTAAGATCAGCATAAAAGTTTGAAATTGCACAAACTATGATGCAAACAGTTTTTGTAGCCGACAGAAGGTAAACTTCGAGGGATTTAATGATAAAATCAAATCTTTTATTTTTCCTATGTAATTTGCATGCATCCAATAAGAAAAATGCTAAAGGCATGCAACCAATTAGCAAAAGATATGTATTGAGTGGAAAATTGAGAATCAATATGGATCGTAGATCTAAATGAAACCCTAAGTCTTTGAAGTCTTTATAAGGAAGATGAAATTTCATGGTAAATATACATATGGAAGGACATACAAGGGTGCATAAGAAAATCTATTTTCAGAAGCAAGAGTTATCAGATCACAAAGGATCGAGATCAAGAGAAGGCGAAAAAGGAGCCTATATTTAGCAATCAAGGATTGTAATCTATCAGGTTTATTGTATCTAATACTCTCTAGTAATTGTATTAGAATGAAAATCCTATGGTGATAGGTTAGCTTTACAGCTATTTTGTAAGAACCTTTTGATTAGGTGATTAAAATTCTTTAACCGGGTGACACTTCATGTTAAGTGTTTGTAAATCCTCTAACCAGGTCACTATTAACACAGTGTAAAGCCTTTAACATGGCAGGCCTTTAATAAGGCAAACCATCAGAAGTGGTTAAACAATATTGCTCCAGTAAATTTTTGTGGGTATCATCCCCACCCCAGTTTTACCTTCTTATTCCTGGAGGGTTTTTGAGTTACCAAAATTTCGGTGTTATGAGTTATTGATGCATGAGTCTTGTTACGTGTTTATTTGATGTATTCACATGCATGCAACTTACTTTCAGTTAAAAGTTTTATTGGCTAAAGTTTGATACTTATGATTCACCCCCCCCTCTCATAAGTACTCTTTCCATATTTGAATATTCCAACATATTTATCACAAGTGAAGTCATATATATGTACTTAAACAATATGAAGGACATAAATATAACTAATCTCCTATATTTTACACAATAGAACCCATATATTTAAAAAAATTAGTGAAGTCATTTATTTAAAACATGTGAAGTCATATATATGTAACAAAAAATGGACATAAATAGAGGTGAAATCATGTTTTTAAATATTTACAACCAATTTCAATTGAAAGAAAAAATTAGTTGAACACATTTCTTCAAATGAGGTCCTAAAATTTATAGAAAAAAATAGTTTTGTTAAAATGTTAGTAAAAGCATAAATCTTTAAGACCTATTTGTATAATGTAAATATGTTTAATGAAAACTCACTATGAGTAATTGTGTAATGCCCCGCCAAGGGATCCAAAGAATTAACCTAAAGTTTCACTAATTTTGGTAGCATTTTTTTTTTTAAACATGAAAGTTAAAACCATTTCCAACTTATACATAGTAACAAAAGCAATAGCAACAATACAAGTGAAAGTAAACATAGCATACATAATAGGTTACATTCCTTAAGGATCCCAAGATGTTGAGTCACATTTAATTTAGTTAAAACTAAGACTAACAACTACCACATCCACATGAAAGAATAATGAAAAGTCCAATATTCTTAAATTACATTTCTGATTGCTCAATCATCTGCTATACATGCCATAGGGTATGAAAGGCTTAAAAGAATATACATATGTGAAATAAAGTATATCATCCTATTCTAATGCATAATGCAATTACAAGTAGTAAATGAAACCACATGTCATACATGATACATCATCATAGAAGATATAAAGATCCATCATAAAAGATAACCATATATCATCAAACATAATTAACTAAGTGCTCGGTTCCTCCCAACCGTAAATAGCATCATTAGACCATCGTGGGCCCTAGCCATCCCTCCATGCATAACATCCCAAGTCATCGAAGAGATCATCAGTATTATCATAATAGCAATGTCACCCCTAAAAACATACTACATCATATGCAGAAAGTAATCTAACATGCAAAATAAAGCATAAGATAAGTAAACAACATCATCTATCACATGCTAAACATCAATGTAAGGATACATGTCCACCATCATAATCCATGATCAGCGTGAAGATAGATGCCAACAAAGAATGCAACAACCATGGTGTCTCAAATGGATCTCAAAAGATAAGAGTGGAAAGCACTACCACCTGACCGCGTGGAACCTAAATGGTCCACTCCCACCGCGCTGAAGAGATAATCTCAAGTCCCAAAAATAGGATATCAAATCACATAGCACAAACACTTTCCAAGTCCAGGAATCCTAAAAGTATACTAACTCAAAGGTTCCAATTACAAACTGACATCTAATCCTAGAGGCACAATAATAAGTACACCACCAAAGGTACACAAAATCTATAAAGGAGACTCAGGCTACATACTAGGGAGTGTTATCACATGGCTACTTGAGTTACCTTGGACTGGTCTCTCATTAGACCCTGGACTCTCAAGCGTTGAGTTACCCTGGACTGGTTACTCTGAACCCTGGACCCTCAATGTGGCACATGTGGAAACCAAAAAGCCCTCTCAAGAAGACGAGGCACTCATCCCATTCTCATCCTTAGTCTATACAAGCACTCAAGGCATGGGTGGATCAAATATCTCTAACTTATCTTTTTAGTGTGTTTCCCCCCATAAATTTTAATTACTAGATTATCACTTATTACATAACTTGCATTAGGTTACCCTGGTACTGACCACTGTAGGTCTTGGACCCCTATGCAAGCCACTCCCAAAGTCATGTACCTAGAAAACCTCTCCTAAGCACATAAATCCATAGCTATGTCCCATACCACAACACTCATAAAGATCAAACTCGGTTCCTAAATAGGCAACTTGATAATAAGATGGTTCTCCCATCCAAGAACACATAAAAGCTCCACAAAATAAACCTCATAAATATAATCTCCAATATGGATCACAATATCCATTGGTTCTTAGCAAGCAACCAAAAGTTATCTCAAAGTAATACTAATCGAAGACTCCAAAATGGTTGAGTCAAAACATGATAACGTGACATCATCAAGAAATAAATCAACACTTTAGTCCCATCATGGCGATTGGAAAGTAACTCAAGTATAACAAATCAATGACTCAAAAATGGTTATGTCAAGTATCTCATAATCATACACCTTAGCTTCACACAAGAAGATTGGAAAGCAATAACAATTAGTAAATAAAGACATCTCATAGAGCATGCCATCACATTACCATGGTTGGGTTTTAAAAGAATCAAGACCAAATAACATCAACATGCCTTCACATTTGCATAACTCCCAAGCCTCTGGTAAACATCCTAACTGGTCAACACTCTAGGACCACTCAAACCCCAAACATGGATAGCATAAAGAACAAGATAAAAATACATATTTTAGTTTACTTTTGCAATCACATGGTTAAGCCAAATATGAGGTTTCAGTTTTTGTTTCAAGTATACTTCAATTGTATAAGATTCTACGTTTAATTTCCAAGTCAACATAAAATTATCCCTCCATTGTTTTAAAACAATTTTCTAAAATAGTCAAAGATAATTATTAACTTATTTAAATCATTGAACTAGTTCCCATTAACTTTTAGATAAAATCATTCACATTATTCAGAACATAATACTTATCAACTTTCTAATAATTAGTTTACAATTTCCTTTAAACACTTCAAGGACAATAATCCTCATTGATTTTAAGTAAATCAATCTCATTAATAATTCAATTATTTAATTCCACTTATTAATATCCCTTTTCTTTTAATTTTCCCTCATTTAAAAATTCATTTACTTAATTTGACTAATAATTAATTACACTTCTTCTACTATTAACTAATCTTAATTAAATTTGATTTAATTAGATTCGATAATAAATCATATAAAACTAATGCATATTAATAAGATTCTACTTTTATTCAAACCCAAACCCAAATCAATTTCCAAATCTTGATTATAAATGTCTTAGATCTATGTTGATTTAGTTTTTAATTCATTCCTTCTTTGATAGATTATTTTTGTGAAGTTTAAGCACAAAGAACTCTTGGTTATAGAAAATGGTGGAATGACTGTCATTGAATAAAATAGTCCCAGTACGAAGGCCATATCTCCCTAATGAACTGTTGGATCGAGCCAAATTTGAAATATGTTGGAGAGGGCCAAGTTGCACCAAATCCGACTGAAGCGATTGAATAAATTTGCTCTAGATAGAAAGTTATGAATGTCCGAGTTCAGGTCTATGTAAGGGGCAGCGATAGGGCAGTTTGTGATGAATTTCCTTTATAAATAAAACTAGGGTTTCCTAATGTTTATTTGCAACCAAATAAAAATTAACATACATATCTAGATTCCAATTTCAAGATTGAAGATTCATTCATGGAGAATATTTAGACATATATATCAGACACGATGAAGACACGAAGAGAAAGAGTGCAAATGGACTATGCAAAAATCATGAGTGCACTTGGATACTGATGCTAATTTGCTATGCCTCAAAAGTCCATAGAAAAATCCTTTCCTTCTCCAACATTCACCATTCCTCCAAGAATCAACCAACCGAAACCCTCAAGTGACTAGAAGTTCTTGTAGAAGCATATTAGGATGTAGAAGCATATGAGCTTCTTGAATACCTTTTAGCTTGTCCATACACAGTAGGAGAGCCTCTATATAAAGGCCTCTAAGATGCATCTAGAATGTGTCTAGAAAGAACTAGGAGATAAGCATGACAACTAAGTACATAACTTTCATGATACGAATATAAACATGATGAGGTCTCTAGAATGTTGTAGACAACATGTGCTTAAATAATATGCTAACTCATAAGTGTACACAACACGTGCATAATTAGAGTGCAAACTCTTGTGTTGTCTACATAACAACTCCCAAGAGTTCGCATACTCCTATGTGAATAAATATTAAAATAATGCACATTAATTTATATAATATTCACTTTTCTCTTTTCAAAAATAATTTATTTATTCAAATTAATTTATTAAATTTACATCTCATGCACTCACTTTAATAAATCCACTTGTTTAATCTTAATATATTTATATTTTAATCACATGCACACATCATGCAATCTAGAATATTTAATAATTATAATATATTTTCCACTTTTAAATTCATTTTTGAAACTTAATTGATAAAATATTTATTAACTTAAATAAATATTGTCACATTCCAACTTTTAAAATTATAACTTTTATCTTCAAATTCAATTATTTAATTTAATTAATTTTCTAATTAATTAAATAAAATAAATACTAAAATATCATATTAATTTTCTATTTAATTAAACTATTAATTAAATCTTTTAATTAGGCTTAATTAATAGAAAATACACTAAAGACTCATAAAGTAAAATACGAAAACCCATCATAGCCAAAATACATACAAAATCAAACCAAGGGTTAATATCATGAATTACGTCATCCAACATATTCAAAGGGTACCCGACTCAGATACTTGTACTAATTTTCAATTAGGACAAATAGCTTAAAGGGTTGGGATTTGGACTTGAGAATTTATCTCCCCTCTCTTACCATTGAGATAATGCGATAGGGTACGCTCATCCTGACAATTCAGGGAAGTCGATACCCGATACTTGCAACCTACATAAAATCCACGCATGTACATACACAATATATACTAAGCTAAATAGACAATGGCAAGAAGTGGTGCATCATGTAGATCCTGACTAGCAGGTGACTACGACTCCCTTCCTTAACCATATCAGAAACACCATACAAAAGAAAAACAAAAATGCACACCATACACATGCAAGTATGGGGTAAGTATCCATGAGAAAACACACAGAATAAACCATCTATCTAATCATCATCAATAACTGAAATCACTTGAATAATCATCATGCATACATGAACTATAAAGTACCAAATAATCTCATCATATAATAAACTGAATCTAAAACAATATCTGATAATCTCAAAACATGCCACTATTAATCATCAACACAAAACTAGTCTAATAGAATTCGACAATGATAACAAAAATGCGACCTAGGGGCAGGCACTACAAATTGCACAAGATGTTGATGTTGAATCCACCTAAAATATTTAAATTTTCATAAGGTGTACTTGGCACCTAAATAAGAGGTATATAATTTCTCTAATTTTCTATTGACAATGCATTCATACATTTAAATTAGATGAGTACATATATAAAAAGAGCACAACAAAGAAAAAAATTACATGTGTATTTTTTAGTCATCCTACTATACCATCTACATCCTCTCTCTTTTACAATGTATCTATGATTGCCTCATGCTCTTTCATTGAAATTGTCCATAGCACCTTATTGGCAGATCTCCATTTCTATATTTCTAATTTGATATTTTTTGCCACAACCAAATCAAAATAGTGTAAAATCTTATTTTCTAATTGGTTGTCTTCAAATGCTTGTAAACCATTTCTTCTTATTTGTTATGTATGTAGCCCGGTTCTAGCTAGTATGATAGACCCAATTGGATACTCAAAACCATCATCATCTACTTGATGACATTTCAAAAATTTCTTAGGTTCCACACATCTAGCTAGCCAATACTCAATTTGTTCATCTTTATCATTAGGTGCAATAACAACATAAACATGTCCTACAAGATAACATAAAATGCACTTGCATGTACTTGATTATTATTAATGACATGTACATAAATAAATAATATAAACTAAATAACGATCACAAAAAATTAAATTAAATTGTACATACAAGGTTGTATGAGCTCTAGAATATGACCATAGTCTTCTCATGCAAATGTAACATTTGGTCCTTCATTTAATTACTATATCATCTTCAATGTGTGTGTCAATAGGTGCTAATGATTTTGTTTCTAATCTTCAAACCATTCTGTATTCTTGCATTCTTCCCATTCACCTGTAAGACAAAATTGACAAAAATAAGCAAGATTCCTAGTCCATAAAGTCCAAATGTTAGAATATGAACTTATAAAACAATTCAATTTAGCTGACCCACTAATTGTATTATAGTTATATTTGAAATGATGTTGTTCTCTTCAACTAGGTAGAAGAAACCTTTGATTGTAAAGTTCTAAGTTAATCCTATTTATAAACATTTGTTATACCATTCCAAAATGGCATGTGCATTTTTTAATTTGGCTTTCTCCTTAAATTTCAATTGCTCTCTACAAAGGTCTCTCTTCATGCATGCACTAGCACCATCATGTTCTCCTTTAGCATGTCCAACCTAAAAAGAAATCTCCATATGTTGGATATTAGTTTCCCTATATGTCCTACTTAACAAATAGAACACTATATCATTCTTGAATTGTCCTATACATTTATCTAACCATATTCGATGTGTTGTCATTTGAACTTGTCTCTCTCTTATTATCATAAAAGACCTTGAAGCAATATTGGACAAACTCAGATGAATGAAGTTTATTATCACTCATATAGAAAAGGTACTCTCTCAATATTTTTTGATCCTCTTCTATACTATCAAGTGCATGCATATAAACTATATGAAAAAAAATTGCTACTTGCACTGAATTTTAATATTGTGCTTGTACCTCATATTGGGGTGTAAGTGTGCAATTCTTTGCAATGTCAATGACTAAAAGTAGAGTACAAATTGAAAACTTATTCTTACATATGAAAAATTGTCCATCATGACATCTAGCATATTGAGTGTTTAACATATTTTGGTATGATCATACTCTTAAACTCATCCATAAATGCATGCCAACTAACTTTTTATGTAATTATATCACACCTTCTTCCAATCTTCCCATCCTTCAATGGATATTTAATAGTTTTGAATCTTTTTACCTCAACTAATTGTTTCACAAAACTAGTCAAATAATTTCCATGCAAACATTCATCTAAAAAAGAAAGATTGTGACACATATCACATGTACCAAAAAGACATGCATTGAAATGAAAATATTGCTCATTAGGAGGATTAAAAAAAAACCCTGATACGAAACCCTTTATAGTATGAGGTGGTATTTGTATACTGCATTCCTACAATATTTGTTTGCTACACATGGCACTATGTACAGATCAAAATACATCATAATGGTACTGAAATTGAACATGATTTTTATAAAAACATGTGACTCTTTCCTTGTTAATCTTTACATATCATGGTTTACACTTTTCAAAAGATCTTTGACTAATGCTAACAGTTAACACCTTATCATCTTTCTTTTTTTTGAACAATTCAGTTTGAGTGATTTCTAAAAGCTATTTAGGATGTGGATCACATATTTTCGAGCCAACTTTCAATTTAAGAACATCTTTTGAATTGGCTAATACTCTTGTATTATCATGCCAAAAAAATTTAACCAAACTTTTGACTTCACTAGTAAGTTTCATATCATATCACATTCAAAGTTAACCCTTCTCTTTACAACTCTTTCTAAATTTTTACAACTCACATTAAGATATCCACTTATGTTACTAATCAATATTTTTTTAGAAGTTGATTTGTTACCTAAAGTTATTTTTATTGCTTGTTGTGTTGCATTCTTATCTTTAGAGTGACTTCTCTTTCTAATAACATTAGAAGAACTAGCAATAATGGATATAACTTGTTTTAAAGATTTATTTTTATGCTTAGGTTTTTCATAAATTCCTGACCTTTTAGTCAATTTTTGCATTTTAGACATTTTAATTAGTTGCAACATCAATTGGCATTGAAGCCCAAATTTCTTATTATAGAAAAATTATCTATATAATCTATTAGATTGTGTCCTAATCTTTCTCCACAAATCCAGTCCATGAAGATAATCTAGCACATCATTAAAAAAATGAAAATGTTCATGCACTTTAGTATCATTCAAACATTTTTCTTCAGTACTTGGTGTTTCCATGTCTATATTCATATAGTTGTAGTTTCAAATTGGCATTTTATTTTTAATTTTATTTGGAATTTGAATCTCATTTTCAAATTTTCTTTGTATTTCTTTTATGGCTCCCATTTTCATTAGATTTTGTTATGCATGATGATTTGACAATATATTCTCATGAAGAAAACCTAAATCATTTAAATCATAACCTGCTTCTAGAAAATCATAATTTTCATCATGAGAATAAACTTGAGGGTTTGGAGACATGCCTATATTGAATGTTTGATTAGAATGTGCACCTAAATCTCCTTGAGTTGGGTACTCTTCTTTTGCCTCTTCATCTATCGTGTTATCCACAATGTCCTTAGCTTCTGAAATAATATTTGAAATTGGAGACCCAACATTGCTTAGCTCTCTAATTATTTTTCTTCTCTCATTAGCATTGTGCTTCCTTCTCTTTATTTTTTGCAAGCTCCTCATTTGTCAGAACTTTCATGTTATTTTTTATTCATTGTTTTGGTCCCATCTTTGCACTAACTTTGAATTCAAATCAACCAAATCTTGCAAAAATGTAAAAAGATGACAATAAAGTAGAATAATGTGACATAAATTTGTTGTTTCTTCTTGGGACTATTAAACAATGATTGTGATGATTTCTTAGTATATTATGGGTCATGTTTTGGGACCCAACAATTATGAATGAATTAGGTGCTTGATTTACAAATCGGACACCCATTTTTCAAATAATCAGGTACATAATTTTAAAATTTGGTACCTGATACTTTAAACTATCAGGTGCCTAATTCTTGCAATGTCTAAATTATAATCAAAAACTCAATTTTTGAACTACAAATCAAGTGCTTGATTCTAAAGCCATGGGTGAGAACTTCCCATTGGCATTAATTTTTTCCTTGGGGAAAGGCATGGTATAGGCTTGGTGGGACCAAGCTTGTGCCTTTATCGATCAAAATTTGACTAAGGCAATTAGACAATAGTTTAGGCATTGCTATAATTTTTATAGGGTCTTCCTCATCATTTTTTTTTGACAAAATGAAAACCCATTATATATCTTATTGTTCTGATTTTGGAAATGTAAATTTTATAGTGTTATGAGTTCATTTTCTATTTTTGTATTATTTATTAGTCAAAAGTGTCACACAAACATAAAATAGTGAGATTCACTAAAACTTTAACAACTCTTTTATTTTTTGATATTTCTAAAATTAATTTACATATTATCAATCTACATAGAATTTTTTTGAAGTTAAAAGAATTCAAAAAAGTTATCCATTTTGAACAAATTATGGTGTTTGTACATGAGAGGTTTTAGAAATTATCTTATTCATCAATTATAAATTAATATAAAAAAACAAATCATTAAAAAATTAAGGAAAATGATTCTAATCAGTATTTAGTGTGTCAAGTAACTACTTTTAAAAGGGATTGGCAAAATTTCATTTAATTGTGTTAAATTATGGTTCTTGTACATGAGCATGGTATGGTCCTGAAACTAGCATTTTGAAAATGGGGTTTTGAAAGATCCATACAAAAAACAAATATGTAATACAAGTATTCAAATAAATTACATATTCAAAAAGTAGACATTGAGGACTAGAATTTCTATTCCTAAAATTTTATGATATTCAAATTACAAGTGCCTCAAAATCTACCATCATTTGATAAGAAAATCTAAAAATGAGAAAAATGATTCCACTTTTTGGCCAAAAGTGAGACCCAGCTTCTTGCACTAGCCCATGTGTTTATGGTTATTTGTAGCTTTACTGTTAGACATTCATACACTCTAGTTTGGTGGTTTTTGAAACTAAAAAAGGGCATAGGTTAATTATTTACTATATGTATGACTATTTTAGAATATTTTGTTTCTAGGCTAGACCCCATTTTTGGCTTCTTTTTAATTTAAAAAATACCAGGCCTCCTCATTTACTTCACCTAAACAAACCAAGTTATTCAAATATTCTAAGTGAGGTGACTATTGTTGTTGGTCATGTAGGTTCTATATAAGGTGAAACTAATATAATGAAAGTACAAGAAAGTTCAAAACTTGAACAACATCTCCAATTTAAGGTGCATCATAATTTTAATAATTTTATAGATTCCATCTTTCCTTTTATTGTTTATAATCTTTCTTGTAGAATTGTTTTTCCTTCATAATGTGATTTTAATTTCATATAGGTTTTATGAACAATATCATGTTCCACCACATCAATATATTAACTATCAATCAAGGTGTTAAGTAGGGATTCCATAGAAATCATATTACAATAGAATTTGTTCATTTTTGCTTCATCTTCTTTCTCAAGATATGGAATCCAGTGAGGATCCTTTGAATATACACATCCAAATAAAATGTGTAATCACCCATCCTTTCCAAATTTAATAGTTAGTTCCTCCGCTGACTGTCCTGCTCCACTGCCCCCAGCACCTGGGTCTGATTCCATCTGACATGGGGGAATAGGTATCTACTACACTCGGTGCTGGACCTATGGTGGCACATGTGGCTATGCCTGCTGCTGTTGAGGTACCTGTCCCTGCCCCTGTACCTACCCTACCATCCCTAGTGGATCTGTGAAGCATGGGAATGGATGGCTCATCAAGAATGCCTGATATGCAGGCGTCATCCCGACACCTACTACCTCTGGCAGGTAGTCCCACTAAACTGCAACTAGGCTGCAGATATCTATCATGGATCATCTTGGATCCATCCGTGGAGGCCATCCCCGCTCTATATCCTTCTGCACCCTGGCATAGGCATAGTACTTAGCTGAAATGTCCTGTGGTCAGCCATAATGTCGCCACACTCGTGAGATGAAAAATCTCTCTATGACTGATGTCATCTTGCCTATCAGAGGTCGAGAACTAAACATCCAGGGCAGCTCTCTCGGGGCATCATCCCAATCCTCTGTCTCTCTCCAGGGTCGCCATATAATAGACACCAGGTCATCAAGATGTGTCCGCCAATGCTCAATCTTACCCAGTGGGCCTGGATAATATGCCCTCAATATCTATAGATGTAAGTCTCCATGGGCTCCCGAGAATCCTCAAAAATCAGCCTACATATAGGGAGATGCTCCCAGGCCCAGATCTGTAGCACATAAACACCTGCTGCCATGGTCTTCTTCTTGTGGAAGATGACCTCATGCATCTCATGAAAAAGATGGGCCAACATGCACTGACCCCACCCAAAGATCTCAGGTGGCTCAACCATCCTACGGAGCATGACACCCAATCCACGCTCCAACCCATGTTGTCCCCTGTCAAGACATAGGAAGCAGCTCAAGAAAATACCCAACATGGATGCTAACCTATGTGTAGGTCCATAAGTATGCATCAGCTCATCCCAGCTGATGGCCCTGCCTCTCGGTAGCTCTCTCAAAAAAACAATGGATAATGCCTCTGTCCCTAATCAAGGCACTATATCATACACGACCCGGGCACCATGAAAGGGGATCCTCAAGATCCTCCATATGTCCTCTGGTGTGATGGTCATCTCACCCATCGGCAAATGAAATGTGTTTGTCTCCGAATGGAAACACTCTACCAATGCAGTCAGTAAACCATGATTCACCATCACAGCTGGAATTCGACATAGTGAAGACAAACCCAATCAGGCAATGTGTGTCCGATTTGCATCATCCAAACTCTGCAATAACTCTCCATAAGGTAGATAATGAGATCTAAATGATACGTCTTCGCATACCTCCTACACGCACAAAAAAAAATGACAAACAAACGATCAGTATCAAGTCGAATCAAAGCATCAAAACAAAATAAAATGCAATTTCTAAATGCAAAAATCACAAAACTGGCACAGAATTTTGTGCGAGATTGGTGAAATCTTGCACGAAGACATACAGTTTTGCACGAAATAGTTCTCTCTTCGCGTGAAGAATCTCGCCTTCACGCAAAAAAATAGCTCCTCGTACGAAGATAGATCATCTCGTGTGAGAAAAGAGGTCATCGCGTGAAACACAAATTGCCTCGCATGAAGAATCTCCATCTTCGCGTGAAGCCAAAATCGCCCCACGTGAAGATATTCTGGCCACGCGCGAAGAAACAACACATCCTATTTCTTCGCGCGAAGAAAGAAGATCTTCGCACGAGAAAAGATCGATCTCACGTGAAGAAAGAATTGAACATCCTAAAACATGCTAAAAACATGCATAAATGAACTCAAAATGCATGAAAATGAAAGTACGAAGATGGAAGATTGATGACTAACCGGTGGTCCGTAGTCTGCTGGCCGACTGTGCCGTTTGGAGAGCTCAAAATGATGATATCTCAAGTTCACTTCCATGTCTATATCAGAGCTCAAAATCACTACAAGACAAAAGCACAAATGAATTGAAAATGACCCTTCGAGCCATTATATAGGTGTTGACCAAATTTTTCAAAGTGCTCGAATTTGCGCAAAAATCGCACCCCTGGCTAATTGGACCATTCTGGAACCATTTTCGGGATCAAATTCAAAATTTGACACACCTAAGAGCCTTAAAAATGCGTTTTAAAATTTTGGGGACCGACGTGATCGAACGCTTGTGTAGCCCAAATATTTTTGATCCTTTATGATTCTTGGAATCCTTTCAACTTTACATTCTCCATATTTTCAAAATTCATTTTGAAAATAGTCAACTTAAGTCAACTGTGGCTCACTCTGGTCAACTTTTGGTCAAACTTTTTTTTTTTTGTGACTTCACAATCATTTCAAATCAACCCAATCTTTAGATTGTTCTGATCCCTTCTAGATTCTGCTGACATGATATACTGCTTCAAATCATATTTCTAGTGTGTCATCTTTCAATTTTGCTCATGAGGGGGTAGGATGATTACATCATTAAATACTTATTGCTCAGGGCATCTAGTTCCCATCTTATGTCCTAGTCACTTGGGACATCTCATCACTTGGGGCTTTTTGTTCCCTTCTATCTGACATCTCTGCCATCTATCTTATCTTTTCATTAATTTATCAACCTTATAACAACTGTTCTCAGAGTTCGATGGACAGCTATTGGGATAGTCTAAACCCGACTCTTGAGGATCAAGCCTCATTCTGGGGATGATTCTATGACTCATGATGGGACCTTGTTTTCTTTTATCAATTTCGGGTATCTAGGTGTTCTATCTGGATCCTTGAAGGTTAAGCTCCATTCTGGAGATAATCTTCTAAATGCTATCAATCTCAGGTATCTAGGTGTTCTATCTAGATCTTTGAAGGTTAAGCTCTATTCTGGAAATAATCTTCTAAATGCTTATCAATCTTAGGTATCTAGGTGTTCTATCTGGATCCTTGAAGATTAAACTTTGTTCTGGAGATAATCTTCTAAATGCTTATCAATATCAGGTATCTAGGTGTTCTATCTGGATCCTTGAAGGTTAAGCTCTGTTCTAGAGATAATCTTCTAAATCCTTATCAATCTTAGGTATCTAGGTGTTCTATCTGGATCCTTGAAGGTTAAGCTCCATTCTGGAGATAATCTTCTAAATGCTATCAATCTCAAGTATCTAGTTGTTCTCTCTGGATCCTTGAAGGTTAAGCTCTGTTCTAGAGATAATCTTCTAAATGCTTATCAATCTTAGGTATCTAGGTGTTCTATCTAGATCCTTGAAGATTAAACTCTGTTCTGGAGATAATCTTCTAAATGCTTATCAATCTCAGGTATCTAGGTGTTCTATCTGGATCCTTGAAGGTTAAGCTCCGTTATGGAGATAATCTTCTAAGTGCTTATCAATCTTAGGTATCTAGGTGTTCTATCTAGATCCTTGAAGATTAAACTCTGTTCTGGAGATAATCTTCTAAATACTATCAATTTCAGGTATCTAGACGTTCTGTTTGGATCCTCAAAAATTATGCTTCATTTTGGAGGTAGTCTTTTAAAGGCTATTAGGTATCTAAGTGTTCTACTTGGATCCCTTAGGATTAAGCTCTGTTCTAGAGATGGTCCTTAAAAACTTATCAATTGGTCTCCATGTCATTAACTTCGGAATCAATCTCATCTTTGCATCATGCTTTCTGATTTTCTTTGAATTAAACGTGCTGCTCGCACATTCATTCAAAGAGGGGCAAAATGTAATACTCCAAAATTGGCTCATTGCCATTATACCAATTCTGGTCTATTCCTGGTAATTTCAAAGTCCTATTCTAATAGGCAATTCTCATTCTGCTATTCGCTACTTGACTTAATTGTCAGATGCAGAAAACCTAAATCTGCATTCATCATGCTTATTATTTAATTCCTATAGTATTTACTCATATTAGTCATATTAAACCTATTGATTAATATTTAATTTAATTATTAAGTATTTATACTTTAATTAAATTATAATTATATCCTAAGGCTAATGTACTATGGAATTAAATTTATTTAATTTAATAAATATGCCTATCTTAATTAATTAAATGGAAAAGCTATTTCTAATTAATTAAAACTAATTATTTAATTAAATGGAGTACTTACTTCTAAATAATTAAACAAAGTTATTTAATTGAATGGGAAGACATTCCTAATTAATTAAATGAAGTTATTTAATTAAAAAAAAGTGTCATTAATTAATTAAAGATTATTTAATTAAATAGAAAAAGTAATTATGAGAGCATATTTCATTTTATTAAATTAAATATCTCAACAAAATCTCTCTTCAGTTCAAAAAGGGGAATTTCCAGCTCACTATTGGTCAAAAATAAGTTAACTCGGTTAACTCCTTTTTCTACTCAAATTAAAACAGTTAACTCCTTATTTTACTCAAATTAAGTCTGTTAACTCCCTTTAATTTGGGAATCTCCCTTTATGACTGAAACTCATCTTCAATCCTGACCGTTGATCTGAATCGATCTCAACCGTTGATGGATTCTAGGAGACTCTATTTAAGAGACCCTCATCTCTTCATTTTGGGAGGATGAATTGATTTTCTATCGAATTTCTGTTGAAATTCATGCTCATATTTACTTACATTTCTTGCATACATTCTCATTCTTAGTTTAATCTCATTTTAGTTTAATCATGCATATGCTTAATCTAGATTGCTTCATTTGTTCTTAGATTACATTGCATCTTTCATTTTTTAGATTAATCTGTATACTCATTCTTAGCTTAATTCCATTGTCAAATCCTTCATTCTTAGAGGGTCTGGTTGCCTACACCTCAATTCTGAGGATATTAATAGGCAAAATCCCTTTAGATAGAAGGCAACAGGTCGCTTTGCAGGGCAAATTTCAGATGAACAATTCAATGTTCATCTCGTGATGAATCCACAAATAATGACCATGTTGAAGTGTGTGTGTTAGCATAGGCCGCATTTTCACATTTACAATTATAGATCTCCTCAAGCGGTTAAGCTTTAAAATGAGGACCAATAACTTTGTTACCAATTGTTAAGAATAAAAGGGCACCACAAACAACTTAGGAGATGTGAATGAGATGTGAGTAGATTAAAATAATAAACTATCCATTACTAATCAAATTTAACACATATATTACAATGCAAAGAAAAGTGTACCACAAAGTGTAATACCAATATTTTTTTATCTAGAAAAATCTAGTTAAGGGAATAACCTCAAAGGAGATCAAATCCACAATATGATGTACTAAAAAATATTAAACTAGGTTAAAGGCATAGTTTGGAATATATGCATGCATTCAGACACACACCTCAAGATCACTTCTCTACTACAACAAGGGAAACAAACCTACATGGACAATTGTCCAATTATTATTAGGGAAACAAACCAAAAGGAAAACATCAATTTATCATGGACAATAACTCACTAAGATGAAAAGATTAAAAACATCAACTATGGCAATATGGTTGCTTAGAATACAACTGTATTCATTCTACTCATATCTCTTTTCTGATATCTACTATGATCAACAACTTCACAACATCACATACTTCCATCCATCCATACACATACTGAATTCATTAATGAATTCACATACATATACAAGACACAAGCACATATTACATTAGCTTAATATAAGATTCAATACAAAAATAAATTACATAAAGTAATGTGATACCATAAGTGTTAGTTAGACCACATATATAACCCTTGTAATAATTTATCAAATTGATCATACTCTAATAAACAAGTAAATAATTAAAATAATACACTTCTTGATTGAGATTTACAAGAAATAGATTAATTTTCTCTATCCAACGAACAAACTGACTTCCATGCAAATAATCCTCAACCAAATTTGCAAAAACATAAGAATATATTTCTGCATAAAGTATCTTGAAGCAGAGATTGTAAACTTGCACCATGAAAACTTCCCAAACAAAACATTGGACCACTGGTAAAGATAGTTTACTAGTAAATACTAGCAATAATAAGTTTGCATCAAAATATGCATAGCTTAGCTAGAATGTCTCACAACCATAGGTGATGAAAAACATAGAATGTATACACTTTTAATATCCACCCATATTGTTCACCGGATTAGATGAACTAAAGTTTGTCACCACTAAAGCAATCTTTGAAGTGAATAGTAAAAAATTATCTATATAATAAATAAGTATGTTGACATCAATGACCAAACATTAATGTCAAACATAACCATTGACAATTCCACTCTCAACAATCATAATATCCACAAATAAAATATGTAAACTACATATTGTTATTAACAAAAAGAAACAATCTCTCAGTCATTTGACTCTTTGTTAATTTGGTCATTCAAAACTAAAATCTACTAAGATTTTTTTGTACAAAAATTGTGAAACCACTAGTTTTAGTTATTTTGAGCACATCTCTTAAATTTTGTACAAATATTTTTTCTTTTATGTTTAATAATGTGAAATATTTCACCTAAGTGGTTATAGTTTCACATGTTATTTGCACAACTTATATCAAATTGACTACATAGAATATTCTAAATACTTCTAAATTTATTTATTTTTCTTTTCATATTATTCTTATTTTTATTTTTTTCCAAACGGTTTTTAATGTTCTCAATAGTTTTAACTATCGATAAACTTAAACATTTAGTTTTCTTCCAAAATGCGTGGCCATATTCATTGGTTTTTCACAATCATTAATTAAAATTAAATTTTAATTTAGTTAATGCATTACTTAAATTATATTATATTTAAGATTAATGTCTTTAAAAATTAAGAAATTTCATTTTCATAAAATTATTTTAATAAATATAGTATATAAACAAATTATTATAGATCTAATAAAAAAATGTAATCAATAATTCAAGGCTCTTTCTCAACAAAAATTGTGAACTATAAAGAGTATGATAGATATCTACAATATAATCTTTTTTTTAATGTGAGAGACCTTACAAAAGTCATATGCTTACTTTATTTGACAATAAAGGAAGCTACATTATTGGATATTACCTCCTTGAAATCCATCCCTTGATCATAATTAGTATAAAATAAGTTTTACTATTTCATTCTTCATTCTTTTGTTTATCTTCTTCCTTATCATTATTGTACATTTTAATGAAATCTTTGAGTCCTTATATGATATAATGTGGGTTCAGTTGTATTCAATTTTATATCCATACTGCACAAAAACAAGATGAAGAGAGATGCCAAAATGACAAGGACGAATTAATTGTGCCAATATGGCATATTAACAACATTGACCCAGTAGGCCCTTGTTTTATATGCTATAATAAGGAATGGAGTCTCAAAGACAACCTTCGAATGAATATAGAGTGTAGAGGCATCATCTATAATAGCATCGTCAATCTACTGAAATTTGGAATCATCATTATTTAACTATTTTATATCCACCTGAAAAACTATATCAGATTACAAGAATAAGATATCACTTTCCTAAAAATAATTGTTTGAAAACAAAGAAGTGCATCCAACATTCCAAATGTCTTCAAACAACTTGCCTAATAGAAATAACAATAACATCATTATGCAAAGTAAGGCCAAAAAGAAATTCTTTTGCAATTTATTTATAGTGTAAATTACTAAAAAAAATCATTTTAAGATATTATTCTATTATTTTTATTGAAAAAACGATCCCAAAATATATGTTTCATATCTTCACTATGCATACAAAAGAAATATCTAATTGAAAACATTGCAATGTATTTTAATTTGTCACTTATAGGAACTTATGAGTTTTACAAATAAGCAATAGCAAATCGGCATCTACTTTGAATTGCGAAACTCGTGCACCAAGAATGAAATTATCAACTGCATATCTAAATAGTATACTAACATGCAAGATTAACTCAATAACGCAAATTTTACATAAACGTTCCTGCTCGTGTTATCTTATATTAAAATTTAATAAAAATTGTTATATTAAATGAGTAAGCAACATTTAGAAAACAAATAAAAGTTGACAACATATCCAACCAATTGTGTCTCGAAGAGTACGAGATTGTCAACAAATGATGAAAAGTTTGCTGGTTTGGATTTCCGTAGTCAAAATTTCAGAAAAAGAATCTTGTACGATTGGGATGCTGCTGATCTTCCCATATAACATTTTCGTACTGCAGCGCTGTCTATTAAAGCAGGCCTTGCATGATGGTAAGTAGGCATTCAATTATGGCGTTAGAAGACGCTTTCATTGCTAGTCTTGCTCTAGCACTGGCTTTAATTTGGCTAATTGCGAACTCTGTTAGAGTTAGTATTAATAATAAGGCAGAGGCAAAGCCACCTCATCCTCCATCGTGGCCAATATTTGGTCATTTTCATCTTCTATGTGGAAGCAAACAACCCTTTCGCAGAATTCTATATTCTCTTTCACAGCGCTATGGCCACATCATGCATCTCTAACTTGGAGTCCGCCCAGTTCTTCTTACCAGTTCTTTTGCTCTGGCGAAACAATGTTTTATAACAAATTGTAGACACCTAAAAACCTTTAGAAAATAAAGTATTTTTATTTTCTGAAAAATTCATGATGACATCATCATTTATTAATTAATTAATTATTTAATTAATTTATTTATTTTTATGCCATTAAATCCCTTTATATTAATTAAAAATATTTAATTCAGGAATCCCTCCCAAAAATGTTTAAATCTTATTTAAACATTATTTCCTTATTTATTAATTATTTAATTAATAAATTGACCAAAAAATCCAAAATAAATTAAAAAATTATTTTTTGCCCAAAACTTGGCCAATTTTCTTAAGACCACTAACCTCTTCCAAAATCTTCTAATCCTTCTTTAATTTTGATTAAAGGCTAATCCCATCATTTCCTACCCCTAATCCCAACTCAAAATATTTAATTAAGATTAAATATTAATCTTCATGTTTATTAAAAAAGTTTTAATAAATATCTCCTCAACCCAAACCTTTGAAATAAATTAAACTTTATTTATTTCTTAAAAATCTAATTTGTCCTCATCCTAAGAAGTTCTAGACTCTTTAAGAAAGTCTTCATCCTCATCTTAGAAAATTCTAGACTATTCTAGAAAGTCTTTATCCTCATCCAAAATCTAGACTCTTCTAGAAGACGTCTTTAAACCTAATTCTAATCCCTTCATAACCTTGTCACATTCCCTAAAAATGGGTTAAGACTTACTAACCCAAGCCAAAGTTAACAAATATCTCCTCCTTCACCCACCTTCATTAAATGCCATCCACTTGCCTATCCCTAAGCTAATCCTAAACCATCCTAATCCATCCTCTAATCATTTGCACAATCCTAAGCAAGCTTAGAACTTTCCTAATCAAGCCTAAGTCGAAATTCCTCTCATCTCCTTCAAAATATCTCAACCATAAAATTTTATGAAGCCCACAAGGTCATAAATGACTCTTCCAAGCCCTTTTATTGCTCTTACAAGTCATTATGAGGGTCTTTATGAAGATTTTATCCCTTGAGCCTCATTTGTTGACTCATCCTTCCCCTTTCCTCCATCCTCTCACCCTGTGACATGTGTCACTCCCTGATTGGCTGTAAGGAAGCACAATCCATGTGCTCTCCTCTCATGCAATCTGAGCCCTCCATGACTTTTTTTCCATCCTTGCATCTTAGCCCTTAATCCCTCAAGCCTCTTGCCTATAAATTGGATCCTTCCCCTTTGCAAAATAACACAATCCATGAAGTAAAGTCATAATGCCATTTTGAGAAGCCATTTTACATCAAAACCATACACTCAGACCCAAATTCCAACTTCATTTGAAGCCCTTTTTGAAGTATAAGCTTGTGCATACATTCTATCTATTTAGACAAAGCCACTCAACAAAAGAGCTTCTCATTGAGAGAGTCCATTAATGACTCATATTCTCAATTGAGAGTTCATCTTAGTCTATCTTGAAGTTTATGAATTTTTTTTAGTTTGTAGAAGCTTTATTTAAATTTGGTTTCTATTAGCATACTAACATTGCTCATATACATTTTGGCACGCCCGGTGGGACCCCGCATGGGTCATCTTCATTAGCTTTTTTAGTCAAATTTTGTATGTCATTTGCTAATTTTGGCTAATTTTGCTTATTTTTGTGATTGGTAGGATTGTATAAATTGGTTTTGTAGGTCCACATGAGCATGAAGAAGATAAAGGAACTCATAGTCAATCTCATAGTGTTTGCAGATTTTTCAAGCTTATAGGTGGACAAAGCACTTGGAATTCTTCTTCCTCTTTTTGTCTATATTCTTCTTATTCCATCTACTTCTTCTTCTTGTTCTTGTGGGAGATCTTGGCCATTTCTTTTAAAGAAAGCAAAATCATACACACTTCTTTTTAGTGCTTAAAATGAACCCCTAAATCATACTTAAATCCATTAAAAATTGAAAATTTGCACAAAAAAAAATTTAAAAAAAAAAAAAAAAAAAAAAAGCATTCTAACAAAATAAACTAAACCAATCCAATCATTTGCATCCTTGCAACATCAAGGTTTTAGATGCATTCATGCAAAGTTAGAAACACTTCATTTTTGAGAATTTAAAAAGAACATCAAGTTTTCATTTCAAAAGGTTCAAAATCAACACTAAGTGCACACTAAAATCTAAGTCAAACTCAAAGCATCAATCAAGGATAAAATGGACCTCATTTGCAAATATTTTAAAGTTCTTTTAAAAATCTCATGAAAACTAAGAGTCCTAAATGGTTGCCAAAAATTGTCCTAAAAGCTTTGTTATTTGTTCCAAACAAATGTCTTGTTGCAAAATCTTGAATGTTTTTTAGGTTTTTCATGCATCAAAACAATCTAGGAATATCATTTTTGGGCTTAAAATATGCAAACTAGAACACAAAATCTTAAATGAAAACCAAAGTCTAAAGAGTCATTTTCACTTTTGAGTCCAAAAAAATCTTGAATGGTCTAAGGTTAAAACAAAGCACTTCAAAGTTCTTAAAACAACACACAAAATCTCAATCTTGAATGCTCAAAGGTAAAAAACTTGAATGTTTAGTCACTTGTCTTTGAATGCATGTCGCTAAACACACTCTTGAATGCCATGGATTAAAATCAATTTTTTCTTGAATGCATGATTAAAACAACAAATCCAATCTTGAATGCCAAAGATCAATTAACCATTGCAATATCAAACACTTCATTTGGAGCTTCTAAAATTGAACAAAACAAATCTCTTTTCCACATGCAATCTAGGTAAAGTTTGATTTTTGGACATTTAAGAAACTTTGTTAAGTTAAATACAAATTTTCAAAAATCAATTTGAGTAGTTCCTTGGACTCACCTCTTTTCTAATCACCCATCAATTCAACCATTGGTTGCAATCTCAACGCCATTTATGGGGATGGGTCTACTTGAAAAAGGTGTTAAATGTTCCACAATCTAACTCACTCACTTCGTCTTTGAACGTTTGCTTTAACTTTATCAAAATTCTTCAATGATCAAAACTCTAGATTAAATCAATCAGACTTCAAGTTTGGGCAATAAAATTGAACAACTATTGACTTGGAGGGCCTCCGGGCGCGCGCTTGACAAATCGAGTCTCACACATCTTTGCTTTGGGCTTTAAAACAAAATTACATCAACTCTTGAATGCTTTAAAAGCAAATTAGTCGATACTTGACGTGGAGGGCCTTTGGGCGCGCGGGTTTACTTTTTTGTTGACCCTAACTCTTCTTCTTGTATTCATTCTTCACTCGATTTTTTTTTGTTGGCGCTTCAAGTTGGAATTGAACATTGCCTCTTAAACATGAGTGCTTGCAAAGTCTAGATTAGCACACATAAGAGTCAGTTGGTAAAAGAACAAGCATATTTTTTAGCCCAAGGTCATCCAAGTCTTCTCTCCCCTTGTCGTCTTTCGAGGCCATCTTGGGTGCATAAGATTAGGATCCAAAACCTTGTTTCTTTTTAAGAGGCCTGCTTGGTGATTTCATCACCCCTTGGCACAACCTCAACTCCAGCGTTCCGGCGGAGTATAAAGATCGGGAGGTGAATTCAAAGACACCTCTCTTGGAATCAAAATTTTTGTCACTCGGGCTAAGCCTCAAGGAACTTTATACCCTTGAGAAGTGAAAGAGGAGAAGTGGATTATTGCTCCTCTCGGCTGTGTGACATATTTTTTGTTTCATCTATGGATTTGAGCCTCATGTACCTTTAGGTATATCGAGGACTCCCTAGCTAAACCAAATTTCATCCTTGTAGAAAGCTTCCTAGGATGTTGGTGTGTTTGACGTGCATGCTCCAAAATTTTGTCTGCTTGTTTGTTCATAGTTTTTGAATGAATGTTGTCCAACTTTGGTCAAAATCCCAAAAAAGAAAAAATCTCCCAGCTCAAGGCATACTTGGCATAGTCACTACCTCATCAGAAAATCATCCAAGCTCCCATGTTGCAACTGAATCTATCTAGTTCCTTGCTTTAGAACAATCCCAAATCCAAAGTCTCTCCAAATCATCCCCCCTAGCTAGCTAGCAACCCAATCCAAAATCACACCCAAGCCTTTAGACAGTTGTTGTCATTCTGCTAGAATTTTCTATCCAATCAATCCAACCAATCTACCAGCCTCACCAAGGTTATCCCTTTGACAGAGCTTTGTCTAGGGTAATCTAGCTTTGTCACTTGTTATCCCTCATCACCTTGAGCTAAAGGTTGGGATCCACAAGTAGTCAATCTCGTGTCATGCCCATAGGATCATTAGTCTATCCTTAAGTTGACACAATCTCCACCAATCCAGTGCATAGGAAAGAAAAAATCTCACTTTTTGACAGCATGCCCTTGAAGTCTTCCATCCACAGGAAAGTCAAAAATCTCCAGCCAATCCTCCTTAGGTCTATCATACAGCTTTGACTCTCCCTAGGAAATCTTTCATCAACCAATCCAAAATCTATGCTTAATCCAAATCCAACCACGAGCTTCTGTGTTCATCCATATGCAAGACCCCATCCCCATCCGACTCATCATCAAAACATGAAATCCCAAACCTATCATGATGTGTTCGTTTGTATTGTCCTTGCTCCCACCACCTCCTATTCCAATGATGATGAAAATCTTGTTGACTATGACGGGTATATTGAAAGCCTTAGAAACATTCCACCAACCATCCCCCAAAATCCAAGAGTTATTCCAAACTATCTAGTCATGCCATCTGATATCCTAGCTTCTCCTCCATCACCCAATCAACCAATCTTCCAATCTTCCACCCTCATCACACCATCTATTCCTATCAATCCACCACCTCCACCTTCAACACACGAGTCTCCAAGGAATCTCCTAGAGGAAATACAAGAAAAGCCGCCTCCAACAGTTGATAAGCCATGTCATCTAATCCAACCATGTGAAGTAGTCTGTGATGAACCTTCCTGATCTATAATATCACCTCCATCTCCCATAGCTATCATCCCCATACCACCCATCAAATCGCTCCAAATCCCATCCACATCTCCTCCTCCAAGCATTATCTAAATCCCATATAATGAACCTCATGCATCCACTCCCATCCATTCTTGTCAAGATCTTGTCCAAAAGCATGTTGAAATATCCTCCGATAGAACAAAAAATCTTGCCATCCCACTTATTCCCCTACATGATCCACTTTTACCATCCCCTCCATATCTAAATCCTACCATCTTACTTACTCCATCTCAAGATCCCTTTCCCTCAGCCCACCCAACTCAAGATCCTATCCTCCCATCTCCTCTGCTTCATGATCATACATCTCCCATAATCCATGATGATAGATCCATCGAAGAATAACTAATTATCATATCCGAAGCTCCAACTCCTTCAGCTAGTAATGGACTCACATCTTGTGTTCCAAATAATGAACACCATATTGAAAAAATAAATGAAAATGTATTTCTAGATGTTGGTATCCCCGCTATTCCTGCATGGTCCCAAGTCCTTCCATCTCCACCCCAAAGTTCCCATCCATCTTATTCCACATCTATTTTGGGCCCTCATCCTACTCCTTATCTCCAACCCTCCATTTTGGGTCCATATATCCCTTATCTAAATCCCACACCCTTTCCATCCATTTTGGGTCCTTACATACCTAATATGAATCCTTTATCCCCTCCATCTATTTTGGGACCTACACCTTCCCTATTTCCATCTATTTTGGGCCCATATCCTTCCTTCCCTCCATCCATTTTGGGCAATTATATCCATCCATATCCTATGTTCCAATCTATCCTTCCATCCCCTCAAATCCACCAGCTAGATCATCAAAGGCACTCACCCTTGAATCCCTTCCAACCTTTAAACCCTATCACTCCATCAATTATCCCTCCATCTCTTCCATGCTCTTGTTCTCATCCCATGGCTAATAGAAGCATATTAGATGCCAAAATACAAAAGCATAAATCCAAAAATCCACAAAAATCCAAGTCTCAACATGTCCCTTCTAAAATACATGTTCAAAACAAGAAACATTTAATCACAATCAAAGAAAAAGTCAAGAGGCCACAAAAGCCCAAGCTAAAAAAGTCAAAGATCATGTGGATACCCAAGATGCTCATAAAAGAAATGCATCTCAAAGAAAAATCTCAATTGGCATCCATTCATGCTACTCAAAAAGCTTCATCCATCCATCCTTCATCCAAATCCCCATATAAGCATCCTTCATCCCCCCAATCCACTTTTAGTCCATATGCTTCTTATCCTAAATTTCCCATCCTCCATCTTCCAACTCTACTTTTAGTCCTTATATTTCTCTTCCTCCATTTTCTCCTCAACCTCACTAAAAACCATCTTTCCCACTACTTTATCACCTCTCAAGGTGTGTGCCAATGATGATCTTCCCATTTTCCTCATCCATTTACCCACAAGCCTTATTTCATCGCATCCATTATCTATCAAACTCCCACCCACCATTCCACTTTTTCAATCCAATCCTTTTTCATCCATCCTACAAACATCTATGAGCCAAAAATAGCTGAAGAAAGACAAAATCATTCCAGCTAAGTCCAAAGTCAAAAAGTCAAAAAAAAAAAAAGTAAAGAAAAATAAAGCATCCACTGGTGAAAACTTGGCAATTCAAGCGTCTTGGACAAGTACCATGATGAAAACTTGGCAAACAAGCATCATGCGTAATCCAACCATCCCCAGCTTAGCCCATCATCCTCATTCATTTGGTCACATCTTGCCATCCAGCTCCATCTTCCAATTTATCCACCTATCTTTCATCCTCCAGCTTTTATCTATTGCTATCTACTTATCTTCTGCAACCTCACCCCATCATCCCAATTATCATCCATCTCCCTAGCGCCTTCAGCTTTTCCATCCTAGCTTCAATACTATCACACCATTGTAAGACCTCCTTTCACATGTCATCTTCTAACTGGGGACACTATATTCCTTGGAGATCTTGTCTTGTCCATCCTCCATTGTCATTGATATCTTGCTCTAGGCTATCCTCATGCAAATCCAATACCATCCTCTCATTAGCCATTCACTCTAACGCCATCTATCAGCTCAGCTACCACCAACCCTAGCATTGTCCCCATCCCTGGTCACAAAATCTCTCATCATCATTGGATGCATCTTGCCAAATCCATATCTTTCGCTATCACGCCATCCTTAGCTTTTGCCTCTTGCACCAAATTGAGCCATCCCGCTATCCTCTCATCCTGAGCTTTTTATCCATCTTTATCATACCTATCATTGGTCTGTTAGCTTGTACCATATCTTGATTAGCCCGCTTGTACATCCTCTTTAGGTTAGTACCATTGTATCTATCCAGCTTTTGTGTCAGCTCCTCCTTGATCAGCATCTTGCACACATCGCACATCTTGGTTAGCTATTCCAATGCATCCTTTAGCTAGATTTCATGTCACCAAAGTGTTATCTTTCTTAGTTCAGCTTGCTAGATGCATCACTCATCCAAATCCACCAACTTAGGTGCTCTCCGATAGGTCCTTGCAGGATATAGCTTTCCTCATGTGTGATCTTGGTCCGTTAGTACCTCGTCCTACCCATCTTGTTGGCAAACAGTTCTCTTTTGGATTTTTGCTTTCTTTTGATTTGGACTCTTCCCTGTTGGGTCTTGAAATATATTTTCTAAGAAATCTCCTTGTTCCCTTCTCAAGGTTGCCACGATCTTTCATATCATGGTATACTGCGAGTGGGGCAATCAGATCGTAAGGTCTTGATGATGTCTTTTGCTTGTTTTCTTTTCTGATTGTGGGTTACCCAGTGTTGTTTCGACACTGCTTCCTCTGGGATTCATGTGTGATACTAGAGCAATCCTTGCGTGTTTGTTTTGAGTCAGTTCGTTAGTCCTCTAGACAGTTGGTGAAAAGGCCTTGATGTTCTTGGTAACCTTGGCAATCAACCAACAGTCCTATAGCAAATCTAGTGCTCAACTACATGGTGGTACTTCTCTTTGAAGTATCCCCCTGCTCAAAAAGCTTCAATGGTTTTCCTTCATCTCCATTATCCTCCATCCATATCCAACATCCGTCTCTCCTACTCCAGCTTATGCATCAGTATCTCTTTGAATCACTCCTCACCTTTAGCTTTAGGGATCCACAATCCTAGTCTTAGGGATCCACCAATCCAAATCAATCCACCAAGCCTCATCTTTCGAGATCCACAATCCTAGTCCTAGGGATCTCCGAAACCAATCTGACTCTTTGAAATCCTATTGCATCATCTTTATAATCCCCTCATCCATCTCCCTATCCTAGATTCTTTTTTATAGCGCTCCGCTCCTTCATCCTCCACCTTCCCTGAGAACTTAAGCTTGCTTCCTCTTGTGCCTCTAATTCTTCCTTTATCATTCTCCCATAGTGAGAGTTTGAGCTAACTAAACCTCTTCTGTTAAGCCAATCTGAGTCTTCTTGCTCATCTCCGATTCTTGTACTTTTCAAGAAGCCATCGAGCCTCGCCTTCTCTCCCTGCCACCTTCTTGAGGGGGCATCTTGCAGTCCATTCTCTCCTCTTCTACTCTAGCCTTGGGAATCTTATTTTCTTATCTTTGATGTCATGCCACTTGTGGCATCACATCAAAGAGGGGCAAAATGTAGAAACCTAAAAACCTTTAGAAAATAAAGTATTTTTATTTTCTAAAAAATTTCTGATGACATCATTATTTATTAATTAATTAATTTATTTTTATGCCATTAAATACCTTTATCTTAATTAAAAATATTTAATTAAGGAATCCCTCCCAAAAATGTTTAAATCTTATTTAAACATTATTTCCTTATTTATTAATTATTTAATTAATAAATTGACCAAAAAACTCAAAATAAATAAAAAATTTATTTTTTGCCCAAAACTTGGCCAATTTCTTTAAGACCACTAACCTCTTCCAAAATCTTCTAATCCTTCTTTAATTTTGATTAAAGGCTAATGCCATCATTTCCTACCCCTAATCCCAACTGAAAATATTTAATTAAGATTAAATATTAATCCTCATATTTATTTAAAAAGTTTTAATAAATATCTCCTCAACCCAAACCCTTGAAATAAATAAAACTTTATTTATTTTCTAAAAATCTAATTTATCCTCATCCTAAGAAGTTCTAAACTCTTCTAGAAAGTCTTCATCCTCATCCTGGGAAATTCTAGGCTATTCTAGAAAGTCTTTATCCTCATCCAAAGTCTAGACTCTTCTAGAATATGTCTTTAAACCTAATCCTAATCCCCTCCTAACCTTGTCAAATTCCCTAAAAATGGGTTAAGACTTACTAACCCAAGCCAAAGTTAACAAATATCTCCTCCTTCACCCACCCTCATTAAATGTCATCCACTTGCCTATCCCTAAGCTAATCCTAAACCATCCTAATCCATCCTCTAATCATTTGCACAATCCTAAGCAAGCTTAGAACTTTCCTAATCAAGCCCAAGTCGAAATTCCTTAGAACTTTTGTGAAACCTTCTTTATCATATCATAAGTAGAGTCAAATTATGATATTGTTATAAGGATTTAATAGTGTAGTTTTTGAGTCAAATACATGTATTTTATGAGTAGTGATTCATACTAATCTATATTTAATGAGAATAAATGGAACACTTACTAGTTATTGGATTTAGGTGATGCTCATAGAGGTGAAGCATGGGGATTTTCTAGGAGGTCACTCATCCTAGTACTACTCCAGCTTGAACACGCTTAACTACAGAGTTTCAACTTCCTTCATGATGACCTCTGAGTCTCTATGCTTCACCTTTCTGAGCATCACCTAGATCCAATGAGTGTTAAGTGTTTCATTTATTCTAATAAGAGATAGATTCGAGTGAATCACTACTTAGAAAACATGGGTCAATGTATTTGACTTTAAAACTACACAGTTAAATCCTAAGAACGGTATCATATTCTTTATCATAATTAGATTTCAATGGTTTGGCTTAAGACTTTCATTTTGCATATTTAGGGCATGATTACTAGGGCTGAAACATTCTCTGCGGCCGTGGAGTGGGCAGTGTCAGCCCTAATAAAGCACCCGGATATGCTTGCTAAGGTTCAGCAAGAGCTAGACATCAATGTTGGTCGTGAGCGAATAATGGAGGAATCAGATATGCACAGGCAATTGTGAAAGAAACACTCAGGCTCTATCCACCGGGACCTTTTTTTAGCCCTCACGAGTCTAGGGAAGATTGCACCGTGGGAGGATATCATATTCCTGAAGGAACACAACTTTTAGTGAATGTGTGGGCAATTCGCCGAGACCCGGATGTGTGGGAGCGCCCTGCTGAATTTGATCCATAGCGATTCCTCAAAGGTGGCAAAGAGATTGATGTGAAAGGGCGGAATTTTGAATTGATTCCATTTGGGTCGCGAAGAAGAATGTGCCTGACTATGCCTTTGGGTTTGAATGTCGTGACGTACACAGTGGGGCGGCTGCTTCAGAGCTTCGAATGGTCTGTTCCAGAGGGCACTGAAATTGACATGATAGAGGAAAACGGGTTCACAATGTACAAAGCAGTTCCATTGGAGGCCTTTATTAAACCTCGCCTTCCCCTCCATCTCTACTGATATGCCTATTTTCTCTGCTTAATACAGAGTTCTAAGGTGTGTCAGTCGATGCGTTTTAGAGAGTTCAAAGGCATTATTATTAAATAGTGTCTTCTCTTCCATCTCTATTGATGGAATAAAAAGTTTTAGTGTGTGTTAGTTGATGTGTTCTAGGGAGTTGGAGGCCTCCATCTCTACTGATATGTCTGTCGACGCTGCATAATAAAGATTGTTAGTGTTTGTTGGTGGATGTGTTATGGAAAGTTTGGTCAAACATACAAGTACAATATTGATTCCTATAGATGTGGAAATATAAATATGTATGTCGTTGAGTTATCAGTTTGTGTAGGATTTAATATATGTTTTCTTTGTCAGTTTGGAGAGTAAAATGGAATAGTTGATTTTCTTGTCAAATGAGTATCTGAACAAGCTCATAGTTCAAAACTTGCTGATGGGAGGAATCCGTCTTTGAATTTGTCTCACATGCTAGAGTAACTAGGTGTGGAAGACGTGTGTAATTGCTTGTTCTTTGTTGGACCACTACTCATTCTTACTTTGAGGCTTTCCTTTTTGTTTAATAAATTTTCAACTCTTGTGTGGAGTTTTAACTATTTATGGATTCTGTGTAATTTTTTCCTTCACAAAAGATCTCACATAATTAAATCTTAACATAGAGTGTTGTATTAACATAATGGATTGTGGACAACTAATGTTATCTTAAGAAATTTGTTACATGTATTAACATAAATCATATATTGTCATTAATGTTAGTAGACTTTATAATACAAAAGTTAGCATTTAACAAAGTTTAATAAAAATTTAAAGCTATGTATGGCCAATATCATGGACCAAACGAATAAATGAAGAACTGTTAAGTAACCATTGAATATTTTAATTACTACATGTTGCCTTCCCCTTCAGCTCTATTGAATCTACAAAATAAACACATTTAATTAGTGTTGGTGGTTTCATTCTAGAGAGTTTAATTAAGTTAAAATAAAAATAAACATAAAATGCAATATTGACAAATATAGATATGAAAATATAAAGTATGTCCCTGATTTGATGTTTATCACTAAAAGTTTTGGATTATGTAGGTTTTTGCAATCTATTCTTATGTTTACATTTATTAAGAAAATAATAGAGTAGGAGATTTCAAGGTGAAATGAGCATCTTAATGAATGAATAGTTGGAATCTTGCTAATAGAAGAAAATTGTCTTTACATTTATCTAATAGATTAGAGAAATTAGTTGTTAAAGACAAGAATGTGTAATTAGGTGTTCCTTGTTGGTCCAGTGGCCATTCTTTCTTTGTAGCTTTCTTTAGTGTTTGATAGATTCTTATATTTTTCTTTTTCTTTTTTAATATCTAGTACTTCTTGATTCTATGTAAGCATTTTTAAGGTAAAATCTCATAGTTCAAATTAAGAGAGTAAACCAATCACATAAATGATTGTGAAAAATTGATGTCATTTGAAGAGCCTTATTACACAGATTAACAAGTTGCATTAGGATTATTGTTGGTAGATTATCATGCAATTAAAGTTAGCATTTAGAAAATTTGATTGAAATATAAATTTATGTGGGAATAGTATCATGAATAAAAATAATAATGATAAAATATGAAGTAAATGTTTACAAATGACATTATTAAATCTAAGCTTATCCCCCATCTCTATTAATGGATTTGTTTGTTTCACAAAATAAAGAGTTTTAATAAATTTTTAGGATCTTCTAATATTTATAAGTCACCTTTCAAGAAAGTTTGGTGAGATTAAGCTTTACATAAGAAGAACATAGATATTGGCTACCTAGAAAGTGCATAAATAAATTACAATTAATAACATGGAAATAATTCTTAAGGTTGTAATGGACTGTGTAAACTTAATTTTTCATCTTAAACTTATGGTTTCTCAAATTAACATTAATTTTATTTGTTTTAATGTGGGTTGATTCTATTGAACTGAAATTATCCTTTTAAAAGTTTTGACTAAAACAAAAATTTAAATAAGAACAAAAACATACCATAAAATCTAGTAGAAAACATTGAGAAATTGTTTAGAAATAGCTTTTAAGATTCTTTTTAAACTCATTAACATATATTATATTAGTGTTAATGTTGGTGGATGCAAAACATTAATTTTCATGGGAGCAACGAAAATAGGAGAAAAAAAGAATGTATGAAAGAAATGTCAAGTAAAATATTGAATAATTCTCTACAAATACTTCTTAATGTTCTTCTTAAACTCATTAACATATATTATATTAGTGTTAATGTTGGTAAAAGCAAAAATAATAATTTTCATGGGAGCAATTTAAATAGAAGAAAAAAAGAAAGTATGAAAGAAATGTCAAGTAATTATTTTATAATATGATTCTATTATAAATTTTTATGCCTAATATACTAATTATTTAATATTTTTGTATTTCTAGAATATGCTTATAGGTAATTTTTTTACTATTTAGTTTTCTTTTAAATTAGCACATAGTTTACCTAAATTAGTTAGTCAAACACATATTTCTTTGAATTTTTTTTATCTAAGTTATTTATTTTCACTTTTATAAAAAAATATCTACATTACTTTTCATATTATAAAGAAAATATGAATATTGCATCATTCTTAAAAGTACAAGGCACAACTATTACATTTGACCAAGGTAAAAAATATTGATAAGATAAAAAAATTAAGAGATATATCATGGGGAAGAGATGATCACAATATTCTAAATTATCCAAAAAAACCACAATATAGAGACCATCAACAATAATTTCTAAAGGTTGCCAAAGTTTATAAAAGCTAGATCTTTTATGTTGGTTATTTGTTTGCTATGTCTACTTCTTTTGGTTCTACGGTTGCTTGAAACTTATAATGTATCATGCGGTTATCATAACATGTGTTGTTTAGATATAACAAAAAATAAAATAACAACTTTAGAAATCATCAGAGAGGATATCTCTGATAATCATATATACAACTTCTATAATTTTGGTGTTGACGTTCACTCATGGTGGTTTTCGTCTAGGAGGAATTGTCCCCTCTAGATCTATAACAATTTTGTCAAGATCTACTTCTTGTAATCTCTACTAATGGGGACCTCCCTATATTTGTGAGACTCTCTAGTTTAGATACACAATTGACTTCTGAAATTAAAACATGGATTCCTAATGACTTGGATTTTCTCCATGCTTCTTGTTCCTAGGAAAGCCTATGGAAGGATTAGAATGTTGCAATTCCACAACCATAACAAAAAAGTGTGCTGGTGGGTCACTCTGATCATGGATCCCTACCTGGGGATATGCCAATTTTTTTATATGTGAATAATGGACTAGAGATCCTCCTATTGTATTTAGTGGTTAAAAATATCTCACAAGGTTTTTCTCTTAGTTTTGTTGCAAATATTTTGTCATTTAGACCAACCATTTATACGGTTAGGAGATGAGTTTCAACTAAGTGGAAACACTAAGGACTGGTAGAGGTAGGTTTTATGGTGGGGTACCTCTTCTTGTTTAAAATTTTGATGGAGGATAACTATAAACATGTTTTGGTAGGAACATGGAAGCTTTGAAAGGATTCTTTGGTTTTTGCCAAATGGAAGCTATGTTTTGAGCCCAGTGTTGATCTTTATAGAATGGCCAAGTTAGGGTCAGGCTTCCTAGTCTACCCTTAGAGTATTAGGATGAGAGGGTCTTTAGATGGATTGGAGACTCCTTTGGAAACTACATTAAGGAGGATGTTGTAACCCTTTTCAAATCCTAACTTGGGTTTGCTAGGTTTAGTGTCAATGTGGTTGTAAACAAACCCCTCCCCAGCAACATTTGATTTTAATTTAAATGGGGCACCTGGACACAAGCTCTCATCTATGACGATTTGGATTTGTACTAATAAAAGTGCATGAAGTATAGGAATATGATTACTGAGTGTAAACCCAGTTTTAACTAGGAGGAGAATGTCAAAGAGAAAATTTCCTTAGCTAATAAGAGTATTCATCAAAACTGTTACATTGGATTCTTCTCTAGAGAGGCCCCAAAATATATTTTTCTTCTATTGGGAGTGATGAAGGACTAGGAAAAGGATCTTAAGGATTACCTTCTTACGAAGAGTAGTGAAAAGTTGGTCTCCTCTGTTAAGAAACCCAAGTAGATGGAGGATTCCAATGGTCATCATAAAGATCAAAATATCCCCTCAAATATGGGGGATGTTGCATTGTCCTTTGAGGTTCGCAAGGATGAGACTAGGACATCTAAAGGGAATGAAAAGATGACCCATTTGGTGGGTAGGTGGGATTCATTAAAGACAAATGCCTCCCCTACTCAGATTGGGTTTGTGAACATAGAGAACTAGCCTTTGTTGTCTCCATAATGGTTGAATTGCTCCTCCCTAAAGTGTACCCTAATGGTATACTTACCATTCTATGACCAAGCACATGTGAAGGTTTCTACCTCTTTACCTGGTGGGGGTGAGGAGGGATTGAGGTGACCTACAAAGAAAACCTATGGACTATTGAAGGCTAATGTTGGCTCAAAGATGAAAACTAGTAGACCAATGGCAAGGATGATAAGGACAAAGGTGATGTCCCATGAGATATATCATTAAAAGAAATAAACCTTGGAGGATGTCCAAAAAGGTGAAAAATAGAATTCATTACCTAGAACATGAGGGGCCACAATATCCCTCAAAAATTATTTTTCTTTGAGCAAAATGTTTTTTTACCACAAGTCATACAAGAAGTTAAGATGAATAAGAATAATTTTGACACAACGATGAGATATATATGGCTAGGTGCTAAGTATTATTATAGTGAAGCAATAGATGCCTCAACGGAGATTGCAACTATGTGGAATCTTGAAAAAGCTTGATGGTAAGGAGATCCTGATCCATCTTTGTTTCTTGATAGTGGCATTTTATGATAAGATTAGTAAATAGGTTTTGTTTAATTTTTATGATGCTAATACTTGGGGGGAAGATTACTTGTCTATGAGGATGCCTCTTTAAGTATGGTTAATTGTAGTATATATAAAATTATATGCATGAGGGATTTTAATGTTGAGATAATGGGTGTTGCACACATTGCATAATATTGTTATATTATATTATTTATTTTATTATGCAATGTTGTATGTAGGAGCACCTAGATGGATGTGCAACATGGAAATATTCCCATGGAATATACTTGATGATTTGTATTGTAACATTGTGATAATATTTGATGTAATTATTTAATGTTAGGAAAAAAGAATTAAATGTCCAATATTAAATGTGGGGTCAATGGGTTAGGTAGCACATGGTTTATGTAATGCTAGTTGATAATTTTTTGGGACTTGCTAATTTATAAGCTTCCACAAGGGTATTTGTAGAGTTAAGACAAAGAAAAAAGGTAAAACGGTAAGAGTTGAGCATGATAAGGCTTGATAGGTTAGCTAAGGGAGCATTTATGAAGGTTGGAAGCATGGTGTGGGATGTGTGGACTCTTTCCTTTTCATATGGATTACTTGGTTGTGACTATGGATTTGAAGGCTTCCATAGTTGTATTACAAAGGTATTATTTTAAAATAATACATGGCGATGGATGCTTCTAGAAGTTGTTTTTTTTTTTTTTTCACTCAATGAGGCTTTCCTAGGTTATATCTTGTGCCACATTTTTGTGGGTATGTTGTCTATTCTCTTGCATGTGGATTTGAATTACATATTTATTTTAGATCTATGACGGGTTATGTTGAAGTGGTTATATTTTTTGTTGCAATTTTCCTTACAATTTGTATCAGAGCTATAATGTTGTTGTTGTAACCCTAGATTGGATCCATGGGAATGCATCAGAGGATAAAAGAAAGGAAAATATATATAGTTTTTTAAGGTTCATTATTGTAGATCAAGGGGTTTTGAGTTTGTCGTTATGATGAGATGTTGGTATATTTTGAGCATGTGAAATTGTCGATCAAAATATTTTTTGGATGTTTCATTTAAATTCGGGTTTTATGGGGGGGAGCTTGTAGAAATGACCTCCTAGAAAAATATAGACCTCACCATTGGATCTAGGTAAATGTTTCCATAAAAAAAAATGCATATAATATGCCCCAGCTTGGCCATGTTGATAGAAAATGAAAAAAAAAGTTTTAGCCCATGATAGCTATCAAATTTAACCCCATCAAAAAAAATTTCACAAAAAAACCAAATTGAAAATGGTAAAAAGAGTCTCTTAGTAAAATGGACATACCTTTCTCTCAAGATATCAAATTTTTGATTTCTTATAGTCGTTGGAAAGAAAATTTAGAGTGCTACAACTTGGTGTTGGTTTGATTCAATGATTTTGAATTTTTTTTAGGTTTTAAGAGGCCAAAAGTTAGACTTTAGTTATTTAGAGCATAGTTTTGGGCATAACTTGAGCATGCAAACTCAAACTTTTGACTTCGAGTAGTCAACAGAAAGATTTTGGAGAGCCTATACATTAGTTAAAATTTTGTGTAGGTTTTGTATAATTTATTTAATGATATATTGACAATGGTAACATTGTGAGTTAATGATATTGTATGTTTCAGAGATTTGGAGATTCAATGTCATTGTCTACTTAGCTTATATGTTTAGATTGGTATCATGGTGATATGATTATTAGTGTCTTATTTGGATATGAATGATGACTTGTTGGGTCTACAAGTTATGTAGTGTTGTAAGTGGTCTATACTTACAAGTTACATTTATGGCTTGCTTATTGGTTGTCTTTACCCATTGATCTTTCATTATTGATGCATATTCTATTTGGTGGCTTAGATTTTGGATGGCTATGCCCTAAGCCACATGATTTGCTAATTTTTCTTTATGCACAAGGGATGAGATGTTGTTAATAGTTTATGGTGGAGGATTGTGGTTGACTATTTTATGTTTACAGGTTGGACACATTAAGAGTTAGTTTCTCAGTTCATGTTTGTGATCATTATCCCATAGATTTTGGCATGGCATGATTAGATATACAGGTATTTTATTAGTGCTCATTCATTTGGATTCCTAATTTGGCTATGGTGATATATATTCTTGGTTGAGGATCATGGTTATTTGATGGTTTGATTCCTTAGTTAATTTTCATGGTTAGAAGATAATTTTTTCATCATGATGTTATAGATAACCTAGCTACACATTTTACTGGAATCTTCTGATAGTAATGAGGCGGCAGTGGTGAATTAGTTCCTGGTTTAGTTTGTATCTTCTTGGGTTCAGGATCTTGGTTTCACTTGGTATTGATACTTTGGTTGTGTGTGTGTAGACCTAGGGGATATTCATATAGGAGATGAATTTTATGATGCCATGGGTGACTCAGTAACACAATTGAGTGGGAGTTTTTGGAATTGATATATTTATTGAGTATTTATAAATGCTGGAGGTTTTAGATCATGTTCCTGGAGAAGCATCTTTGACATTTGGATGGCGCACTTGTTATCTTAATGGTGTGTGAACATGGTTAGATCTTGAGGACTCAAGGAGTTCTTGGTTATCTTTATGACATATGGAGATGGTTCTTCATAGTATGTGGAGATGGTTTTTGTTCATGGTGTGAGGAGATGGTTTCATCTTGAGGACTCATGGTGTTCTTGGTAAAGGTGTGGTTTATGCTTTCATTTGACATGTTATCCTTCATTTGAGGATGGTTTCATTATTATGTCATGGTATACACATTTAGATTTTTGGCATGTTATAGTATGTTCATATGGAACATGTTATCTCTTTGGTTGAGATGATTAGATCATGTTTTCATGCTTATGTTCATGAGGCCATGGTTGGAACTTTGACATTGATCTTGGCTTAGTTTCTTGGTATTGAGTACATTGATCATTTATTTGATACTTCATGATATTACTATGTTGCATTTGGATTTGACATGGATTGATTGGTTACAGATGCTCATGGATACTTAGAGATGGTGGTGATGCTAATTTTTCTTATGATTAGAGATGTATTTTTTGAGATGGTTGATGGTTTCAACATGAAGTCCCTAAGGAATTCACTTAATATGGACTGGAGAGGAGATTATTCTTATATTAGTGTTGGTTGGAGATTTGGATATCTTTATGAGAATTTTGATTCTCCACTCTTGGTCTACTTGATAGTTACTACTTGAGAGGTACAACCCATTGTTTCTCTCAGATGTAATATGTTTATGCTTTTGTTTCATTGATATGGATCTTGAGCTATGATTTATGAGTTAGATCTAGAGGGATCATTTAAGAGATGGTTTAGCATTGGTTATCTCCATGTGCATATGTTGTTATGTTGGTTGAGTTTGGGAGATAGTTTTATATTGGGCATATTTCTTAGATTAGGAATGGTTATTCCTTGGTTTAAGAATGGTTTATGAGTTTGATCTTCTTTTGAGAGGATTTTATCCATGATTAGTTATGGTAGAGTTTTGGTGTTATTGTGGCTTCTAATTTAGGGTTTTATGGAGGAGATATTGCTTGCACAGTCTACATCTATAAGTGTGTATAGAAGGACTTGATACAGGTTATCATTCACATGGTTTCTCCTTGGTCTTAGTTATCTTCTTAGATATTTGGTTTTACCTATATTGGATTTAAGATTGGTTAGAGATTGTGATCACTAGTTTGTGCTCATGTATGTCATGTGAGAGATGACATGATTACTCTTTTATCTCTTTCCTTTGTTGGTTGTGGGGAGCTTGGGAGAGTGTTGGATACTTATTATGAGAGTTATTCTTGTAGATTATTGGTTTACATGTTTTAGATATCCTTTATAGTACATGGATTTGCTTCTTTGAGATGTTGTGAGTGGATTTGTTATAGATTTGGCATTATCTTTTGTAGTGGGAGCTTATTGGTATATATGTGGTACGTATTTCTCTTAAGGCTTGTGATTGTAGGTTATGAATTGAATATGTTGATGATGTGAGATTCACTTAGTATACCTTTGGAGGTATGGATAGTTGGATGAGTTGACACTTGTTGTGGGTTCTATTTCAGCTATGGAGTTTTGACAACTACAGATACATGTGATTGTTAGGAATAAGGTGTCTCAACCTTGTATAATTCCTATTCTTATTATTATTTGTTTTGTAAAACGTATTTTTGCAATTAATATGTAAATGTGAGTGTACATGTCTAGTTGGCATGTTGATCACTTACATGTGTTAGCATCTTGAAGTGTGTGAAGGAGATCATGGCTGAAATGGTTATGACAGATTCTTATGACGCCTAAGAGCTTTTTAAGGAATGAGCTATGATAGGTGTAAGAGCATCTTATGAAATGAGGCCTATTTGGGCACCCAAGAATGAGTGGTTGGTGTGTGTAAGAGAATATGCCAAAAATAGGTTGGTATGACGGATTCCCTTACACTTCTCTTGTGACCGTTATTTTTGGTAGATTCTATGAAAAGTTGTCATTGTCTATTCAAGGGATGGATGCCCTTTTCTTGGTATTGGATGTACATGTGGCATTGTCCATGTTTCTTGGTGGTTGATCCATTGAAAATGCCCAACTCCATTATGGGCATTTTATTGAGTCTTAAGATGTTCATAAAAGTTTGCTACTGGAGTCTTCTATTGTTGATGTTGAACTTGCATTGCAAGTGTATTGTAATCTTGTGTTGAAGATAATACATTGTGCAGGTTCTGGAGGGGTGGGGTTGTTTTACCGAAAGGTTTTTCCCCACCGGAAAATCTTTGTGTTATGTGTTCTTTCTCTATCTAATTTCTGTATTCATGGTTGCCCGCAATAATGTTGTTTACATGATATTGAATCTGTAAGTGTAGAAGATTTTTAAAAGGATTTGCACCATAATTTCCTTATGAGATTAGTGTAGGAAGCTATTTCTGCACCTGAGTTTCCTTACAAGTGGTATCAGAGCTTGATCAACTTTTGATCCTAGTTGTTGGGTAGGGTTTTTTGAGCTAATCTCAAGTTGAGTGGGAGTCTTGTGCAGAGCATCCTGAATCTTATTTGTAGATTAAGATGGCGAGTTCATCATATGGAAGAATGGAGGTGGAAAAATTTAATGGCACTAATTTTGAGTTGTGGAAACTCAAGATGAAAGACATGTTGGAAGATTGTGACCTATGGGAAGCAACTACAAGTGCTAAAAGACTAGCAACTATAACTCAAGTAGATTGGGATATCAAAGATCTTAAAGCTAAGGGTCTCATAAGACTCTGTTTAACCGATGCAGTCCTTCTGAATGTTCTAGATGAGAAAATCGCATATAGTGTGTGGGAGAGACTTGGTGCCATGTATTAGGCCAAATCTCTAGTGAAAATTTTTTTCCTGAGGAAGAAGTTGTATTCTCTGCAAATGGAGGAAGGTGGATGCTTAACGAATCATTTAAATGCATTTAATTTGTTGGCTGCATAGTTGACATCTGCTGGTGTCAAGTTAGAGGAGGAGGATCATTGCTACACATTTTTGTGTTCTTTACCAGATTCATGGGACCATCTTTTGATGGCTCTTGGAAGCACATTAGTCACCTTCAAAATGGATGATGTGGTGTCTTCACTACTATTAGAGGAGATGCAGAGAAAGGCTTCCGTTTTGAAAAAAGAAGCCCTTTTTGTTCGTGGGAGATCCACGGAAAGAGGAAAGAAAAATGACAATAAGTCTGACAATAAGGGTAGATCCAAATCCCATGGGAAGTCAAAGACTTCCAATAAGTCCAAGGCAAAATGTTGGAACTGTGAAAAGACTGGGAACTTCCGTAAAGACTATAAAGAGCCTAAGAAGAAGAAGAAAGCCTCATATTTTGGTTCTGAAAAATCTCAAGAAGATGGCGATGCATTCTTCGTAGCTTTGGCAGCCCATGCATTTGATGATGTGTGGTTGGTTGACTTGGATGCATCTTTTCACATGACCTCTCATCGAAACTGGTTCTCAAGATATGAAGAGTTTGATGGTGGAAAGGTGTACTTGGGTGATGATTCTCACCTAAAGATAGTTGGACGCAGAAGGGTCACTATCAAATTTCCTGATGGACGTGTAAAGGGAATCAATGGAGTTATGCACATTCCAGGTTTGACGCAAAACCTATTATCTATAAGTATGCTGAATGATGTAGGTGTGCAAGTTTTTTTTTCAAAAGAAGGATCTAAGATGATTAGAGGATTGATGGTGCTTGCTAAGGGTACTAGGAGAGGTACTTTGTTTCAGCTAGATGCATGTATTCCTCTATGTAACAGTTCTTCATCCTCACCATCTGAACAAGTAGTGAAGAATTCTATGGTTATTTGTTTCGATGGCAATGCAAACACTTTGGAAGGAAAGCTTCTTGTAGAAAAGACAATGTTGTGGCATATGAGACTTGGCCACATTGGTGAGAAGGGTCTCAGAACCCTAAAAAAGAAAAATCTTATTAAGGGGTTAAATAATTGCAATCTCAAGTTTGACTTCTGTGAACACTGTGTATATGGTAAACAAAATCATGTTCAGTTTTACTCTAGTTCTCACAAATCTTCTGATGTTTTGGATCTTATTCATTCTAATGTATTTGGTCTTGTAAAGTTCCTTCGATCTCCAAGTCTGTATTTTTTGTATATTTCGTAGATGATTACAGTAGAAGGACATGGATTTATTTCCTTAAAAGTAAGATAAAAGTCTTTAGTTGATTCAAGGAATTTAAAGCCCTTATAGAGAATCAAACTAGTAAGAAGATTAAGTGTGTGAGAACTGACAATGGTGGTGAGTTTTGCTTAGCAAAGTTTGAACAGTTCTATAAAGAACAAGGTATCGAGAGGCATAAGACAACTCCTTATACCTCAAAGCAAAATGGAGTTGCAGAGAGAATGAATAGGACACTGATGGAGAAGGCTAGGAGTATGCTTAGTGGAGTTGGTTTAGAACTATAGTTTTGGGCCGAAGCTGTTGCCACTGCTTGCTATCTAGTTAACAGATCTCCTACATCAGCTCTTGTTGGTAAGACACCCATGGAGGTGTGGTCTAGTAAGAAGCCTTCAATTAGAAATCTTCATGTTTTTGGTTGTGAAGCTTATGCATATGTTCCAAAGGAGAAAAGATCTAAGTTGGAAAACAAATATGTTAAATTTATTTTCATTGGGTACAGTGCTGGTGTGAAAGGATACAAGCTTTGGGATCCTGTGACTAGTAAGGTGTTGTATAGTAGAAATGTTATTTTTAGAGAGCTAACATCTTCTCCTATTGTGCTACAACCAGATGAAGAAGAAAAGAAAAAAGATGTTCAATTGCCTCCTACCCCTGAGAAGACTAAACAGAGAGACCATGTTGGGTCTAATGATGAGGAGAGCTCTAGCAGCTTTGATAGTTCAGAAGAAGAGGAAGAACAACCTCGACCTCAACCCTTGAGGAGATCCACGAGAGAAAGAAAGCAACCAAAAAGGTTTGGTTATTCTATGTTAGATTCTAGTTGTGCTTTTGCTTTGATTACTAACATTGATGAGCCTAGATCTGTGAAAGAGGCTTTGGGCATGGAAGATGCAGGTTCTTGGATTGAGGCTATGGATGATGAGATGGCTTCATTAGAGAAAAACAAAACATGGGACCTTGTACCTTTTCCTAAAGGGAGAAAACCTATTGGTTGTAAATGGGTGTTCAAGAAGAAATTATGTGCAGATGGCAGTGTTGAAAGGTACAAAGCTAGATTGGTTTCAAAGGGGTATTCACAGGTAGAGGGAATAGATTATGGTGAAATATTCTCTCCTGTTGCAAAGTTGACATCCATTAGATTTCTATTATCTCTTGCTGCATCAAATGATTTAGAGATAGAACAGATGGTTGTGAAGACAGCTTTCCTTCATGGTCATTTGGAGGAAGAGATTTATATGTCACAACCTGAGCACTACATTGTTAAAGGTAAAGAATCCTTTGTTTTCAGATTGAAGAAATATCTATATGGTTTGAAGCAATCTCCTAGGATGTGGTACCTTAAGTTTGATGCCTTTGTGTTGTCAATTGGATTTGTAAAATCAAAATCAGATCATTATATTTATTTAAGAGTTAAAAATGATCGCCTTCTTATTGTTGCATTATATGTTGATGATATGTTGCTATTTGGGAAGGGTAAGGGTATGATTTCTGATTTTAAATTTCAGTTGTTAGCACAATTTGAGATGAAAGATCTTGGGGCAGCTAGGTACATCTTGGGTATGGAAATCAGTAGAGATAGGTCTAACAGAAAAATTTGGTTGAGTCAGAGTAAGTATGTGAAGTCTGTGTTGGATAGGTTCAGCATGGCAGATTGTAGACCACTACGTGTTCCTATTTCTATAGGAACAAAGTTATTTGTAGATGATTGCCCAAAATATCCTAGTGAGGTGGAGGGCATGAGTAGAGTACCTTATGCTAGTGTAGTTGGTAGTCTTATGTATGCTATGGTCTGTACTAGACCAGACATTGCCCAAGTAGTGGGAGTCCTAAGTCAGTTTATGGCTAATCCTGGATGGATACATTGGGATGTAGTTAAGCAAGTATTTAGATATTTGAGGGGTACATCTGATTACTCCATATGTTATCATGGTAACTCTTCTATATCTTCGCATTCAGTTTGTATTCATGGGTGTGTGGATTCAGATTGGGTAGGTGATATTGATCACAAGAGATCCACCAGTAGTTATGTGTTCACTATGTTTGGTGGTGCCATCAGTTGGATGAGTAAGCGACAACCTATGGTTGCTTTGTCCACTATAGAAGCTAAATACATGGGTCCTACTCATGCTTGTAAGGAAGCCATTTGGATTAAGAGATTGTGTTCTAATGTTGGTATTGATGCAAAACAGATTACTATTTGGTGTGATAGTTAGAGTGTTATTTGCCTTGCGAAGAATCCAACTTTCTATGCCAGAACAAAGCACATTGATGTGTAGTTTCACTTTATTGGAGATATGGTGGAAGATGGAAAGGTAAATTTGGAGAAGGTAGATACTATGAAGAATTTTGTAGATGCATTAATGAAACCAGTGGGCATTGAGAAGTTCAGATGGTGTTCGGAGTCTATGGGCCTTTCGGCCTATAGCGGTTAGTTCCTGTTATGTTCCTGATTGCTCTTACAAGGTGTTCGACAACTGGGAGAATGTTAGGAATAAGGTGTCTCAACCTTGTATAATTCCTATTCTTATCATTTTTTCTTGTAAAATGTATTTTTGCAAATAATATGTAAATGTGAGTGTACATGTCTAGTTGGCATGTTGATCACTAACATGTGTCGGCATCTTGAAGTGTATGAAGGAGATCATGGCCGAAATGGTTATGATGGATTCCTATGATGCGTAAGAGCTATTTAAGGAATGAGCTATGATAGGTGTAAGAGCATCTTATGACATGAGGCCTATTTGGGAACCCAAGAATGAGTGGTTGGTGTGTGTAAGAGAATATGCCAAAAATAGGTTGGTATGATAGATTCCCTTACACTTCTCTTGTGACCGCTATTTTTGGCAGATTCTATGACAAGGTGTCATTGTCTATTCAAGGGATGGATGCCCTTTTCTTGGTATTGGATGTACATGTGGCATTGTGCATGTTTCTTGGTGGTTGAGCTGTGAAAAATGCCCAACTCCATTATGGACATTTTGTTGGTTCTTAACATGTTCATAAAATGAGTATTGCATGTTGTAATGCAATAGTGTGATAGATGAAAGTTTGCAGGTACTAAGGTGCTGCTAGAGTCTTCTATTGTTGATGTTGAACTTGCATTGCAAGTGTATTGTAATCTTGTGTTGAAGATAATACATTGTCCAGGTTCTGGAGGGGTGGGGTTGTTTTACTGAAAGGTTTTTCCCCACTGGAAAATCTTTGTGTTATGTGTTCTTTCTCTATCTAATTTGTGTATGCATGGTTGGCTGCAATAATGTTGTTTACATGATATTGAATCTGTAAGTGTAGAAGATTTTTAAAAGGATTTGCACCATACTTTCCTTATGAGATTAGTGTAGGAAGCTATTTCCACACCTGAGTTTCCTTACAGTGATTACCTTTGGATCAGATCTTTGTGCTTGCTATTTTAAGTTGGTACATGATTTAATGATCTTCTTATGTGATAGGTTGGGTGGCTTTCTCTTTGGATGGATTCTCTATATTTCTAGTGGTAGTGGCATAATAGGATGTGGGATTATTCATGTTTGAGATGCTAGATAATTTGATTTTGATGTGGATACCAAGATGAAGCACTTGGTGTACTTTTCTCCATGACCATGGATGTCTTAGGAGGGATTGTTCCTTATTTATTTATGTTTTTATGTATTGACTATATGCAATGTATACAACAAGTGGGATATTATTGAGATGATGAGTGTTGCACACATTGCATAATATTGTTATATTATATTATATTATTTTATTATGTAATGTTCTACCTGGAAGCACCTAGATGGAAGTACAACATGGATAGATTCCCATGGGATATACTTGATGTGTTTTATTGTAACATTGTGATAATATTTGATGTAATTATTTAATATTAGGTTAAAAAAATCCAATATTAAATGTGGGTTCAATGGGTTAAGTAGCACATGGTTTTAGCACATGATTTATGTAATAACCCTTTGTGGTTTTGTGGGATTTTCTACTATATAAGCAGCCACAAGGGTAGTTGTAGAGACAAGACAAAGGAAAAAGGTGAAAAAGGAAAGAGTTGCACAAGACAAAGCTTGATAGGTTAGCCAAGAAGAATTTGTGAAGGTTGGAAGCATGAAATAGGATGTATGGATTCATGCCTTTTCATATAGATTTCTTGGTTGTGACTATGGGTTTGAAGGCTTTCACTATTTTATTATAATGGTATTTTTCTAAATAATACATGGTGATGGATTCTTTTGGAGGCTAGATTTTTTCCCTCAATGAGGGTTTCCCAGGGTATATCTTGTGTCACATTTTTGTGCATATGTTTTATATTCTCTTACATGTTGATTTCGATTACATATTTATTTTAGATTTATTATGGCTTATGTTGAAATAGTTATATTTTTGGTTGCAAGTTTCCTTACATTTAATACACCTTTATATCCTTTATGGAATTTGGAATGGTTGGATGATTTCTCTAAAAGTATGCATGATCTAGATGAGTTTCTCAGGAGGTATGATTTGATAGATGTAGATCTTAAGGGGGTTACATTTTTCATGGTCCAATAATCAGCTAGAGCATAGCCTAATTCAAATTGGGATGGACATAGTGCTACTCTCAGTTAATTTGAATAATTTCCCTTGCACATTCCTTTAGGATTTCTTGAGGACTATCTCTGTTAAACCAATATTTATATTCAATTAGATTGATTAGAGATCTTGTTGGAAGAAACCTCTTAGATACAAGATCATGTAGCACTTCCACCCACAATCCAAGGACTATGTTAATCAATGGTGGAATATTGAGGTCCACGGTACTACTGCATTTTGAGTACCTCAAAAGATGGAGAAAAGGGAGGTAATGAGATGGAATAAGTCTTCCTTTGGGAATATTCTGAAGAAAATAAAAATAAAGGGGAAAATCTGAGGGATCCAAGAGAGTATGGAAAAGGGGGATCTCTCTTTAGCCATGCCTAAGGAGGAACATGAATGGTAGAGAAAATGGAGATTGAATTTGGAAAGAGAGGAGGGTTTCTAGAAACAAAGATATTAGGTTTACTAGTTGATGGAGGGGGATAGGAACACTAAGTTCTTCCATAGGTCAGCTTCTAAATACAAGAAGAAAAACACCATTAATAAGATATTTGATGGTAATAATGTGGAGCTCACTAATGAGGAGGATATTAGTACTTGGGCCATGCAATACTTCTAAGAAATATACAACCCTCCCCCAATTCATGAGAACCCTAATTCTCAAAAAATATTTTCTTAGTGTTATCGATCTAGTGATTGATACCAAGATGAACTAGGACCTAAATTGCAAGTATCAGAAGAAAATGTTGTGGAAGTGGTCTTTTCTTTGGGAGTGTATAAAGCACCAGGGTGGATAGTTTTCACCACAAGCTTCTTTTGGGTTTTCGAAAATCATCAAATATAATTTGGTGCATGTGTTTGGTGACTTTATAAGAATAGATAAAATTCTCAAGGAACTTAATCAAGCTTATATCATGCTAGTCCCCAAGATGTATGAACCTACTATATTGGAAGAATTTAAGCCAATTAGTCTACAAAATACTATTTACAAGATCCCATTGAAGGTGGTGGTGAACCAAATAAAACCTTTCCTTGACAAAGCTATAAGTCCCACTCATAATAATTTTGTTCCTAGTTGCCATATTCTTGATGTGGTGATAACCACCCATGAGGTTATGCATTCCATGCAGAAATGTGGAGAAGTGAAATATTTCAAAGGATTATGATAAATTTAGAAGGGAGTTTCTACTAAAAATCTTAGCTAAACTATGCTTTCAAGTGAGGATAATAAGGTTAATTGAGGTTGGTATCAACTTAGTCCAATTTGCGGTCTTGACCAATGGATCCCTAGGGGAGTTATTTACTTCTATAGGAGGACTTTTCCAATGAGGTTCCTTATGGCCATACTTATTTATTATGGTAGCAAAGGTTTAGGGTAGGAACCTCCTTACAATGGCTACTCAAGGGAAAAATATGGGAGTTAAACCATCTACTTCTCTACCACCAGAGGCTCTACAACAATTTTTTGATGAATTTTATTTACATGGGATGTCATCTATAATGGAATCAAAATCTTGGAAGAATATTTTAAACCAATATGTAGAGGCTTTTGGCCAACACATAAATTATCAAAAGAGAAATTTGTATTTCTTCGGCACATAGATTGGACTTTGGAAATGTATAACAAGGGAACTCAAAAATCAAGTAGCTTCCCTTAATGACATGTAGCTTAGTCTCCACCTTACTATAAAAGAAGTCCATCCTCAATTTTGGAATGTTGTGGTAGAAAGAGTATGAAACTTGTGTTCTGGAAAAGTAAGGTTCTTAGCAATGCTAGGAAACTTCAATTTATTCTTGCTTCTCTACATGTAATTCTAATGTATTTTATATCCATGTTTAATATTTTAGGAAGATTAAAAGATATATTGGAAAAAAATTATAAATAAAATTCTTGTAGTTGGTCAATGAGAAAAAAATGAAGTTGAGTTTGGTGAGTTGGGAAAAGGTGTGTAAGCTAAAAACTCAAGGGCGGTTCAATCCTTAGAAAAATGTGAGACCTAAATAAGGCCCTCACCACTAAGATTGGATGGAGACTATCTAAAAACTCAACTTGATGATGCGTGATAATGAGGGATAAATATATACAAGGAAGGACATTTAACTAATTCTTTTTATACTAGTGACCTCCCAACTAGATCAAGAATCTAGTCGAGCATTGTTAAATATAGAAAGTTCTTAAGAGGTGAGGTGAGATGGAAAATTAGAGATGGGAATATGGTTATTTAAGGGGAGAATATGTGGATTATGGATTCCCCACTTATTTGTACCATGTTTTCCTCTTTAAAGGATCATAGTGTGGCTAACTATGCTCTTAAAGTGGCTAATTATATTGAGAATAGAAAATAGAAAGATTGAATCTTGATAATATCAATCAAATGGAGAGAGTCATACATGAAGATTTGGGGAATCTCCTGAGTGAAATTCACATCCCTTCTTTCCCATATAAAGATATGCTTATTTGGGACATAAATTATTGGGGATATTTTAGTGTGAAATTGGCCTACTATAGTATCGTTGGCTTGGTATATTCTTATATCTACTAGAACATATGGAAAGAATATAATAACTACATTTTTAGAGATAAGTTCTCCCCTCAGAGGTTATTACATGCATAACTATGGATCTTATATGAGAACGTTCTATCAACTAGAAATGGAACACCCCCCCCCCCCTTCCTTAGACGCAACTTGATAAGAAATGGATGGAGAATTGGAATATTTCCCATTTAGTTGAAAAAATGGATAATATTAAGGCTCTATAAAGGAAAGACATGAAATAGAAATCACCTCCAAAAAACTAGTAGAAACTTAACTTTTATGGATCTAGAAGAAATGGCATTGTGACTATAGTGGGTGTTTACGGGATGACCTTGGTAAGCATATCAAGGGTTACGTGGGGAACTATAGTAAGATCTCTAGCAATGTGGAAAATGCCATGGACCTTTTTGGGGCTTTGGAAAGTGTTGTTAGTATGGGTATTCCTAAATTGGTGATAGATGGAGATTCAATTCTTGTTATATAGGCCATAAGAGGGGTTAGAAGGATGAGTTTTCACACAATGACAATAACTAATGATTCACATATGTTGTTGACTAGGTTTGCGGATACCACAAATTAACATGTGTACCATGTAGGAAATCAAGTGGTGGATAAACTAGAAGCATATAGGAATGGAGTCATAAATAATTGTACTTGAGAAAGGGAATGTGATCTTTTAGTAGTGATTTTATTTCTTGTGAAAAAAGAAAAGAATATGTCATCGTGATGACATCTTCAAATTTTTGGAATACGAAAAATTAAGATGAGTTAGAGCCTTTTACAAAAGATGGTCTTATAATGATATGTTTTAGTTGGTCTATATTGTCAATAAGTATGTAATTTATTAACCATTATGATATGAAGGCATGTTCTATACTCAAGGCAAGATATGGAGAGAATTTTTTATAGACCTAGAGTCTGGGAGCTTTTGATTTTTAAAGTAATTTTAAAAATCATTTAGAGAATGGTTACAAAGAAGATGGGAAGTGGCAGGTTGGCAATATAATTTTTTCCACTTTTACATGTGATAAATACAAGTGTTATCACATTATTAAAGGGCTTAATTCTATTGATATTTGGTATCAGTCAAGAGAAAGTGTTATGTTCAGTTTTCTTACCTATGGTTGTAGGGATTACTTAGATATGGGTATGTAAGACTCCTTAGAGAATTTGGAGCTAGAGTTGGGAGCTAAGGAGGCTATGTAGAGTAAGTCTACACATATTGATCCACCAAGGATTGAGCACATTATTAGAAGTAAGAAAATTGAACAAATTCCTTTTTACTTATGTACAAAGTCCTAGACTTACCTATTTAAAAGTGGGTTGATTCCTTTTATGGAATGTGTAGAGGGCCATGACAAGAGGGATTCCAATCAGTTTTTGGATACTTCAAAATATTCAAGGGTTAATGTTAATGGGATCTTGTTTTAAATTACTAAGGAAATCATTTCTATAACCACTGTCCTTTCCCTAGAAGGTAAGAATTGGAGGAAGCAATCAAGGGTTATAGATGAGACTAGCTTTATGAAATTATTTTGGCCTAATGATCCTCCTATTTATTTCCATGTTAAATTTATGTGGGAGAAACTTCCTAAGCCATTGAATGTCATATTCTATGCTATAATGAGGTATATTATGCTTGATGATAGATTCAAGGTTATTAGCACTTTACGAATAGAGAGATTATTTCATTTCCTTAGATTCAATATTATTACCACTATGAAGCCCTAATATTTTTCCTCTTTAGGTTCTATAAGGGTCTTAACCTTCAAATTCAATTTTTTTCCCCATCCCCACCAAAAATAGCTAGTAGCCCACATACCTTATCCCATTTTGGTCAATCTATGGAAAATAATGACCCCTATTCCATTGTGAGGAAGATTAAAATGAAAAAATATAAGGTTCTAGATGTGGATAGTGTTAAAGCCATAGGTAGAAAGAAAACCCCTAGGGAAAGAAAGAGATTAAGAGAGAAGAAACCCTCTACCCCTAGGTCAAGAGTGTTTTCCTACTTTCAATACAACTAAGAATATAGAGAAGAAAATTTGTCCTAGGCCTAAGACAAAAGCTACCATGAGAAATTATTGGGAAAAAGATGAGGAGATTTCTACTAAAGACAGAGGCAAGGATACCACTATGACTAGTCAAGACAACAATATGTCATCCCGATTATTGGACACCTTCAAGGTTGAAGCTAACACCCTAGATTCTAAGGTGAGGTATGAAATGGGAGATTGGGGGATGATCACCTCCCCAATTAGGAACTTGAATATGAAATCTTAGAATAAGGGGACTAGGAATCTTGGATAAAATAAGTAGAAGGACCACAAGGAAGACAAAAATTGGAGGTGAATCTCATTCCCTAGGAATCTATTGGAAAAAATACCCTGTAAAAACATATGATGCCAAACTGAGGCCATCACTACCTTGATTAAGAACAATGTAGACATGGATTATAAGTTTTACCAATTAGAAAATACACTCTACCTCATGTAGGATAATAAGGAGAAGCTCAAAGATGCAAAGGAATTGGAGAATACACACTCCCTATATGGTTTTCTCACTGATAAAAGGCTTTGATTTTCTTTAGAGAATCTAGATAAGATTAAGATGGATAGTTTTCTCCTTGTCCTTTGCCTTTTGTTTTTTGTGTTTTATTATTTGCTATTATTTGTTGCGCCCTTATGGCCTTTTTGGTTAAAAAATACTAGACCACTATTATGCCCATAAATTCAAATTAGGAAAACATTATATGTAATTATCTTAATATGTTAATCTTTGACTGCAGTAGTTATAGATATAAAAGGATGTTAGCTTGGGATTTTTTGATATTAAACAATGGGATAGGTTAGTTTGTTGGTAATGAATTTTGGTTGTATTTTAGCTTAGCTTTTTCTTTGGGCTAGCTCCCATTTTGGCTTCTTTTGAATATATAAAAGATGATTGTTTCTCAATGAACATTACATACTCTATGATGATACTCTACATTAGTTACTATAACAATGTTAGTTTCAATAGTTTAAACTAGATAGAAAATTATACTTATTATAATGTTAAAGTTAGTGGGGGTAGCATAAGTATTATAAAGTTAAATTTTTGACATTTTTGATTAATCTTGTAGGAGCGGAACCTTTATATTTCTCTCAGTTGTCATTATTACAAGTAATTATTTTTATAATTGTTTCTCAGTAAGTCTATTTCTATTATCGGAACAAGTTCCTCTCCATGCTAACTTGATAAAAAAATCCAAAAAACTCACTTTTAATATTCATCATTGTTATCTATAATAGGGGACTATGTTATGTGAACAAAATTATATGCTTTAAAAAAATAGTAACAATGTATAATGCATGTGCAACAAGATGGTTTATTAAAAAAATGACCATTCATCATAAAAAATTCAAAACTATAGCTAGCATGTTAAAAATTGTTAGCATAATTAATACATTACTTATTAATATGAAGTTAGTTCCCTTTTTTTTTTTCAATTATGATTACCTATTATGGAACCAACCTGGTTTAACTTATCTATTCATTTCTCACTTTTATGTTTTTATCACTAGAATACAAAACACTTCATTTAGTATCAAAGCATGGGTATAGATTATGGTGGTTTTGAAAGAAGATAAAACCTACAACATGATTAATAAAGCCATTGCAATCCATGTAAGGATTATAAAATATAGTCTACATAAGTTTTCCTTCCCACATCCTATATTAGAATTTCATATTAGAGTCTCTGTGTGAAGGATTGATGACATTATAGATTGATTATCTCCTAACTATCTATATAATCTCAACATCCTACATTATTATCTCCACAACTACATGTCATCCACAACACATGTGCTCTTTGCCAATAAATCCTAACTACCTTGTGTTGAACAAAGCTTTGGGAACATAGTCCATGTAACATAGTTTACTGGAACATGCATCCCATCCAATTTATCTCTAGGCCCCTTCAATAGACAAAACAAAAAATTTCAAGTCAATGTTTGTATTTCTATAGCTATAAAACAACTATCACATTAATAATTTTTATGAAATGCAAAAAAGCGTACAAAAATCAATGCCATTTTGAATATTTACCATTCAAAAATTATATTGTTTGTTAAATTTAATGAAAGAAATATAATGATGATAAGATAAAGTAAATCTTCAATATCTTAATTTATAAATGACACTTTTAGCAAGATTCACTAATTGACTAATCTAAATATCAAACCAAGATACCATCAGACGATTATAAGGAACACCATAATGTTTAGAGTTTAATGACCTTCCTTATAGGATCTCAAGACACCAAATCAACCAATATAAATGGGGCAAAAATATTTTAGGATTTCTTTTCCACCCTACCACAAAGATGTTAAGCTTCCCCAAAATATTTCCCAACATGGAAGATATCCAAGCCAACATCTAAGAAGGAAAATATAAGAGTGGTGAAATTTTCAAGTGAGTTTAGATATACAAAGTGATAATATTTATCATAGTTTTATTGAAAATGATTGATCTACATAGGAAATACAAAACCCTTTCCAATAGTACTAAACCTATCAAGTTCATAGTTCTTATTCAAATAAAATAGGCAAAGAAAGTTCAAGAACTTCAACTATACATATATATTGGAGTAGTAAATTCATCACACTTCACAAATAATCATAACATACATTATTTCTCAAATTTCCTATTTAACAATAACAAGAGAAAATAAAGATTTTCTACTTAGACATATTTATTTCATAAGCATGGAGAAACTAAAATGGGAGGAAGTAAAACCATGTTTTCCAAAACATTAGTATGAGTCCATTCAAACCTTAAATAATGTTTCCATATTCCCCCAACATGAACTCATAATAGAAAATTAAATTAAATTAGTGCACACATAACATTGAACTGTTAATCACATACAAAATAGAAGAAATTGAAGTTGTTATATATCTTCAAAATATAGATGAACTAAGAATATCTACTTGTGGTAATGTGATTAATTCTATTGAGCATTACCAAGTAATGGAGAGAAAGATATAAAATTATATAGGACATGGTAGTATCCTTATATCCTCCATTTTCTAGTTCAATTTGGAACCATAGTTTCATTCCACTAATAGAGTCATGAATGTTGTTCTACTAGAGTTGGTGCTTTTTTATTGAGATTAAAAGAGAATTTCATATGAAAATTTGGATAGCAGATCCTTGATTTTGTATTGAATGGAGTTGGATTAGATGCAATAAAGGGCTTCCTATTAGACTATTGAATTTGTAACTATTGATAACACACTTAAAAGTTTTCCTGGGGGGGGGTTTCAAGAGGTTTTCCCTCTTTATCCCCTTTATGAGACATTGCATCAGATATATTATTCACTTGCATTTTTTATATGGGTACCTAGAATGGTCTAGTAGTCATGTCACATCTTGTATTGTTATCTATAGGATCTAAATTGTAAGGTTAAGTGTATTCCCCTAATTTTCACTTAAGGGGACCATTGGTCTAATTGAATATTACTAATTACATTTTACTTAAGTTTACTTGGGATAACACATTTTCATATTAGTTATCATGTAGACACATAGAAGTTTGTATTTTATTTGAGCACATGTTGTCTTACACCTCCCTTTGTGTGATATATATATATATATATATATATATATATATTCTTATCCTCTCACTATCACACATACTTTAATGTACAATAGAGGATAATCCACCTTTAATGGATATGTGCTCAATTTTTATGCTCATCACTTGCATTACTCGTAGTTATCTTGTATCGCCTATATATTTAGGCACTTCCACATGTATTGTATCTAAATATTGAAGGAATGAGAATTGTACTCTTTTATCATTATTGAATAAATCTATTGATCATTATTTTTTATCGCTCTTGAGCTTCTATATTTTGGTGTTTCATTCACTACCTTAGGAAAAATCTTACACTTAGGATATCTAGCTTCTTCTTTATCTTCTACAAGTTATACTTAAGATTAATCCTCACTTTCATGTCCTTACCTAATATTAGATCCTCTTACAATGTGTTTATTTTACTTGGAGGGCTCTAAGACCTTATTTTGTCATGCCCACAAGTCTTTCATAATGGTTCCTTCATACGGGCAATTTCGATACTTACATGTAAAACCCACAACCACAATTTTGGTGCAAACTGTATCATGCTCAATAATCTCTACAGACCCAAAATATATTTTTTTTTATATGACTTGATGAAGAGTACTCCCTTATAAAAAAAATAACACAAATAAAATAAGTAAAATTTTCAAAAGTCAAATAATTCCAACAACATGTATTATCTTTTATAAAATGTCATTAATTTATTCAAATATGTAACATGCTATAGCCACATTGGCATTTTTTAAAGACTAATCTTCAAGTAAGAGTCATTATGTACATTATCAAAACTCCCTAGAGAAAACTAAATATTTTTTTCCATATTAAGAAGTTTAACTACTCTAGAAGGTTCTAGATGTTGAGACTTGTTATATAATTATTATTATTTAATTTTCTTACATTTTAATATGTTGAGAATATACCCCAAATGGTTTTGAAAGTGAAAGGCAATTTTGAAGGGATTTTAATTTTCTTCCCAAAGTATTATGAATTTTGAAGGCCATGCATGGTGACTTATTGATCCAATGGGATATTGTAACCACTTTCACGAAAGATAAAAAAAATATTGAAAATAACTACTTAGCCAATGTTTGGACCCCTTTTTGGGGCCCTAAAGCCTTAAAATTTGAGTTCAATTTTTTTACCAACCCTTCAAACCAAAGATTTAATATCTTCAAAACTAGACTTGACTTACAATGAATCTTTACAAGTCAAATTATATAACCAAAGTCAATATCCAAGGAATTAATTGGAAATATATATGCAGAAATAAATAACTTAGTAATAATATTAAATTTTTAAAAACTAGTAATGCTATGAAAGGATAGACCTTATTGAGAAATTAGATAATATTTTTGGGTGACACAAAATTACTCTTACACTTGGGATGGTACTACATCATGACTTGTATAGTGTCTCTTTCCAATAAACACATCCTCAAAGAGTCAAATAATTATGTGAATAGATTGAGTATCCTTGGTCCTTTCATTAGGTCTATCTAATCATTGACCTTAATATATTATATTTGTATTAAATAATCTTCTTGTCATTCTACACAATGAAGTCTTGCACATTGGCTAAAGTTTAGGGTACCCCCATATCTTTAATGGTATTTTATTTTATTCTTTACAACCATTATACATAGGAAATTCCTAAATTTCTTGCCAAGATATCTACCTCATTTTAATAAATTATATTTTTAATTTCTATTTTTTTTTTTTTTACTTTCTACTTATTGTTTATGAAAAAAAAAATTGGTTCAAAGATCTTATGTAAAATAATATTTGAAAAAATATGTGATACCATCTGGAATGATAAGATTTATTCAGAAATCTATATTAATGGAAACCAAGCTAGCTATTTTGGGGCTATAGATCAATTTGACCGCATTCTATCTTCAAAATTCATAAATGTTTAGACCAAAAATATTGTTATAAGTAGATGGGATTATTTCATAGTATTTACAAGGAATATTATAGTGACTACTTAAGCTATTTGTTGATGGTGTATCTCTTTTTCAAATCTTTAAAGTCTACTATAGGGATGAATCCAAATGACTCTTGTTACAAAGGGAGAAAAATATCATGTTTCTAAATATATTCAATAGTAAAGATCTTGCAGGATAATGGAAGCAAGTGATATGATACTTATGGAGTACCACTTTAAATTATGTGTTTGGATGCTTGTACTCTCAATTAATTCCAATCCTTCAAACTTTTTTAGATGGGGAAAATGATTCATTTATTGTTTTCTTTTTATTCGATGACCAATAATAGGGTTAAGTTATGGCATGCCTTTCATTTGTGACTTATTCATAGTTTGAACAATTTTAACATATCCATTTCCATTTTTTTCACAACCTTTATACCCCTAAAAACTCCACTCTCATTACTTTGATATTTATCAAAGAGTTCAAAGTGGCTTTATCATAAAAAATTTCCATGCTTCTTTTTTATCACCAGAGTTACTTGGAATAATCATATAATAACTAAGAAGAAAAAGGACATGGTCAAAGATGAGAATACCATTTTTTTAAATATCATTGATACTTAAAAATACTCTTATATCTCCCTAAATGATAAAAAAAATTGGAATAAAACTTCTTTTCTTACCGTTTCCACCTTTCCTCTCTTCCCTTCTATAATCTAATAGAAGATTTAGTTACTTGAGGTTCTAGAAAAAAGTTTAGTTTTCTTATGTAGCTTATAAAAATGTATAATGAGATTATTATATTCATGCCATCCCAATTATATACAACTAAAAAATCCAATGGGCTTGAGCCTTAAAACAAGAGATGGCCCCCATATTAACTTTAGATGGTTCACAATGAAAGGGTTTGGATTGCAATAGGTAACATTTCTTATAGATTTAATAATTGGTATAGTATTAATATTTATATATTTGACACTCTATGATTTAGAGAACTTTGTGGTGGGGAACAAACAATTAGGAATATTTAAGAACAAAAAATTTGAAGAGTTTTTGTATTTTAGGAAAAATGTGATGAGTGTAAGCTTTGTCTCCCTTAAGATCTACAAAGATTAAATAGATCATATGTGTGTCAACTGGAAACATAAAAGAGTTGGCATAATTAGCATTTAAGTTTTCTTTGGAGGCTTTATATTGTGTAGCTAGACCAAGGAAAATAGATGAAAATGATCCTTTGTAAATTTTCTAAAGGAGCTTAAATAGTAATCATCTAGGTTATTATGAACCCATTTCTTTAGTTGGATCTTTTTTCTAGGGATGGATATTATTCATGTTTATTTTATTTTTCTCACATTTTGGTTCTATTTAGGTTTCTAGTTTTTTTTTTACTAGTCTTTCTCCTTGTGAGTCACTATCCAAATTTCAATTAGTTGCTTTGTATGTTCTTGAAGCCTCTCCTAGTTTGCCTATTCATAAGATGATTTCCTCAAGTTTTCTACATACCACCTTTCCTTATCCATTTTTTTTTTGGATATTTTATATGGGAAAATATTTAAATCTCTTACTTTAGAGTTTCTTTTGCTTTCATAAAATATTAAATATTTTCCTAACTCTCTTACTATGACATATTAATTTTGAGTACTTCAAAAATACAAAAATGAATTTATTAGTTGTAAAATCTATTATGAACAAAAAATTAAATTTTCATTTTGAAGATCCATTTTTTATTATTACCAAAATAATTAATCTATTAATATGGATAATATGTAAATTTATTTCATCCTATGAACACCAATGACTCTCTTTTGAATTACAATCAATCATTGTAGGTTTGCTTTCTTTGAAAATGTCTTTTTTTTCATCTTTGTAATCAAATATTTGCACCATACTATCAATCAAATAAATCATCCTATTATAATTATAAATTTCTTCCAAAAAATTCCCAAATAATCCAAAGTGTATACCAATGTCATCCTTACTACCCCTTATCATTCTATATTTCCATAAGTACATTACCTTTTCTCAATTTCTTATTGAAAAGGAAAAAGACTACCAGCCTTACATACTCTAGTGCAAATCATTACCCAATTAATAACTTTTTTACTAATAGCTCCAATAAATATAGGCTATAGAAAACTACTTTGTTACTAATTGGTCTATAAATAAGTTTTCTAAATAAGGATTAGTTTTTAATCAGTAAAAGGAAATGTATATATTTTATTAATATTGAAATATTTACAAATCCCTGTTCAAGTGAAGGGACCAAGGGAAAAAGAATAGGGTAAAGAAAACTCCTAATATTTCTTGTAGCTAAAGTCATGTATACTTAAAGATTCCCTATAGGGCTTAAGAGATGGAATTTCCTTAGATTATAGAGATAGCAATAAACCCACATAATTACATAATGATTGTAGAAAAGAGCTATATAACTCATATTTGATACATAACATAAGAAGGATGACATGATGAGATTTAGTGCAGATGGAGAATGTAGAGGTAGAAGATAGGAGCCAAAGGTTTTCTGGAGATGAACTTACAATAAAAAGGAGAGACAACCTACAAGGAGAGTCAAAGAAACCATCTAAACCCAAGCAATATTGTGAGAAACCCAAAAGAAATCCAACATCCTGCAAAAATTTGGTAGTAAGGAGAAACCAAACCATAGTAGCACCCAAAGAGGGGTCTTAAAGAGAAAGAACCCAGTTTAGCTCAAACAAGACCATGACTGAAGCCATGATTGACCAAAAAACCCAACTGAAGCTAAGGACGATAGTCAGATTAAAGAATCCCATCAATCCATAACTGAAGTAATCAAGAACTCTCTAGAATGAAGAATAATTGATTGCAATCTAGTTAAGTAAATAATAGAGAGAAACAAAAAATCCACCTTGACTTTGCAGTCAAACGATCAACTACATTAAACTAGAGTTAGTAAACATATAAAACATTAAATTAGAGAGTGTAATTAAAATATAGAGATAATAGAAATTTACTATTGTAAATATTAAACAAAATTTTAGATCTATCGAAGGTTTCTTATGCCATCTATATATTTTAAGCAAAGCCAAAGTAAGACGACACCCAACTTATTTCATATTACTTTTTATTTACACAAATAAGTCTTTTTGAGGAGTTCCATAATTTAAAACTTTATTTAGCTCTAAAGGCATCTTGGAGGTCTTCCACGACTGCCTACATGGATGTATTATGCAAAATATCCTCCTCCTCAAATTATGCTTCCAGATAATTATCCTTCACGAGGTCAAAGATTGAGCAAAAATGAAGGAGGAAGCATAAATTCGTCCTATAAACAAACCTTACTACTTAGAAGTCTTCTAGGCCTTCTGCAAAGATAATTGGGTAAGTCCAGTAATGCTCACACTTTACATAGAGAATATTATAATTTTCTACCTAGGGGATAATTAAATCATCCCTAATATTAAGGAGGATAGAGTCAAAGTCTCCAAGAAGAGCCTCAACAAAAATTTCCTAGAAAAGACTTCCAATAACCTCATGGTCTAAATAGAAATGACAGGAGATGGCAATAAACATGGAAACATTATCCAAGTTAGTTTGGTACCTTTTAAGGTAGTTAATGAATTGGGGTCCAAGGTAGTAAAGGATATCCCTCGATACCACTCTATTCTATATCTTGACAAACTGCATAATTCTCTCAATCATTACAGGTTTATCAAAGGCCGTGAGATGAGATAAGAACAAAATCTTCAGAGGGGTACCCATGTTGTTAATAACAAGAATGAACAAAAAACATCCTCAAAAAATAGGCATAAAAAGTTCCATCCAACCTGACAAAGAGTATGATCATTAAACACATGAGTATTGGGTAGAGGGCATTCTTGTGAAAGACACAAAAGAAATAGGAATAAATGGAGTTAACGACCAATTGGTACATAAGATAAATGTCACCTCTAGAAGGTAAAAGGCTTAAAGAAAATAAATATTAAAATAAAATAGTTAAGAGATTAATGATTACTATAGCAATATAATAAAGATGGATGCCAACGTGGTTAAAACATGGTTTCATTTCTACCATCAACCCCTTCATTGGCAAGTTTATTTGCCACCTCATTCCTTTCACGGTATATGTGGTTAACGGTAGTGTTTAATGCTTGAGAAAAAGTCAAGGGCCCTAGATAGGAGAGAGTTTAACCTCCAATTAGGGGTTGACTTATTTTTAAAAGAATTAACCACAATAGAAGAACCCCCTCTATTATAACATAACAAAGATTCATTTTTTGATAGGGCCATAACCCTTCAATTAGAGCTTTGAATTTTGCTTCATTACTGGTAATCCTGATAATGGGTTTTATACATTTGGCCAATACATTACCTTTATGATTGGATATAAATAAACCAATCCCAATCATTCTAGGGTATCCACGAGATACCCCATAAAAATTTAGTCTGACCCAGTTTTCTGTAGCAAGGTCTATTCAAATTGATCTCTACTTAATTTATTCACCATAACGCCTTGACCTAGAAAGGATGGAAGTTTTAAACTTGGGCATGAAAATCTTATTGATGAGTCTCAGATTCACATAGATTTTTAAGTTTTAATTTTTTTAAGATTTTACAATTAATTGTTTTGATAATAAGAAATTTTATTTTAAGAGTGAGTTTCTCCCAACTCATACTAGAATTTTTGAATATCCTTCTGTTATGTTCCTTCCATAGTTCCCAAATATTGATGGATGGAGAAATAGTCTAGAGACTATAAAAAATCTTCCCAGAGTACAAATTTGGCCAAGACAACATCAACTTGAAGACTAAACTAGGTAGGGCTATCTTATAGTGCAATTTCCTATAGATCCAATACCATATATTGGAGGCATATGAGCACAAGAGGAAAATATGGTCCATTTTTTCCTTTGTAAAATAGAAAAGAGAGCATCATGTATGCCCTATGAATCAAAATTTCCTAATTCTATCAGCTATCAAGATACTATTCTAAAGACAAACCCAAGATAAGGCTCCTTCTATACGAAGACATAAAACATCCCAACATAGAGAGTAGGAAAGCTCTACCTTTAGGTGCAACATAAGAGAAGAGAGGTAGGAATATCCATCCTTGGTATTATATTCCCCTATTTTAGATCCATCCCAAATGAGAATATCTTCTTGGCTTAAGAAAGAGAAAATTCTCAGCTCCATTATGTACCTGAGTCCAACCTCTTCATCCTTAGGCAACCGATAGGTGGAAAGAGATTTCCATTTCTAGCCCTACGGGGATCCCTTATCCAATTTCACATAGTTAATAAGGTAGGAATCTGTTGTGGTTTCCAAAACACACACCCCATTCCTTACTAGGAATGGGGACCCCCTACTTTTTTCAACTCCTGGACTCAAGTTTGAGAGTTAGGGGAAGAAAGTTTTGTCAGAGTTAGAATTTTAGAGTCAAAATTCAGAAAAATTTAAAAAAATAGAAATTGAAAAAAACTAAAAAATTGGAAAATTTGAAAAAACATTAAAATAAATAAATAAATAATTTTAAAAAAATTATAAAAAGTAAAAAATAAAAAAAAATACTGTGTGTGCGTGCCACAAAGGTCGTGTGCACCCAAAGTGCATGCACACCACCAAGGCCACGCACGCCCAAAGTGCACACATGCCAAAGGGCCGTGCATGCCCCACCAAGGGCAGTGCGTGCGCCCAACTGTCGTGCGTGGCACCACAAAGGGCACATGTGCGTGCCAAAGTGCACTATGCACTGTGTAGCACAAAGGACCGTGCATGTGCCGAAGCATCTCGCACTGTGCAACCATTCATACATGCATGGTAAATTGTACCATGCATTCCATCTCGCACTATGCACCTTATCCACACCTTGCCACAGTGCATTTGGACATGCACACCACCAAGCTCATCCCACATGCGTGTTGCCCCTCCCATTCACCTCTGATTTTGTTTGAGTAACTAGTATTTTGTCTTTTATTTCCAATGCAAATAGGGTGGGTATTAATTAAGTATTTTTCATCTCTATGGACTAATCTGTGCTTCTTTGTGTAGGTAAAATGACATCCTCAACTTGTCGGGGTCATAACTTTTGACTCAGAGCTCGAAATTAAGAACTATTTACACCTTTGGAAAGAAGAACTAAAGATTTAATTTTAGTCCCTAAAATAGCAAGCCTTTGGCTACCCAATTTTAGGGAATGACGAAGGTCTCAACTTGAAATTTTGTGTAGAAGACCTCTAAAAAAGCCATTTAAAACTGCCTAGAAAATCTTGTGAAGAACTTGTAAAAAATATGAAAAAGTTTCAAAAATTTGATCATTTTGGATAGTCTAGATCACTTGGTTTCTTTCCAAGAAGGATAGAGCAATTGGAGAGAAGAAAATGGTTGAAGATATAGAGGTCAAACACATGAAGTGGAATGGGTTCCTCATCTTATGCAACTATTAATGACAAGATTCAACGCAGGTGACTTAGGATTTTAGATTGAACAAGTGGAAGCAGTGCAAGTTTATGAAAGTGATTGGCTATAAAGAGAGTATAAATCATCAAAAAGGGACAAAGAATGTATAGTGCCCAAGACAACATCAAATTGAAGACTAAATTAGGTAGGGCTATCTTATAGTGCAATTTCCTACAGATCCAATGCCATATATTGGAGGCATATGAGCACAAGAGGAAAAGATGGTCCATGTTTTCCTTTGCAAAATAGAAAAGAGAGCATCATGTAGGTCCTATGAATCCAAATTTCCTAATTCTATCAGCTATCAAGATACTATTCTAAAGACAAACCCAAGATAAGGCTCCTTCTTTAGGAAGACATAAAGCATCCCAACATAGACAGTAGGGAAACTTTACCTTTAGGTGAAACTTAAGAGAAGAGAGGTAGGAATATCCATCATTGGTATTATATCCCGTTATTTTAGATCCATCCCTAATGAGAATATCTTTTTGGCTTAAGAAAGAGAAATTTCTCAGCTCCAATATGTACCTGAGTCCAACCTCCTCATCCTTAGGCAACCGATAGGTGGAAAGAGATTTCCATTTCTAGCCCTTGGGGGATCCCTTATCGAAGTTCACATAGTTAATAAGGTAGGGGCCTGTTGTGGTGTCCACAACACATGCACCATTCCTTACTAGGAATAGGGACCCCCTACTTTTTTTAACTCTTGTACTCACAATTCGAGAGTTAGGGGAAGAAAGTTTTGTTAGAGTTAGAACTTTAGAGTCAAAAATTAGAAATTGAAATAAACCCAAAAAAATGGAAAATTTGAAAAAACATGGAAATAAATAATTTTTTTAAAATTTTTTTTTTATAAAGAGTAAAAAATAAAAAAAAATACTGTGCGTGCATGCCACAAAGGGCCACGTGCATCCAAAGTGCATGCGTGCCACTAGGGGCCACACATGCCCAAAGTTCGCACATGCCAAAGGGCCGCACGCATCCCACCAAGGGTAGTGCGTGCTCCCAAGCACCTTGCATGACACCACAAAGGGCCACGCATGCATGCCAAAGTGCAATGTGCACCGTGCAGCATAAGGACCGTGCACACACCAAAGTGTCTCGCACCATGCAACCATTCGCATGTGCATGCTAAATTTCACCATGCACGCCATCTTGTGTTGTGAACCTTATCCACACCTCACCATAGCGCATTTGGTCACGCGCACCACCAAGCTCATTCCGCGTGCGTGGCGCCCCTCCCATTCACCTCCAATTTTGTTTGAGTAACTAGTATTTTGTCTTTTTGTTCCATTGTCATTAGGGTGCATATTAATTAAGTATTTTTCATCTCTATGGACTAATCTGTGCTTCTTTGTGTAGGTAAAATGACATCCTCAACTTTTCAGGGTCATAACTTCTGACTTGGAGCTCAGAATTAAGAACTATTTACTCCATTGGAAAGAAGGACTGAAGATCTAATTTTAGTCCCTAAAATAGTAAGCCTGTTGCTGCCCGGTTTTAGGGACTAACAAAGGTCTCAACTTGAAATTTTGAGTAGAAGACCTCTGAAAAACCCATTTAAAAATGCTTGAAAAATCTTGTGAAAAAAACTTGTAAAAAATATGAAAAAGTTTCAAACATTTGATCATTTTGGATAGTCTAGATCACTTGGTTTCTCGTTAGGAAGGATAGGGCAGTGGGAGAGAAGACAATGGTTGAAGATACAGAGGTCAGACACATGAAGTGGAATAGGTTCCTCATCTTATGCAACTAATAATGACAAGATTCAACCCAAGTGACTTAGGATTTTAGATTGAACAAGTGGAACGAGTGCAAGTTTATGAAAGTGAATGGCTATGAAGAGGGTATAAATCATCAAAAAGGGGCAAAGAATGTATACAAAAAGTGATCTAAAACCCCATTTGAGCAAAACTCAAAAATCATTTTTAAAATTGAGAACTTTGATTTTTTGACGAATTGAGCTTTTGAGGTTTGTAACTTTGCAAGTGCATAGGTGCATAGGTCCATAGCTCCATAGGTCTACAGCTTCACAATTTCGAAGTGCGCTAATAGTTAACTATTAGTTCCAAAAATAGCACCTTCCATGGATCGAGAATGCATTCTAATGGTAGTTAACTTTGACACATGCCTAGTGAAGGACCAACTTCTATTTTTGGTGCTTCCATACACTTTCACTTTGACTAAAGGCTTCCTCCTACTTTCTCTCTCATGCTTTGTTAGTTTTTGGCATGTAAAGGGCTCATGATTCCAATTAATGAATATTAAATGGATGGAGTCCCTCTTAGAACCAATTTATAGTTAGTTTGTATATAATTAGTTTGTTTTATTAGTTAAAAGAAATTTACTCTATGAAAGGTATCTCTCACTCTCAACACAAATTGAGGAGACAATTTCCTTTAAATACCCCATTGTAATATGTAATCAAGGCTACCGTTATTATGCAATAAAATCATACTTTTGGTGCTCGCATTTGGAGTGTAGTTATTCTTGCTTGAATGTGTCATTGTTTTGTGAATTTTATTCATGAGATTGTGATTGAGCCAAAGGTTTATTTTGTTGTTTATAGTTGTGCGATCTTTTAGTTTTGGTGTTTGCTACAGATATAGGAATTCCACTGATGTAATGAACTCGAGAAGAGATTGCTCGATTGTGTCTACATAGCTTTTTGTCTCGCATGAGCACACTTTCTGTGGCCTTGCAATTTGATGAAGAGTGAAACATCATTCGATTTGTTAAAGATTCTCATCGATGATTGCATCAATGGATTCTAGGAAGCATTGCTCCTATTTTCATTGGTTTCCTACCAATTTTTTTGAATGTTTAACTCATAGCATGTTGTGCTATGTAGCTTATGTCCATTTAGGAATTTCAATTTCAAGTCATTTGATTTCATGTTATTTTCTTTCAATTTTTTTATTTACTTTACTAACCCCCTATTAGAATAGGACCTCATAGTAGCTGCATTGATAGAATTGCATTAATTGAAAAATAGAAAAATACAAAAAATATTGTTCTTTTGGTGTGATATTTTTGAGATAGAAAATAGATTTACTTTGATTCCGAGATAAAAGAGTTTTTAGAACCAGTAAAGGCCTCCTTTTGAACACTCACATTTATCTTCTACCAAGCAAATTTTGGTACATCACAAGACAAATACTGAACCTTGGAGCAGATCCTTAAAAAGATTTTCTTTTCAAGAGAGGAATTACGCAATGGATTCCTGCCATTGACCTCGTGCAAAATGAATGCCTAATAGGACGTAGACTGGCTTCATGGATAGATCTTGAGGTTTGAAAATTGAAGAGTTTACATAAAATTGGGAAGCCTTCCCAAGAGTCTATATAGAATCTTACCTAGTCACATTTATGAATTTTCCAAGTCACTTTGTTAGAGATGATTGCCCTACATGAGAGAAGGAATTTACAAAATTTGGATCAACTTGAGGGGATTTTCTTTCTAAGAACACTAGGGTGTCATTAGGGTTCAAATATTTATTCAAAATAATTCTCACCCATCTTAAATTGGGGTAATCTAACATTTTCCATCCTAATTTCTCCCCCAAGACCATAGCTTGATCTTTAAAAAAAATTGTACCCAAGCCCCCTTCCTATCTAGGTCTACAGGGGCATATTTCTTCTTATCTTTAGAGCCCTACCAAAGGTAATCCCTAAGAACCTTTTTAAGACAATCCCTCTAAAAGGCTGGTAGCTCTAGGATCGATAGTTGGTAAATGGGAATGATAGAGAGAGAAGATTTAAGCACAATGATTGTTCCTACAAGTGATAAGAATTTAACTTTCAATGTTTTTATTCTGGTCTCATGTTAGAGACCAGGGCATCCTAGCTATGAGTACTTTTCTTTTCTATTTCTAAAAGAACTCCTAAGTATTTATAAGGGAAGGCCTCTCGTCCAATGCTCAAAATCTTCATGATCCCCTATTCCTAGGCATGACAAGTATTAAAGAAGAAAATATCTAATTTTTTCATATTAATATCCTAACCCAAAGCCTTCAAGTAAGATTGGATGATTACTTTAAGAGTATTGGCTTCTTTGAAGGATGTCTCTCCATACAAAATGGTGTCATGAACAAACTATTGGTGAGTCATTGCTTCCAAATGCTATGAAATAAAAATTCCCTTAAAGGAATGATTAAGCTTGAAATTGTTAACCATTCTTCCTTGAGCTTCAAAAATGATAATCAAAAGAAAACATAAGATTGGAACCCATTTTTTAAGGCCCCTAGATGATGAGAAGAAGCCCTCTAGAGTTCCATTTATCAAGACCAAAATTTTGGGAGTTGAAAAATATTAAAAAATTAGATTTATCCATCACTTTGAAAAGCCAAAGGAAGAGAAGCATCTACAAACAAATCACCAATCCTTTTTATCATAAGCTTTTCTTATGTCCAATTCAATCATCATGCTAAGTATATTATTCTTATAAAATGTATTAATAACTTTCTAAGCTATTATTGTACCATTATAGATAGATGACACAGTGCAAAGCAGGAGAATCTCCAAAGGATATGTCCAAACCCCCAAAAAATAACTACATAGTGGAAATAAAACAATAAACAATAATAATGCAACATCTGATACCAAATAAAAAACTCTTTATTCATAAAAATAAATGATTACAAGCTATATTCTCAGTTGTAAAGCTTTCTAGGTTAGGGCCAAATACAAATAATAATTATAATATCAGTTCTACAATATCCCAAGATCAACCTTATAATCACAATCCCAGCTAGTCTAGAACCTCAACAAGATAAAAACACCAAGAAGAACCCACACTTGTACCCTTAGGTCCACCAAGAAATCCTCTAGTTCTCAAGTCCTTGCTATGAGCCCTTCAAAGTTTGTATCCTCTTAAACAAAATGGATCCCCTAATCATTCCCAAAGACTCCACAAAACTCCTTACTTATACCCAACTAAGCCGCAAGTTGTCCTAGTTTATTACAAATTAAATTAAATTAAACGTCTCACATTAAATATATGTTTAAAAACAAGTTTTCTAGAACATGAATTAAATACCCATAAAGAAATTAAATTCTCAAAAGTCAGCTTACAAAAAACCTGACACAAACAAAAACCAAGACCAAGCTAAGTGTCAGAAAAACCAAGCCAAGCACTAGTAAATTCCCATATATCTCTGAGTTGCAAGACCTTACCAAGAATAAAGACCTTGTCGAGCACCACAGTGTATGCCGAGCTCCCAAAACATGTTGAGCATCATAGAGCATGTTGAGCTCCATAGTGTATGTCGAGTTCCTAGAGTATGCTAAGCTCCCATGCATAAACTATGCCCAACAATGACCGAGCACCACTTCTTTGGTGACTAAGTCCATAACCACAAACCAAAACTCCACCAACTTGTAGGATTGCAAGAAAGCCTAGGATGCTCTTGCATCTAACACCCTAGGTTTGAAAAGATATTCTAGAAGCCAGAGGAACATCTTTTGGGATTCCACACATAAATCCCAAATTGGTTCTTCACATACAGATCCTCCAAGTCTTCGAATTGCACATTCTTTCCCTTGTTCCTAGGGCTGCTACAGGTCTACTTTCCATGCTAATCTCCAGCCTTCTCAAAATCTGCCAACTTGACTCAGTTGCCAATACTCAAGTTCCTCCTACTAAGCTCTTCTTTCTATAAAGAAATTACTTAAAACTTCTTTCCACCTTTCTCAATAGTAAACACATTCTTTACATAATCATGCATTGCCCTACAATCATATTGCCAAGGTCTACCGAGTAACACATGATAAATGTTCATGTATACAATATCACACAAAACTTGATCCTTATAATGTCTAATTAGGAAATCAACAAGGCATTACTCCCTTACTTCCAAAGAATTCTCACCTTGTAACAAGCCAATCCTATAAGGATAAGGGTGTCTCACTCTCTTCAAACCAATTTTTTGAACCATCACCTTAGCAACAAGGTTATTAGTACTACCACTATTCATAATCACCTTGTAGACTTTACCACCAAAATTACAACAAGCCTTGAAAAAACTAGTCCATTGACAAGAATCCAATGTCCTTTGACCTACCAGTACTCTCCAAGCTAGAAAAATCTCACCTTTCTCAGGCTAATTGTCTTGGATTGTAACCTCATTTACAATAGTTGTTATCCTAACATGTAGAAATTCAAAAGATATATGTCCTTCTTGACCACATTTGAAAAAATTACCTCTAAACCCACCTTTTCCTATCCTCTTTTCTTATCAACAAGTTTTTGTTCACTTTCTAAACTTGGTTTAGCTTGTGTTGAGCTATCCTACTTCTCCTTCCCTCTAGCATTACCTTAACTTTTACTTTTTAACTTATCTTCTTCCTTCAGAGCATACTAATAAGAATCCTTAATTGAAGAAATATTCAGTATACCAACCTCATACTGAATATTGAATCTCAAATCATTAATGTATTGAGCTACCATTTCCTTTGATAATTCTCTATGACCAAACAGAATAGTCAACTTGTAGAACTCCTCAGTATAATCTTTCATAGTCATATCTTTCTATTTCAGCTTTTGCAATCCCTTAAAAAATTTAAGTTCATAATCAGTAGGAATGAATTATCATTTAACTTAGTCACCATCAACCTCCACCTAGTGATCTTCATTTCACCTTTTTCTTCTTTGTCTGTTTGCAGTTCTTTCCAACAAAGAGTAGCATGCCAATTCATAGTTTGTGCCAACCTCACTCTGATTCTATCCTAAATATCCTCAAACTCAAAGTATTTTTCCAATTCACTAATCCAATCAATCAGGTCTTCACAAGTCAAAGTACTTGAGAAATTAGAAACCCTCATCTTATGCTTCAGCTTCAACTAAGATCCAAGTCTAGCAAATTGACTAGCCTTAGTTCCAATAGGTCTCTCCACACAATTATTTATGTCCTAGCAACTAGATTTAGAAACTTTGAAGTCTTAAAAAAATCTTTATAACTACCTTTGATAGCCACATGCCTGAGTAAACCACCTAAAGCACTCACAATTTCAAGAATCATGTCACTCTTCATCAATGCAATCTCAGATATGATTTTTCCTCTAATTTCTTTTGAGATCCTTTCTTCCATTGCATCACTGAGATCATCGATTTCCCTATCATCCAATCTTCTTTAAGGCATCTTCAAAAATTTCACAAACCCTAAGAAATAGATCCACAAATCCAGAAGATCAACCAGCTCCACAAGATCAAACTCCTCTAACTGAATATCCTAGTGCAAACTGTCTCAACTTCAGTGATCTGTAGCCAAACTCATGAAAAACCTTCACTCTAATACCACTTGATGCAGTTCAAGGGAGGAGAATCTCCAAATAAGATGTCCAAACCCCTAGAAAATAACCACAAGTAACAATAATGTAAGATCTGATACCAAATCACAAATCTTTATTCATAAAAATAAGCGATTACATGTAGTATTATGAATTGTAAGGCCTTCCAGGTTACGGCCAAATATAAACAACAATTACAATATCAATTCTTGAAGATCCCAAGATCCAACTTACAATCACAATCTCAGCTAGCCCAGATCCACAACTAGATAAGAACACCAAGAATAATCCACACCTGTACCTTTAGGTCCACCAAGATATCATCTATTTCTCAAGCCACAACTACTAGCCCTTTAAATTTTGCATCGTCTTAAACAAGATGGATCACCTAATCACACCTAAAGACTCCACAAAACCCCTTACTTGTACCCAACTAAGCCACAACTTGGCCTAGTTGATTATGAATTAAAATTAAATCCCTCACATTAAATACATGTTGAGCCACAAGTTAGCTGCAACACAAATTAAATACCCATACAAAAATTAAATTCTCAAGAGTTGTCTCAAAGACAAATTCGCACCAACAGAAAGGAAGACCAAGCCAAGCATCAGCAAAATAAAGTCAAGCATCTATAAATTCCCAGGTATCACCGAGATCCAAGACCTTGTTGAGCACCATAATGCATGCCGAGCATCATAGGGTATGTTGAGCTCCATGGTATATGCCAAGCTCTCCAGCATAAACTATGCCTAATAGTGACCAAGCACCACTTCTTTGGTGATCGAGTCCACAACCACAAACCAAAACTCCTCCAATATGTAGGATTGTAAGAAATCCTAGGATTCTCTTGCATCAATAGATTTTCCAGGAACAAACCTCGATTGAGCTACATTAATCAAAGTGAGCAGGAGACTATTTAGGTGATTAGCCAAAGTTTTAGATAATAAATTATAAAGTGTATTGCAAAGTGAAATAGGCTAAAAATCCTTAAAGCTCTCTAGGGTAGCTTTTTTAGGAATCAACGCAAGGAATGTATGATTAACTCCTTTCAAAAGGCCACTAGAGGCTCTAAACATATCTAAGGCATTGATGATTTCATCCCCCATAAAATACCAACAATTATGAAAAAAAAAGCTTTCCAAAAAGCCATCAGGACCTGAAGATTTATTTGAAGTTAGAGGGCTTTTATTACCTCCTCATTAGAGAAACTAGGAAAAAGAATGTTGTTTAGTTCCTCAAAAATGATTTTAGGTATGTGACTTAAAAGTAAATTTTGATGCTAGAGAGAGGACCCTTCTAGATTACTTAACATGTCCTCAAAGTAATTTACAACTTCTTGTGTAATTTATGTTGGTTATTCATAGGATTTATTAGTCATTAGCAATTTTAGAGATTTTTTAAATAGCCATTTTCTGCTTGGTGGTGATATGAAAGAACTTTTGGTTCCTATCTCCTACCTTGAGCCATGTTTCCCTAGATTTTTCTTTCTAGTATATTTCATCTTTGGCTAGAATGTAGATTGTAATTGAAGATAAAGATCTCTTTCTTTGGTATAAAGATCAACATTCATTCCTTTGGACATCACCTTTGAGTTGATTAGGGATAAGCTTGCCTCTATTGACCTTTATCAGCTAAAGATGTTGCCAAACTTTTGTTTGTTCCATATGATGAGATTGTATTTAATGAAATTGAGTTTTTTGAATTTCTTATAAAGTCTTGACCCATCTATTTGGGCATCCACCAATTTTCTAAGGTTGGAAGTAGTGATGCATCCTTAAATTAAATTAATTCAAACTTGAAAGGATTACAAGTAGGAGAGCATTCAAACTAAATTGATAAGAGGACTAGATAATGATCTGACCTTGAGAAGGGGAGGGTTTTAGATATCATGGATGTGACTTCTTTAGGTATATTTCCTAATAGCTGGAATCTATATAATTTCTCTACTATTTGATTGAAGCCAAGTCTTCTATTATTCCAAGTAAAATCATTGTTCTTGGATTTTACTTCCAGAAGAACAACTTGGAATAACTAGTTATTAAAATCTATTGATTCTTGATAGAGTTTTGAAAAGCCCCCCCTTTTTTAAGTAGTAGGTGAAGAGATGATGTTGAAGTGTACCCCAAGAATGCATGGGAAAGCTAACTGGATCAGAGCTATGTTTAGTTCCCTCCATATGCTCCTTTTGTGAACTGTCATGATTGGACCATAAATGTTAAATAAAGAAAATTGCATATTATGAAATTTGATAAGGACCCACATCCAATGCCTAGCAATTTTAACTAGATCCAATTCAATAAGCTAAGGGTTCCAAATTATAGCTAGAACCACTAAGACTCCTATAGCTAGAGTCACTAAAATTTTCCTAGGGCCCAATTTCATTCGAAAGGAGCTCGGCTCATCCTAATTCATTTTAGTTTATTGGATCATTAGAATGTCAAGTTTCTAGTTTGAGATGTAGCACTTAGATAAGTGTTGTTTGTTAAGGGCAATCATGCCCCTAACATTCCAAGAAATGACCTTCATTTGGCCATGGGAAGGACCTTCCCCTTCCTTGCATCAAAAAGAGTAGTTAATTTAGTATGGCCATGTTAGCCTCAACATCTTGAGATCTCAATTCATTCAATGATTTTCTATCTCTCTTTTTTGAGAGCTTATACAAATTAGGAGAAGACCTTGCTTCCTGGAATTGTTCCAGTCTCCTTAGGTTATCCTCTTCTTCCATCCTTAAGAGATCATTCCTAAGATCTTCATGTCTATAGCCTTCACCTCCTAAAGCTAGGAGCTCATTAATATATTTTTCTCATAGTTAAGCCTTCAAGGATTGCCTCCTCAGTACACATATTAATAAGTTGTTCACTAGGCTTATCACAAACATCATCCTTTGCATGCTCACTAAATCTATAGGAATAGGAAGCTATAATACCTTGGAATGGAGCTTCCTCCTCCATAAAATGTAGAGGAGATATGAAAACATACCTTAATTTTATAGGATGGGAGATAAGAGGGCCTTTAAGAGAAGCTTCTAAATTGTCATTATAGTAAATTTCTTGAAGAATCATATTCTTAGTCACATCCTCCTTTAGTAGCTTAAGGCTATTTTCGACCAAATCTTCTATAGGGGAAGTTGATCCATGTAGAATAGTAAAGCCTCCTTGCCCTATATTAAGGGAAACGTAGAGAGAAGCATTCTGATCACTAATCTAAAGAGATGTTGAAAAGATTAGAAAAAGAGGGTGACATGTCATGTCCTTTACATGCTCCACTTGGGATTTTTTATCAATAGAGGTTTCAAAAAAAGATGGATACCCTTACTTATGCCAAGATTTCTCAGAGGAGTTAATTATTTCCATATCTAAGATCAAGATTTTCTCTGCTGGGAGCCATAGAAAACTTCCATCCATAGACCCCTGAAAGATTACGGGATTGAGGTAATATATGGATCGATTAGTTATAATTTGGGTGAGATTCAAAGTCATTTTTATTGTCTTTGCCTTGAAATTAAGATTTTGATATTTGATGAGGAGGAAAAACCACTCAAATACCCTTGAAATCCACCCAGTGAATCTCCAATTTGTTTCAGGGTTTTCATATTAAGGAGTTCCATAGGAAACTTTTTAGAGGATACCCATCTAGGGATGGTTTGATTGTTAATAGTTTTTGAATTGAAATTAGGATTTCATTCCATGAATTTAACATATTGACCCAAAACGAAAAAAGGGTTTTGCAAATAGTAATTTTTCTTTTAATTCTAATGACCCAAAATCTAGAAAAAAATGTATTATTAAGAAGGTTAGTGATGCTTACCTGATGCTTCAAGGTCAAATCCATGCTTTCAAGGAAGTAGGATGGGTTGGAGTTTGAGCCACACCATTTTGTAAAGATGCGGCTCCATGAATTACAAGTTTCCTATAATTCCTCCAAGTGCAGATTGCTAATGATGATGGTTTGATACTCCTCCCTAGGGTTCTCCAGAGGAGGGTTTTGATTAGCTATCTTGTGAGTGATTTTACCTCTAGTCTCATTAGGATCTTTTATTTTTTCCTTCGATTGGGGGGCTGAGAGATTATTACTCCCAGAACTTGATCCAAGAGGGACCACATTAGCCCTTGTAGCCATCGACAAACTTTGGGTGGGTATCACCTAAAGTTTCCCATTCCTAGAAACACTAGTACTTGATCTTTTCATTGTTATGCTCTTCGTTTAGACATAGCTAGTGTCCCAACCCTAAACCCACTTGTTGAAGTAAAGTGAATCAATCTCAAAGTAGAGAATGAAAATTGATGGCCAACCAATGTCCTTTCAACATTCTTTTTACCCATTGCCAGGTAGGAGCCTCGAATCCATTCTAAGGAGCTGAATGGGTTTGAGGGAAAAAGAAGTTAGACCCCTAACCTATCAATTTTGTTATCCATTGATCTGCATTTGATCACATTTTTAGCAAACCTTGTATTTCATTAATTATAAATAATATTATCATAATATTGTAAATAATGAAATATTATCATCTTATCCTCTTTAATATTTAATATTGTTGAAGAAGTTAAAATTAAAGTAATCATAAAAAAATTGTCAAAAAAAAGAATGGTTTAAATATGTGATATTTATTTTTTAATCTTTGATTTCTAGTTCTTATAAATAGTTTTAAAATATATATATATATATATATAATATAAAAATTAACATAAGTAATAGTCATTGGTGATGCATGCAAGAAAAACCAAAAAAAGATTGAAAATGAATTATTTAACCAAGACTTATAGTGTTCTTTTCTATAATGTAATTATACAAAGTAGATTGAATGAAGATAGACATTCACCACCATTTTAATGTAGTCAATTCATAACATTGTTAATAAAATTCAACATATAAAGAGCTAAATTAAAAATATTATAAAGAAAATTAATAAAAAATTAAATACCCTTATGAAATTACCACAAGTTAAATGATGTTGCTAGAAAAACTACAAATGAAATGACATTTTTATCATTTCTGTTCTATTTTGATTTTTGTAAAATTTGACAATTTATTTTAAATATTATTCTAAATGTCCATAGACTATTCATTACTTCACTATGTTTATTGTATTCCATCATTCATCCATTTTAAAATAAAATAGTTCTTTGCATTTTCATTTTTAAGAATTTATTTGAAATCTTTTTTAAATAAAAGACATAGGATCTAGGAAAAAATGTATTATTAAGAAGGTTAGTGGTACTTACCTGATGCTTCAAGGTCAAATCCATGCTTTCAAGGAACTAGGATGAGTTGGGGTTTAAGCCACACCATTTTTTAAAGATGCCCCATGAATTAAAAGTTTCCCATAATTCCTCCAAGTGTAGATTGCTAATGATGATGGTTTGATACTCCTCCCTAGGGTTCTCCAAAGGAGGGTTTTGATTAGCTATCTTGTGAGTTATTTTACCTCTAGTTTCATTAGGATCTTTTCTTTTTTCCTTCAATTGGGGGGCTGAGAGATTATTACTCCCAGATCCTATTTCAAGAGGGACCGCATTAGCCCTTGTAGCCATTGACAAAATTTGGGTGGGTTTCACCCAAAGTTTCCCATTTCTAGAAACACTAGTGTTTGATCTTGTCATTGTTATGCTCTTCGTTTAGACATAGCTGGGGTCCCAACCCTAAACCCACTTGTTGAAGTAGAGTGGATCAATCTCAAAGTAGAGGATGAAAATTGATGGCCAACCAGTGTCCTTTCCACATCCTTTTCAACCCATTCCCAAGTAGGAGCATTGAATCCATTCTAAGAAGCCAAATGGGTTTAAGGGAAAAAGCAGTTAGACCCCTACCCTATCAATTTTGTTATCCATCTATCTGCATTTGATCACATTTTCAGCAGAGCTTGTATTTCATTAATTATAAATAATATTATCATAATATTGTAAATAAGGAAATATTATCCTCTTATCTTCTTTAATATTTAATATTGTTGAAGAAGTTAAAATTAAAGTAATCATAAAAAAAATTGTCAAAAAAAAGAATGGTTTAAATATGTGATATTTATTTTTTAATCTTTGATTTCTAGTTCTTATAAATAGCTAAAAAAATAAAATAAAGATAATATAAAAATTAACATAAGTAATAGTCATTGGTGATGCATGCAAGAAAAACTAAAAAGAGACTGAAAATGAACTATTCGACCAAGACTTATAGTGTTCTTTTCTATAATGTAATTATACAAAGTAGACTAAATGAAGATAAAAATGTGAATATTCAATTCTCCTATAGACATTCACCACTATTTTAGTGTAGTCAATTGATAATGTTGTTAATAACATCCAACATATAAAGAACTAAATTTAAAATATTATAAAGAAAATTAATAAAAATTTAAATACCCTTGTGAAATTACCACAAGTTCAATGATGCTGCTAGAAAAAATACAAATGAAATGACATTTTTATCATTTCTAATCTATTTTAATTGTTGTAAAATTTGACAATTTATTTTAAATATTATTCTAAATGTCCATAGTCTATTCATTACTTCACTATGTTTATTGTATTCCAACATTCAATCATTTTAAAATAAAATAGTTCTTTGCATTTTCATTTTCTAAAGTTTATTTCAAACCTTTTTTTAAAAAAAGACATAGGATCTAGAAAAAAAAATGTATTGTTAAGAAGGTTAGTGATACTTACCTGATGCTTCAAGGTCAAATTCATGCTTTTAGTGAAGTAGAACAGGTTGGGGTTCGAGCCACACCATTTTGTAAAGATGCCTCATGAATTAAAAGTTTCCCATGATTCCTTTGAGTGCCAATTGCTAATAATGATGGTTTGATACTCCTCCCTAGGGTTCTCCAAATGAGGGTTTCGATTAGCTATCTTATGAGTGATTTTACCTCTAGTTTCATTAGGATGTTTTCTTTTTTCCTTTGATTGGGGGGCTAAGAGATTATTACTCCTAGAACTTGATCCAAGAGGGACCACATTAGCCCTTGTAGCCATCGAAAAAATTTGGGTGGGTATCACCCAAAGTTTCCCATTCCTAGAAACACTAGTATTTGATCTTGTCATTGTTATGCCCTTCGTTTATACATAGCTAGTGTCCCAACTCTAAACCCACTTTTTGAAGTAGAGTGAATCAATCTCAAAGTAGAGGATGAAAATTGATGGCCAACCAGTGTCCTTCCAACATCATTTTTAACCCATTTCCATGTAGGAGCATCGAATCCATTCTAAGGAGCCGAATGGGTTTGAGGAAAAAAGCGGTTAGACCCCTACCCTGTCAAGTTTGTTATCCATCAATCTGCATTTGATCACATTTTCAGCAGAGTTTGTATTTCATTAATTATAAATAATATTATCGTAATATTGTAAATAATGAAATATTATCCTCTTATCTTCTTTAATATTTAATATTGTTGAAGAAGTTAAAATTAAAGTAATCATAAAAAAATTTGTCAAAAAAAGAATGGTTTAAATATGTGATATTTATTTTTTAATCTTTGATTTCTAGTTCTTATAAATAGTTAAAAATAATAAAATAAAGATAATATAAAAATTAACATAAGTAATAGTCATTGGTAATGCATGCAAGAAAAACTAAAAAAAGACTGAAAATTAATTATTTGACCAAGACTTATAGTGTTCTTTTCTATAATGTAATTATACAAAGTGGAGTGAATGATGATAAAAATGTGAATATTCAATTCTCCTATAGACATTCACCACCATTTTAATGTAGTCAATTGATAACATTGTTAATAACATCCAACATATAAAAAACTAAATTAAAAATATTATAAAGAAAATTAATAAAAAGTAAAATATCCTTATGAAATTACCACAAGTTCAATGATGCTGCTAGGAAAAATACAAATGAAATGACATTTTAATCATTTCTGTTCTATTTTGATTGTTATAAAATTTGACAATTTAGTTTAAATATTATTCTAAATGTCCATAGTCTATTCATTACTTCACTACGTTTATTGTATTCCATCATTCAACCATTTTAAAATAAAATAGTTCTTTGCATTTTCAGTTTTTAGAATTTATTTCTGACCTTTTTTAAAGAAAAGACATAGGATCCCTCGCAGAAAACATCACAATTACTTTAAATCTTAAGGTTATGCTTAGTCAAAACATGACAACCAGTGCTATAGATAACTAAAGCTGATATTCAGACAACAGTAATTTGGATATGAGGTTTTAGAGAATGCATTAGGACAATTGTGCGAATTTTGTGTAGATATTTAATCATTCCGAGGTGCGGCATTTTGGTTTTCAATAAGACAAAAGGTTTATATTTACTGCAATAGAAAAATCTGAGCGATCCAAATTTCCTGTAACATTGTACGCATGCAAATGCTCAAGAAAGCTGAAGAACAATAAAAAGAGCAAAACCTACATAATTTGTTTGGCTGGAAGAAGATCGGCTCAAATGATTCTCTCAAAAAAGACAGTTGTAACCTCGCTCCTACCTAACTTGATAATGCATCCATACTTAGACACTATTTCAGGCAATCAGATCGCAGTCGCTATCACTCGGAATCTGCGGAGTTGGAAGCTCCATCTTACCTTCCAACGTCCGCAATACTTGTCCCATTGTTGGCCTCACATTTTCATCTTCTTCGATGCATAGCAACCCTACTACACTGGCTCTTCTCGCCTCTTCTATAACCGCCTCCTCTGCAAGTTCAACGCTCTCCACAATGTTTTTTATATTTCCCTTGTAAAATTGAGCCGCCGCCCAGGACGGAAAATAACGCTTTTTTGAATCTAAAACGCTCATGTCAAGATTCCTTCGGCCAGAAATGATTTCAAGGAGAGTCCTACCATAACTGTACACATCAACCTTTGGAGTGATTGGAAGACCCGATAGCCACTCTGGAGCCAAGTAACCCCTCGTTCCTCTCATTGTTGTCAGGACCCGGCTGAAATCTCTGCCCACCAGCTTGGCCATCCCAAAATCAGCCAACTTTGGGGAAAAATCATTGTCCAGGAGAATATTTTCAGGCTTAACATCGTTATGAATGATGCACTCTCTGCATTCTTCATGGAGATAAAATAACCCTCTTGCTGTGCCCAAGGCGATCTGAAATCTGGTTTCCCAATCAAGTACTTTTCCTTTGATTTGGGAGTTGCTTCTGAAGAGTAGTGAATTCAGTGACCCATTCGGTATGTAATCGTAAACAAGGAATCTCTGAGATCCTTTTACACAAAATCCCCTGAGCCTTACCAAATTCACATGTTGTATGGTTCCGAGAGAACTGATTTCTGCTCGGAATTGCTTCTGATTTTCCCTTGAATCATCGGCCAGTTTCTTTACAGCCACCAGCGTGCCGTCTGTTAGGGTTCCTTTGAACACCGAGCCGAAAGCACCGCTCCCCAACTGAGAATCGAAATTCCTAGTTGCAATCTTCAACTCTTTATAACTAAACACTCTAAGAAAGGAATTCGAAGAATCTATACCCATTTCCTTCAAATATTGTAGCCGATGTCTACGCCACATTGAAAATGAAAAGAGGCATAAACAAATTGTAAGACTACCAAGCACGGCGCACATGACACTTACCATTATTTTGCTTCCGAGCGAGGATTTTTTATGACCAAACATTGTTGTTGCAGAGGCAGCTAATCGAATAAAGACATCTGAATTTGATTTTGATGGAGAAGTGCGCATGTTTAACAAATCTCCAGACCACATTTGGCAGGGCCCTGAAGGCGGAATGAATGTAAACGCAGTGCAAGAGCAGTTCTGCAGACAGGCCTTCTCACAGCCTTCATTCGAGGTTGCGGGATATGAAAAAGCCTGATTGAAAGGCAACCTTACATTGTAGCCCACGAATCTGTCAGAGCTTACATTATTGGAATAACAGTTTAGTGGGCTCTGACGAACACAGCCACTTGAAGGCCAATCCTGCGAGTTCCAGGCGCGATTGTCTCTGGGTATGAAGCCTTCCACGCAGCTGCAAAACTGAACGTTGTTGGAGTTGCAGCTTCCGAAGGCGCCACAAATGCCATATACCCTGCATTCATCAGTTGGCTGAGACCAGACAACACTCCAATTAGCGTTATCATACAAAGCATATAATTGCAATACTCCAGATTTCTGTAGGACAAAACGTGTGAGCACGTTCGCTGCCGGCGTCCATGAATAACTAATCGAGAAACCAGAGGTGGTATTTTCCACACTGTAACTGAAGAATCTATTCAATTTCATTTCTGGGATTCGACTGAAACCCTGACCATCCCAGACCCCGCTCTCCCAATATTGTACAGAGTTGTTCCATATTAGAACAAATTGCCGGATCCCTGATGGATCCATCCCTTTAGAAAAAAGGCCCGGAGATGGATCTAATGAATTTTTCCAACAGGCTAACTCTTTCTTTCCACCGAGCTTCATCGCAGGCAACCAGGTATCAACGGGATGATCAAAACTCTGCCAAACAATCTTATTAGACTTGTTTTCATTGCTAACCATTATAAGATTCCCAGAATCTAATAAGACGGCCCAGGAAGCCTTGTTCGAGATGTTGGCCGACCAAAGCAACACAATCTGATCTGCATTAAAAACTCCCAGATTACCTTGTCTTGACAACTTTAAAACTCCGGGGCTCTTCTTTGCAGGTTTTTCTCTGTTAGCAACCCAAACAATTGTCTTCTCTGCTATTTTCCCGTACCAGATGCCAAAGTACCAGCTATTGTTTCCATCTGGGCTGAAGAATCCCAATTCAAACGTTCCATTCTTTGAAATTAATTTCTGATTTTCCCTTAGAGAGGCGCCCAAGAAAAGAGTATCTTCCCTGCCAGCATTGCACTTGCCACAGCTGTGAGCTATACTTGTTACAGTGAGAGTGAAGAGTACATATCCCAGTGGCCCGTTCCAGCCCCTTTCCATAGCGCTCGCCTTCATATTTCCGGAGTTAATCGGCAGATTCAGGAAAAGAATAAACCTATAATAATCACTGTATATGATAATCCTTCTTCATTGTTTGACAGAGAAGTTGAAACCACTCCGATGAAAATGGCTTGAAAACATCATGAGGAAATTGCGTCAACGTCATGCTGTAGATTAAAAGGATTGAAACAAGCACTTGTGGTTATCAATGGGTTCACATAAAGTTGAAATATTGCCCATCTTTTCAAAATCCTAATTCTGAGGGGCCCTCTAATTGTCAATTAGCAGCGAGATTATAGGTGATAGGTACTTGATAGTATGTATTCGTATGTTAACTTTATTTAGTTGAATTTTTACTTAAAAGAAACAATATTAAAAGAATTATCCCTAAGAAAGTCGCTAAAGAGGGTGAGATTCTCCAAAGTAGTCTCATACTAGTTGTAGAAATTAATAATGTCATACTCAATATTGGTGATGACAAGACCAGTGAGCTAGATAGACTACAAGTGGAATTATAAAAAAATATATTAAATGAATAGAAGAGAAGTTGTATCAAGTGTACTGTAAAGCTATTGATTATGAATCTCTAAGGATACATTTCAATTTAAAGTTGATTAAACTAATTCCAAAAGATGGAAAAAATGTGAGTCAATAACATTACTAAATGTATCATACAAAATTCTTATAAAGATGTTTGATGTTAGAGTGGGTAAGATCTTGTGCCATGTAATCAATACTACACAAATAAGGTTAATGAAAAGAATATATATCATGGAAAAAATTAATTACTTGCTGCAAATATCTAAATAGGGATAATGAGTCTAGCTTGCAACTCTATATGACCCTACTAGACTATGAGGAAGAATATATATAAAAGAATAGAATTGAACCTCATCATTATGATGCTCTAGAGCTTATGTTCTCATCCCCTCTTATTTATACGATTAGAACTCTTAAGAAAGGTGCATTGGAATTTGCAGAATTTAATAATAGCATATCATCCCAATTTGAACTCGGTAAATCAATAAGGTAAGGGTTCCCTCTTGTACCTTCCATATTATTTATTAATTTGGATTCTCAATTTTACCTCTTGTGGGGTCACTCTTTATCTCCTACTGTGAGAGGCACCCTACTTGAAGCACTTGTCAGCATTATTAATGATACAACCTTACTTATTGAAATCAATGAGAAAAATGCAAAAAAATTTATGGACAAGTTGGAGGTTTTATGGTCTACCTATAAAAGAAAATTATCTCTACAAAAATCTATCATTGTGGGTTGGGAGGATTCTCCTCCTCTATGGTCCAATAGGTTCTCTTCAGTGTAGGGAAAACACACTCACCTTATAAGATTTCCTAATGTAATATCATTATTAGTTTACCCTAACCTAATTAAATATGACATTCCAGATATTCAATATCTAATACTTATGCAATATTAAGGGGGCATGCAAATGACTATTCCTTCCTAAGTAATCTATAGAATGGGTAGTAAGAATTGAGTTACTCAGTTGGTTGGATGGCTCCCCCTTATCTATGACTAAGGGAAAATTGGTCTATGAGTTACTCTATAACTCTAAAGAGATATTTGACCATGTTAACTCCATGTAACGACCCACTAGAGAACCCAAGAGAGATTAATCCACTATCCTAAAAAATTTATTGAACAACTTTTTTTTTCTTAAAATTTTATGCAAATTCAAGATAAAAATATGGAATAAATATAACACACACATCAACAACACATAAGTAATGTAGTTGTACTTTTCTATTTCTCAAAGATTTCCTCATGTTGAGTCACATGTATGAAAGTTTCATTAATTTGATTAAATCTTTATTATAATTTCCATAGCCATGATGAAATAAAAAATACATAACTTCATAAAAAATGCATAAGTATGACTAGTATAATCAAGTACATCGGATGTATCTATTAGAAATAGGGAATACTAAGCGGGGCAGGTGGGGTGAGGGGGGAGGTTGAATTAGTGTTCCACAAACTTTTTCCCAACTATGGATATTATTAACACTCTTTAAGCATGCATTATTGATCAAACTCAAAATTAAACATAATAATAATACAATTCAGCTAATAACACCATTATTTGTTAGCAAGAGAAAACCTAGCCAAGGGAAAACCCTAGTGGGGAGGATACCCACAAAATGATCCATTAATATAAAAAATCTTGTGAAAGATATTGACCCTCTTTGGATTCAATTACATCCATATAGTGTATCTATCCTTGTTAGAGGTCTAGGCTTTGTTAGAAACCTTTACCCTATTAGGAGTTGGTATTACAATTGCAAATGTAGCAAGCTTAGCCCACTACACAAACATGCATATACAATAGTACAATCTATATACAAAAGGTATCAATACAAAAACTTTTCTCATTTTGATAGCTTCGATATCTGATTTGTTCTTTATAGCTTTCTTCACAAAACTTCACATATGCTACCTTTATCAACTTGCCATGCATCCAAGTTGCACCCCTTTAAGGGGTTTCCAAAGTTATAAAAAAAAAAAAAAAGTTATAAAAATAGATTTATATTTGGTTAAAATTTAATTTAGTTTGATTAAATTTTATTATAAATAAAATTAGATTTATTAATTCTTAATTTATTTAAAAATATAAAGCTTGAAATTATTTTTAAGTTTAATTGTATCTTATTTAATATTAATAGACTTAGAATTGAATTTATTGAATATAAAAGTATATTTTAGTTTAATTAAAATTTGGTTGTATTTAATTTTCTTTTTATTTATTTATATATGATTTTAATTTGAATAAAATCTAATATTTATTAAAATTGAAGTTATTACTTCCTACATATATATATATATATATATATATATATATATATATATATATATATAATTTTAATTTATTATTATATAAATTATCTAATATTTTTTTTAATGTTAAATTTAGATCTACAACACTAGAAATCGACTATGTTTGGAAATTATCTAGGATAAGGGGATTGTAAAATGTAACTTTTTTAATTGATTAAGTTTAGCAAATCTTGTGAATTATGAGCTATTACTTTCATAATTGGACCTTAAGATTAATAACTTAGGATAATTATTGATATAGAATAACATTAAACACATTGATTAGGACTGTGATTCCTAAATGGTTCTTTAAGTAATGGAACTATTTCCCTTTGCACCAATTAGGTCAATTATTATTTTTAGGATCTTAAATATGACACAAGATTTAACCTTTGTAATTTGTTTAATATTATATTATCAAATCATGAAATTTTTATTTCATTAAAGTTTTTGCTTGTCTCACCCTATCAATTGATATTAGTAAACCCTAACAAAAACCATAACCCTTGTCATGGTTTTTCTTTTAAGGATAAAATAGGGTTTTCATACGGGACCTAAAACTCTTGTCACATTGTTATCATCGAATAGTTTTACTTATATAGTCAACTCTTACGTAAATTTAATTCTTAATACAATTACATTAGACACTCAAACATTCTAACCTCATCAACCTACTCAATCCAAATTTAGGGCTAACTCTTATTGCAAATATTTTGTGCTTAAGTGTTAAGTACAACATGCTTAAACTTTTTCAAAACAAATGTCAATGTCTTTTTGCCCAAGTTTTGGGCACGATAGAGTGAAAACATGTTTAAAATTATTTGGAAATTAGAACTAAAAAGTAAATGATGAGTAGGCACTACATCCACCCTCCTAGAGTTAGGCTTATTCCATGAAGCCTAAGACAATGATAAAATCCTATTATTTTTAATGACAGACCATTGAAACTAATAATTTTGGATTTTTACATAAATTAGTATTTTCTCTAATTGTAAATTTTAGTTGCATCAAACATGATGATGATAGTTGAATTGTATGAAAATAAAATTTGAGGAACTAAAAAAAAGCATTGACCCATAAAACCACTAAATATTTTTTCAAATCACCTTTGAAAAGATTCTTTAATACTATTTTTTGCTCTAATAATTCTAGATGTTGTTGAATGTATCTTCTTTTATTAGGAAAAAATGGTTTATAAGGGAACTCAAAACACTTTTACAAATTAATTTTGGGAGGGGTTTTAACCCAACATTAATAAATATTTGCATATTATATAACATTTCAAAACAAGAGCTAACCATCAAGGCATAATAATGACTAACCTAGAATGACATCACAAGACAAAACATAAGTTCAAAAATTAATAGGCATAATCCTCACGACTAAAATAATATGGTTGTCAATGGCTCCATAACCTAATTTTCTCTAGAAACTTTATTAATAAAATAGGAACCCACTAAACTTAGATTTTTCTACACTTCCTTAAAATAAACATTTGGTTTTGAAAAGGTCTCCAAAACGTTAAAATAGAAAATAACATTGCATTTAATTATTGAAAAATAATGCTTCGACCATTAATGTACTAAAATGCAATTTGTATATCTCTTTTAGTTACTTGTGAGGATTTTCATTTCATTTGTTAATCATATATATTTTGTTGTTAAAATATTTACCTATTTTTTTAGGAAGATTTATATTCTTCCATGGTTATTAAATTTACAATTTATTGAAAATTAAGTTAATTCAAATAGGTTGGTATATTTTATTTTATTAGTACTTGAAGTAGGCATAGTACTATTGTAATCAATTTCTATTTCTACCAAACATAATAAGTTATTTTTTAATATTATTATATAACTAATTATTTCTATAATAAACATGCACATTTCTTACATTTATATATTAAGAAAACTAATTTAGAGCTATTTCATTGGGAAAAATAATTAGGGCCTTATACACAGATTTTCGACAACCAGCCAACTTTGAAAGACACACATTCAGACAATGTAGGATGTATAATAATGTTTAAGCATAATTACTAAATTAATTTATTTGAATAAATAATGCACAACCAATCTAAAACTATTCTTATTTCAATACACATTGTTAGAATCTAATAACAACCCTTTTCAATTTTTAAAAATTAAAAAATTCATTTTTTTCTATCTCTTAAATTATTTTAAATGCCAATAGTGGCATGTTGTGATGGTTAAGTTGTTGAGTTGTTATCCTTGCCATCAAGGTTCAAATCTTATGGGGATGAGGTCCCTTGTTTGTGGCCTCACTGGTTCATAGCTCCAGGTCAAAGCATTTAGCCCTTCATGAAAAAAATAAAATTATTTTAAATTTATTTGTTCATATCTAAAACTTTATGATAAGATTTTAACATACTATCATTAATCTATTTTAATGAGATGGAAATAGTATCGTTGCTGGTCATTTCGACTTCCATTATAATGGCTTCTATCACTGTTTCCTATGTAGAAAAATATGGAATGGTATAGGAGATGGGAAACATTATTCTTCTCAAGTCATTATATTAAATTGAATTTGTGTTTTTCTCCCTTACAATGTTTAGAGTTTAGAAGTACATATTAAATTTTCATCTAGAAATATGAATCGACTTTCAGAGATTTCTTTCAAAAATGACTTTCTCTTGCAAGGACCCTGTTGGAAGTACAATCACATCTATTCAGTTAATTCTACCAGTTGTTTTAGACATCTTCCATAAGGATAGCATTAAAGACTAACAATCTCAGTAGGTCTTTCATGGATTCAAATAGTTTAAATTTCAATTTCCTTTTACTATCTATTATCACATGAATAAGGTTCATATGTATTGTGGGTGTTTGGAAAATATAATTTTATTTTTCATCTCCTTCTTAAAGTTGTTTTGTTGTACTATTTTCATTTTGCACTCTTAGTAGATTTTAGCTCCCAGAACTATTTGTAATTATTTATTGAATGAATTGAAATTCAAACATTTAATATATTTTTAAAGTTTTATGGATATATAAAATTTATGTCTATATTTTTTTATTAGTAAAGTATTAAGGTCCATAATTTTAAAGGAAAAATAATTTTTTCTTTCTTATGGTAACTCACTTTATATAACAAATGCTTATTACTAAGTAAGTGATTTACTTGCATTTCTAGTTAGAGGGGATCATCCTTGTAATCCAAAATCTAGAAAGAGTGAAGGATACTAATAAATGGTGGCAATTTCTGAAAGTGGAAATTTTATATGTAATGGATACTAATGGGCATGGAGAAAAGATGTGGCCTAGTGAATTGAAGAAGGCCTAGGAGAGAGTAAGAAATGGGCGTAATATTTATAGCTCTCTATTTATCTATATAAAACTTGCTTGATATTATGTTTGCCATTAATTTTCTTGATATGTTGAATTATTTATTAAATTTATGTGAAGGGTCTTCCAATTTAATTTTTCTTAATAATAAAATTTATTCAATACATTTTAACATCGTTAGTTATATTTTCTAACAGTCAAACTTTTGTAGCTGACTATAGCTTTTGTAGATGAATAATGAATGGTTATATATTGAAGTACTCTCCTATAAATTAAATAGGATATGATTTTTCCTAGTATAAATTATTTAAATCACTAAAAGAAATTCTTTATAAGCCTACAATAAAAATGGCAAAATTCAAACTTAAAGCGAAAAAAGCAGAGCAGATTCGCGGGTTCACTCGCGGGCAGAAAAACAAAAACCCTAAAAGCTATGTAGCAGGCAGACAATCTTCCTCTACTTAGAAGAATCGATGCAGACCTCTTCCAATGGCCTTCCAACGGAACTTCGATCACACCCCAATCATAGTAAGGAATACATTCTCAATCTTGGATGAATCGCAAGATTCAGACCATTTGAATGGGCATATCCACCATGAGTTAGTGACCTAGGAAAAGAACCCAAATTTTAGGGCTCCCAACCCTAAGATCTTGTAGGGTAAGCTCAATCTCAACACCTCAGGATACTTAAACAATTCACAACCACTATCCTGTTTCACCATTGATAGCCTGGATGAACAAATCAGGGTCTTCAAGCTTACGAAGTATGCCCACCCTGGTTTGTGTAAATCCACTTCACACTTAGTAGGATCTGAGGAAATAGAAACTATCATTCCATTACACTCCAATACTTCTAGGGCTAATACAGTATTTGAGGATTCTCACCCTAGGCTATACACTCCTTTGCACCGTCGTTATTTGGCTAAGACTTCTGTAGTTCCACCAAACCCCAAGGATCAGCTGAGCTCGTAGACATACACAAAAGATGAACCTAATCCCATCATCATAGACAATGAGGAAATAGAAGACTTGTGGTGTGATTGTCAAGAATTGGGAATTTTTGCAATATGGAGTGGCCTAAAGGAGGATCTGTCTCCTAGTAGAGTGGTTAGAAGACAACTACGAAGAACAAGTAAGTATTTCTCACTTTTTAGAGAAGATTCTTTATCTACAATATTTAGATGAATCAGTTAAAAAAGAATTTATTGATGTATCTGAGTGTTTTTTTTAATGGATTTGTGGTTAATTTCATGGCATGGAAGCCAAATTTCAACTTAGAAGGGCTGGAGTTTAAGTGTTAATCTTGGTATTGCATTCAATCCTTACCCTCAGAATTGAGTCAAATAGAGATTCTTAGGTCCATAGGGTCTACTCTAGGAGAGATCATAGGTATTGATGCCTCCTTTAAGTACAACAACGATGTGCAATTGCTCATCAGAACCAAGTTTAATTAACCACTCCAATTACAGAGGAAGGTGAAAACTAACAAAGCATATTATGATCTAAATCTATGGAAATTTGTAGGGAAAATCTCCAAAATCATCAAACTTGATGATAATAGGAAAATTTGATTCAAGACTTTGTCACTCACTTCTGACTTTAGCAGCAAGTTTCTATGGATAAGAATCCAAAAGAAGAAATATAGACAAAGGCATTCAGAGATGGAAACTCCCTCACTAATAGATAATACAATTAAGAAATCAGATGAGTCTCTATAGAATGACAGAGAGGTTTTGGACAGGAATAAGGATATACCAGAGAAGAAGTAAAGGACCCATGGAAATAAGTCCACAGCAAAATTGAAATCTAAAAAAAGATAGGAAGGTATAGAGAGTATACCCAAGTAGAGCAGAATAGCAAAAGAGGATGACAACAGAGCTAAAGGTATGACTAAGATAGGAGATGATCAAAATCATTTAGATACCAACGAAAAGGGAATGAATTCGGGTAGCACAATTGGTGATGACCTGCAAGTACTATATTTGTCATTCAATGAATCTTCCCTAGATAAAAGTGCAAAGAGTGCAACCAAGGACAATATAGAAAGAAGGTTATCACTTAGTCAACAAAAGTCATCCCAGAATCTTGATAAAGAGAATATTGAGGATCTTGAAAACTATCTGTTATTTGAGTCAACTCTAGCAGACAAAAGAATTCTTTCAACCGTGGGGGATGTAATTGAATGAGAGGAATGTTAGCTGCAGATGCCAAGAGATAGTAGAATAGATACTCTCAAAGAGAACTTTCATAGGTCATCTAAGTTCTAGCATACTCCCTCATATTTTTCTAGTTCTCCATTCACCCTAGATGGCAAGTTAGGAGATGCAAATAGAATTTTAGAAATTGAAGAAATATCACTGGCAAAAGAGCTTCAGAACTTTCTAAATAAGAAGAATGCTCTGGACCCAGAATCAAGAATGCAAGAGTCAGAAGATGAGTGCATTGATCAACTAATGGATGATTTAATTAAGGTGTTCAACACTGAGGAAAATGACATCAACATAGAGTTTCAGAAGAAGGAATTGATCCAGAGGATCCTAAAACTAGGTGGGAATAATTAAACATGTGAGGACTTGAGACGTGATATTCAGAACATTGAGGCTGAAGACAAGAACTTGGGATAGAACCAGGTCAGTGTTAGGGCAGTGCCTTTAGGAAGTATATATGATGATTGGAATGAAACAATTAGCGAAGTGGAGGTGATAGGAGATTATACAAACACAATGAATCAATTTTTTAGAGAACTTGAAAAGGATGAGTTAGAAGGAGAGATCTACAATGAATCGGTTAATTCTCATAATGATATAGAATAGCTTAGAATCCTAATGAATCAAGAGGGGCTTTCATCTCCCAAATATGGTAGAGTCAAAGGCAGAAGAGGCAGGAGATTGTTGAAGGAACTCAAGGAAGCTAAAGGTCTTAGCAAAGAACAACGAAAGATAGATCAACTATTTAACATAGGGAAGGGGAAGTGCCTTCCCGAAGAACCATGAAGATAACTACTTAGAACGCTAGGGGTTTAAATGCCCCTATCAAAAAAAGGTTATTAAAACATAACCTTAAAATATTTGAGTCAGATATTATTTTGGTCTAGGAAACAAAGTTGAACAAGGTAGAAGGAGTGAAACTAGACAAGATGCTTGGTTTATGGGATTCCATTTTTTAGGAATCAAAAGGTGCTTCAAGAGGCTTAGGTATTTTTTGGAACCCTAGGAGATTTAGCTTAAATTACATGTATGGTAATAATGATTGGATTAGTGATAGGGTACAGAGTCTAAAATCCAACATTCAGTTCATTTTAATTAACTATTATGGTCCTACTAGTCAAATAGGAAAGAAAATTGTCTAGAATGAAATTAGTATGTTCATGCATAATTTAGAGGATAGTTCTTTTATTATAGGAGGTGATTTCAATACTATGTTAGATCTTTCTAAAAAAATAGGTGGTAGTAGGCATCTCCACAAATCGTCTCTGGACTTCAAAACATGGTGTGAGCATCATAATCTAATTGACATTCCCATTAATAATGGGATCTATACTTGGAATAATAGGAGAAAAGATATTGCATATATTGCAGAAAAATTAGGTAGGTTTTTCTTTCCAGGTGATTTCGCTTCAAATAGCTTTAACATTCATTCTTCTATTTTTCCCATTGTCGGGTGCAATCATTACCCTATTCAATTAGATTTGGTCGAACCTAGTAAATCCACTAAGAACCCATTCAAATGCAAGAAAATGTGGTTCCGAGATCCTAATTTTATCAAAAATATAAAGGAATGGTGGGAACAAGACAAAGTTGAAGGTTCCAAAATGTTCTCCTTTGTGTCAAAACTGAAGTTGCTCAAAGAACGAATACTCAGACGGAATAAAGAACATTTGAACAACATTTTCAAAGAGAAAAGTGACATTGAAGCAAGTCTAACTAATTTAAATCTAGAAGTCATAAAATCAAGTATGAATAATGAACAATATCTGCTAGAAAAAGAATTACTAGCCAAACAGGAGGATATTTTATCTAAAGAGGAAACATTCTGGAGACAAAAATTGAGAGAGAAATGGCTAGAGGAAGGGGATCGGAACACAAATTTTTTTCGTAGCTCCACTATATACAATAGGTTAGAGAATAAGATAATTAGTATAAAGAATCAGTCAAATTTGTAGACTGAGAATCCACATGAAATAGAAAATATCTTTGTCTCACACTTTCAAGGGATTTTAAATAATTATGAGTGGTCAAATAGAGAGGAGCAAGCTAACCTCCTCAAATGTATCCCTAAATTAATCACCAATGAGGACAATAAGTGTTTGAATAAACCAATTTTCTTAGAGGAGATCAAGAGAGTTTCCTTTAATATAAACCATAATAAATCATTGGGCCCTGATGGAATTCAGGCTTTCTTTTTTTAGAGATGTTGCGATATCAGTGCAGAAGATCTTTGGAAAGAAATTGAGACATCGAGAAATGGTGGGGCTTTATTAGTAGAAATCAATCACTCTTTCTTCACACTGATTTCCAAAAGGTTTTATCATAAAACTCCAAGGGACTTCTAACCTATTTCCTTGTGTAATACGGTGTATAAAATTTTCTCAAAAATATTGGCCAATAGGCTCAAGAAATTCCTCCCAAAATTGATCTCCAAGGAACAATTAGGCATTGTCCTGAGTAGGTTGATCCTAGATGGAATCCTAACCATCCAAGAAACTATTCATTTAGCTTTTCAGAGCAAGGATCCCTATATGTTTATGAAACTTGATATTCAAAAAGCTTACAACATGGTGGACTGGTGGTTCCTATGCAAGGTCCTTGAGCCATTTGGTTTCTCATGCCAGTAGATCAATCTCATTTACAAATTTATCTCAACCCCCAAGATTTTAGTGTTGATCAATGGGACACCAAAAGGATTTTTCAAAATCTCTAGGGGTATTAGACAAGGAGACATGTTATCACCTTCTCTTTACATCATTATGGAAGAGGCTTTCGGGAGAGCAGTGATACATGCCTACAACACTTAGAAAATCATACGTATAATAGTGGCTAGGAACATCCCTAATATTACACACCAACAATATGCAGATGACACAATTTTACCAAGAAAGAGTACAACAAAAGAAGCATATAGCTTAAAAGCCATCATTAACTCATATATGGGAGCTTTAGGACAAAAAGATAATGAGCTCAAATCTGAGATTTATTTCCTAAAGACCAAGAAAGAAGTCAAAAACAAAATTTGTAGAATTATGGATTATAAGAGAGGAGAGTTCCCTTGCAAATACCTAGGCATAGCATTGGAAAAGAGATTGAAGTCCAACAAGGTATGGTGCAATACCTTGGATAAATTGGATGCTAAGATTGGGAGCTAGAAAAACAAATGGCTCTCCAAGGTAGGTAAGAGTATTAAAATTAGATCTATGTTATCTACCATTCCTACCTTCCCTCTTTCATGACTCCCTATTTACAAGAGTAATCTCTATAAATTTTAGACCAAGATAAAGAATATCGTTTGGAAGGATTGCGAGGAAGACAAAAAACTAGCGCTCATCAAATGGGAGAACATCTACAAACCTAAAGATCTGGGAGGGTTGGGAATTAAGAATTTGCTATGGAAAAATGAAGCCTTAGGGGCGAAACTAATTTGGCATCTGTACATTGAAAGAAATCACAAATGGACCAAGATTTTTTTACAAAAAATATCTCAATGTTGAAGATCCTCTATCTATATATAAAATGAAAAACTTTCCTAGGGTATCGAAATGTTGGAACTTTATGATTAAATGTCAACATCTGATTAGTAAGTTTCTGATTTGGGATGCCAGCTCGGGAGAAGAGGATTTATTCTAGGAAGATTCATGGGAGAGTCATCCCACAATCACCTCCAGAACTTTTCCTCAAGACCTCAAAGAGAAACTAACCTCCATTTGTGGCCCTAAAGTTTGTAACTAGAGGATCAAAACCACTTTAGAAGGAACTTCTAGGTGGGCTTAGAAATCTTTGGAGGGGGTGGAGGTAGACTCTCAAGATAAGGAAGAGTTTGAAAAGATATTGGTACATAGGAGCATTAGAAATATTGACAAGAATGATGAACTTAGATGGGCTGCCTTGAATGATGGAAAGTATAGTGTGAAGAATGGTTATAAGGCTTTGTTATACTCTTAGAGTTGGGAGAAAATAGATATAATAGTTAAACTCCATTGGGATGTTGCTTGTCTCCTCAAAGCAAGTTTCTTTCTCAGGTTGGCATCCCAAAATAGAATTTTGATGGTAGAAAGGCTTCACAAATTGGGTTTTCAAGGTCCTTCTAGGTGTGTGTTGTGTCATCATCATAGTGAGGACTTGGACCATTTATTATATAACTATAATTTCTCAGAATCTTGTTGGGAATGGCTTCGATTTAGATTAGAATGGTCCACTCCTCTACCAAATTCTTTAGTGATCTTCTAAGAGGATGGCCCACTAATATCATGAGAGGCATTTATCAGAAACTTTGGAACATATTCCCATCTATCATGTCATGGGAGATTTGGAAAAAGAGAAACAAAAATATTTTTAGAGACACAAAGATGAACACAAAGGAGTTAATTTTAAAATTTGAGGCCAACATTATGGAAGTAATCAACCCCCATCTCAGGAAGACTATGATAGAGGAAGGTTCGTTCTCCTTTTGGGATGGGTTCATGAAGAAGTAGTGGCCCAATTTGATCAACCCAACTTGGTTTATCTCAAGAAGAGTAAGGAAGCTAGAAATAATTGTAAATGGTCCCCCCCTCCTTACAGATGGTTCAAGCTCAACTTTGATGGCAAAGCTAGAGGTAACCCTGGCATAGTTGGGATAGATTGCATCATCAATGATGACATAGGCAAATGGATTGCTAAGAAAGCCACATTGATTCTTCCTACATCTAAAAATTTGGTTGAATTAGAGGCCTTAGAAAAAGGGCTCCTTCTCTACCATGAATTAGGTCTAAAAAGAGTCATCATAGAGGGTGATTCTCAGATCATCCTAAATGTGCTTAGAAAGTGTGCCACCCCTAACTGGATGCTTAATTCAAAATTAGTTGTGGTTCTAAATCTGCTAGACTAGCTTGCAGAATGGTGAATAGAACATATATTTTGGGAATGGAATCAAAAGGCTAATAAGCTAGCCAATAAAGGTGTTGATGGAGTCAATCTTTAGATCTGCAATGTGAGTTAGGGGATAATCTTAACTTATATCCTATCATAAGCTTTATTCTCTAGTTTTTATTTTATTTAAGTTTCTTTTATTTCCTATTGTTTTAATTTTAATTGTAATTTATTCTTTTTGCATGCCGGTCTCATGATTTACTTCTCATGATGTGGATTGCCGATAAAAGAATTGCTTGGTTGAATAGGGTAAGTTTATGGTGTGTCTCATAATCATGACTAGAAGGGGACAATTTCTTTCATGGTGTCCATGTGATGTCAAGTGTTTATGTCATCATGACACTAGGCTTCCAAATAAGCTTTCTAGATTTTTTGATTTAGGCTATATCTTTTTCTCCATATCTCTGTGTCGAGGGTTAGGTTCTGTTTTTGTCATTTTCCATGTTAACTGGATCTCATTTTATGTCCTATGAAGTACAATGTGCACATTTTTCATACTAGGGAGTCTTGCACAATGGCCTTCCATTCTAAGGTGGAACTAGAGCGTTGGAATAGGATATTGAATCAAGTGGATGACATGACTAGAATGGCAATGAGTAGCACAATTGGGGAGGGTGTCTTTAATTAAAAATTCACTTGGAGGAAAAATAGCAATGTTATTGGTTCATTCATTAGTTGCCTGGCTAGAGCTAAGGTTGAGCACGATAACATTATCCACCTTTGCTATGAAATTTTCCAACCTTTCTACAAGAAGAGGCTCGAACAAGTGGTAAGGAGCATAGACAACAAGTTTCGCATCCCGCTTCCTAAAAAGTACATGGCTCTTCCACTAGGGGACCCAGACCTAGAGGTTTCTTTTCGATGCCCTATGTTGTTCATTTGGGAGAACCTTTCATTCTTCAAAGAATGGCCCAAAATGTTAGTGAGTATCCAATTTCTCCTTCATTCAAGGGGTATAGTGGTAGAAGAAAATAAGAACTAGCTCACAAATTATCTCAAGGCTTGCAATGTGTACATCCACGCTGGAATTTCATTTGATAATTTGGATGCCCTAATGTTTTGTACTCCTGATGTAGAGAAGACCAGTAGGCACAAGTTGGCTTTTGAATTCATCCCCAACTTCTAGGTGGAAAACCCTAATGACATCTTGGAGGTCATTATGGTCTTTCCTAAATAGGGTTTCAGTCATGTCTCAGCATTCTCTATAGTATGTCTTTTTTAGTAACAGTCTAGTGGTACATTATCAGGATGTATTAGCTATAATTAAGTTTATCACATTATCTTGGTAAATTTTGTAATAGGGTTATAGATATTATTCTGATGTGAGTAGCTACTTTATCCATTTAGTATGTTGATGTACTTAGACATATGAACATATAAATACAATCTATTATTAGCTCTATGTGATGGCTTTGTTTACATTTTAATGACTAGATTTGATTTTCTTTTTCTCTTGCTAGAGTATCCATGATAATCTAATTGTATAGCATGGTAGTTTAGCAACATTCTTTGAGAAGGTTTTTTCTAAGTTGGTTAAGTATATGATATTTATTAATTGGTTTTAAAGATTTTCATACAACATTCAACCACTGTAGAGATAGAGAGTGCAATACGTATGTTTTGGCTTCTATTTCATAATTAGATAGTTAAGAGTAAGAAAGGATTTTGACTATAGTAGTCTGGGAGGCATAGAATTCGTCTTGGGCAACAATGTTTAACCAAGTTATAGAATTATATTATCTTTCTCCCTTGGCTCTATTTTCGTATAAGCCAAAGGGCTAATGCATCATAAGACAAATGTTTCGTTGTGAATAATAAGGGTTCTAGTTTGATTTTTTCTAGAACTTTATTTGGTGTGATATTTTTATAGCTCCTAAAAAGATTTAGCTTAACCTCAAGATTAGATTTTTCTTGCTTTGTATCTGGTGTTGATTTTTACTAAGCAAGAGTAAGGGTCATTTTTCTTCATTGGATGGACTAAGAGCTTTTAGTAAATATGATGAGTTAACTATTTCTTTCTTCTTGTGGATAGTAGTATAATTGGTAGTTAGATTATTCTCATAGATATGGATTTAAGGGTATTTTCTTTCACAGTTTTTTAATATTTGGTAGTTTCATCTTGTTGTTATATCCGTGATTTATTATCTTTTATCTAAGTTAGGATTTTGAGACCCTTCATATGACATTGATTATTACCTTCTATGTTTAAAAGTTGCTAACCATGTTGATTGGTAAGATTATATAAAGGGACATCTGATTTATCCAATATGGGAAGAGGATCAATGTAAGCTAAAGTAGCTTTCTCAAGCTACTTTTTTAGATCTAGTTTCAAATGAAATAAAGCTGTAATTTCTATCTAATGTAATTTCTTGGGGTAGTTCCCTTAGTTGTTGTAATGGTTGTATCTGATTGACTAGGGTATGCCCCTTTTAAGAGTTGTAATAATAAAGGAAATATGTCTCGGGCTAGACTAGAGGTTTTCTTCTTCGTTCTTTCCTACCAGTGCCCGTTTGAACAGAGTAAGCTATTGCAATTTTCTTTTATTAATAAAATTATCAAGGCCTTGACCGTTTACTAATCAAAAAATAAAATAAAATAATTATATAAATCAATTTGAAAATTATATAAAACAAATGAATAATAGAAAATCTTAGAAAATATTTTTTTCTAAAAACTATTTTTTATTTTGTCTCCAAAATTTAATAAGAAAAAATAATATTAAGAAATTGTCTTCTTATTATTAAAAATTAGAAAAATATAATTGGACCTTCTAATGAATATAAATATTCAAAAATCACTTCAATATTTTATATGATCCTTTTAATTTAAATTTTAATTCTTAGTTTTTAATCTAAAATTGATATTATATCTAAAACTCCTCTTATAAATAAAAATTAATTAAGATCCTTCACTTCTTGTTTGTGTCCCTTTATTGGATTTCACCAAGGTTTTTGTCATTGTACATTTAAAATGACTTTACTAATATTCAACTATGTTGTTTCTTTCACATTACCTCTATATTAATAAAAACATTATGAAAAAATATTACTATGCCTCTAAAAGGGCAAGTACTAGCCACTATGTGACACTTGTTCATAATTGTGTAGTGGACTGTTTCAAGATTTTTGTGTTATTTAAAATCTAATTTTTATAATATATAAAATGTATTTGATTTTTTTTTCAAATGTAGTCATCAATTCCATAATTTTGTGTAATTTTAATAACAAATATTAATTTCCTCTCTCTATCTTGATAATAGATTATAGTGTGATGTACACAATATCATATAAATTTTTCTACATAATTTTAATGCACAAATAGCTATTGAGTTGAACTAAGATTATGAAATCCTCCATGGGAAAATGAGTAGATGTTGATAGTAATTTCATTGATGAAAAAACACTTGATCTCTTCTTAGGAGGCCAACACTTTGAAGACTAGGAAAGGTATAGTAGAGAGTAATTAGATGATGAATAATCTTAGGTGTTTGGGGGAACAAGGAAATTGAAATTTAATGGATTACACATACATGTAATGAATGCACCTCTATAAGAATTATAAGGAATTTCATGTGCAAATGATGTCCATGGTGTTGGAAACTTAAATGATAGCTCGATGACTATAGATGCAATTGGGGAACAATATGGTGTCATTGTAGAGATTCTTTAAGAAGTCTTACTAATCCAAGAACTAATCTTCAAGGAAAATCTTATAGAGACTTTATCTCAAAAATTATATTAGTTTTCAATTAGATTTAATCTTGCTACATTAAGAGGTGGTGTTGGTCAGTAGACACACCCAAAGTGACAACTAGCATAACCTATCAAAAACCAAAACCATAAAAAACAACACTTACAAACAAAATAGCCAAATAAATAAATAAAAAAAAGAGACAACAATAAGTTGGAAGAAGCTAACCTTATTCTTCAACTTTATCTTTAAGCTCCCGTTGACTACATTTTACCTTCTCTATAACCTTTTTAATGTCTTTTTGAATGATATTTTATTATTTCATAAAAAAACTATCATTCTTTCAAAATTATAAAATATAATTTATTAAAGAATAAATTAATCAAAATAAATGGTTATTATATATTTTCTCTATTTTTATTTATGACCACCTCTTTAACTTCACACATGAAAAAATTAACACTATTACAGTCACTAATTATTAGTCTCATATCATAAATGATTATTAAACTACCAAAAATAAATTCCCACCTAATATCAAAAAATAACACAACTGCAACTTTGCCAATAAAATATGGAAAGAAATTTAGAACACAAAGAACACAATATTTTCAAACAAATTGTCCCTGGCAAAATCCCTAAGGGAAAACTAGTTCTATAGATGAGGAATTATATTAACTTTAGCAAATCAAGAGATATAAAATTGCTTGCCTCTCACTGAAAAAATTCAGCCAACCTCCTAATTTCTCCTGCCGATATTCCTCTATTGTTATCCCCAATGCTATCACTGTGCCCTTGCTAACATAGCAAGACTATTTGCTATCATTGCTAACACTGCAAATGCTTCTACAACTCTTGTTGTTCTATGTTCTATTCTATTGTCCAAATGCCTCCCTTGACTCCCTTTTATACTACTTAACCAAGAGGTTTCTAGTTGCTTCTTGATAAAGACAACTCAACCAAGAAGTTTCTAGTTTCTTTTTTATTAAAACAATCTAACCAATAGGTTACTAGTGGCTTCTAGAAGGAGTCAATTAATTAACAAATTTTTTTGTAACTCTAACAATTATTTTCCAATTATTCACACATGGATGAAAAACTATCCAAGCTACCTAAAACTAAGACTCCCTCTTAGCAAGGAAGTTGTTCTGCATAACACCTAACTTATCTCTAAAGAAGATGAATATTTCCTTCCCCAATGCCATTGTCAGAATGTTTGCTACCTGCTCCTCTATAGATATGTACTATAGCTGAACAAACCTCCATTGTACACAATATCTGATGAAGTGATATCAAATATCTATATGTTTATACCTATCACGAAACATTGGATTATTAGACAACTTGATGCAACTCTGATTGTCACAATGTATCACAGTAGTCTCAACCTTCTGACCAAATAACGCTACTAACAACTTTCAAAGCCATATAGCTTCACATGTCACCATGCTAGCTGCTATGTATTATGCTTCTGCTGAACTCAGAGCCATAGATTTTTGCTTCCTGCTAAACCAAGATACAGCTCCTGATCCCAAACTAAAACAACACACTGAAGTGCTCCTTTTGTCCATTGTACTTCCTACCCAATTTACATTAGTATAGCCCATCAACTTGATACCTTCACCTCAAAAATATAATGCTCTTTTCAATCTATACATTTGTTTCTCTTTGTTCTGTGCTACAAAGCCTTCTAGTTTCTCTATGTATACTTCCTCCTTTAACTCACCGATAAGGACTATTGTCTTGACATCCATTTAATGGATCTGCCATCCCATTTGTGCTACAAATGAGATTACAACTCATATAGAAGTATACCTATCCACTGGAGCAAATATCTCCTCGTAGTCTATTCCCTCCTTATGAGATAACCCCTTGGCCACAAACTTCACCTTCTATTTCTCAATGCTACCATCTGCACCATGATTTATCTTATAGATCCAGTGTGATCCAACTAATGCTCTATCTATTGGTCTAGGAACTACCTTCCACACATCATTTTGCATAATTGAGGAATTCTCCTCAACCATAGCATCTCACCATACTCGATGCTCTCTACCCTTTTGATAGATAGAAGGTTCAGTATCTACTAATTGACTAACTAGTGCCACATAGTCATTGAACTTGGCTAGTTGTCTCCACTATCTAGTACTCTTCCTAGGAGCTCCCACAAACTCCTAAGTATCCCTTAGTGTCTTTTGAACCTCGCAGTTCCTGCTACCAACTGTAGAGGATGAAATATGAATCTCTAAGTCTTCTAGATGCATTTTCTTTTTCACATGTCCCTCCATGCTCTGTGAATGTTTACCACCTAAGCCTACACTTGTACTGGTAACTGTACTTATGCTCTACTACCCTTGACTAGGCTTTGGAACTTCTGTTGGCCATTCACTCTAATCATCTACTAGCAAATCTCTGGACCTTCTAAATGCCTTGTCCTCCATGAACTTGACATTACGTCTAAAAATAATTCTTCTAGTCCCGAGGATATAAATTCTATATTCCTTTGAGGTTTCACTATACCCAACAAAGTGTTAGAATCTGATAAGATTAATAACCTAGAAAACCAGTGCCAAGAATAAATATCTTAACTATGAATGCAAATGATACAAAATCAAAATAGCATCATAGAGTTAGTCTCCAAGAGAGTAATGCAAATGCTAGAAGCAAAATAGCATTAAGAGGATGCAAAAACAAGAGATGCAAATACAAGCCAGGTAGCATGCTTATATAGGCTAGGAAGAGGGAGGAGGTGGCAACACCAACCAATGAGGAGCAACCATCTATCGGACTAAAGACATCAAAGTATCTTCCCAAGATAGCTAATGAATGCTCACATGTAGGAAGGTGACACCTCACAACTATTCACCTAATAAGACATGCTTTATTAACCTAAGGGAGATTATTAAAAGTGTAGAAAAAACATAGCAAAATAGGAAAAATAAAAAACTACAGTAACACCCCCCCATAAGCGAAGCTTAGGTGGATGCTAACCTAGCAAAACTATGAAAGCAGGAAAAAGGGTCTCGGTAACAAGGCCTGATCAGGTACCCAATAAAAGAAAAAGAACTAGATGAAGGAAACTAAGCCTCCAATCTAGGAAATGTCCCAAAGAGAGGAACAAAAAAGAGCATGAAGCATCTCTGAAGCATGAAGCTGCAAACACTGTCAAAAGAAACTGCTGGAACCCCCATTGAAATAGTGCATGACTAGGTAGAGAAGACAAAGTCTAAAGAGTTGATCAATTGAAGAGGTGACCTCCAAAGGTAGGAATGAATGAGTGTCTATATAGTATATGAACCATCTCACCGAAATGCATCGGTGCCTAGCCACTGCATCCGCCTAGTACATAGGAACAAAAACTGAATACGTAGATCACTCAACTGAACCAAAGGAGTAATAGAGCCAACAGGTGAACCCCCCCCCCATAATGTTGTACAGGGAGAGGGGTGACAGGAACACTGAAATGCAATGCCAAAAATATCTGCAAGAAGAAGAATTAGGAACACCAATAGTGCAATAGAAGTACAAGCACAGGATAAAGGGTGGTGTCACTGACACACTGCATGGGCTAATATCGTGGAAGAAAAATTCACTTGACAAAGGTTGATGAGCAAAAAATGGTAAAACATCATGACCCCCCATGGCACTTTATAACTCAGTGCGAGTACAAACAAACACAAGGTGTACAAGATCCCAAATATGCAAAAGCAGGCACTTTATCTCAGTGCGTTTACAGAAAAAGGAATGCAACAGAATAGAAGCATACAATTCTTAGAAGTTAGAAAGAAGAGTGAGCCAAAAGAACAAAAGAAGAGATTCCAAGACCTGTAGAATCCAAGTAATCCGCCAGAGTGTGAAAGTGCAAAACTCGAAGGAGAAAGAACTTGGAGCAGAATCTGGATAAAAGACCTCTGCAATTGAATAACTCATAGAACCAACTTTCCAACGATATCTGGCGAGCCCAGAAAAGAGTCTAAATGAGCGAGATATGGCTCCCGAAAGACAAAATAGAACATCTGGCTTTGACTGCCAAAACAAGCAACCAGACTGCAGCAAAAATTAAAATTTTTTTTACTATCATCTCCATCTCGAACCAGCTTTTCGATGCATTTTTCAGATCGAAAAAATACGTCCGTATGGTCAAGTTATGGTGAAAAAACCAACAGGGCCTCCTCATGAAGAGCATATGTTAAAAGTGAAATTTAGGCAAAATAATCAAGGAAACAAATAGCACCACTGTGATATACTCGAAAAATCATGCACTTTCAAAAAAGGAATCGCCTCGATACGAGGTCGTATGAGAAAGTTATGATCCTCTGAAGTTTTCAAAACGAGAACTGTGCACAGTCATGGCTCAGAATCTATAGTTTCTGAAGAAGTCATGCATGAAAATAAAAAAAACAACTCCGCTAATGGATGGAGCACAAAAAAATAGCCAAGTTCATAACAAGAATCATCAAAATCGGAGTCTGTATGAGCAAGAATGAGACATTTGAAAACTGCGTTCAAATTTGCAACTGCCAACAGAGAGGGGTATGGATGTAGCTTTGCATGCTCGATTTTGCATAATATACAGTTGAATGCAAAATTTAAGAGATACCTAGATGGTTTTTCGATGCTGCAAACAAAACCCAGAAAGCATTCTTCTTGTTGATGCACAGAAGATGTTGTTGTAGTGTAAATTAGACATCTTTAATTGTAAAAAATGGCTCCAAAAAATAAAAAATCACCTCAGCAACAAAAATATGACATGCAAATGCTGGATCAGCTTCCTAAGTCCATCAATGGCATGCTGGAACCTGCAATACTGATTGAAGACTCCAAATATGCAAGTTGGTTGTCAGATTTGAGATTGAAACCCCAGAGAAAAATCATTTTTGTCAAAACTTTTCTGATTCTCAAGATCATCCAAAGATGCAAGAGAAGAGCATACTTCGTTTTCCAAAAAACTACAGTAAAGCTTATTAGCCCCCCCCCCCCCCCCCCAAATCTCTCAAATAAGGAAACTAAAATCTACTCTTGCACATAGAAAAGTTCTGATACCATGTTAGAATCTGATAAGATTAATAACCCAGAAAACTAGTGCCAAGAATAAATATCTAAACTATGAATGCAAATGATACAAAATCAAAATAGCATCATAGAGTTAGTCTCCAAGAGAGTAATGCAAATGCTGGAAGCAAAATAGCATTAAGAGGATGCAAAAACAAGGGATGCAAATACAAGCTAGGTAGCATGCTTATATAGGCTAGGAAGAGGGAGGAGGTGGAAACACCAACCAATGAGGAGCAACCATCTATCGGACTAAAGACAACAAAGTATCTTTCCAAGATAGCTAATGGATGCTCACATGTAGGAAGGTGGCACCTCACAACTATTCACCTAATAAGACATGCTTTATTAACCTAAATGAGATTATTAAAAGTGTAGGAAAAACCTAGCAAAATAGGAAAAATAAAAAACTACACTAACACAAAGTACCCCCTCTCTCCAGTCTGATCTAACTTGGTACGTGTATCACCTAGAATATGACAATATGCCAAACTCCCAAATATTTTGAAATTGCTAACATCAGGCTTCTTACCTATGAAAGATTCATTTGATGTCATCCTCCCTAGCACCTTAGGTGGAACCCTGTTCTAAATGTAGACTATTGCACTACAAGCATCTGCCCATAAGTAGCCGGACACATCCTTGTCATGTATCATAGATCTTGCAACCTCTGATATGGAATGGTTCTTCCTCTCAACAACTTCATTCTACTGTGGATTGTAAGGTATAGTCCACTGTCTCTTAATTCCTTCCCTAGTACAGAACTCTTGGAAGTTATTTCCTTTGTATTCACCTCCATTTTTTGACTGAGGAACCTTTATCTTCCTTCCTATCGAGTTCTCCACTAGAGTCTTGAACTCTTGGAACTAACTAAAAACCTCATCCTTGGTCTTCAAGAAGTATATCTAGGTCTTCCTAGAGAAATCATCGATAAAAATAACATAGTACTCATATCCTCGAATAGACTTTGTCAACATCAATCCACATACATCTGAATGTACTAGATCAAGAACACCTTCAGATCTAGTATCACTCCTTGGAAAAGATGCTTTTGCAAACTTCCCCAACACACATTGCTTACATACATCATCATGCTCTATGCTCACCTCTGGAACACCTATCACCATCTCACAACGCAATTTGAGTGCTCCATGATTAATATGGCCTATCCTCTTATGCCATAGCTCTCCAAGATCTCTAGGATTACAACTACTCATGAGTGCCTTAGGAGTGTCAAACTACAACATGTAAAGGTAACCACTCCTAACTCCAATAGTTATGGATGACTTCCAATCCTTGTTCTTAATCAACACATGTGTCCCTCTAAAGAGTACATTATACCCCCTATCCTAAAGAATAGATATAGAAATCAAATTCATACCTAAGCCTGGCACATTAAATACATCATGAAGTAGAATTATCTTTCCATTCTCCCTCTAAAATTGAATAGTCCCTTTCCCAACTGGGTTGATTTTGGAAAAGTTTCCCATAGAAATCTGGATATTAGTGTTCTCCTCCTTATAACTGGAGAAGTACTCTCTAACTCCTGTCATATGAAATGACACCCCACTATCTATATACCAGATAGTCTGTGCAGTTGAGCTCACCATACAAGCTATAAGTGCAAACTCATCTTCCAGTCTACTAGAGAGTTCTTTTGCACTTGTTAAAGTTGTTGCCTACTTCTTTTCCTTCTTCCTTTCTAGGTAATCATTGACATAGTGACCATACTCGTGACAACCAAAGAACTTTACCTTAGAAAGGTCCTTTTTCTTCTTTTCACTTTGTGAATTTGATCCTTTGCTAGATCCCTTCTTTGCTTTCCCTTTCCCTACTAGGGCAATGTTTTCTTGTTCCACCTCACTTTTTTGACTCTTGTTGGCCCCATTGACAAGACTTAGTCTAAACTCCTCCTGAGTGAAATCAATCAATAGTCAGTCCCAACTTGGAAGGTATCTCATCTACTGACAACTTGAACAAAGACACTTCATTGTTTAGAAAACCCATTTAGGGCTATTCTCACTAGCTTGTCATCTCTAGGACTATCTCCAATAGTTCCTAACTCATCCTTGACAAGTCTAAGCCTGGTGAGGTAACTTGTAACATCTTCTCCTTGGTTCATCTGGGTATTCTTTAACTTCTCTCTAAGAATCATCTTCCTATTGGTGGTAGTATTCTAGTACAAATTTAGAATGGCATCCCACAATCTTCTTTGCCGTATCTAGCTTTGAGATATGTGGAATAATATGATCGTTAATACCATCAAGGATAATCCTCCTCGCCTTGGCATCATACTTCTTATATGCCGCAAGCTGTGTTGCATCTATTGGTATAGGTACAACACTGGTAGCATAATCCTTTATACCATTCTCTTCCAATAATAAAGAAATTTTGGCCTTCGAGACACCAAAATTTGAGGCACCATCCAATCTATCCAAATCTCTCAAATCAGTTGAAGCCATCTCAAAAGATTAAAGCAATAATAATTCTGAAGAGATCAAAATTTCTTTCTTAGGAAAAAACTATTCTACCCTCATCACCACTCTGATACCATGTGAAAATTAACACTATTACAACCACTGATTATTAATCTCCTATTGTAAATGATTATTAAGTTGGTGAAAATAAATTCCTACCTAATATCGAAAAATAACACAACTACAACTTCACCAATAAAATATGGAAATAAATTCAAAACACAAAGAACACAATATTTTTGGACAAATTGTTCGTGGGAAAATCTCTAAGGGAAAACCAGTTCTACAAATGAGGAATTATATAACTTCAATAAATCAAGAGATACAAAATTTCTTGCCTCTCACTAGTAGAATTCAGACAACCTCCTAATTTTTCTCCCTGATATTCCTCTGTTGTTGTCCCCAACGCTATCACTCTACCCTTGCTAACACTGCAAGACTGTTTTCTATCACAAATGCTTCTACAACTCTTGTTGTTCTCTATTATGTTCTATGCTCCAAATGCCTCCCTTCACTCCCTTTTATACTACTTAAGCAAGAGGTTTCTAGTTGCTTCTTGATAAAGACAACTCAACCAAGAAGTTTCTAGTTGCTTCCTAGACAAGAAGTTTCTAGTTGCTTCTTGATTAAAACAACATAACCAATAGGTTACTAGTGACTTCTAGAAGGAATCAATTAATTAACAAATATTTTTTGTAACTCTAACAATTATTTGCCAATTAATCACACATGGATGAACAACTGTCCAAGCTACCTAAAACTAACAACACACAAACATATCTAACAAGTGCCACTTAGTGGCTAAGTGCTTGCCTTTTGTTTCAATTAATTGTAGTTTTAATTTTATATCTAAATTTCTAATTTGGTATATTAAATATATTAATTGATTAATTATTATGATATTAAAAAAAATAGTAGATAGTTGAAATTTGAAGTAAAAAAAACCTTATATCCTAAAATGTGACCATTTGAACTAAAATTTTAATTTTATTTAAATACATTTTAATTGTATTATTTAATAATCTAGTGATGTATTTTTTTTAATTATATATCATCATTTATACTTTATATGATATAGAATTATATTATATATCATAGTATAGTATCATATTTTATATAGTAACAATTATTTAAATAAAAAATAGATTATAATATTGTATTATATTATAATTTTTTATGTTATATCCCAGCATTATTAATATGCATAATAGTATTGGGCAAATTATTACAGCAATTTCATAAACCCGATAAAAATGTCTCAAAATTTATATTTTTATAATCCTTGCATAAAATGGTGTATAAGAGGCTAAATGCTTTTAGCCAATGAGATAGTTACAAATAAGTTTTGTTCATTTCTAAAGATAAAAATATTACATCTTCATTGTACAATATATTAATTTTATAAGAACATGTAAAAATAATTGATTTCTATTATTGGAAGTAAAGAGTTCTAATCACTAAGTAAGTTAGAAAACTCAAAAAGTGATAAAATAGTACTTAGCCTATAGACAAGTACTAATAAATACTTAGAATTTTTTAAAAACCAATCACACATTGTAGAATCTATTTGAAAAATTAAACTTCAAAACTATCAAACGTTGCATAAAACCAAAATATAAATAGGAAATAATTACTCCCCATTGCGCTGGCGAAGGCAAAAGGAGGACTTAAAATTAATTTCATAATAACTGTAACAAACTGTATTTGCGGCCGCTGGTTCACAGTATAACCGTCTTTATTGAAATAAGACATTAGCTTATATCACGTCTCCTAGACCTGCATTGATATGCAACTCTACACCTAGAACATTGTTTTCTTTTCGGGAAATGTATCTAAAAAGTTTCTCAAAAAGAATTAGAAATAGGGAGAGAACTTAGTCATGAAGCCAATCCAAATTAAACTCTGCTTCCACTATCTCCACCTCGAGCCAGGGAATAGAAAAGCTCTTGGCCCGCAACCATTGCTTTGCAATCTCTTCATCACAGACAACATGTTTCAACGAACGTAATCCACACACGGTACCAGGCAGCCTCTTCAAACGTGAACACTTTCTCATATCAAATTCTTTCAGTTTTTCTAATTCTCCTATTTCTTCTGGAAGTTTCTTCAAACCCTCGCATATTGAAATGTCTAGATATTCCAGGCACACAAGATTTCCAATTGATGAAGGAAGCTCTCTGAGGCCTGGTAGTGCCGAGAGCCTTAATATTCTGAGACAGCTCATACTCCAAATTTCGGAGGGTAAATTCTTAATAAGATGACAATTTGTAACAGACAACATCTGAACAGATTGCATACGGCAGATTCCAGGAGGCAACACTTCAAGATCACTGCAGTGATCCAGGTTAAAATCTTGCAGCTTGGTATTGTTGAATGTTGAAGTGCGTTCAAAACCTTCACACAAGCTTAAAGAGAGTTTCTCCATGTTCTGTATTTCAGAAAGTGATGCAATTAATCTCTCCAAACGAAGAACTTTTAGCTGAGTGAGCGATGATAAAGCATCAATTCCTTTTAATGTGGTCCTTTTAGAACCATAATTGAATACCATGAGAAGTTTAAGTTTTTCATGGATTTCAAAAATGGGGGAAGAAAGTATTCACTTGCGGAAAATATTATCACCATAACCTCTGCCTCTGGAAAATTCATTTCATCCCACTCAGTTGCATTCATAGGGCCTGCACGAATGCAACAGAAGTAATCCAATTAGGTCATTTAAGTTCGGAATTGAATACTTATTTAGGGTTAGTTTTTTACCAAGGAGAATGCGAAAAGCAAATCGCCAGAAACAATTTGATAGAGAATGAGACAAAGTCATGCTACATCCATTTATGTATGGAAAAGCTAGAGAAATGCAGCAATAAATTTAGATATCTAGAATACATTGCATTGTCTATTGAGTTGACCTATTACAGAAACGACTAGATATCAGAGATGTTTTTGAATATATTTGTGTGGCCTAGACATACATGAATCTAGGTTTCTTGTAAGGCTGAATGAAATAAGAAGTAAGCTGCACGGAGTAATAATTGTGTGCTGAACAATGTTGTGATACGGTACTGAGAAAACAGACCTGTGTGGAGGGAGACAATTTGAGCGTCAAATGTTTTACTAGTATGCGTTTGCCATATCTGAGGCAAGCTACTCTCTTTCCAAGACATAAGTAATCTTTTGCTATGGACTGTACTGTCCCTGTATCCCAAGTGCAAGGCTAAGTCTCGTATTACATCATGCTGATAAACTTACAGTTCAGAGGCATTTCCACAAGAGATAGCTACCTGATTCCTGCTCAGTACATGCAACAATTCAGTATAATAATTAAATAACAAAATAACAAAAAATATATACATAACAGATTAGAGAAGTTCACCTTGGATTGCTAATTAAATTCAAAAGGTTTCTGCTTACGAGTTCGAGTAAGATGACAAAGGCATATTGCCACTCTAGTTTCCTAACATTAACCCAAATATCCAATAGTGCATCAGCACAGATTTTCCTGTCCTCCGGAAATGACCCTAAGTCTAGGAAACACTCTCTCGCTGTATCATCCAAGAAATCAATACTGGTCGCCAAGCATTCAAGTAATCCTCTCTGTGATAATCTGATATGGACTTGCCTTTGGAAAGCCTGCTCTTTGCTCTTTCCCAGGCTACCGGTGGCTCCCCATGCAAAGTGCTTCTAATCACCTTCAGAGCAAGTGGTAGGCCTCCACATTTTGCTTGCACCTGTGATTGATTTCAATTAAATAAATTTATATGGGAACCATTGAAATACTTTTTTGCAGATAATATGAAGTCAATAATAATCCGTAGCTGTATTCCAGGATCTATAATATAGTTAATACATATTTTCAGCTGATAGACAATGAAACTGATGGGGCTTGCATAAAATATGTAGATGTGGAAGATGCTCTATTCTTTAACCACATGTCAATAAGGCCAATATCACCAAGCCATGTGTTTGTAGACATGAAAACCGTCGTAAATTTATATACATATTTTGGTTTGCATTCAAATGTTTAAAAGTAGAAACTTACATTCATTCAAGTACTAAAGAACTTGATAATTTATTTTAAAAAATTGTTTACCTCCTTAACTAAATTTGCATCTGTGGTTCCTGGAATCGATGTCTGTCCAAAGGCCCAGAAGCAGAAACGAGACAGTGCGTCGACTTGCTCCAACAATTGTAATTGATAAAATTTAGTAAATGGGGTTTTTGGGATAATAGAAATGTCTCTTGTTGTAATGAGGGTCTTGTATCCTCTGCCTTCGAATAGTAATTTGTCCAAGGTTGATCTGGACCAAACATCATCCAAAATAACCAGAATTGGCTTGGCTTGTTTAAGAAGTTGCTGCTGCAGCTGTCTCTGCCCATCGTCCACATTCTGAAACTGCGGTTCCTTCTTTTCAAAAAGATTTTCCCAAATGGTCTCCAGTATTTCTTTGAGGTTTGGGCATTGTGAAACTGTGATGAAGAGCGCCTTGTTCTCGAAGAAATCTAATATCGACAAGAAAACAAGTGTATTTCAGGTTGTGAATATACCAATGCCAAATAAGCAATTTGTTTTAACTTTGAATTTTTTATTTTTTACACTTACTAGATAGCTAGAGTGTCAGTAGATCTACATTAGCCAATGTTAAATAGTGGGAGTGCTCTATATTTTCATTGAATAAAGGTGCATTTAAGTTGCACCATAGAAAGCGCCCTACATAATATCCCAATACGAATCCTCAACCAACACAAGCAATTTAGTATATGATATATTGCCACCACCATGGCTATAAAAATTTCAGGTTCAACCGTAACTGAGAGAGTGCCTAGCCATTGACATTAAACTATAGTCTCTGCCTTCGAAATTTTTGATCGCAGATGATTATTAACATTATTTTGTTTAAGGCCTTTTTATGTGTTCTCTTTTGTAGATTTTACATGTTACACAAATTTTATGAGAAGAAAAGCAAATAGCTTCCATATTCTTTCTACACAATGTATATATGCTACAGTTGTCTGCGTTTGGTTAGATCTATGCATTGGTATAAAGGTTGTAAGAGGCTGCTAGATTACACAGAGACATACGATCCAGTGCATTCCTTGTCTTGTGTTTCAGTGCTAATATTGCATTAAAGCTTTTATGAGTAATATTTGTATGATGTGGAGGAGAAAGCTGGTTGAATTTATTTGCCAACTTTTCAAGCCTTTCGACTAAAATTTTAAATCTTCCACTGAATAGAATATGTTTTTCCTTACTGTAGATGTCTTTTAATAGAGAACCATATTTGCAATTTTGAATTCTTTTGGAATTCTTCAGAAAGGAAACTAGGAATGCTATTTTATCTTGTAATACTTGAATTTTTTATGTCTTTGTGCAGAGGACAACAACTCTATCATTAGGACAACTCATGAATTGTTTTTTATTTTTCAAATAGATTATTTGAAAGATGATAATTTTGCGTAACAATGCTGTTTGACATGGATGTCTTCAATAAGAATAAAACTTGTGTGATATAGATCATAATAAGTTAACTGTGAAACCATTTTTCTTCTTGGTCATTTCAAAATTTAAACTAATTATTCCCATGTTTAGGGATAGTAATGATCAAAGATAAAAGGTGCAGTAGTCTTAATTGCTTTGTAGTAGAAGTGTGGTTTATTAAATATTAAAACATAATACAACGTAGCAGTAATAAAACGTGGCAGTCAAACATGATAATTACTTTCTTAGATTATTCTCTATGCTTACACCATTGGTCTTTAAAGACCTTTTCTATTTTTCTATCGATTATATGTGGGTCGCCTCTATTATTTTAGTCAAGGTAAAATTTAAAATTAATATTTTATTTGATTATAATTATTATTTATTCTGTACAATTTAGTTGAAAATGATTTAATTAAAGTTTTTTTTAAAGAGACATGGAAAACCCTTGAAAAAATATTTTAATTTGATTCAAAATCCAAACAAAAAACAAAATACATATAATAATTGTTCAATGAATAACTCTAAAATAAAAACATAACAAAAGATAGAATATAAAAATTAAATTTTCAAGGTATGTGAGATAAAAGGCTCCAAATAAATTATAAAATAGGACTTTAATAGGTTGTATTAACGTTGGCAATTGTAGCTAATGTTAGGGATAGGAGAAAGAAGAGTGAAAGCTACATCATTTTGCACCAAGGCTCAATTCTTCGGCTTTACGATTTCCATGTAGCCCTTTCCCCTCCCACTCTATCATTAAGAATTAGGACCCACCTTTTATGCTAGGAAATGGTGGGTGTTATTTTATAGCCCCCACATCAAAGCCCCACCCCTCGTCGACACCCTCAAGAAATCCCAAAAAGAGTGGGACCTAGAAAAACCCATAAGTTGAAAAAAAGAAAGAGGAAATTAACCTATTTGATTTGGAAGAAGAGCATGAGCATGGTAGAAGGAGGTTTGTGATTTTCCAAAACTAGGGCTAAGATGAAACAAAAAGCCTTCGGGGACTTAGAAACTAATGAGAAAATAGAGTCAGAAATTAGTAATAAAGAAGAGAAAATTTGTAGAAGAGAGTGGGGAAGGATGAAAAGGTGGAAGTTTTTTGGGATTGAAGAGACTAGTTTAACCTCAGAGGAGATTACAACAAAGAAAAAGAAGAAGAAATTTAGCCAAGACACAACCCATGTGTTGGCTACCTTCACAATGAACATGATGGGCTTCACTTCTAGTGTGCCCTTGGGAAAGAAGAAATGTGATTTACTAATGATGTAGACTTCCCCTATGTGTGTTGATATAAAAATTAAGAAAATGTTTTCTACTAACCCCATTTTGTTCTAGGTTAATTCCATATTCATGCTAGCTAAGAAAGTGAAGGAGAAGGCCAATGTTAAGGCCTTGTGTTTATCTGTTATTTTCTTCTCATGAGACATCATTGCTAGTTAAGTCCACTTGTTACCTTTGATTCTCAAAACAAGGGCCTTAACTATTATTTATTTTTACATTTTAAATTCTACATTAGATATGTTGATAGATGTGTAGTTAGATCTTTTTTTGTACGATGGAAAACTTATGCAATTTAGTATATGTTATCATAGTTATATGATGTTTTTGCTCTCCATTGGTAGTTTTGTTTTGGCTACTAGTGGCTATGTGAATATGTATGCTTATATTTGGGTTGAATATACTGGTAGGGATACTATTATTATTTTTATGTTATTGGCAGGGTTAGTTTCTAGTAGTACTTTTTCTATAAATGTGATATTAATGGTTTAAATATGGTCATATACTAAGGGACACCACCTTTATTATGGCTACTATTAATATTAAAAACATTGGTAACAAGTTTTCGATAGGCACCAATAAAATCCCATAGATTAACATAATCATTTTTATAAGCTCTTTAACCTAAAATTTGGTTCTAGAAAGCCTCATGTAGCCCTTACTATAGGAAACTAAAGGATAAGACATAAAAATATAATTGGAATAAACTAATCCCCAAATAAAATGTAAATTTTAAAGAAAAAATGTGTTTTAGAATGATCCTTGAACATTTGAATGGATTTTAAATTTTCTCCTAAAACAAAACAAGAATAGAAACCAACAAGTTATCACTGATAGGTTATCACCTCTCTTGTGAAGCTCCTACTCACCTTAATAGGAATGCTTCCTAGCTCAATAGGGGCAAAATAATAGAACCACTAGAAAGTAGATCCACACCCTATCTAAAACATATTCAAATAGTCAAAGAGAAGACAATCATGGGTGGACACAATAGTGGGTTACACTTTTTCGGAGGAAGAAATTCCTCCGAAAACATGCTACCATGATTTTTAAGTCAAGTAATTTTGATAGAAATTATCTTGGTAGTTTTGATTGAAAGTGGATTAATTTCGTTAAAAAGTATTTTTTCAATTACATTCAATCAAAAGTTAATGAGGCAATTACTTTCAATAGTGTTAAGATGGAACAATAAAGATATGCCATTTTGCATGACATAAGTACTTGAAATGAGCTTTCTAATGATTATGGATTTGATAAATTTTGAGTTTTTTAAGTATATTTTTTTGGCCGTCAATTAAAAATAGGTTTATTATCAAAAAAAAAATCTTTGTTGGATGTTCATGGAAATATAGTAAATAAGAGAATACAAATTCTGAAAAATAGCCCAACTCTCTGTATATGAGTTCTCTTTCTACCAAAAAAAGGAATTTGGGAATTGGATAAATACAAAATAAGTTATATGCATAAAAAATAATGTAACTCAAAATCAGCGCTAGATCAAATTTGAACATAAGAATAATATGAAATATTAAGTATAAAGACATAAAACTAGCTCCATGAGCTTGGTCTAGATGTTAAAAAATTAAGTTCGAAAGAATCAGATTGATATCTATTATAGAAAAAAATGTGATGTGTGTAAAAAAAACACAACTCTTTAAAAATCAGAGTTTGACAACATACCAATTTTTCATGGGAGAAAAAATAATTGAATCAAAATAATTGAAACAAACAAGAAAATTTTTTAGAGTCTAGACAAAATATCTAAATGAAAATTTGCATTTGTAAATGAAAGTTTTAAAAAAAATCATAGTTCAGTGTCGGTATAGGGAAAAAAGTGTAACCCATAATTATGGGTCCACCCTCATACAAAAAAAAAAAATACAACCTATTCTACAAGAATACTCTCTAGTTTTCTAGGGGATGACACCAGCTCCTTAGGGCTTAAAAAGAGGATGAAAGAATTTGAATGAGCTCTCAGTTTTTAGTGTCCATTTAAATTTTCAACTCTATAGTGGGAGTTTCACATTAATGAATCATAGAAAGAGAAAAATAATATTAGTAAAAACAAAATAAAGCTAAATAAATAGGGTCCATCACAACTGAATAAAAATTAAAATATTAAAAGTGGCAAGGAAAAACCATGCAACCCAAAAAGAAATAGAACTTGTAGAAACTCCTAGGGTTCTTTAAAAAAATCTCTTTTAGCTTTTACATAGAAACAAAGAAATATAAAAAACATAAAATTATATAAAATCAACATGAAGAGGTAGAAGAGCTAGCCATACTTATAAGAATCAAGAAGAAAACCACACAACATGAATATAAAATAAAAGGAAGGAAAGGTAAAATAAAACCAAACACAAACACACACATGCACGTGCGGGCGCACGCGCACACACACACACACGCACGCATGCACACACGCATGCACGCACGCGTGCACACACACACACACACACGCACACACACAAACAAACATAGATGCACACGCATGCACGTGTGCGCGTGCGCGCACCCACACACACACACAAACACACATGCACACACACACGCACGCGCACATGCGCACACAGGCGCACACACACACACACACACACATGTGTGTGTGTCTATGTGATCTGGTACCATTTTATTAGTACAACCATATGTACTAAATCTACTTTTTAAAGAATTTACAAGACTCTGTTAAGTAATTTACAACTTTGGATGTATCAGGGTCCACCTGATCTAGGGATTTACCGATTCTACTTGTTAAGTACTAACTAGAATCTCTAATCTATAAATGGCACTATTTTCCTACTATATTCCTTATGCTCTTTGATATCTTTCTGCAACATTGCATACTTATCTTCTTTATGTCTTGATCACAATCACTATATCTCTCTCCTTCTAGCTTTCACTAATTTTTTCTTCATCAATCTTTCCTTCTCCTTTTATTCAATTTTCTTGTTTCCTTCTCTATTTTCTTAAATAGTTTACAAATATCAATGATTGGATTTAATTGGGTTTTCTTTCTTTCCAACAAATATGATTGATTACACTCAATATATCTAAGGAACTTTACAATTAATAAACACATAATCAATAAAAAATTTCAATATTTTAAGGTAACATTTCTTCACATCAAATGTTGTCTTTTCATCCTTCCTTACTCAAATCTGGGGATCAATAAATTGGATTCTTTTGTCTACCCCCCCTAAAAGAATATATTACTTGGGTAGATCGCAGGTTCATTATGTCAGGTGATAGCGATGAATTTTTGTGTTCCTCTTTTTCTTCCATCCAACTCCTTTTCATTTCATTTTTGATATCATCAAGATTCATAGGATTCTTCATTTCCCCTTTTTGTGACTGATCAAGAGATGTTTTTCTAAACTTGGAGTGCTATAGCAACATGACCAATCTTATTGAAATAAAAACATAGCAATGCTAGATTGTTTTGAGAATAATTTCCTTATGCTATAAAATTTAATTTTCTTTTATGTCTCCTAATAATTTACAAAATAGGGATGGTTATTGAAATATCATGCCCCTCTATTATTGTTCACCAGTAAGACTAGCAACTTAGAAATAATAGATTTACATTTCATAGCTTTGTGTGCATCCTTTTTGAATTTGTAATAGTAATCATGAAATCTAATATTACTATCCTTAGGCTTAGATTTACACTCATGATTAGCATGTTCCTACTAGAGAACATCAAAGAAATAATCTTCAAATTTTTTTTACTAGCAACTCTGCTTCTACATGCATTAGAATTATTACCAATATTTCTGTAGTTATAGGAAGTTTTTTTTAAGGTATCTTACCTAGTATTTTTGTTGTTTTCTTTAGATTTTTTTATGCTTCTTATGCTTGTGGTTTCTTAGAAGGTTATGTGCATTCCTAAAAGGGTGTATTTCCAAAATAAATTGTTGTATCTCTTAACCAAGCAACCCTTTACATGCATTATAAGGTCTAGTGGGTATATTATTCCCACAAAAAGTTGAGAAACTTGAACAAGATATTGGAGAAGAGGAATAAAAAATTGAGATCTCAAAGAAGAAACAAGAGCACTGAAGATCTTTCTTACATAGTTGACAATGAGATTGAAGAAGGTGAAACCTTAGGTGAAAAGAATCTAGACAACAAGATATTTTGAAGAACATCTCTTAAATGTAAGAGCTAATGGAAAATAGATGAAAATTTGAGGTCTCAAAGAAGAAAAAAGAGCATTGTTGGTGTTGGTTACATAGGTGAGAGAAATATAGAAGAAGGTGAAACCTTATATTGAAAGAACCTAGTCAATATGAGATCTATAAGAACATCCCTAAAAGGTAAGAAATATTCAAAAAATATATGTTATTAATGTGGAAAAGTAGGACATATATATAACATGTTTTATTTCAATTAGATAACATTTTTGAAGAAAAATGCCTTTGATGGGTACTATGATGATTGCCATTTCTATGTACATGCAACACAAAAATGCATATCTCATTTCATTGAGAAGAGAATAAATGGATGTTTGTACTATTACACCAAGTATGGTCTTAAAGTGGAGGAATGTAGAGAAAGAGAAGGGCTAAACTAGTTATCTCTTGAAAGGAAATGAGTCCAACTAGGAGGGATAGGTTCATAGCACTGGTCTACACAAACTATTGGAATAATGGTTAAAGAAGAAATAGTAGACCATGGAGAGGTACCCAAGTGATTTTATTTAAGTGCCACAAGATTTTTTTATGTCACAAGAGATTACAAAGCCAATAAAAGACCAACCAACAAGTCCCCTTCTAGAAAAGAAAATAGATTTTTTGTAGAGAAAATAGAGAAGGAATATGCCAAGATATGAACAAGGAAGAGCAAAGTGGTATAGGCAACGAGGACTGATGAGTGCATAAGATCTCAAATCGTCAGTAAGACATCACAAATAAACTAATCTTTTCTATGCTTAAAAGGTGTTAGAAAATAAAAGAAGGAACCTTTAAAATGCTCCCCTAGTCTAAGCTAGTAAATCATGAGCAAGAAACAAGGGCAAAGTAGTCACCTGATAGAAAGAAAGATCACACCATGCTGATTAAAGAATAAGGGATAAAAATTTATCATTGTAAAGAAAATTAAAAGTATGAATGACTAATGTCTAGTGGCAGGTAAAGTATTTTCTGACCATTGCAACCCTAACATTAAAATTCCATAACATAAATAGATGCATTGCAAGTCTTTAGTCACATTGCAATATTGAAATCACCCATACCTTCAAATTTATGGAGCCCCGGATTTCTAAGTAGAAAATTTGAAGAATTATGAGTAAGAAAAAAATAATGCCTACAAAATAAATTTCACCTAAGGATAGGGCTTTTCATATTGTACAATGTATTTTCTGAAATTTCTTCTTGTTTTGCACTTCTCATACCCATTATAGGTTCTTTGATTATGGCTATGACCAACTTTAGTCTAGTAGTTTTTACTAGAGCTAGAGTTGTTATGACAGATGCGCATAGTGCCTCATCTAAATAAATGATCAAGGAAGTTTTTCCTATAATTTTTTTATGAGGAAAGCCCTAGTCTCCTAATATTGTTCTTAACATTGAAAAGTTTAAAGATGCATGTAGTTGATTCAAGCTCCATACCCTAATAGCATATTTTGTGGATCTCACTCCTCTTTAAAGAATGCTCAAGGAATGGGATACCAAGAATTGGACTCCTCATGGAGTTGTACTCAATGGTATTAAGATCCTTACTAACCCTTCCCAAGAAGACATGGGTTTTAACGATGAGCTTTGGTCAGTTAGGTCTTCCTTGCTAGTTTTCTTGTGGTGATCTCGTAATTTAACTGTCTACTAATAAGAAGATGAAAGTCCCTCTCAAGGTTGAATTTTCAAGGCTCCTCATTTCCTACTGGAAGTTTATGTTGAGGTTTTTTTGAGGTGGACCTTTCTTGTGACCTCAAAGAATATGTAGATATTTAGATCAGAGCACACAAATTCATTAAGAAGGTGTTGTATTTGAACCTACCAAACATTTTCTATAGAAGTCATTTGATCGATCACAAGATCAAAGACTACCCTCTTGTTATACCTAACAAGACAATTCCTACTAAGGAGTTGCAAGCAAAGCTAACTGATAACTCCAAAAAGGATGAATGGAGAGATTGTATGCAGAAGGGTAAGGCTTCCTTTCTGCCTAAGCACCAAGGGTCCTCTTCTTCCCAACCTTTGGTTTAGAACGTTCCTATTACTATCTCTACTACAACCAGCACTTCAGTGGCATTGCCACCCATTTCAAATCTTGGCTTCTAGAGGATGGACACAAATGTGAGCATTCCTTTACCCACTTTGGTCTAGAGTCCATAGGTAGCCTCCTTTTTTGTCCTCATGGGTCTCAAATCTCGTGGTGTTTGCATAGGCCCAAAGGTTGTATTGAAGACCTCAATAGTGTCTCCTAGAAGAGTAGACTCATCTTTGCAAGAGTTTCCTCTTCTACTTCTACCTCCAGTACATTCTTGCACAACAGTTTCACCTCTCTTGGGGATAAGGAAGAAATGCTAGATTTGTTAGCTGCTACCCATGTATTTTACTCTTCTTTTTTCCCCCCCTCCAAAGCCTCATATGCTAAGTTGGAAAAAATCCTCAAAGCCTTTATTTGGACCTTAGATGTGGAACAACATGACTTTCACTGATTTTCTTCGGAATAGAGATGTTTGCTCAGAGATTCTGGTGGAAAGGGATTTATTTTTACCCAAAAATAAGGCATTACCTTATGCATCAAGTGGGTTCGCATAGCCATTTTAGGGGATGAATCCTAGAAAATCCTTCTTCGATATGGAATCTCCTCTTGGTTTCCTATGAATAGGCCAACATGGAAGGGGATGGGATTTCAGACCCTTCTCACCACCTCATATCACATTCAAGGCTCTTTCATGATCAAGATCATTTCAAAATCTTGGGAAGTTGTTAAGTCATTGCTTTGTTGGGTTGGCAACACACTCAAAGATGGGCTCTCCATGATTCATCATAATTTTTGGTTGTCATCATTATTTTCTGTTGACGGTGTGCCACTTTCCAAAATTCAAGGTGTAAATGCTCTACATTTTTTCAAATGTAGCATCAAGATGCCAAAATGTCTTTTTCTCTAGAACCACCATGAGTTTGAGATCTTGGAAAGAAATGCAAATCTAGTATCATTTGAGTCACCTAGACTATCAAACTTTTGATTTAATTATCTCTTCTATTCCCCCTCATTTTCTTCATAATCTAGACATTCAATCTATCAAGCCTTGGTGGAAGGACTAGAAGTGGTATTCGTGTACTCCTCTTGTCAATCACAAGGCTAGAATGGGATACTTGTGATTGGTTCCTCGCCTTCCCATGGTTGAGTCTCTCAACCACCATTGACATCTTCAGCCCACTCAATAGAATTGGAAATGCATGTTTAAGGTTATTTGGAAAAAAAATTTCTAAGATGAATATTGCACACTTTTCTTAGTGTGTTCTTTTTGAGGGCTTCCCTCTAGGGCCTTGGCTAAAGAATTTGGGTATTCAAGACCTACGTGGTGTCCTTTTTTCTAACAACCTAAATCTTTCCTACAAATATTTTGGTTTTGTTGTAGAGCTCATCAATATTAGCTTTGGAGACATGACTTTCTCAAGCCCTTCAGGGCAAAGAAATTTTTTTGGCACATGGACTTGCTAGGGGATTCCACTAATTTTCTTAGATTTGACATGCTTTGAAAGTGGAGATCCTATTTCTTTTATAGAAAGATAAAAATGCAGTGTTTTTTACTCACACTTTTCTCTATATTAATATGTTCTTATAGATTAAACCTTGCATCTGTTATAATGTATTGTTTTAGATTCAAGTACAGGCCAACAAGGTGGCCCTATAGGTGGTCCACCTAGAGGAGATGCTCAAGCATTGGGGAAATTCTTTGTGTACATTTTCTTGGGTTCTTTCCACTCATAGATGCCTCAGTCCCATGTCCCACACAACCCTCCTAGCAATTGGGATGTTTAATGATGTCACTCTTCTTCTTTGTGGAATGACTCTAGTTAGTCCTTGATTGCTCCTCATGTTGCTCCTCTTTCTTCTAGTTGTCTGCTCCTCTAGCTTCTTACCCAAGTGATATTTCCCCTTCCTACACTCAAACATTTTGGCTAACATGGCAGAGGCTGAAGAAAAGAAAAAATCTTATGCTATAGTTGATGATTGATTGGCTCCTCTTAAGCCTTCTTCCAAACCGGTCGACAATTATGGTTTTCATGATAAACATTATCTTCTCCCTTAGCTGGTGCTACTTTGGCTGCCTGAGGACAATTTTTATGTTTTTTTATTATGAATAGTTGTAAAGTGTTCCTAACTTTACTATATGTACTTTCGTGGGGTGATCTTGTATCCTTCAACCCTTTTTTTGTGAATATGTAAATTTAATATTTTATCCATTAAAAGAGACTACTCATAAAAAAAGAACAAGAGGAGAACATAATGACCATACTATTGTAAAAGGTTAATTTGGTTGATAGAAAACAACAAGATCAACCTGAATATGAGGGAATAGTACTAACAAGAATCTATGTTGGAGAAGATATAGGATTATCATCCCTACATGATGATATTTTTCTTATAGTAGATGTAAAATGATACCTATAGTTTTAGGTTCAAGAATTGGGTGATAAAGCTACACACGAGATATAAAACCCATTCTATGTAGAGGAATTTATGAAAGAGCAATGCAAAGTGCTAGACAAATCTACACTAAATAGAGTGGTAGGCATGCCTCATTTCTTTCATGAAGAATGGGTAAGATTTTCTTTAAGCTGAGTCCATAAACAATATATATGACTAGATAAGCCGTATAATATTACAAAGGCATTAATACTAAAGTTAACTTGATTTAGTGAAAAAGGAATATATTTATCCATGAATATTGCATCACCTAAAAAAGTGGCTAAAATCAATAAACAACAACTAACCCAAAATACAAGGGAATGCACAATAAATGAGGTTCTAGATCCAAGTATAAAATTTAAATCCATAGTAATAGGGTTAAAACTATACCACAGGAGCAGGGAAAATCAAATCCCTAGAAACATAGCTTGTGGAGCATTCCAAGTCATTCATAATAGGTCATCAAGTGACCTATGCAGATACCTGCACAGATAGATGCTGGAGAACCTAAGTAAATTGTGAATGCTAATAAAGGTCAAACTCAAAGATTTGGTTCAATATTAGTTTCCATAAAATTCTATCTCAAATGAGAATTTTCTAGGGTTTCCACCTCATAAATAGAGGGAAGATCAACCTTTTGGAACTTAAATAAGTAAGTTTTATAGAAAATGGGAAGGCAAGGGAAATTATATGCTATAGGGTTATTTCAATAAAATTCAAAATAAAATTAAACATCAAGAAAGGAAACCCACTAATATAATTGAGAAATTCAAAGAAACCATTTCTTTTCTAGAAAACAAAAATAAATGCATCATTTTTATAGTACAACCAAGAACACATTGGTTGACGCCTTTTAGGTATGAGGTTAAAGAAGAAGAAGCTAAGCCATGCATATAATGGATACTAACATTGGAAGAAAGGTTAATATGTTTAAGGTTTGGAACCTATTGGGAGATAAGGAAAATAATTTTCAAAGGAAAGAAGAAAACAAAGGAATACACTCCTCTGATGGTAATAAGGAGACAATTTGTGAAACCATCCAAGTGTGCACCATAAAAAGTGACAAATAATGAAGAAATAAAAGTATAACTTGGAAGGAGTTCAAGACACAAGTCTCAAGCACAGATGAGGGAAAGACAATCATAAACAAGGTAGCCAAAGAATTTAGCATCAAAGACTAAGACTGGTGAAGAATTTGTAGAAGCAATAGTAGTAGTGGGGACACTAAAGAAAGTTGAAGTATCAATGACTCTAAATAAATGTAAGAATAAATCCAAACTACTTTATAATAATGAAATTGTATAAATAATTGTTAAAAATAATAATTAATAAATATTGAAGAATAGATTCTTAATTTTTTCTAAAGAGAATGAGAATAAAGCCATAATTCTTGTTCTCACAAATATGAGAGAAATTGGTACGAAGCTAGAAGATATTGGAGTTTGGCTACCCAAGTAGTTAAGAAAAATAATTAATTAAAGGTGGAACATGGGTATAGATGACTTTGGAAAAATATTGTTTAAGTCCCTACTCTAAATAAAGCCAAATATGATAGATTCCCAAAAAGGATGTTCATAGGAATAAATTGGAGTCGATTTAGTATGCAAAAGCATGTAATAGGTTACTAACAAGTCATATCAAAGAAGCTAAATAAAGTATAGCTAAATATTGGAGTGTTGAGGTTCATAATATAGATGCATACCTCTAGAATAATTATTCACAAGGAAGCATCTAGTTCACAAAATAAAGAAAAAGATAAGGTAAACGAGAGGGTTAGAGAACAAAGTGAAAGACTAGAGATAGGAAAATGTAATAAGGAATAAAGAGAAGAAACTTTGAGGCCTCAAAGGGAGATGAAACCAAAAACCAAATACATGCAAAGGGCCATATATGAAACTTAGGAAAGTGTGTCTATAACTCCGGGCATAAATATTAAATAACTAGATGATGTTGCATTGATCACACATGACCTGCACAATCTACTAAAAATAAAGTGAAGTCACAAGAAGATAGAACTCAAAAAAAATTGACGAGATTGTCAAGGTCACAACTATTATAATTAAATCTTCACCTAACAAGGACAAAGAAGAGAGATAGATTTCTTGAAGTTTTATAGGTACATGAAGAGGAGCCTCAAGAGGAAAAGTCTCCAAAAATTGAGCAAGTATACAAGACGTCATTATAGAATGAGAAATATGATTCTATAGTTGAAGAAGCCCAATATGAAAAGGAAGATACAATGATATTAAAGACAAAATCATCAAGATATATAGTATTATAGAGTAAAACACTTGAAAATTAGAGTAACAGAAGTGCAAAGAGAACATCCACAAGTACATGAGGAGAACATGCAATCAAGAGAAGATGAAGAAGGAAACATACGAAGACATATTCATTATCATCCTCATCGTCATTAAGCTTAGAAGATGAAGGATAATTATTTTAAAAAGATGTGGACTTAAAGGAAGAAGAAAAGACTCTAGATGCTATCATTGTTGAGAAGTATCCCATAATAAAATACACGAATCTATATGAGATAAATCAGTATAAAAAACTTCTAAAGAGATTAGAGAAGTTCATTGCAATAAGAAAGAAGAAATAGAGGGACAATAAAATTGGTAGTTGCCAGAGATTTAATTGCAGAACTAGCCTTTGATGCATCATATGACCTAGGTACTAATCTCATCAATCAACTTGCTACCTTAGTTTTAACAATTTATTAAGGATTAACTTGGTAGTGGGTAAGATCTAGTAGAAAAGAAAGAGGAAGCAAGAAGAATAGAGATGCTAGAAACTCTGGTAGAATTCAAAATTGACACTCTAGGGGAAGTAAAGGACAATAAGATAGAAACATTCATGGTCACAAAACTGATCCTATAAAAAGATCCTATTAAAACCTCACTTACAATAGGCTTAGATAAGACCATATAATAAGATCAATGAGATCTCTAATCATGAGAGAGTACATATAATACAGTGACTAACTTTGTATCTAACTATTTTTCCAAGACATAGGGAAGACTACATCATTTTCATCAAACCAAGAAAAAGAAAGAGAAAAGAATCATATGATTGATGGAAGTGAAATGCATACTACCATCCGTGATAGACATCATACAAGGAAAAATTAATGACATAGAATAACTAATTTTGAAAGCACTAATTAGTATGATTGATGTGGTTGAAGAACTCTTTGAAGATACAAGGAGCGAGACAATTCGACTCACTAATCTAAAGGCATCATGTGATACTCATCTTACTAGTGCATAGAGTGAATACAAGGATGCATTTGATAACCTATAACACCCTTTTTCATTGATGAAAAAAGTGAGGAGATAAAATCAACAACAAAAGAAGGAGAAAAAAGAGGAGATAAATATAAAAGAAAAATTGAAAGGGGGAGATAAAAAGAAATAAAGTGAGAGAATGATAATGATTAAAAGGGAAGATGAGAAATGAATAGAAGGAGATTCCACCATATGGGGAGTATAAAAAAAGAATAAAAAGGGAGAATATGAAATAAGAAAAATAAAGAACTAGAAAGATGAAATAGCATAAAGGAAAAGCAAGATGAAAAGAGGAGATAAATAAGAACTTTTACTTGAAGGCGAATAAATAGGTAATCCCAATAAGAATAAGTTGAAGACAACTTAGGTAAGGAGAGAGATAAAGACTAACAATAAAATGAAACATAACATAAATAAGGTAGAAGATATTTAGGAGGAGATCAAACAAAGAAGTGATAAGTTAATGCACTGGAGAAATGTATTGTAGTTATATAGATGGATGAATAGTAATAGAATGAAGTTTTGAGAAAAGGAAGAAGAGTATATCCCAGAAAGATGATGTTAAAGAAAGGTTTTTCCATTGATTCCAAATGGGGAGATTATTTACCCCAAAAGTCTCATTGACGTAAAGACTGAAAAGTTAAATGGTATTTGCATTGATTTGCATTCGGTCATGAGACGAGTAGATACTACATGAAAACGTTATAATTGGTAGAAATAGTAAACCTTTATGCTATGATAAGCCACCATTGGAAAAAAGTGCTGATAATAATTGATCATTTATTAATAGTAATGTGAGTCATCATACACATGGAAAAATATCAATGGAAACTGAGTTGATGTGATAGAAAGTAAGGTTGAAGTGATGGAAGAAGGAAAGGACATATGTTAAAAATTAACACATAGAAGGAATAGTAGGGCTACTATTAAAGACCCTAGGAGCCATCAAAATGTTTTTTTGAACATCTTGGACATGGAGTTCAAAATTAAGATGGGATCTTGTTATGGATAATTGTGGTCTAATCCCGTAGAGAGCATATAGGGGCTCATATTTTATTTTTAAATGAATATTGGAGATTGAAGATATTTGGTTTCTAATACAATTATTTATACAAATTGATTACTAGAGGACTAAGAGAATAGTGTTGTTCAAAGTGCATTCACAAGGAAAGTAGTTATAGGGAGGAGTAACACAAAAATAGGTTGTTTCAAACAACCAAGGTCATTAGTTACACATAAGTTATCATGAAGTAAAAGGAGAAAATAGGGAGATCAAAGGATATTTGAGGAAGCATAGTAGAAATCTATAAGGAAAGATAGTTCTATCTTTAGATCATATACTATATTTCTTTCTCACTATTGTATCTAGTTGTAGTTCCTAATAGGAAAAGCTTAATTAGAAGTTTTTATAAATCTTCTAAAAATGTACATCTTAGAGGGAAATTTTTTAATCCTCTAATCATGTAGATTTCATAGGATTTATTACCTATAGAATGATATGTGCATTCTTAATAGGATGTGTTTCCAAAAGAAATAGTTGTATCTCTTAACTAGACAACACTTTACATGCATTATAAGGGCTAGTGGGTATATTACTCCCACCATGGGTTTCGAGCACTCATCAAGGATTTCCACGTACAAATATATGTGTCACTTGATGAATTCTTTCATGTTTAGGTTTACATGCTTTTATTTTATTTCATTTGTTATCACTCTAACAATTAAGTGTTGTTGTTTAGTTTGATTATAATGGCTACAAAGGAAACTATATTAAGTTTTGATATTGATTTTACCCCCCTCTTAGTACTGGTTGGGACCAACACTTACATAATAGTATTTTGTGATAATTTCTCCATGTTTTTAATGTAGTCACAACTTGTTTTTAGCTACATATCAAGATCCTTTCTCATTACAAGAGATTTCCTAAGTGTTCCTTTTAGCTCAGGAATCATATTAGCATTCTCCATGAGCTCTTCCTCATACTTGTACCTATCCAAGAATGTGAATCGTTCCATCTAGCTATTAGGTTTATTTCTAAGAGTACTATCACTCTAATACCAATTATTATGATTCACAAGTACTAGGAGAGGTGGGCGTGAATCAATACATTCAAACTTCTACAAACATTTCATACTATTTACTACTAATTAAACATATAATTAGTACTTTAAAATAAACCATAATAAAAAAATATTCACCACATACATGAGACACTTAACATAGTTATTTTAGTTTCACTGAAACCCTTTCTTAGAAGGTAAAACCATGGTATGTTTGGTAACCGTAAATGTTCACTACCCTAGTGAATAAGTTTTTCGAGTTAAGAGAATACAATTACCCTTTTTAGGGGTTCAACATGTTATGAGTGATCTTGTACCTTATGAAAAGTGAAATTAGATATACTAACATCTACCTTGTTAAAGAATTTACAAAATACTCTTAAGATCCTATGGTATTAGAGAATTTACAACTTTGGGCCTATTAGGGTTTGCATGATTTAGGGGTTTATTGGATGTAATTCATAGGCAATAATAACTCAAATATCTAATCTATATATGGCACTATTTTCCTTTAAGATCTCTTATGCCCTATGAATTCTCTCTACAATACTTTGTACTTATCTTCTTTGTATCTCAATCACAATCACTTGATCACAATCACTAAATCTCTCTTCTACTATATTACACCAATCCTCCTTACTAATTTTTTCTTATCCTTTCAATATGTCTATTAGAGACCCTTTTATGTTTTCGTTTAATATTTTTCTTCTTAATCCTAATCCTTTATTCAAGTCTTTTTCCCCTCTCTATTTTCTCAATTATATTTCAAATCTCAAGGATTGGATTCAACCTGGTCATATTTTGTTCTTTTTTTCCTATCCATCTATTGGATTGGTTAAAATTTATTAAATATAAAGTCCAAACATATTACATAGGTATTTTACATTTTTATATATCCCAAGGTAATACATATTTATTTTCTTAATCTCTACTATTGGTTTCACTTTATTTGATGTAATTATTCCTTTTCCATTTTACCAATTGGCCACACTTTTCCATGTAATCACCACTTCTTACTTAGTGACCATTGATATCACTAATTAGAACAAGTCTCTACAAGAGGCTTAGTAATCCATTGTAGACATAGTTCTCATGAATGAGAGCTATACTATGGTTTTCATCAATGACAACTATTTGATAGTCATATAAGTTCTAACCATCACACCCATCTACATAATTTCTCAATTTCAACAACTATCATGTAGTCAAAATATCTAGGAATGTATAAGTTTAATACTAAAATTATTTAAAATTTCCTACCAACCCATTAGCTTTCCATATTTGACAATATCTAAAAAATCATATTTCCCCTAAATATATAACTCCTTGTTGAGAGTATTTGTAATGAAGCTAGTGGATCATCCCAATGCTCTAGATTCAACATATGGATATCTCACAAAGTATGGTTTTTCCTTGTAATATCTATTAATTAGAAATTATTTGACTATGATTTTCTCATAATTTCCATATTGCTTAAACATACTATATCCTAAAATATGTATTAGGAAATAGTTAGACATGAGATCACACAAATGAAACCCTTTCAATGAAGAAAATTTTCAATATTTTCATCTATTAATACTATGTATAAAAAGGATTTTATTGGTCTCCTCCCCATGTATTAGACTAGCAAATCACGTAGAAGATAATGATAGTCCATATATTATTATGTCTTTTAGCTGTATATCCCCTTTATTTTTTTATCATGGTACACAAATGCCAATTAGCAATATGCTTCTTCATTTTTCTCCTTATCCTCATACTAAAGATAGCCTCTAACCTATTTTTAGATATAGTTAAATTCATAAACTTAAAAAATCTAAGAAGACATATAGTATATAGTGTGTGATGATAGAATCTCTTGACACACCTAAAAACTACCAATCACAATTAAGAACTAATTATTCCACTTGTCAGATTTATTATCTATTTTTTTATTGAATCTATCCCATCATTTCCTTTAAATATAGGTTGAAAATATGATTCCAAGTTATCTTACCCAAAATTTCCCACTCACATATGTTAAGAATTTTTTACTAAAACAAAAGGGGGCTTTCCTTCCATCCCAATATTGTATATTTTGTGCAAGGTAATTTATTCCTAGATGCTTCACAAAATAAACTCATCTTAGTCATTAATGAATTGTACATTTTCTCTAAATATTAATCAATATAGTTGTATTATATTGAAACTAAATGTTGAAAACTTCCATTCAATTATTTATTTTACTTCCTTTTATTTTTAGGGATAAGGATTCATCCCTAAAAATATGATAAATCTACTATACTAACGAACAACATAGGGACAAGTGGACACTCTTTGCTAATAGATCTTGAGAGATAAAAACTATGGATCTACATTCATTTACTTCAACCCATTTTGTACCCTATTACATTATTTTCAACATCTAAAAGAGAAACATTGCAAATGCTAGTCTCCACAGTATCATAAATATAAAATTTCATTTTATTGTCACTAATGCTTTCTCATAGGAAATCAATGACTAGTATTTGACAATCATTTCAGTGACAACTTGATCTTATATAACACTTCCTTTTCAAAATATTTCCAATAAATTCTAGTGAACACAAATTCAAAAAAAGTGTCTCAAATTTTTTTTTGGTTGATGCATCTCCATAGTAACTAGACATCTCATTCTTGATATATTTCCTATGTGGACCTACCATAGGCAATGGAGGAAAGATGATGACTTCCAACCTTATGAAAGACTACTCACATGCATGTGACCAATTTCCTCAAGTCTTTCCATAGAGATAACCAATTGAGAGAAGCAATCCTCCAATAAATAAATAAAAATTCAAAATATCATCTGAACATATTGAAGGATATTTAGTACTTTCTAGTGCAATGATGCTAATTATTTTATATATAACCCACTATCTTCTCATTTGGTATTACTACCAATCATAAACCAGATTTTTATTCAATGAATCTCATCAAGACTCTACTTCAAATTTCAACACCTAGGATATCAATGCATTCAACTTCATAAATTCAAAATTAGTTAAAGGTTTTTTCCTTATATAATACATGTTGTCATTTCTTCTTTTTAGATTACTCAAAATGAACTATAATGTTGAGAATTTTTCTAACATCAAAGAATCTTCTTGATAAATATATAATTAATATATATAGTGGATATTGGATAGTAAATTTTAATACATCAACTTCTTATTATTTTTTCCTTAATTAACATAAAATGTATGCTCTATTTAACTATTAAAAAAAAATGTCAAACATTCTATAAAGTATAATACATTATAGGGTTCACTTAATGAATAAGCTATACTAAATAATATTTAAATAATATTTATTACATCATGTATTGTGATAGAAATTATAAACACTATATAAAATCCATGTATTGGTATTTTGGCCAAAATCTAAAGATACAATTCAAAGTCATTCCTTTCTTCCTAGCATAATAAATTTTCATAATTTGTTTTCACTATGATGAGATATTTTTAACTAACATTAGAGCTGCAAATTAGTGACATACTATCATTTGCAATGTGTATATAAACCTAAACTAATTTTCTATATAGTTTTAGTAATAAAACAAACATAAATTAAGTTAAATTTGAATAAATAAACAAAGCATGTTCCATTGCATTACATAGAATATTTATTAGGAAATAGATTAATCCCTTCATTTCCTCATTTATTAATTGTAGGATCAAACACAAATCACGTCATTACATATTTATAATTTATATAAATTTTGAGATTTTCCTACAAATTTGATCTACATATTTTTTTATTAAAGGGGGTAGGAAAATTTGGCCTACATATTACACTAGGAAGACTTTTTATTTTATATTGTTTGAGTTTTCAAAATAACGTGATATAATTTTATGATTATATTAATTGTAGAATAAATTATTACATTCAATCGAATCAACATTCAAACATAACTACAACATTACAAAAAAATAAAATAACTTTCACTTTTACTTCTAAATTGAAAGCAATTTAAATATAAATAAATAATAACAATTTTAGATGGAAATGCGGAGAAAGTGATATAAATGTATACCAAATTTTTTTTTATCACAAAAATTTGTACGTTGCTTCAAAAGATAAAGGAAACAAACTACATGACAATAACAAAGACCACGTTAAGGAAAAAGGTAATGTCTATGACAAATTTAAAAAATCAAAGAAAGATCACCACCAATATATATTGGAAACACAAAGTCAAAGTAAACAAAATACCGTAACTCAATTTGAAAAAAATTACTAACAATTTTAGATGAAAGTACAAAGAGTGATATCAATGTACGCCGAATATTTTTTATCCATATTAGATTACTTCTTTTCTTCTTTTCTTTTGTATTGCTTAAGCAAATAAAGGAAACAATCCAGGCACCCTTATATGTTATCTTGTTAAAAGCATATGTAAAATCTGCTCATAATTTTAGAAGGAAGCACTGCAACTCTTCATAGAATAACAACATAAGGCATAGAAAATTATAGACGAGAGGTTACAGAATTGGAAACTTACCTCTGACTTGGGAATCATTCGAGAGAGCCAACGCCAAAGTAGTTTTGCCACCTCCCCCAATACAGTGCAGGCCAACGACAGATACCTCTTTCTCGAACAAAATGTCCTTCAAATCTACCACAGATTTTTTCAATCCCACGTAAAACTGAGATGTATAAGGAACATCATCATGACAAGGGTAGGTGGGCTTCACCATTTCTGCACAGTCCATGAGATCGTTCGCTGAACCCATTTGCTCAAGTAGCATCGTGGCATTCTGACACGGATCATTACTGATCATAGAAACTTCTTTTGATATCGAATCCTTCAGCATGATAGGAGTATATGCACGTTGGATATCATTTTCATGGTAAACACTTTCAACATATTCCTTCAGCCTTCTCACATGAAGTAATACGTGAGCAGGCAGTATCCCCATAAACACATTGATCTCCTTGTCGAGCTTCAAGATACGAGATGCGTACCTATAATTCAGCGACAGGTTAAATGGGCTGATATTCTCGCATTCTTTTATCAACGTCGCTCCCATTATCAGCTCCTTGTAAAACTTGTGAAGGATTGTATTTTGTTCATATGTGGGTAACTGCAAATCCTGCAGGCAAATTTCTTGAATACCTGGGCTTAAACTCTTTAGCAGAGAATGTACTCTAACGCACATTGGCTTGCAGTTGAACATCTCCATAGCCTGATTTAGCAATTAAACTGCTTCGAGTTTATTTTTTGTCCTCTGCGGAGCGTAGTTTCTTTTGAAACGTAAAAGTTATTAATAAAAGTTGCCCATAATAAAAGTTGCCCATTCCTTCTGGAGGACATTTATTCTAATATTTGGCTGAAAAAGAGAGTAATATTTCCAAGTTTCATACTCGTTTCATGGAAGTCGTAACGAAATAACATACCATGTTAACATTCGTTTCATGGAAGATGATATGTTTACTTTTCTTGCGAAAACTTCAACTTATTAATGACATTTGGCTATTTCTTCCTAGTGGACATTTTTTCTGATAGTTGGCTGGCCAAACATAGCGACAAATGAACAATTCATATTTGTTTAATGGAAGTGGTTAGGAAAAAACATAACGTGCTCATTACAGGAAGTGGACAGAAAAATTAAACAACTATTGCTTTTAAAATTCTATATGAGTTGGAATCGGCTATTTTCAAACACGTTCCGGCATTCGTACAGACTGTATTTTCTTTTAAACGCTGGCCGGCAAATATCTTTCGCAAACTGTTTGACAAGTGGAGAGCTGTTCGCGCAAATTTCGTTGTCCAGGAAACATTCAAAGTCTATTACGACCCGTTTATTTCCTGAATGTTTCGTGTTCATTTGGGGAACCGTTGTAATTGGACTTTTAGCCGCTTTCGTTTGGTCTAAGTTGCAGTTACCGCGCAGTTTTCCTTCTTCAATGGTACCAGATTTTCAGATGGTACCATTGAGCTGGCCGTTTCGTTGGGAGGATATTGTCAAAATTTATGTCTTATTTATATGAAATAAATATAAATAATTGACATATTTTAAATAGTCAAAGGTTAATTTGCACTATTTAATTATAGATCTATTTAGCATGAGCTCTATTTACTTTCTGAGTTAGAATTTATAAATTGTAGGAGTAGGTATCATTTTCATTATGATGGTTTTCCCTTAGGTGGCTTTATATCTTATTATAAACTCTTGACTAATAGTGGTTGTGGAGATTTTTTGTTTGTGATTTGAGAAGATATAATTAGTGATAGCTTAATATTACTAAATTTCAAAAATTCATTTCTAAAGTAAAGATATTTGTTTCTTGATTCTATTGTGCATGTTTTTTTATCATCAATGTATCAGTTCACACTCTATTATCCATCATCATGATGAAAGGAAATGATATGGATAGAAAGACAAATATAATTATATTTGTCTTTGTTTGCATAGCATTCTTTCTCATTTCGATGATTGTAATCCTAATGATGGATCACAAAGTGTGATCCCAAATGCTAATGCTAAAACTACGTACACAAGTGAATCCTAAAATAAAAATCTTGCTTAGTGATGTAGACAATCAGCTCAACATAGACCCATATTTGAAATTTGGTATACAAAATTAAAGTAAATCATTTTAGGATGATGCCACAAGTTAACAACCCATGAATATGAAAATACTAATAACAACATATAGAAACAAGAAGTGGAATATTTAGAGACTAACATTCAGAATCCTTTGTTCTTTCGTTCATCACTGAAAAATCATCAAGTACACCTTCTAATTTCTAAACTTGATGGTCTCAACCCTTCTCTTGATGGAATACTAAATACCTAGTTTAGCTTATACAAATACTACAATTATACAATAGTCCAAAATATAAATAATAAAATCCTAAATCTACTCCTATGATGAATTTAAGGTAAACTATAAATTTTTCGAGAATCATATCCTAAATTTATTCGTACATAACTCTACCTCAACTAACATCTGAAACTTAACAAACATTACACAATAACTAAAGATGACAAGTCTAACAATGCAATGTTCTAGAAACTACTCTACAACTATTATGCAAAATGCTTTGCACCATTTTCCTTTTTAAAATTTTGAACTTTTTGGTGTAAAGCTTATTTACATGGAAATAAGCTTTAACAAATAATAACTTAACTATTACAACTTTTACTTTAACTTTTTGTGATGTAGGATTAGTATTTATCCCAAGATGCTACCCATCAAAATATTGAGGAAAGAGTCAAAAATAGATAATAGAATAACTCTTCATCACAAATGGGGCTTGTAAAGATATATATCTCTATTATAAGTTCCTCTCCAATATGGAAAGTTTCCACTCATACAATAATTTGAGCCTTCACTTGTGATAGGATGTATTCTTTCTCATTTTCTTGTATTACCTCAAAGAAGGGGAAGGTTTTGAAGAAAAAGAATTCAACCTATCCCAAGAAGAGGCTCAAATTATTGTAGCAATGGAAGAAGTTGATATTGGAGAGGAAGCTACAATAGAAAAAGAGATCTTTTGGAGTGCCATTAATGATGAAAATTTATTGGTTTTAGAGAACAAAACTTATTGGTAGTAGTTAGAAAATTACTTTGAGAATCCTATTAGTTATTAAAATTGAGTAGATTATCAGTTTCCTAAGAAGGAAACAATGATGCTAGTGCGAGAATAAAGATATGAATCGTTATAATATGAAGGATAATGCCAAAAAAGATTTTTCTTATGAAAAAAATCACATTGATCTCACAAATAGAAGGCACCTCACAATATATGAAATTGAACACATGGATCAATGGTATAATGAAAAAGATGAGAAAATACTTGTGCAAATATATTCACGAGAGAGAGATGTGTTGAACATCAGTACATAGTAGAGATGTAGAAGACTTGCCAAAACTTGGGAATGATATTTAGGTAGGTATCAAATTGCATGAGGGTCTTCAAATAGGAAGAGGAAAGATGTAAAATTAGAAGAAAAGAGATGTGCATAAGAAAGAGAATGACAATAGAGGGTGTAGATTGGTAGAAACCACAACTAGGATAGGATTATTTGAGGTGTGGAATGAAATTAGAGAGTGGAAATTTGATGATGGGAAGAGTCATGACCTATGTCAAGGTAGAAGAGATGTATATTTTATTTAAGATCAATAAATTTGAAATATTTATTGTATGATCATTATCATAAACTGGTTGTAGAATTGTACATTATAAATACTAGCCTATAAATTTTTATTTAGTCTTTTGTCATGATATATCTTTTTAAGTTGGTTATTTGATGCATAGAGTGTCATTACATAAAATAATATTAGAGGGAGTAGTCATGTGGAAAGAGAGCAAGAGTTGTTGTTTTGTGTGGTATAAGTAGTTATTGTTTATGCAAATTGTAGACAAAGAAAGTGTGTTGAATTTGCATATGATAAGGAGCAATTCCAACTATGCATTGGATTATTGGTTATGCATGAATACATTTGATATTAATATGGAGAGTTTTATTCTACATTTGTATTGATCTCTCTAAAGAGATGAATGATATAAGTAGAAATAAATTGACACATGTTCAAAAAGTTTTTCATTCCATGAGAAATAAGAGAAGAGCATTGCAGCTTTATCTTAAAGTTGAAAAAATGATTATGGAAATGTATTACGATGTAAAAAATAGGATAAGGTCAAGTTAGAAGAAAGAGTAAGACAAAGACAAAGAAAAAGAGATAAGTTAACAAAGAGTTAGAAAACAGAGTTGCAATAATTACAGTTTGAGTTGGAGGAGTTGCGGTGTATATTGGAAGATTATGAGACATGCAAAGATAAGAACTCAAACAAAAAGAAATTGACAACAAAGGTGTGAAGAATTATGAGATGCTGTAAAAGAATGATGTAAATCATTCACTTTGTGAAAAAATCATTCCTAGAGAAAGAGGAAATTGAGTCAAGAACTAGACAAGGAGATGCATTGTTAGATGAAGGACTAATAAAATCCATGGAAGAGTTGGTACAAATATTAGTTGATAAAATACCCTTGGATGAGATCTTCCAAGAGCTCAAAATATAAGAATTATATGAATGGGAGAAAGATGAACATACAATTGACTTTGAGGAAGTTGTTGAGTTGTGTTACCCTAAAGAAGGGGAATGTCTTGAAGAGTACAATGTATAAAGAGAAATGGAATACTACAATGAGAAAGATGAAAACTATCACAAGAGGAGGATCAAATTCATGTAGGAGTGAAAGTAGACCACATTGGAGAGGAAGTTTAAACAAAGGGACAAATTTTTGGGAGCCCAATTTTTTATGAAGAGTTAGTGGTTTTTGAGAAGACAACTTGTTGGAAGTAGTTAGAGAATTGTCCTTTTGATCCCAGCAGTAATGAAACATGCATGAGTAGATCACCACTTTCTTAAGGAAGAAAAAATGATCAGAGAAGGAAAGAGTAAAGATATTAATAGTTATAATATAAGGAACAATAACAAAAATATTTGTCTTATGAAAACCATCACATTGATCCTAGAAATGGAAGCCACCTAAAAATATATGAAATGGAACATATGCCTCAATGCTATAATGTATAAGAGAAGAACATACTTGTGGAATTTTAAATTCCAAAGCCAAACTAATTTAGGCACTCAGCTCAATGCAAATCTATATTTGACATTTGACATCATAAATTAAAGAAATTCATTTTAGTATGATAATGTCACTTAACCACATAGGAATAAGAAAATGTCAATGATAACATATAGAAAGAAGAAGTGAAATATTTAAAGAGTAGCATCTAGAAACCTGTATTTTTTTATTTATCTATAAAAAATTATAAATTACATCTTCTAATTTATGAACTCTATGATTCCATCCCTTCCCTTGATGATTAAGAAAATCCTAAAATAAATCCTTGGTGGAATATTAAACCCATATATTTAATCATATATACACTACAATTAAAAAATAGTCCAACACATAAATAATTAACTCCTAAATCTACTTCTATGATGACTGCACTTGATAAATTGTAGATTAGATAAGAATCAAATCTTGAATCTACCCCTACATAAATTTTGGTTAACCAACATCTGAAGCTTAATAAACATGATATAAAAACTATTGAATATGAACAATTTAAAAATGAGATGTCCTATAAACTAACCTATAAATGTTACACAAAATGCTCCCCATTAGTTTAGTAATGGCTTGACATCTACAATCTTGGACATTGAACAACTATTTAATAAAGTTCATTGTAATATCTTGGTGGTAGGATATGATATTATTAGGTATTTTCATTTCTTCACGGATTTGTATGTTATAGATATTAATATCTATAGTCATTTTTTCCTTGATGCAAGGATGATGCTTTGTACCCATTTCCAATCACTTTTCTCTAGGGTTAAGTCAAGGTTCAAGCCTCATGATTTTCTAGCATGCCTTGGTTAATGTAATATTATATTGCTTTTAGATATGGACATTGTCTCGTAAACTTTTCATTTGTCCAATCTGATTGTTATGTACTTTCTATAATATTTTTGTAGGATGGTGCATGACTTTATGTTTTAAACCAATGGTTTGAATTTATCCTTATTGGATTGGACTTACACTTTTGGATGCTTTCAACTTTATCTTGTTGAAAGTGATTCTTATCTTTTCTCAATTTATCATTTATAATATTTAGTGGCTTATATCTTCTCTCATATATTTAAAAAAAAAAAATTATAATATTTAAATATACAATAATAATTGTGTTGATATAGGCCTTTATTAGGTATCCAACTATCTTATTTATAAATTTTACTAATGTTTGTCATGATTTAATGATGAAAATTCATTTTTTCACTCTTTTTATCATGTACAAAAATATGATTATTGTTGTTTTCTATTGAATTTTTTAGTATTCATCTATTTCTATAAAGTGATACAATAATTTACTCTAATGTTTTTCTATTTAAATTTTGGTGTAACAAAACAAAGATAAACACAAACTACCAAATATGTAATTACTCCTTAATCTCTCAAGAGATACCTTATGTATTTGTATTATAATATCATTTCCTTCCTCACTTAAAGGATACTCACTTTTGTATTGGCATTCATATGGATGAGATTAGAAAAATGAATGAGGTTGAGACTCCTACTTCTATTCCAATACTCAAAGAAAGGACTAAAACTAGTAGTTTATCCAATGAGTTCTTACTAGATTATCATCAAGATTTCGTAGGACATATCATTGGAGATAGAGTTATTAGATTTTACCTATGAAGTAGGAACCATAACTAGAGGAGATAGTGAATTCTAGTTAAAACTATTTGGGACAATATCCCAGATGGGTCGATGTTGTCCCTAATTACTTAATAAATGTTGATTGAATAATTGTACTTGCAAGATAATATAGCCCTAATACATTGAAAATATTTTCAATTTAAAGGGAATATAATTTTGAAGACCATGAAAAATAATATAAAGGATAATTTTCTATTATAGAAAAATATGGAGTAGTGGCATGTAACCCTATAAGAATTTGGTATAGCTCTAATACCATATAACAATTTACCCAATGCAAGAATGAAATGCCAAGATCTATAATCTCAAGAGATAGCACAAGAGAGACAAGATATGATCAAATGAGAATGGATTACTCAGATAATTAGATGAATACATTATAGAAGTGCCTTGTATATAAAGGCAATTGATATGTCTAGGAGTCACACAAGAGATAAGCATAACAACTAAGCACATGTCCACCAAGAGTGAATTATCCTCCATTGTGCATGAATGTATTTCCAACAATGATAGGATAAGAATACAAAGGTGTATCTCATAAAGAGATTTAGTAGACAACATGTGCTCAATTGGAGTACAAACTACTATGTTGTCTACATGACAACTCATATGAATATGCAAACTCCTAGGTGTCTACATGAAAATTAATATGAATATGCATTATCCTAAGTAAAATTATGTAAAGTCTAAATAGTATATATTTATTTACACTAGCACCCCCCTTAAGTGAAACTTGGGAGAATGTACTTAAGCTCAGAAAAGCTAGATAATAATGCAAGATGGGTCTCAAATACTAGGCCATGTTAGGTACCCATGTACAATATGTATCTGCAAAAGATATGCAATGCAATCTCTCATAAAGTGGAGAAAGAGAGAGAACCACATGGAAACACCCCCCCCTCCCTCTCCAAAAAGAGAGATAAGTACAATAAGAGAAAACGAGAAAGAAGACCTCATGTGAGGAAAAGATCCCCACCCCATAAGAGAGAAGAGAAGGAAGATTGACAAAGAAACCCTCCCTCAATGTAGAATGTACACCAATGGTATATGCTCTAGGCTCAATGTAGAAACTACTCCATGAGGGTAGAACAAAATTCGTCCCCTTAGGAAGAAACAAAATCAAAGGTGTATCAATGAAGCCTCTCCCACCTGTAGGAAGAAAACTTGAAATGTATGAAATCTCTAAAACCTACTCAAGTGTCCCCATGGCAATACTGAAAGTTTCCTCCTCCAAATCATGTGTACTATGCCACTCTACCAGAAAAGAAAAATCAAGCTCAACTGAGGATGAATGTAGAACATGTATCAAAGACTCAAATATCTCCTCTAAAAATAAAGTGACCTTCTCCAACTATTGTATCAAGGGATCTACCATCATGTCAACCTCGAAAGACTGATCAAGTAGAGAATGAAGATGAGGATCAATATGCGCCCTCACAAGAACTGAAGAAGTATCATCTTCACCAAAGACAAGATGAATGTCATCAATAGTGTCTCCCAAATCTACATTGCAAGACTCCACAAACAAACTAGAAATGTCTGTCAAGTGGTCATCCCATGGAATTGAGTGTAGAAGACAATGAGTATCTTGCGGCACTGAATCATGTGAGTCCATGACTGTGTGAATAGAAGCATCATCAGGAGTAACAATAGATGGAATATCAGTAGGAGGAGAAGCAATGGATGGCTCAAGAACTTGATCACTTGTGAGAACACCCAAGTTCAAGTAGCCAAAGTTCTCCTTAAAGTCTGCGTCAACAATAGAAGTGTGACCAAAATCTATTGAGAAATCATTGTCATCATCATGCGAAAAATTTGAGAAGTAGTATAGCCTAGATGCATTATCAACCACCTATGTAGTAATGATCTCTCTATTCTCCAAGTCTCTAATCAAAACTAAATTAGGTGTGAATTTCACAATCCTTCTTCTATCTCCATGAGTGAGCTGATAAATGGAAAGAAGATTATGACTTCGATGAGGTACACACAACACATCTTTGAAGTATCCCTCCCCTTTATCAATATTTCCTTTTCCAAAAATATTCACGTAAGTATGATTTCCCATCAAGATAAGTGGAGTATGACAAGGATCAAATGATGAGAACATAGATTGTGAAGATACCATATGATGACAAGCCCCTGAATCTAGAAGCCATCTCCCTAAATGTTGACTTGAAGTAGCTACTAAAGGTTTACCTTTTCCCATGTGATCCTTTCCTTTATCAAAATCTAAATGTGAAGAAGAGAATGAAGTGGTCATTCTTGATGGTAGACCACTTTGATTCTTCTAAAGAAGATTCTTGAATTCATCTATCTCCTTCTTATAACAATGATGTTCTTCATGTCCATTCTTCCTGCAATATGCAAAAGTAAGAAATTCCTTCTTGGATGATTTACCCTTATTGTTGGAGTTTTCTTGTGGTGAGGAGGTTAAGTGTTCTTTCTCCTTTTGTGAATTTTGTTGCCATGATTTATGCTTGTTGTTTAGACCCTTTTCCTTGATTCCCTTTACTAGCCACCAATACTTTGGACTTTGAAGACTTGAGAATCCCCATGCTCATCAAATTTGATTGTTCTACCATCAAAATCTCTGTGAAGGAATCAAAAGAAGGCATGGTGTAGGAAGAACCTAACGTCAACTTATGATTGTTGAAGCTTGAAAAAAATGATGCATACTTTGGAGGAAATTATAGATCAATTTTTCATCCTCTATAGTAATTCTACAATCCTTAACCATTGACCTTAGCTCATGTGCCTTAGTGATATAGTCTTTAATTATGTCAATATCCCTTGGATCTAATGACATGATACTTTTATCAAGTTCAAAACCCATAGGTTTTTCTACTTTTGCATACAAGCTAGCAAACATATCCCATGCTTCTTTTATTGTTTTACAATTATCAATATGGAAGATAGGATCTTCATATACATACTTCCTCAAAGTACCAATAGAAACATTATTGTTATGATTCCATTCATTTATTTTATCAAGATCAAATGGTGCAATCATGGTTCCATCAACATAATCAATTAAACCTTTTCCATCAGTTTACTCCATGCTCTAATGTTTCATGTAGCATAATTATGTGTAGTTAAAAGTGGAAAGCTAGGAGAACCCATGATGGAAAATAAAAGAACACAAAAGAAAGAGAAGTGCAAACACTCAAGACACACCCGCAAATCACTCAATTAAAGAACCCCAAAATGGATGATTTTTGCACTTTATACTTAGTGCATGTAGAATTTCCAGTTGTCAAAATGAACCAAAGTGGAATTTTGATTTTGATGGTTACAACAAAAAATATGAAGCTATATCAGACTCAACAATATAACACACAAGATCTCTAAAGGCTCTAATTATAAGTGCCAAAATAGTCCAAAAATAAACAAATGTTGAAAGTATTATGTCTACTTAGAATTACTCCAAACTAATACTAGATCTAGAAAGTAGACAAAAATCATGCACTTTAAAAAAAAATAGCACCTGAATATGTGTCCACATGAGCTCGAGTGAAGCTTTTGAAGTTGTCAAAATTGGGGTTTGTGATTTTTAGAAACATTTAGGAACAAGGATTGCAAAAAACCTACAACAATGTGTAGATCACAAAATTCTACCCAAAAATTAAAAAAATTGCTCAAGAAAAGGAGTCCATATGAGGGAGATATCTATGTATAAAAATCACCTCTATAATTATTTTTCATGAATCCACCCCATCACACCTCCAAAAAAAATGACTCTAGATTTCACCTCAGACGTCCAATTTTGATGAAACAAGAGTTGATTTAGGGTTTTCTTAACCTTTTGAATGTGATGCCAACATCTAATTTGCACTAGCAAGCTCCAATTTTGACCTACAAAAAAAATAAAATCTCTCTAATGGCTATGCAATGAAACTCCTATGACTTTGATAGCATGTAAGAATTTGGTATCACTCTGATACCATATAAGAATTTTCCTAAGGCAAGAATGAAATGCCAAGATCTATAAGCTCAAGAGATAGCACAAGAGAGACAAGATATGATCAAATGAGAATGGATTAGTTAGATAATTGGATGAATACATCATAGAAGTGCCTTGTATATAAAGGCAACTGATATGTCTAGGAGTCATACAAGAGATAAGCATAACAACTAAGCACGTGTCCACCAAGAGTGGATTATCATCCATTGTGAATGAATGTATGTGCAATAATGATAGGATAAGAATACAAAGGTGTATCTCATAAAGAGATGTAGTAGACAACATGTGCTCAATTGGAGTACAAACTACTATGTTGTCTACATGACAACTCATATGAATATGCAAACTTCTAGGTGTCTACATGAAAACTAATATGAATATGCATTATCCTAAGTAAACTTAAGTAAAGTGTAAATAGTAAATATTGATTTACACCAACAAACACCCTACTAGGGAGCCTATGAGGACGACTCATAATAGAAAAAAAGGGGAACCAAGAAATGAGTCAAATTGCATACTTCTAATGTATTCTATAATACAAAGTCACATTAAGATCAAAATCATTGATAATTATATTGATGAAAGGATGCCAATATAATCCATATTATTACTTTTTTTGCTTTCAATTGAGAAGAGGAATAATAAAAATACTATGCAAATGGATTTAAATGTGGTAAGAGGTGAAATTTTCTACACTCTACCTGAAGTAAAATTAGAAATAATGATATGTCTGCATATAGCTAAGATCAAAAGCAAGCATGAGTTGATGAAGATCAAAATTTCAAACTATTAGGACTTTGCATGCACTAGTAATTATAAATCAAAGACTTTTGAGAATTGAGAAATGGAAAATATGGGGGTGGACCCACAATACTTTATTGCATTTTTTTGGAGGAAGAAAATGTTGACATATCAGTCAAGTTTTTCATTAGTGACATACACTTATTCAAATTGTGTATAGCCACTAAGCTCTTTGTATAACTATTAGTATTTGCCAAGTATTTTAGTCATCATTGAGTTCTATAGTTGATACCAATTCCTTTGGAAAAATCTCAGTGGTTACTGAGTAGTCATAGTTATATTGAAGATCAATAGTGTAAATCATGCATCTCAGTGTATGTTGAGTTTACCAGTACAAATTGAGTTGTGCAATGTTCACCGAGTTCATAGTATATATGATGCGATTTCAGTGTTAACTGAGCTACTCAGTGTTAACCGAGTAACTCAATTTATACCGAGCTCGAAGTGATAGTGTTTACTGAGTCATACAATGTAAATCAATAGACATAATTTATATGAAAAGTTTGATAGTATCTACCGAGTCACTAGTGTAGATTGAGTTCAAGACTACTTGGAAGTGATCGGTATGATCTGAGCTTCTATGACTACCAAGTGCATGATGAGGTCAAGCATTGATAGTGGATACCAAGTATTAGAACCTCACTAAGTCAGTCTCTAGAACCAAAATGTCTTTGTGTGGGTCAACTTTGTAATATTTGTGGTAACTTGTATTGTGGCTGGCCTTGTAATTTGTATAATTGGATTGATATATATATATATATATATATATATATATATAAGTAATGTTTGTATCATATCCAAAGTGTGTGAGAATAGCAAGGAATGTGAGTATGAATGCAATGTATACAAATATAATCAGAGAAAGAGTAGAAAGAGGGAATTGAAAAGGCTATAGCAATATAAGGAGCAACAAAAAAATATCTATCATAGCAAGGTGATTAGTACTTAAAGGAATCTCATTTAGTAAACCAAGTTACATATCAGAGATCATCTACTATTTCATCCTAACAGGTGGATCAGTCAAATCCTTTCACAAGGTAGACCTAACAGTCTTTCATAAACCTCTTTACCAAGTGCATACTTAAGTGTATGTTTGTAAATCCTTTCACAAGGTGGACCTAGCAATCCTTATTGCTCCTAATAGGGAAAATCATTGGAAGTGATCAATGTAAGCTTTAACAAGCTAACTTTATACTACAGTACTAAAGATGTGGGTACCATCCCCACTCTAGTTTTACTTTCTATTTGGAAGGTTTCTGCATCACCAAATCTTTATGCCCTAGTGTTATGAATTCTTTCATGTTTTTAGTATCTTATGCATGGAATTAGATCAGATTATATGTGATGAATTAAATGAAAATTGGATTGTTGGATTAAGATCTAAAATTGTTGAAGCTTTAGAAGTTACTGATTCACCTCTCCCCTCTTAGTAACTTAGCTTAGTCTTGAATATTTCCAACAATTGGTATCAAAGCATTGTGCTTCTCAGGAGAAAGCTTAACAACTTGAGCAAAGATCAAGGCTATGGAGATATTTAGACTTGACAAAGCTATTGATAATGAGAAGCTAGATCTAGAATTGGCCATTACCCAACTCAAGAAAGCAAAGGAGTGACTCTCTCAATCCCTAAAAAGAAGAAAAGAGCTTGAAATTCAAATGAATGATCATCTCTACATTGAAGAAAGAATTGAAGACCTTCATTCAAGGAATTTAGATGAAGCCAATGAAGTAATCAAAGAACTCCTAGAAAAGAATGGTTCCCTACACTTAGAGGTAAGAAAACTCAAAATAAAGCAAGAAATTCAGGCAATAAGGTTATGTGAAGTCATGGAATAGAAAAATAAGATAAAAGAAGAGATAGATGGAATGAATAATAAAATTTAGAATCAATCCCTTCATCAAGTAGTACTTATTGATCAACTCTCCAATGCAAATGAGGAAATCATAAGCCTAAGATTTAAAAATTAAAGAACGAGAAATGATCTGAATTCTGAAAGGAAAATTAATAAAAAAATGAGAAATGATCTAAAGTCTAAAAGGAAAATCAATGAAAGATTACAGAATGATCTGAACTTTGAGAGGCAAGTCAATGAAAGAATAATGAAGTCACAAGAAGACATGAAGAAATTAAATGGGAAAAACCTCTATATAAAAAAAGGAAAAACAAGAATTGGATATATAGAAGAAGGACAATCATCCAAGAAAGGACCTCAAAAGAACTAAAGACCTACTTGCAATCACTATGGTAAGATAGGTCATACATCAAAAAAATGTTGGGGTAATGGAAAAGAAAAATTTAATGCTATAATTGCAATTAGTATGGTCATAAGGCTAATGAATGCAAAGAGAAACCAAGATTTGAAGGCAAATGTCACAATTGTAAGAAACATGGACACGAGTCATCAGAATGCAAGACCAAGGTATTGAATCCAGTAGAGCAAATTGTGAAAGCAATATTTGGTTTGGACTACAACACTTGGTGTAGATGTCATTATCGTGGAGAATTTGGACATACTAGAATAAATTGTGTAAAGAATTATTTGAGGAAAAGAGACACTACTAAAAGATGTTTCATTTGTATAGAACTTGATCATCTTGTAAAGAACTGCATGAATACTAGTAGAATTGAAGATGAGAAAAGGAAAAAGTTGATAACATCTAAAAATAGATGACACAAAAATGGGTTCCTAAGTCTACCGAGGACACAAGTCCAAGTAATGATGATCAAGTCACTCAAGTATTGGGTAACTCTATCATTTCTGTTTAAGTTCTCAAAGGAGAAACTAGAACTATGCTATCAAAGAAGACATCCAAAATAGTCCTAGATTGAAAGAGAAAAAAGATCCAAATCAGTATTCAAGATACAAAGGGATCATTGAGTACAAGCATCTACCAAGTTATCTTCTCTACCCAGTGAGGTTGGGTCACAAACTCTACCGAGCAAGGTTGGGAGTGATAAAGATGCTTATGGTTACTGAGTCATGAAGACTTCTTTGAGTTTTCAATGCAAGTGTAGTGGATGATAGTCTGTCAACATGATGTTAGTGAATCTACCTTTTATACTAAGCATTTATGGAATTTTTTTAACAAAATTCAAGAAATCAAAATCATTTCTTATCATTAAATTTTGAGTGCTATTGTGAAAGTGTGATGTTTAGAGCTTCCAAGCGATTTGAGCGAATTTCCAACAAAAATTTTCAAATTCCCTCAAACCCTACTGAGTCAACATGGTATCTAGTAGTAGAAAGGTTAAGTGAGGATATCACATGTTGGTTCATGGAGTAGAATGGAAATCCCCTAATTTCAAGCTCACTCTTGCAATTGCTGAAATGCTAGATCTGAGTGGAGCGTAGTCTCAAATCCATCCAAAGGTACTTCTGATCAATGATATTCAAACTCATTTCAAATGTGTTATTCAAGAAATTAGAACATTGGAAATGGATGATGCCCTAGGCCAACTATGTGTAAATGGAGTTTTGAAACCCAAGCACCAACACCTAGAAACCAAAGGGTTAATTCATATCCCTCACATGCCCCAAAAATTTCAAATAAACTAGATTAGGTTTATCCTCAGTTGGGTGTATAATGGTCAGTTGTGGTTAGAACAACCAGTGTTGATCACAAAGAAGATGATTCATCAAATCGCTAGCCTCCCAATGCTAGCCAAGGCCAAAATGACAAAAACCCTAGGTCAGGCAAAATTGGACTAGAAAACCCTAGCAAAATGGGATGGAAGAGGAATGAAAATTAGTAGTGTTTTCTGATATAGAATTAAAGTTTTGTATTCACGTTATTGCACATAAAATATACAACTCTAGCAAGTTGAAAAGCATGTCATGTGAAGTTGTGGACTTGGCATACAAGGTGATAAAGAACAACTTGTCATTCAACCTTGCCGAGCTATTGTTGAAACAATTCAACAAAAATATAGAAAGCATAAGAACTTCAAAGAATAACCCATTTAATTTTGGTTCCTTGTTAACTTGTCTATTCTTTTGCGCTCATAAAATTTTCCCTTCAAAAGGCACTATTGTGTGGAGAAAAGATGTGCCTATTTTATATCAAATAAATGAGTTTATTGCTGAAATGGGGGAAAATTATAATAGTATTATGGATAATTATTTTGATGTATTCAAAGAGAAAATGAACAATAGGCTTCAAATCCCCAAGAAACTAGTTGAAGATTATAAGGATGATGTATGTTTCATGGTGGATTGTGACAAAGTTTATATTCAAGTAGTTAAGCCTAGGATTGTGTGGGTAAAACCTCTTGGTTATGAGGTTAATATTGATGAAACTAAAGAAATAATTGAAGCTCTTATAAATGAGCCATTTGATCCTAAGGCTTCATATTTTGCAACATATGATGAGGAAAAATCCAGGATTGAACTTGAAATTAAGCTTCTTGAGGCAGTGAACAAAGGGAAGAAGAGAATTGCAAAAGTGAAATCTAGTTCAACCCTTTTGTTAACCAAAGGAAAAGGTAAGGATGTGGAAGAAGAGGATGAGGTAGAATCTGAAGAAGAAGATCCACTAAGGAAGAGAGGCAACATGATTATCACCAAGCCCTAAAAGGCATTCACTACAATTTTCACTAGAAGATCTTTAAGGAAGAAATCTGACAAGGAAGGAGGAGATATTATATTTAGGAAACCTCCACCTACTTTCCAAGATAGATTAAAAGATCTGGAATTAGGAGCTAGAATAAAAAATTTCAAATCATTAAAATATGAAATTAGGATAGCAGAGTAGAAGCAGATTGACGACCTAGTAATGGATAAGATGGGTAAATGGAAATACTCACCAGACTAGCTTGCTTCTCAAATTCTAAATGATTTATTGAAAAGGATAAATCAAAGATGAGATTTTTCCATGCAATGTCAAAGAAATATATGGGAAAACCTTGAGGTAACTATTACCGAGCATATCAGATGCTGAGGTAAAATAGTCATTGAAGAAAAATGAAGAAAATTTGACTCTAAAGTTTAATACTTGTCTAGTTTTGATTAAAGACATTGAACATGTTGTAAGGAATGCAACAAAAACTTGTATGAATATTTATCTATTACATAAAATAATTGATTTTCCATTTGATGTCAAAGATGATGAAAAAGAAGATAAGGAAAATGATGAAGAAGAGAATGTTGAAGAAGCAACTCATTTTGACAATAAAGAAGATGAAGAGGATCAAGGACAAGAGGCTACCGAGGAAGAAAAGCTAAATGATGAGGAGACTAATCCAGTTAAGATAGATATAGTAGTCATTGCCTCACTTCCTCACTCTCCAAGAAAACCAGTAATAATATCAAGCACATAGACAACACCAACAAGTTTGATTGTGACCACTAGTGCCAATCCAAAGATCCAATCACTCTTTGCTCCTACTCAGCTCAGCACACCACTAATAGAAGTGATCTCCACTTCATCTATCAAGCTATAGACTCTTCCTTCATCAACTGAGTTGAGTACTTCAGTTTTGAGCACACCAATTTTGAGTTCTTTAGGTATTTATGTAAATATTCCTTCAATAAGTATTCTATTAGTTTTTATAGCTAGTCCTAGCATATCTACAATTGTTTCTATTCTAGGTACAAAAGTAATAAGTGTAAAGACAGTTGAGCACAAGGTTTGACCGAGCAAAAAACAATTTACTAATGGTAAAGAGCTAGAGGAAGAAATTGATTTAATTGAGGAAATTGTTGTCCCAAATTGGGACATTTCTAAGCTTAGTTTAGACCAAATGCATTTATTTGGTGAACTCCTCCACAAAAAGGCTAAACAACAAAAACTAAGAGAGGAGAGAGATAAGGAATTTAAAAATTAATTGAAGATGCAAGGAACATTCTGGAAGAGGCCATGTAGGTATTGAGGTTGACTCTTCTCAACCAATTTTGTATTAGCTAGTAGAGGCAGTTCAGAAATTCAATGAAGATACTAAGGGGCAAGATAAGTTAGCACAAAAGGAAGAGAAAATGTTTGATAATAAAATGTTGGAGCACATTTCTCAATAGATAGTCATTTATCAAGTAGAACTTTCTACAATTTTCGGCAATTTAGAAGCATCTTGTATAAATGTATCATCACTTTTTGGAAAGCTTTGTGATGTTTCTAAGTTTACTAATGAAATAAAGGACAAATTGTCGAAAATGGATGAAGATTTGAAGGCTAGTGCTCAATAGCTACAACTTGACCCTACTTCAAGCTTTGCACATTTTCAAAGTATAAGATTTTTGTCAGATATGCAAGCATAATTGCTTAGAGAAGAAGCAAGGATAAGATCCACATTGATAGATATACAAAATATGATTCTTCCCATCATAGATGCACTACAAAAACATATTGTGCACTCAAAAAATCTCATCCATGACAATAATTTCTCCATTGTGGATCATATGATAGAATTTTTAGTAGAGGTTCAAATTGCACTTCACACATGCAAGGTCCTACAAGAAAATTGGGATAACACCTTGGCAATTATTCTCAAGGTACATTCAAATTTTCTATCTCATTTTGGTGTTACTATAAATAGAATAATTCTTTGGCATTAACGTCAAAAAGGGGGAGAAAGATATATGTATGGAGTAAGACATATGTAATGGAAGAGAACATGCAAAATGAATTAGGGAATAAGATATGTATAGAGAGATATGTTGTATATTATAGGAAGATGTATAGTATACTATATAGTAGAGCCTTACCATGTACATATATATCCCTTACAAAATCAATTTTGAGAAATCTCAAAAAAATAAGATAGTATACTCTATCAAGCTAATATCACAAGGTGATGGATAAAAGGTATTCAGAAATCTTTTTGATGTCAATTTTGGCTGATAAGTTTTGTTTTCAATAATGCGAAAGGGGGAGATTGTTGACATTTAAGTCAAGTTTGTTATTAGTGAGACACACTTATTTAGATTATATATAGCTACCAAGCTCTTTGTATAGCTATCAATGTTTGCCAAGTATTTTAGTTGTCACTAAGTTCTATAGTTTCTACCGAGTCCTTTAGAAAAGTCTCAGTGGTTACCGAGCAGTCACAGTTACAATGAAGATCAACAATGTAAATTGTGCATCTCAGTGTATGCCGAGTTTACCAGTGCAAGCTGAGTTGTGTAGTGTTCACTGAGTTCACAATGTATATGATGTGAGTTCAGTATTAACCAAGCTTCTTGTAATTAACCAAGTAACTCTATTTATATCGAGCTCAAAGTGATAGTGTTTACCGAGTCATACAATGTAAATCAAGAGACTTAGTTTATATGACGAGTTTCATAGTATCTACCAAGTCACTAGTTCAGAATGAGTTCAAGACTACTTGGAAGTGATTATTATGGATTAAGCTTCTATTTCTACCAAGTTCATGATGATGTTGAGCATTGATAATGAATGTCGAGTATTAGAACCTCACTGAGTCAATCTTGAGAACCCAAATGCTATCATGTGGGCTGAATTTGTAATAATTGTGGTAACTTGTATTATGGATGACTTTGTAATTTGTATAATTAGATTGATATATATGTAATGTATTGTATCATATCCAAAGCATGTGAAATAGCAAGGAATGTGAATATGAATGAAATATAAGAAAATATAATCAGAGAAAAAGTAGAAAGAGCGAATTGAAAAGGCTACAACAGTATAAGGAGCAGCAAAGACATATCTATCACAAAAAAGTGATTAGTACTTAATGGAATCTCATTCAACAAACCAAGTTGTAGATCAAATATTATCTATTGTTTTATCCTAACAGGTGGATTAGTCAAATCCTTTCACAAGGTAGACCTAGTAGTCTTTTGTAAATCTCTTTACTAAGTCCATACTTAATTGTATGTTTGTAAATCCTTTCACAAGGTGGATCTAGTAGTCCTCATTGCTCCTAATAGGGTAGATCATCAGAAGTGGTCAATGTAAGCTTTAATAGGCTAACTTTATACTACAATACTAGATTTGTGGGTATCATCCCCACCCCAGTTTTACTTTCTATTTGAAAGGTTTCTGGGTCACCAAATCTTTGTGTCATAGTGTTATGAATGCTTTCATATTTTCAGTTTCTTATTCATGAAATTAGATTAGATTATATTTGATGAATTAAATGATAATTGAATTTTTAGATTAAGAGCTGAGATTGTTGAAGTTTTAGAAGTTACTGATTCACCCATCCCCTCTTAGTAACTTAGCTTAGTCTTAAATATTTCCAATAGAAAATCCTCCAAAATAGTGTTGTCTAAATTTTTGGCTCTTACTGTTTCAATAGAAACTAATTGTGTGACATATTTTCAATCAAAACTTTCTTTGTAGTTTTGACCAAAATTTTTAAAGTATGAGTAGAGTATAAATACCCCAGTTGAGCTTTAAATTTTTTTATCAAAACTTTTAAAGGCCAAGTGGAGTTTAAAAACTCACATTTGACCCCGCAAGTCATTTTTACCCATGGAGTTAGAAGTTTCAGTCAAACTAGAAACAAGACACACATTTGACTCATTGAATGTCAAATCAAGTATGATGTTTTATTTTTTTGACCCTCTCTAATATTTTTAATCATTTTTTAAAAAGTTTTATCATATATATGAATATACACATATATGACATGCATGTGTGTGTGTGTGTGTGTGTGTGTATGTTATTAACACACACACACACACACACACACATACATATCATATGTGAGTATATGCATATATGTATATATATGCATATATGTACAAATATACATATATGTTTATATACACACACACATTTATATACATGTACCTATATATGCATACATACAGATCACATGTGTATATGCATATAGATATATATATAAATATATATGTGGATATGTATATATGTATGTGTGTGTGTGTGAACGTATATATATGTGTGCATATATATATATATATATATATATATATATATATATATATATATATATATATATATATTTATACACAGACATGTATATATACATATATGTGTAAATTCATATGTATATATATATATATATATATATATATATATATATTGTTGATACACATAATTTTTAATTTTTAATATTCATGTGTTTATTTTTATGTGTGCACATGTACTACATGTATATAGTTATTTTAATGTACACATATTTTAATGTATGCATATATTTGTGATATTTTAATTTTAAATATATAAATATTTGTGTGTGTGTACGCACACACACTATATATGTGTGTGTGTGTGTGTGTGTGCGCGCGCGCACGCACGCACTGTGTGTGTGTGTGTGTGTGTGTGTGTGTGTCTATATATATATATATATACATATATATACATATACATATACATATATATATATATATATATATAATATATATATATATATATACATATGCATATACATATATATACATATACATATACATATACATATATATATACATATACATATATATATATATATACATATACATATACATATACATATACATATACATATACATATGTACATTGTATATGTAATGCAACATTAAAAATATTATTTTAATTCTTGACTTAAATTACACATTAGAAAATTTGAAATTGAATGTACAATTATTTTCTTTAATACTTCACCTAACTTACACTTGACTTAAACTAAAAAATTTGAATTATAATTCTAAATTAACAAAGTGACTACAAAATTATATAAAGTGATTAGATCTCTTGATGGTGTGCTTGCAAAATTGCTATCTAGGCTATACTAAACATAGAATTCTTTAGACCCTAATCTCTCTTCTAGGGCCTTACAAGTCTTGGAAGTCCTAGCATAAGACTTCCCTAACTCCACTCTATGAGTGAGTTCTTTTGTGATTCACATTGAGGGATAACTATCATTAGGGATCTTCTATCCTTCACTTTTCCTTGTAGGTCTTTGAGGACAACTTCACCAATTTTTCATCTATAGTGTTGCAAGTGGTGTATCCACCTCTAAACCACTTAATTGAATTCTAGGTAACTCCATTTTAACTGGTCATGTAGAGTTTTCCTTTCAAGTTCAATATTTGCTATGGGTTTTGTCTAAAAGGCCTAATTAGCCAATTAACCCTAGTCAGTGGGTTTTTCCAAATTCCTTCTCAAAACTTCCAAAAAAACCTAGAAATAAACTTGATATTCAGATACCCTTTTCAAAGAGACCTTGAATAGTTTTGTGGTCTTAGGTGCCTAAGTCATTTGTATAGTGGGTTCCAAAAATGTAGGCCTAATAGGGGTTGATTTTTGGTGATTGTTGATTTCTACTAGGAAATCTAACTCAATGGATCGGCCAATGCCTAATATTAGTCCTAGGTGTTTATAGGACCTCTAGGCTTCAAAACCCATACTTATTTCAATTCCCTCACTCTTTCCCTTGCATGAACATCAATTTTGCACTATCATGCACCTATCCGAGCTTGTTGATCTCACCCAGGGCATGATACTAATAGTAAATAGCATGTGTTCCAGAGCTCCACCTTTCATACACATGACCTACAATAGATTTCCCTAACATATTCCTCTAAACTGTAGTGATTTTTATGTTAGAGATCTATTGGGAAGCCATGGAACCAAAAACTATCTCTTTACACACCAACACCTAGACTATTTACAAAACAATTTCTACACCTACTCTAATGAACTCAAATTAACTTAGTCACTGAATAGAAAATTCTTAAAAATATCTACTCTATCTAAATCAAACACTAACTCACACAAAATAATCCATAAAAATACATTTATTCTCAATGCAAGATGACTGTCACTCCAAACCGAAATTCTCATCTCTATTCCACATCCAAAACTCTACTACGTCAAACTCTACCTCAAGACATGGGATCTTAGAAGATTAAATATGACCTACCTTATATTTTATGCCATTATGAAAACTACCAGTAATGATGCCTCAAAGAGAATCCAATCTTACAATTTGTTGTCATGCAATTTTCAAAAATTAAAAAATGTTGTCAATTAACATTGTGAAAACTTTTACATCTTTTTGCCATAATCATGTTAAGGGTCTCTAATTGACCTAGAATAATGTAGAAACCTCCTAGGAACTATGTTAGGCATATTTCTACCCTTTCCCAAGCCTTAAAGTCTTTAAGGCCTACTTTCCCCAAATTAGGCCTAATCTAGCACTTATAACTATTAAAGCAATAAACACCTAGGTTGGATTTATCCTAGTCTAATCCACCTAGAAGCGCATAAGAAAGAAATCCTAAGGTCAAAACCAACACTACTAACTTGGCTAAGGTTAGTGCAAGACAAAACTGTTCTAGCTTTAGTGATAAGCCTTGGTGCTTCTGCACCATCCTCCCCAAATGACAAGATTTCAATCCATCCATGGATTGAGTAAGTTGGCATCTAATCCCAACTTCTTGAATTTAGTTTCCTTGATCCAAGTGCCCTTTGCATCTTCTTTACAATGTCATTTTACTAGATGCTTATAGGAAGTTCTTTGTCTAGTCTTCTTGTGGGCCCTGGATTCAAGTATATTCTTTGCCTTTTTAGGTGGTGTAGGAGTTAAATTCAACTCTACCACCTCCTTTATGACCTCTATAAGACTCTAGTATGGATTTGGAGTAGGAACCTTGTAATGTTTCAAATCTGCAACATTGAAGTTTGGGGACAAACCTATATCTTCAAGGAGCTCAACCTTGTATGCATTGCTTCTATATTTGGCCAAAAAGGTTCTTAGCCCTAATCTTCTCATTTGTAGCTTGTGTGGTAATCCCCTTAGTAGCCTAGCCTTATTTAGATAAAACATGAATAGATCTCCTACCTATAATTGAATGTCTTTCTCCCTTTCATCCACATTTTTCTTGATCTTTGTTATGTTCTCTTACAAAGTTCTTCTCACTATCTCATGCACCTCTTTCATGGAGTGTGAAAAATATTCAACATAACCACTACCATTGGCTCCATCCTTTAGTTATTTGACCTTAGATATGCGTCTAGGGTGTAGGCCATGAACTATTTCAAAGAAACTTTTGCTAGTAGTCATGTTCACAGTATCAGTGTAGGTATATTATGCCTATCCTTGGAGTTGGTCTCAAGTTTGTCCATACTCCTTTGTAAGACACCTCAATAGGTTTCCAATTCTTCTATTAACCACCTCTATTTTTCCATCTATCTATGGGTGATATATAGACCCAAAAGAAAAATTACTTCCCAATCTATGCCATAGTGTTTTCCAAAAGTGACTCATGAATTTAGTGTCTCTTTTTGAGACTATACTTAGAGGTAACCCATGTATCCTCACTACTTCCTTGAAGAACAAATATTCTATGTGGAAAACATCATCAACTATCTTGCAAGGAACAAAATCATCCATTTTGTTGAATCTGTCAACTATGACATATATACTATCAAATCCTTTCTTTTGCCTTGGAAAACCCACAACAAAGTCCATGCTCAAACATTCCCATGGTCTACTTGGAATGGGAAGAGGTTGGTAAAGGCCTACATTATGGGATGTCCCCTTATATTTTTGACACATTACAAAACTCTCTACATATTTCCTAATGTCCAAATTCATTCTAGGCCAAAAGTAAGACCTCTAAACTAACTCTTGGGTCTGATTGACTCCAAAGTGCCCACTAAGTGCACCATTGTGCTTCTCTTGAATCTAATTTTTACTAATTGATGCTGCAAGGACACAAAAATCACTACCTTTAAAAATAAATCCACTTTCCTAAGTATGGTCAGAAAACTCAGCATGAAAGTGGTTCTTGTGTTCCTTGCATACCATGTATATCTCCACAAAGTTTTCATCATCATCATGCAAGTATTTAAAACTTTCATTACCCATGCTCTACAATTTTACTTCTTGTACTATCAATAGTCTTCTACTTAGGGCATTTGCTACCATGTTTTGCAGTCCCTTCTTGTTTTTAATGTTGAAAGTGTAGGCCTATAGATGCTCCACCAATTTCATATGTTTATGACTGAGCTTGTCTTTTGAATTTAAGGAACTTGGAGCCTGATTGTCTGAAAAGACCACAACATCTCTTAGTGCGTAGAGTAGTGCATACATCTCTAAGTCATAAGAAGAGTACTTATTCTTACCAACATTTAACTTTTCACTGTGAAAAGTCATTTGTCTTCCCTCTTGGCTTAAAACATCACCAATAGCCACATTTTAAGCATTACATTCAACTATGAATAACTTCTCAAAGCTTGGTAAAACAAAGATTCATTGAGTGGAAATCTTCTTCTTCAACAACTCAAATCCATGGCTAGATTTCTCATTCCAAAAAAACTTACTCTTCATTCCTCCTTGTATAGTATCAAGCATAGGAGTACAAATAGCATTGAACTACTTAATAAACTTTATATAATATTAGGCTAAACCATGAAATCTTCTTACCTCTATCGCAATCCTTGGAATAGGATGGTTGAGAATGGATTCAACTTTTGTTGGATCCATCTTTAGATTTCCTTGTGATAAGAAAAACCCAAGGTATACCAAATTTGTCTTCATGAACTTACACTTCTCCATGTTTATCATTAGTTCTCATCATGTAGCTTCTTGAAGATTTGTCTTGCATAGGAATACTCGATGACCATAGATTTTCTTGTCTCCTACAGATCTTTGGAATATAAAATATTATTCACAAGTCTTTACAAATATAGTGACTCATTCGCAGTGATGACTGACCAACTCTTCCTTCCATATGACTAAGTGCTTGACACTAATAGATAATAAAATTAGAGATATCAACAATCTTTGCCTTTGACATTAGTGGTAAAAACATTTTTTCATGATTAAATCATTCAATTACAATTCAAAAATGATAGTGCTCCCCCTATACCCATGACTTAGTCCATATAGGATTACAAAACATTGACAACATACTCATTGTATACAATACATATTTTAAATGATTCAAATAGTCTATGTGGCTTGTCATACCTTTGTTCTTGAAGTCTCTAAATGTTATTGTTTTATTTTTCTTTTGAGTCTTGTTATATACCCCTTGATTTTGTCACTTACATCTATTGTTGGGGTTGGGAGGATGCAATTAAACCATACCTATCAATGAATGACTTGTGAGTTGGAATGATCATAGAAAGAGCATGATCCCAGGTAGTTCTTACTGATTCTAGAACTTGAATCTTGATGTCCAAATTTACAACTAAGTCAATCAAGATATCAAGAGTAGAAAGATTATGGTCATTATGTACTAGATCCTTTGTTGAATCCAACTCATGTTACATGACCTCCAAATGAGGTATTAACTTGGGTTGTATGCAGATAATTTTATCCCTCATTCAACTATCTATTGTTTGTAGGTTGTCAAGCCTCCCTTGTGAAAACAATAGTTTATCGTAGTTCATCACTTGATCAAGTTGATTGAGAGATAGAATTCCCTAAATATTTCAAATCAACCCCAATCTTCTTAATACTAGCTTGAAATTCATTGGTGAATTTGGGCACATCACAAAGAATAGTGTATAGATCTTGTATTTTCTTCACAAGTTCTTCTAGATTTCATATAAGTGTTAACAGATTAAGATTTCTCAATACAATAAAAATAGAAACTTTATCAAGTACCCTTTTCTTAAATTTCTTCTCTGACTAGGCCATCAATTTTTCATTTGTTTCTATATCTTGAGTGTTGACTTTCTCAACAATTTGTACTAACTGTGAGATAATGTGGGCATGTTCATCAATGTGATGAATGTAAAATGTGTCAACAAATATGTCTTTAATATCATGCAATATTTTTCTTTGTTGTTGTTGCTCTCTTCACATTTCCTCTTGTCTTTTCTTTCTTGCCAAGATATCTTGCAAGATTACTATTTTTTCAAATGTGAGATTATTTAAATCCCAATTTGGAAAATCAATGTCTTTATCCAAGGTAATAGATTTAAGTAGAGAGCTTATCTTCTTCTTATTTTTCCATTTTTTGTTTGTAGGAGCACTATTTCTTGGCATAGATAAGGTTAGAGTGGGTGAAGGGGTTTCACCACTCAGTCTATTTTTTGCATCAGTTTTAGAGACAAAAATTATAGCACTTGGCATGATTTATGTTGTAGGAGTTTGCACCTATTGTGAATATGTGGGATCTTTTGTAGCTATGAGTGGATTATGAGCTTTCACTCTTAGTTCTATCTATGTAATATCTATTTTATCTTCTTCCTTCCCCATTTCTTTCAACTCTATCTCTTTGTCTCTATTTTCTAGAGGTCTTGAGACTTGTGGTCCTTGATTACTTGTAGTATATTGATATAATTTTGGTTCATTAACTTGTTGTTCTATTCTTTTGATGCCTTAGTTTCTTCTTTGTCCTTTTCTCGCTCCCCAACATCTATCAGAGTCTGTGTAGTAGGATTTGAAATTGGAGCTTGTGTTTCTTCTATCTTAGTATAACCCCTTATTTTCTCAATCACATGAGTGTTAGGTGTGGAGGAACAAATATGGGATACATTACCATATTCCTATTAGCTTGGCACATCTATGTCTTCATTTGTATAAACATCCTCAATTGTGACAATATCTTTCTCACACTCTTGTACCTTTCCTCAAATAGCTTCCTCTACTGTATCTAGATCATTATATACATATTTCTTAGTGACCTATTGATCTCCCTTACCTTTATTAGTCTTGTTAGTATATTTTGCAACTATTAGTCCAAAAATACTTTTCCATAATAATTCACTCTATTTTATAACATCTTCAATCTTATGTTGCAATACCATAAGAGATCTATATTTAGGATCAAATATATTCCTATACATCTCAAAATTATTTTTATTTGCTTAATTTTTAGCCCAAGCATAATATTAGCTAATGCTCCTTCCCTTATCTACCTCTTGGTCTTTATTGTATGTTTCCATTTGGCATCAATTCTATGATAGAATTCATTGGGAATATTATTTCCTATCTCTATAGGTGTGGTTTTAAAGTTAGCCATCATGTCTAACATGACTTCTTCTACCTTTGGCTTATCATTTGTACTCATTATTCAATAATTTATAAATTTGAAACCTAAAAAGCCAGTAGAGTTTCTAATGTTGTCACATACCTCCTCAATAGTTTTAGGTTTTGTATGTACAACTATTGGGTAGTGACCTAGTTCATCAGAATCTATTTTCTCTTCACCTTCTCCTTTATCATCCTTCTGTGTTATTAGTCTTCTTCACCTTCTTATTTATCAACAAAACCTTTTGGTTTTTCTATGTAGACTTCCTCTTCAAGTATACCATTTAGAAAAGCAAACTTCACATCCATTTGGTAGACCTTGAAGGCTTTGTATGCAGCATATGCAAGTAATGTTCTTACTCCTTCCATTCTTGCAATAGAGGCAAACGTCTCTCCATAATCTAGTCCTTCTTCTTATTCATACCCTTTACAAACTAATTTGGCTTTGTTCCTTGTTATCTCACCATTCTCATCAAGTTTGTTTCTAAACACCCATTTTGTACCAATCACATTCTTATAAACTGGTCTAGGAACTAAAGACCATGTTTTTTTTTTCTCAATCTGATCTATTTCCTCTTTTATAGCTTTATGTCAGTCATCATCTTGTAGTGCATCATTTACTATTTTGGGTTCAACTTTTCTTAGTGGACATGATTCATTCCCGAGCCTATTCATTTTCATTGGTCTAACATCCTTGTCACCAATGATTTGATTTGTAGGGTGATGTCTTCTTACATACTTGGGTAGTCTAGGTTTAGTCCTTCTTTCCATGTTTGATCCTTCAACTTTAGAGTCATTTTGTTCAATTTCATCTGGTATTTCATCATTCCTCTCTTGCAAACTATTTTCAGAATTAGATTGGGCATTTTCTACATTTTGCAGCTTGGCTTCTGAATGCAGCTTGACATTCACTGGTTGAGACTCGGTAGATACCAAAAGTTGTTGCTGATTCTCAACTTGATGTGCATAATTTTCTTCTACTATCATTCCATCATAAAAGTATACAAAGCATCTATAATCCTCTGTTTGCTTTGACTCATCAATCTAAAATTTTGCATGCTCATCAAAATTTACATTTGCACTCTCCACAACTTTGTTACTGTTAATATTAAAACACTTATATGCCTTACTTCTAGTGGAGTATCCAAGAAATATGCCTTCATCACTTTTTGCATCAAACTCTCCTTTTCTAGTATCTTTCAGAATATAACATTTACAACCAAATACTTTGAAATTTTTAACATTAGGTGAATGTCCATACCATAATTCAAAAGGTGTAGCATTTGTACCTTTCTTGACTTGAACTCTATTTAATATGTAGATTGCAGTGCTTACAACTTCTCTCTGATACTTTAGTGCAACATTTTTCTCCATTATTAGTATTCTTGCACAGTCTATTACTGATCTATTCCTCCTTTTAGCAATACCATTTTGTGGTGGAGTTCTTGGTGTTGATGTTTGTCTTTCGATACCTTTTTCATTGTAGAATATTTCAAATTCTTTTGATGTAAACTCTCCTCCTCTGTCTGATCTTAGGCATTTTAGGTCCTTTCCTATTTCCTTGTCAACTCTAGCCAAATACCACTTAAACATTTGGAATGCATTAGATTTTTTCTTTAGGAACATAGCAGTCATCATCCTGGAATAGTCATCTACAAATAACATTATGTATCTATCTTCTAGGTAGCTTTGCACTTCTATTGGGCCACATAATTCTATATGAACTAACTCTAGTACTTCTTTGGAAGTATATTTTTTTCTTTTGAAACTAGATTTAGTCATCTTTCCAAGTTCACATTGTTTGCACATTGTGTTTTCAAGTTTCTTCAACTTGGGTAACCCTCTGACTTTCGTTTTCTTGCTGATGCTAATTAGATTATCAAAGTTAACATGACACAACCTTTTATGCCACAACCACACATCATCAAGTCTAATAACAAGACATGTTGCATCTTCCATATTTAGATAGAATAAATTACTCCTTGTTTGCTCACCCTTCCCTATCAGATTTCCATCAGTGTCATAGATTTTGGTAGTTTTATTTCCAAATTCAACTTTATATTCTTGATTGGCTAACTATGATACACTCAGCAAATTGTAATTCAACCCTTCAACATAGTATGCATGATCACATGAAATTTTCTCTGTAAGTTTGATAGAGCCTTTTCCCTTGATTTTACATGGAGCATCATTAGAAAATCTAACACTATTTCCATCATATTGAGTAAAGGTAGTGAACTTAGTTTTATCTCCTATCATGTGATGTGAGCATCCCATATCTATGATCCACTTGTCATTTTTGTTCACACAGGTAACCAATGTTGTTGCTTAATCTTAATCTTTTTCTGATTCATCCTTCATGGCTACATATACTACTTCATCATCATTCTCATCAGAATCTTCTTCAACAATGTAGTATCTTTTTCCTTTCTCATTATAATCTTTGCTATCATCTCCTCTTTTGGTTTTGTACTTATTCCCTTCTTTGTAGTTCTTCTTCTGTGTACACCTAGCAACAATGTGTCCTACTTCATTACAGTTAAAACAAATGATAGGCAACTTACCCTTGAATTTTCCTTTGCCTCTATGAAATCTTCTAGCTAGTAGTGCCTCTAGCTCTTCCACATCTTCCTCATATGTGCTGCTATCACTGGATGTACACTTTTCTTTTCTACTCTTCTTCTTTGATGTTGTCTCCTCAGTATCTTTTAATGTTAACTTGGCTTTGAAAGTAGATTCAACATTCTTAGGTCTGTATTTATCAAAGTTGGACAAATCAAATGCAGTAAGTCTTCCAACTATCCCTTCAAAGGTTAGTGTATTTCCTAGTACACATCTCAATTCCTGGATGGTTGAAACTCTAATAGCATAGATGGGGAGCAAGGATCTTAAGTATTTTCTATTAACAATGAATTGACCACCTGAAATTCTTATAGCACTTACTACTTCTTTAATTCTAGCAACATATTTTGTAGCATTCTCACCTTCTTCCATTCTCATATCATCAAACTTTCCTCTGAGCCTTTCTCTTTTGGCTCTTTGAACATTCTGATATCCTCCATAGATATGTAAAAAGGATTTCCACATTTTGAATGTAGTATTATATCCCTTGATATCATCAAATTCAACATAGTTGAGTGCAGAGGCAATCTCCAGCATTACCTGATTGTGTTCTTGTTTTTTCTTCAAATCATCTGCAGTAGGAGCACTAGTTGGACCTACATGTTATATTGCAATTGAGATTTGGGCATAATCTCCTATGGATCCAAGATGCAACTTCATCAAACTTTTCCATGCAACAAGGTTTTCCTTGTTGAGCTTGGGGATCTCTCTTGGACATCTTAATCTTCCTGCTTCTAGTACCTTAAAACTAAATCAGCCTTAGGCTCTGATACCAATTGTTAGAATTGCTTTAGAATAACTAGGGGGGGGGGTGCGGTGAATAAGTTATCCAAGGTCCAAATGTCCAAATAAAACTTTTCTCTAAGTGTAGTGAACTAATTTGACCATTCATTCATCCAAGCTTAAGCTTATTTGATCAGCATGCTACTGTAAATCAGCAGGCAAATATACCATAGAATAAATCAACACATGACTCAATGATTTATGTGGAAACCCAATTTGGGAAAAACCACCAGTAACATGCTACTCAATTTTCACTTTTATGAAGTGATGCCCTATGAGAGGGCTTCCCTATTAAAGGCTTACAACACATTTTTAAATGTGACCTTGTTAGAGGACTTAACCACCCTGTTAGAAGTGGGCCTAGTTAAAGGACTTTAGAACATCACTTGGAATGTCACCCTCTTAAAGGATTTAGAAATGGCTATTAAACCAACCTAATTCCATAGGATTTTTAGATCTAATACAATTGCTAGAGAGTATTAGAAAATCTTGACCTGACTACAACATACAACTTATCTTGCAAATTTTAGATCACTTCTCAGGTCATACCCTTGCCTAGCCTTCAATCTTTGCAACTCTTAACATCTTTCCCTCCTTTTAGGCTTCATCTTATTGAGTCTCCATACTCAATATACCAATGCAATCATCTTTTCATGACCACTTCTAGAAGCAAAGCCTCTATGCCCTAGATATCTCCTTCAACTACTTCAAAGATTTGGTACTTCAGTAGCAATAGTATCAACAACTCTTTGCTTCCTGGTCTGTGACTTCTTAAATAGAAGTTTGGAATACTTTTTCCTACTTGATTCTCCCTTTCCAACTTTAGGGCTTTGATGGATTAGGTAGGATATAATGTATCTACCCCATATCTTATTTTCTCTAGAAACTTCTTGAATAATCCTTTAGAATTTGTTCAAAAATGGTTTACATCGGATTTTGTGCCACTAGCTCATCATCCTTATCCTCCAAATCATTCACAAAATTCAATGTAACAACCATGTCAGCTTAGATTTGGCAAATCTTTGACTTTTGAAATAATGTAGTGGCTCGACACTATTGAAATATTGGTGCTCGGCACATACTATGTTACTCGGCATCAACTATACTTTTCCTGATGCTCAACACTTGATCTTTGCTAGGCACATGAAGATCACTCAGCACTTGAAGATCACTCAGCACTTGAAGATCACTCGGCACATACTAGAAATATCTGTTACTCGGCTTCCACTAAAAATTTGCTCGGCTTCAACTAGCTTGCTCATCACCCACTTACGATCTTAGTTTAATATTTGCATTCAACCTTGTTATAACGTCTTCCTCCAATGTTTCTAAGTATGACCAGCCTCTTTATTCTTGAGTATGTCATCAGTACATTATTTTACCATTGTCTTAACTGATCCTTGCACTTCATTACAACATCATAACTCAACCTTTCCCTTAGGTGCTCTTGTTACATCTTGTTGATCAAATCCTCTTCATCAGTCAACTAAGTGATAGTACTTGAATCTTATAAGAAAATATCATCCTTACAAATCGTAGGTTTGACATCAATGACAAAACAATTATTGAAAACATTTATTTACAATAATCACCCTCTTTGATGTTTAAAAACAATGAGCTGTTCAATCAGATTTCCAACAATCTCCCTCTTTGTCATTGATGGAAAACCAAACTGATCAACCATCAGACTAAGTTATTCAATAGTAAGTCATATGCCAAAAATTAAATTGTAGCATTTCATCTCCTTGCTTCATTTCAGCTTCTCCCGCATTACTGTTGTATCCTTGATCTTTGTATCATTCTTCCTTTATATTGCTCATCCTCTATTGTTTTGATCAACCCCAAAATTTTCCTTCTATCTCTCTCTTTCTTTATTGATCAGTAGTTTACTTCTCCCTCTCTGACAACAATGCCAAAGACATATCAACATCTTAACATGCAGATGTGACTTTTACAGGTCTATCCAATATCTCCCTCTATCACCTTGCTTGTGACCAGTTTGGGATTTCACCACTTCTATTACTTTAGGCATAGATCCCAAAGTAAACATCCTCTATATCAATGTATAAAATATTTAATATTCAACTTATTTGATGCAAGGCATACTTGCTTTTGGTTCAAGTAGCCTTAGCTAGGGGAATCACCCCTAACTTACCTCTAAGATACTCAAAAGCATCTTTTGGTAATGCTTTTGTGAAGATATCAGCAATTTGTTCCTTTGAGCTAACATATTTCATCTTCACTTGTTTGTCTTCCACCAGTTCTCTTACATAATGATACTTGATTGCAATATGCTTAGTCTTAGCATGCATTATTGGATTCTTTGATATGTTGATAGCACTTGTATTGTCACAATAGAGTATCACAGGCTCATTTACTTCTTCCTTCATACCTTGTAGAAAATGTTTGATCCATACAATATTGGTGCAGTTTATAGCAGCTACAACATATTCAGCTTTAGCTATGGACTGTGAGGTGCAGCTTTGCTTTTTTCTTGTCCATGTAATCAACCTTTTTCCTAAGAAAATTGCTTCTCCACTAGTGCTCTTTCTATCATTAATGTTACCTCCCCAATTTGCATCAGTGTAGGCTTTCAGTTTGAATCTCTCACTTCTCCTATAGTACAAGCCGAAGTCATTAGTACCTTTCAATTATCTTAGTATTCTCTTCATTGTCATTAAGTGATTTTCTCTTGGGTTTGTAGAAAATCTTGCTACTATCCCAATAGCTAATACAATGTTAGGTCTACTATGTATAACATATTGTAGCTTTCCAATCATTGACCTATACAATGTCTAATTTACTTCAACAGACTCATCATTCTTAGATAGTTTATGGCATGTTGCCATTGGTGTGCTGACTAGTTTTGAGTTTTCTAACCCAAATGTTTTGAGTACTTCCTTGATCTATTTGGATTGGGTTACAAATATGCCATGCTTCTACTGATGTACTTGTAATCCAACGAAGAATTTGATTTATCCAAACATTGACATCTCAAATTTGTGCTTGATCAACAAAATCCTTGCATAAGACATCTTTTCCTCCTAAAATTATGTCATCAAAAAAGATTTTTGATATCAAAATGTCTTTACCTTCCTCAACTTTGATGTACAAGTTGCTATTCTTTCAAATCCTATCTTTACAAGATACTTATGCAATCTCTCAAACCATGCTCTTGGTGCTTGCATTAATCCATAAAGTGCTTTATGTAGCTTGCAGAGTAGATTCTTTTTCTTTTCATCAAAAAAACCCTTTGGTTGTTCTATGTAGACTTCCTCTTCAAATATACCATTCAGAAAAGAAGACTTCACATCCATTTGGTAGACCTTGAAGCCTTTGTATGCAACATATGCAAGTAATTTTCTTACTCCTTCCATTCTTGCAATAGGGGCAAACATCTCTCCATAATCCAGTCCTTCTTCTTGTGCATACCCTTTACAAACTAATCTGTCTTTTGTTCCTTGTTATCTCACCATTCTCATCAAGTTTGTTTCTAAAAACCCACTTTGTACCAATCACTAGAGAGTATTAGAAAATATTGACCTAACTATAACATACAACTTATCTTGCAGATTTTAGATCACTTCTCAGCTCTTACCCTTGCCTGGCCTTCAATCTTTGCAACTCTTAACAACTTGCCCTCTTTTCAAGCTTCATCTCCTTGAGTCTCCATACTCAATATACTAGTGCAATCATCTTTTCATGACCACTTCTAGAAGTAGAGCCTCTGTGCCCTAGATATCTCCTTCAACTACTTCATAGATTTGGCACTTTAGTAGCAATAGTATTAGCAACTCTTTGCTTCCTGGTCAGTGACTTCTTAAATAGAAGTTTGGAATACCTTTCCTCACTTGATTCTCCCTTTCCAACTTTAGGGCTTTGATGGATCATGTAGGATACAATGTATCTACCCCATATCCTATTTTCTCTAGAAACTTCTTGAATAATCCTTTAGAATTCATTCAAAAATGGTTTACATAGGATTCTATGCCACCAGCTCATCATCCTTATCTTCCAACTCATTCACAAAATTCAATGTAACAACCATGTCAGCTTAGATTTGGTGAATCTTTGACTTTTGAAACAATGCAACAGCTCGGCAGTATTGAAATACTGGTGCTCGACACATAGTTTGTTACTTGGCATCAACTATATTTTTTCTAATGCTCAGCACCTTATCTTTGCTCAACACATGAAGATCACTCGACACATACTAGAAATATCCGTAACTCGACTTCCACTAAAAATTTGCTCGGATTCAACTAGCTTGCTCGGCACCCAGTTACGATCTTAGTTTAAGCTTTGCATTCAACCTTGTTATAACTTCTTCCTCCAATGTTTCTAACTATGACCAACCTCTATATTCTTGAGTATGTCATCATTACATTATTTTACCATTGTCTTAACCGATCCTTGCACTTCATCTTGTTGATCAAATCCTCTTCATCAATCAACTAAGTGATAGTACTTGGATCTTATAAGAAAATATCATGCCTACAAATTGTATTTTTGACATCAATGACAAAACAATGATTGAAAATATTTACAATAATCTCCCTCTTTGATGTTCAAAAATAATGAGTTGTTCAATCAGATTTCCAACAATATTATGGTATTTCTTAGCTAAGGATGCATGAATCCTTGTTCTTCTCCTCATTTTATGTTTAAATTCATCAAAGTATCCATCTAACACATTCTTAAAACTATCTCCCATATTTTCAATAGACTCACTTACCTACCTAGAAGTAGGTTTTCCTCATTCCCATACAACATTTCCAATAGTAGGAAAATAACTTTGAACATAAAAGAAAATACAAATTATCAGATATCCAAACTTACACATTGAATTCTTAATCACTCTGATTGATTAAAAGTTTATGAACCAATTACAACCATTGGAGCTCAGAAAGATCATATTCATGGTATTTTATCACCATCTTCCAAGCTTGATCCACTGTCATACATGACACACTACTCAGTCAGTTTGACTGATAGAATTTATGCACAATTTCTCTCACTGCAAAGTCAATCAATGGATCAATAATGTTTGAAATCAATATGCCATGATCATTCCACTCAGCCTTGGTGGTTTCCTTGTCTGCATATTTTCTTTGGCATCTTATTATCTTCTTCTTGTCAAATTTTGGATACCCTATTATAGCATGAGTAATCTTCTTCATGATTTTTACTATCCCATTTTCCACCCATGAATCAATGTCATGAATTTGGTTCAACATAGCCTTGATCCATTAAATCTTGAAATTCCTCAAAAAATATAATGGTCATGTCAACCCTTTCCTCTCTACAATTTTAAAATCATCCTTTAATACTCCTTCATTACATAACTTTTGATACACTGATCAAATTTCATAGTGTCCTACCTCACTACTTTTACACATGTAAAAACTCTATACATCATGTATCATGATAACTATAGGTGGTATCGATGATAACACATCCATTGAATCTCCTTTCATTATAACTTTAGGAATAACGTGATATTTTGGTGGAGGACAAGTGTCACTCTTCACCAATTGAACATTTCTTACCATTTTGCCTTGATTCTTTACAATTGATGACTATCCAAATGCCATTTTCCTATTAGGGTTTGAAATTTTACTTTTTGAACAACTTGACACAACTAATAATCAATGCATGATCACACTTTGATGCCTTATTATGAATTTTGAAGTATTTTGAATGAGATATTAGTGTTTAGGGTTATTTGTTGGACTAGGGACAACTTGTTATCACCTAAACCTAATAAATGGGTACTACATTGTTATGATGGAATTATTTATGATTTTATGTGCTTCTTTGATGTCTTATGATTTACTTTATGATTATAAATCCTAGGTACACTATGTGAGTGACTTTGAATGGGGATCAAGGCCCAAAGTGGTCACCAAGGTAACTCATTAATGAGTTGTTTGATAAAGTGATAACCTAAATAAAAGAACTAGGAAAGGAGTAATAACACAATAAAAAATATTAATTTAATGTATAATCCATGTTGTTAGTACTATTATAGACTAGGGATGGGAGTGGGAGAAGGTGTCTTTATGATGGGATGATCAAGCAACATTGTCTTCATGAAAGGTGTTTGGTCCTACATTTACCTGCTTGGGGGTCAAGGTCTAGAGTTGATTTCTAGGGTAACCCAATGGGTGAGTGAGATATTGATGATATTTATCTAGCATTTATTCTAGAGTTCTTACACTTGTTTAATTGTTATGCCTTTGGTAGTCCTATTTGACTTACATTATATTTTGTATTTCATGTTTTGTTTCTAGGAAGGCTTTACCACCCTAGGCATATTCTATTTTTTACCTCTTGTGTTATCCTTGATTTTTATCTCCTATCTTGGGGGAGTGAACCTACTAGTATCACATGTTTGGGTGGTTAATCTTTACTATATCAAGGTATCATTTGTGGTCGCCTGGATGATCCCTGCACATATTCATTTCAAGATTAGTAGTTGGAGACTTTATATTATATATATTTTTATGATGAGATGCATTGATGTATATCTATTCATGTAATTGTAATCTCTCAAAATAATTCATATATATATATATGGATGGGATAATGATGTATAATGATGTTATTTCATTTCAGGAAATGTAAAAGGGAAAGGGTGGTTGTAGGAGGAAATAAAGGGAAGAGTTGTAACATTTTAAATAATTTAAAGATGTTCCTTCAATTATTGTATCTCCTAATAATTATCTCTTCATGTTGATTATTTAAAAAGGGAAATGAACATATGAACAATTATGATAAGATGTACCTAAATTGACTATATAAATCAAATAAAACATTATCTTTTAATTTAATGTTCTAATGAAAGTATTACGAATGATAAAGTGAAAATTAAACTTGTAATCAATGGGTAGATATGAATTAATGGATGGAAATATTAATCGGATATATAATGATAGATAATGGAATTAAAAAGATAGAAGGAATACTAGTACAATGAATTTAAAATGAATGAAGAATAATAGAGCAATGCATTCCTTAATGAATGTTTATCTCTACACTAATTTTAAATGAAACTAATATATAGGATTGACTATAGTTATTTATGAGTTTTCTGATTCATTATTACTTGATTTGATCGTTAAAATGGTGATGATATTTAATTGACTTATGAGATTGGGACATTTACCTCAAGAATCATGTACACCAATAAATATTATAGCTCAATACATATTTCTTGAAGGTGAATAATTTGGATAACATTGCTTGAGTAGCAACATTAGGGAATATGTAAGGCTTTAGTTTGGTCAGTAATATTGCATCCAAGTATTGCACTTGGGTATTTATTTATATATTAGAGATGATGCATGTATCATATTAATTAATTGCAAATAATTACTCACATCTTTTTGTGGTTAGTTAGTCTGTCTATCATGGTTCTCAAGAAAGGCATTACAAAAGAAATTGTTAAATGGAATACACTTAAAGCATTAGAGAGGTAACATTATTTCATGAATTGACTAATCTCTGTTGAAACTTGATTATGAATTTCAATTTATCTTATATCCCTATGACTAAGAGAAAGAGAGGTGACAAGAAGTAATTCAAGTGGAAAAATGAAGTACATAGAAGTTTTGAATTGTTGGTACAAAAAGTGATTGAACACCCAATGTTATCCCTACCTACTTTTACTAAGGTCTTTCAAGTGGACAATTATACTAGTGAGAATACTATTGGAGCATTATTGAGTTAAGAAGGAATACCTATTGATTATTTTAGTCAAAAGTTGAATGATGTAAAAGAAAGTAATTTTTGTATGATCAATTATTTTATATCATAGTTCAAGCCTTTAATAAGTGGAGACATTATTTGTTTCCTAAGGAATTTGTCTTGTATATTGATCATAAATCATTGCAATATTTTGAACAATTAAGGAAAGTTGAATTAGAAACTCATTAGATGTGTTGAATTATTGTAGAGTTATACTTCATTATGGAAGCATAGAAGTGATAATTCAAATTAGGTTGTTTATTATTTGAGTAGGAGAAGGAACTTGTTGATAAATATGAGAATTTAGGTATTAGGATTTGATAAAATAAAGACCTTGTATAAAGATGATCTTGATTTTGTTGAACCTTGGAGATCCTATTGTAATGAACTGAAGAAAGTGGTTTGATTATTTCATTCAAAATGAGATGTTATTTAAGGGGAATCATTATGAATACTGATAATTTTAGGGAGAGAATCTAATTAACAAAAATCATTAGGGAGGATTAGCTGGACACTTTGGTATTAACAAGATTGTGGCTTTGATAACTAAGAATTACATTTTTCTTTAGATATATAAGAATGTAAAATAACACCTAAAAGTTCCCATACCAATCCATTACTAAATATAATCATCTCTAATACTTCTGTAGGGAGACCAAAAGAATAATGCGGGATTGTATAAACCTTTGGAAGTACCAAAAATACCTTGGGAAGATATTAGCATGGATTTCAAAATTGAAGTGCCTAAAACATAGAGGGAATGATTTAATATTTTTGTTTATGCATAGATTTTCTAAAACAAAAATTTCATACCTTGTAAGAAGACAAGTGGTGCAATACATTTAGTAGACTTATCTTTTAAGGAGATTGTGATATTGTATGGATTACCTAAGTGTAAGGAAACTTGGCAACAAAGAATATAACCGTTTCCACATAACCCATAATAGATCTGAAATAAACACGGAATTAAAATCCACATGCAAGAGAATAGACAACATACCCATAAAATGTGACACAAGATATACCCTGGGAAACCCTCATTGAGGGAAAAACCTAGCCTCCAAAAGCATCCATCATCATGCATTATTTAGCAAAAATACCATTGCCATACAACCATGGAAGCCTTCATGGCCATAGCCACAACCGAGCAAACTATGTGAACAAGCATGAATCCACACATCCCATGCCATGCTTTCAACCTTCACAAATGCTCCCTTGGCTGACCTGTCAAGCCTTGTCCCACTCGACTCTTTCCTTTTGTCTTCTCCTTGTCACTCTCCCTACAACAACTACCCTTGTGGCTGCTTATATAGTAGCAAGTCTCATAAAACCACTAAGTGGTATTACATAAACCATGTGCTAAAACCATGTGCTACCTAACCCACTGACCCCACATTTAATATTGGGCATTTAATTCTTTTCCCCAATATTAAATAATTAGATGAAATATTATCACAATGTTACAATACAACTCATCAAGAATATTCCATGGGAATCTTTACATGTTGCACGTCCATCTAGGTACAACATTACATAATAAAATAAAATAATAAAATAATAATATTATGCAATGTGTGCAACACCCATTATCTCAACAATCTCCCACTTGTTGTATACATTGCATAGGGTCAATCCGTAGCCACATAAATGAACAAGGGAACAATCCCTCCCAGCACATCCACCATCATGGATCAAAATACACCAAGTGCTCCATACTGGTACCTGCAACAAAATCAAAGTATCCTGCATCTCAAACATGAATGATCTCACCTCCTATTATGCCACTCCCACTGGACATACATAGAAGCCATCCAAAGAGAAAGCCACCCAACCTGTCACATTAGAAGATCATAAAATCCTATACCAACTGAAATTCCAAGCACAAATAACCTGATCCAAAGGTAATCACATGTATCCGTAGTTGTCAAAATATCCATAGCTGAAATAGCACCCACAGCAAAGTGCCAAACCCATCCAACTATCCATACCTCAAAGGTATAACAAGTGAATCTCATATCACTGACATATCCAATTTGCAACCTACAATCATAAGCCTCAAGAGCAATACCTGCCACATATATACCAAGAAGCTCCCACTGCAAAAGATAACGTCAAATCTATAACCAATCCACTCAACACATCTCAAAGAAGTGAATCCATGTAGTATCAAGGACATCCACAATACATAAACTAATATCTTGCAAGAACAACTCTCGTAACAAGTCTCCAATGCTCTCCCAAGTTCTCCATAACCAACAGAGGAAAGAGATAAAGGAAAAACCATGTCATCTCTCACATGACATACATGAGCACAGATCAGTGATCACAATCTCCAACCAATCTCAAATCCAATGTAGTCAAAACTGAACATCTAGGAAGATAACCAAGACTAGAGAAACCATGCAAATCATAACCTGTATCATGTCCTTCTACACACACCTCTAGATGTAAACTGTGCAAGTATGATCTTCTCCATAAAACCCCAACAAGAAGCCTGAACAACACCCAAATCAAACCATATAGCTCATCATGGGTGTAAGCCTCTCACAAGAAGACCAAACTCAATAAATCATTCCTAAACCAAGGAAAATGTCCAATATGAAACCATCTCCCAAACTCAACCAGCATAACAACATATGCACATGGAGATAACCAATGCTAGACCATCTCTCAAATGAACCCTCCAGAACTAAGTCATGTACCATAGCTCATGATCTATATCCATGAAAGATAAGCATAAATATAATGCAACTGAGATAAACAATGGGCTATACCTCTCAAGTAGCAAATCGCCAAGTAGACCAAGAGTGGGGAATGAGAATGCTCATCAAGATACCCAAGTCTCTAACCAAGAATCATCTAAGAACAATCTCCTCTCAAGTCCATATCAGGTGACTGCCCCTCGGACTTCCTACTGAAACCATCAACCATCCCAACAAATACTTCTCTAATCCAAGAGAAGTCAGCGTCACCACCGTCTCTAAGTATCCATGAGCACCTGTAACCAATCAATCCATGCCAACTCCAAATGCAACATAGCAATATCATGAAGTATCCAGCTTATGATCAGTGTACTCAATACTAAGAAACTAAACCAAGATCAATGTCAAAGTTCCAACCATGGCCTCAGGAACATAAACATGACAACATGATCTTACCATCTCAACTAAAGAGATAACATGCTCCACATGAACACAGCATAACATGTCACAACTCTAAACGCGTATCAAGAGTATACCATGACATAATAATGAAACCATCCTCATACCAAGGATAACATGCCAAATAAAAAATATAAATCACACCTTTGCCAAGAACCCTGTGAGTCCTCAAGATGCAACCATCTCCACACACCATGAAGAAAACCATCTCCACATACTAGGAAGAACCATCTCCACACACCATGAAGATAACCAAGAACTCCATGAGTCCTCAAGATCTAAGCATCTTCAAACATCATGAAGATAACAAGTGCACCATGCAAATGTCAAAGACACTTCTGCAGTAATAGGATCTAAGACAAACCTCCAACATCTGCAAACACTCAATAAATATATCAATGCCAACAACTCCCACTCAACTGTGGTACCAAGTCACCTATGGCATCATAAAATCCATCCTCTCCAAACCAAGAAGATATAAACGAAGCCAGGAACTAATCCTGCACTATCACCCCATCACTATCACAAGCTCTCACTAAACCGTGTATCCAAGCTATCCATGACATATGATGAAAACCCATCCTCTATATAACCAATCATGTCATGCCAAAATCCATGACACCATGATCACATCCATGAACCGAGCATCTGGCTCTCAAAGTGTCCAACTTGTCAGCATAAAATAGTCAACCACAATCCTCCACCATGATTGTACCTGGTAACAATATCTCATCCCTTCTACATGAAGAAAATAGTAAATCATGTGACTTAGGGCATAGACAACTCAAATCCAAGCCACCAATTTGAATATGCATCAATAATGAAAGATCAATGGGCAAAGACAACCCATAACCAAGCTATAAAAGCAACCTGTAAGTATAGACTGCTTACAACACTGCACAACTTGTAGACCCAACAAGTCATCATGCATATCCAAATCCAAACATTGATAACCATATCATCATGAGACCAATCTAAAATATGAACTGAGTATACAATGACATCAAATCTTAAATCTCCAATGCCATAAACTCACAATGTTACCATAGTCAAAATATACCTATAAACTATTCAAATAAATATATCAACAAATAAATCATGCCAAACTTGCACCAAATCTGAACCATTGTGTAGAGCTCTCCAAGAGCTTTCCGTTGACTACTTGAAGTCCAAAATCCGACTCCGTATGCCCAAGTTATGCCCCAATTCGTGCTCAAAATAAACAACATCTAACTTTAGGGCTCTTAAAACTTGACAAAATTTCAAAATCATAGAACGAAACCTACACCATCTTGTAGTGCTCTGAATCAGCTTTCCAACGCCTATAAGAACTCTAAAATACAATATTCTGAGAGAAAGTTATGACCATTTTACTAAGATAGTCTTTTTACCATTTTCAGTACGATTTTTCATTTTTTATTTTTTTTCAGTGACGAAAATTCCGACGGGATTAAATTTGATGGCCATCATGGGCTGAAATTAAAAAACTCTTTCATTTCCTCTCAACATGGCCAAACTAGGGCATATTATATATCAAAATTTATGGAAATGTCGACCCAAATCCAATGGTGAGGTCAGTTTTTACCTAGGAGGCCACTTATGTAAGCTACCCCCCAAAACCCTCATTTAAATGAAACATCCAAAAAACTCTTTTTGTCCAACAATTTCACATGCCCAAATCTTTTAACATCCCATCATAACAGCAAACCCAAATCCTTTAGATCTGCAATAAAAACTCATATATCTTGCCCTTTTCTTTTATCCTCTCATGCATTCCCATGGATTCAATCTAGGGTTACAATAATAAAACCATAGCTCTGATACCACTTGTAACGAAACTTGGCAAAAAAGAATATAGTCATTTCCACATAACCCATAATAGATCTGAAATAAACATGGAATTAAAATCCACATGCAAGAGAATAGACAACATACCCATAAAATGTGACACAAGATATACCCTGGGAAACCCTCATTGAGGGAAAAACCCAGCCTCCAAAAGCATCCATCATCATGTATTATTTAGCAAAAATACCATTGCCATACAACCATGGAAGCCTTCATGGCCATAGCCACAACCGAGCAAACTATGTGAACAAGCATGAATCCACACATCCCATGCCATGCTTTCAACCTTCACAAATGCTCCCTTGGCTAACTTGTCAAGCCTTGTCCCGCTTGACTCTTTCCTTTTGTCTTCTCCTTGTCACTCTCCCTACAACAACTACCCTTGTGGCTGCTTATATAGTAGCAAGTCTCACAAAACCACTAAGTGGTATTACATAAACCATGTGCTAAAACCATGTGCTACCTAACCCACTGACCCCACATTTAATATTGGGCATTTAATTCTTTTCCCCAATATTAAATAATTGCATGAAATATTATCACAATGTTAAAATACAACTCATCAAAAATATTCCATGAGAATCTTTACATGTTGCACGTCCATCTAGGTACAACATTACATAATAAAATAAAATAATAAAATAACAATATTATGCAATGTGTGCAACACCCATTATCTCAACACTAAGAGTATAGTTTTAGTTAGAGATTTGGATTTTTTTAAGGACACTTTGGAGAAAGATGAAGATCAATTTGAACTTTATTTATATATTTCACCCACATACAAATGGAAAAAAAAGAAGGTCATAAATAGAATTTTTGGAAATTTATTGAGATGTTTGGGGAAACAAAATTAGAAATTGGGATTTAGTTATTTCTCAAGAAGATTTTATACATAACAATTTAATTAATAGGAGTACAAGGAGGATTCCATTCGAGGTAGTGACAAGAAAAAATCCTAATTGAGTATCAAATTTGAGAGATATCATTAAATAAGAGAAAATGAAGTGAAAAAGAAAAAGAAATTGCAAAATATATGGAGTCATTTCATGATTGGGTGAGGTAACATTTGGAAGACATGGATTAGACATATAAAAAGAAGGAAATTGAGAAGAGGAGACATAAATAATTTCAATTTGGATAAGAATTGATGTTATATTTATTCAAGTGTATACTTTGAGTTAAAATATACAATAAGAAGAATATGAGTAAGTTTGGTTATTATAAAATCTTGATAAAATTTAGGTAATGCATATAAAGTTGAGTTGTAAGAGAATATGGACATATCACCTATATTTAATATTGAATATCTATATGAGTATCATGAGGTAGAATTTGGTCATGCTAGTAGATCAAAGTTGGAGGAACAATTTCCTTAGAAGCAATTCGATAAGATTGAAGAGATCTTGGATAAAAAAAATTTAGAAGCATGAGAAGTAAGCAATACTTTGAATTTATTATGAAGTGTAAGAACATATTAGTTGAGGATTCTTCATGTATTTCTCAACTTGTGGCAGAAATTCTTGGTTTTCCTTTACCAAAAACGTAAAAGGATCTCGTTTCAAATAACTCTAGCTATCTAATTTAAAAGAATAACAAGTTCTTGGCAATATACAATCAACCAAAACTATATATGTTTTCAGTTATTCTTATTTAGTGAGTTTGTGTTTTCTTTGACATTTTTTGAGTTGACTTGTTTGTTGTGTTGAACACTAGGGTATGTTTTAGGTATCATGTTTGATCTTCATTTGGGTTCACAACTCAATCTCCTTCTTTGTAGTGGACATCTTGCAGTTTCTTTCTCAAACCTATATCTTCTTAATGATCTAATTGTTAGTTAGAGTTTTGTGATTGTGAGAATCAATTCCTTGATTTTAGAAGCTAATTGGTGTATTTTTTGATGTTCCCAAGCTATTGGATAATATACCTATGGGTTCACACTTTATTTCATAAATGATGATGGAGTTTCTCATAATTTAGGCCATGAACTATATTTAGTATTATGTTTTCCTTATCTTGGGAGATGTTGTATTTCTTGGCTGACTTGATGCTTGCAAAAGATCTATATATTAATTTACTTGATCATTTTTAAAGAAAGCTTCTGGAAGATTAAATATGGAGAATTTACATTTAATGATAGACCTAGATTTTTATATGTAATTAGGCATGTATGCCTAAATGTAGGCTCGTATGCTTTTGGCCAATTGCATATGATTTGAGGAATATATAATAAAATAAATATTTGATCTTACATTCTCTATCTTTATTATTTCTCCTTTCTTTTTTTTCATTCATGTGACTCTTGTTATGTGGTTGGCTTATCCTTGTTGGGGATCCTCTCACCGTAAAATTCACCAAATTATCTTTATTTGAAGGGGAAAATATACTTTTTATGAACATATTACATAGGGCTTCCTTTATCATCCTTTTTACTCTCAAAATAGTCATAGATTTTCATTCCATTTTGTGATCCCATTCTCAATAGCTTGTTCCCCATGATTATATATCTTATGAACCTCCAATCTTGTGTTGTTTAGAAAACAATATCATCAATATATGAATATCCTTGTAGAGGTTCATAGAATTTCCAAGAGTTTTGCTAGGATGAAGAGTACTTACTATTCCTAACTTCCCAGTAATGTGATTCATAACTAATCTATATATTCTAGGATATAATTCCTAAGGGAGGATCTCTAGTGGAAATAATATGAGTTGGTTTCTATAGGTTGACATATTTTCTTCTTATAATTTAGACGAATTTCTATTCTCGTATGGTGTAAGGTTACCCAAGCTAGTTTTTCTCCCATTGCAAGATTAGAAATGTTTAGTTGGCTAATGTTCGTGCTTCCAAAATCACATGGAGTCTAGATTTTATCCCACAAAATGGGATTATGTATTTTAAGTTCCTCCATTCCACTTTAGAATAATCTTTTCATGGTCTAGGTTAATTTAGTTCTCATACCACTTTTGTAATTCTCATGCATGACATAGAATTCATTGGTGAGACAAATAATATTGAATTTTACATGATAATTATTCTAGATAAGGTAAGTCATTTCCCTTTCAAGAGGTTGATTAGGTTATCCTAGTAGACCTTATTAATCCTGATAAAGAGTGACACATAAAAAATATCCCTAGAAAGATCTCTTTGAAAACTTGGTTGGGTATTAAGGGGAAAAAATTACAATCAATCCAATGATGTTTCTTTTTCCAAGGATTCATAATAAATATCTAGAAGTGTATGAATTAATTCTTTTTTAGATTTAGTAACCACTTAAAAGAGCATGTATTATTGATAAATTGTTGATAAATAATGAGACTAAGCCCAAAAGTGATAATAATCTCCAGTTAAGCACCATTCATCAAAACTAAAAATTTGGGGATGGCAGTGCATATTTTGGTCCATGATAATCACATATTGTCAAGGCCAAAAAAATTCAACATGATTGATAGAAACTAGCTATCCACCATGTTATTGAGATTGAGCGTGTCCATATTGATGATCATTCTTAATGCATTGGCTTTTATTTGAAAATAGCTCACTTCATATGTAGTAATTATTCCCTCCACTATTAATTTTCCCATAGAAAAGTTGATTTTCTCTCATAAGATAATATTTGTTGAGGAACCCCTTTCACTATATATTTTTATTATCTTAGAGATAATATTTTATGTCAAGTGTTAAATAAAGAAATAGGTATGAATGAAGATATGCTTTGCATCTCATTTTTGGGGAATTAAGGCTAAGAAGGTTTGATTCAAGTCCATCAACATCATGGTTTTCCTTCTTGATTCCTTCACTATCTCATGATGGTAATCATTGATAATGTCCCGAAAGTGTTGAAAAAAATTGTTGAGAAACCAATCTTAAGGATTTATAAAGAATGAGTTGAAAGATAGTATTTTATCACCAATGATTTGATATATATTTTCTAGACTATTGATTATTTCCTCTATGAACTCCTAACCTTCCCTATTGATGATTCCTTCAAAATATCCAATTGTCACATGGTTTATGTTCTAATTTCCACTATCCATTTCTTTAGTGTATTGGTGATTATGAGGTTCTTTTCTGCTTCCTTTAGCCATACCCCTCTTGATTTCTAGGTCTATAAGAATTACTCTTGAGCAAATAGTTTTGATAAATCTTGTGAAGACCTTTTTCTATTTCATAATTGTGTGCAATCATATATTTTTCAATCACTAGTTCATACAGGCTAGCCATATCATTTTCTACCCTTTCTTTCTCTTAGAAGTATTTTTACAATGTTCCTTTTCTAAATTCTAAGTTTTTTCTTAATATAACTTAACTTCTTGCTAAATTGAGAAAGGCATGAGTGGTAACTAATTCTAATTGCATAGACAAACCATCAATCAAATCATTTAAGATTGGATCTCTTAATTATATATTTTAAAATTTGAAGGGTCTACCTATTGGGGGGTCTTTCGGACTTATGATATATTGGACATGTAACCAATCTGACCCAGCAAAGTGTAGAATGATGACCTCTTATAGACGTGATTGGATTATCCAATCCCAAAACAACTAAAATCAATCCAACCTTTTTTTAGTACTTGTTAAAACCTTTCTCATATTTGTCTAGGTGAATATGCCATTTTTGGTTTTGAGATCTTTGAGCACATTCTAATCCAAAGAGGCTTTAAAGTCTAGCTATATTTTGGTTAGATTATCCAAGCCTCCCCATTTAATGAGTTATGACAAGGGGATCCCAAAGCTGGCCCAATCCCTTTTATGCACCAATTCACTTAATGAAATGATCATTCCATTATCTCCATACTCTTGGTATTTTCAAACTTTTTGCTTCACTCCACTGTGTCTTTAACAACATTACAATATTATCTATTTTGATCAATTGCACATCTTGATAAATCACTACATGTTTGTGGTATTAATGTCCCTAAAATTCTACACTAGGATCTTCACTATCTCTCAAGAAGGAGGATCTCCTTCCTTAATCTCAATTCATCTTATCCTTTGGCATTGGCTGCTATCTCTGACTTTAAAAAAAAAAAACTTTGGCCCTTTCTTTCCCTTGGGTTTGAAGTCAAGACTTTGTCAATTTGGATTGAGTATGTTTAATGCATCCTTCTATAGGGATTCACCTTTCTTCATTCTCATAACTTTTCTCAATTTCTTAATCTTCTTCAGTCTATTCTTATTCCTCCATCTTAAGAATACATATCTATCTTGTTAAGTGTCAGGTAAGAAGTTTCCTTCTTTTTTTGTATTTAGTTGCACTACTTTCTCTATGCCCTTCCTTGGTAACAAACATAAAATAAGTAAAAGCAATAAAAAAACATCATATTTTCACTCAAGAAAACTTGTTAAAATAACAACATAACACAATAAAAAAATTCAATATTGAATAGTTCAGTAGAATCTTTTTTTATCTTACTTTACTAAATGTATGTGTGTGTATAAATAGGTATATTAAAAGAAGTTTCCATATTTCATGAAATCATGCAAATAATAAACACAAATACTTTGAAATGTGAAAAATGAATAGATAAATTATGAAGTGACACCCAAAAAATAAGAACTATTTCCTAATCATTTGGGAGGTTTATTTCATTACGAGCATTAAACATGAAAAATATGAAAAACTTATAAAAAACACAATATCATGCATTTTCAAATATTGACTTTCAAGTTATTAAAAAACATAACATTCATGGCCATACATATGAAATGGCATAATTGATAAGGACTCTTCATTTTTGAGCTAAATTGTTGTCTTATTATGACATCCAATTCTTTATATAAACAAAAATGTCTTAGCAAATCAAATCCAAGGTGAATCTTGAATTACATCATGCTAAAAAAAGTATAACTCTAAGGCATTTTCATAAGATATTGGCTTGATTACTATGCCGAATAACACAAGTCAGTGAAGGATAGTGAAACAGTGATAAGAAGAAAAAAGATATTGAGCATAACACATACAAGATAGACAACTACCTAAGGTTGCTTCTCAAATTCAAGAGGATTTTATCCTGCAACAAGGGTCCAAACATCTGAGAAATTTTTTCAAAACTTGTTCTTTACTCTATCCTTATATTGGGTGAGTTCACCACACATGGAACTCCTAATCACCATTAACTCTACATGAACTTTAGTAGAGATATTTGGAGAACGTTTAGTATACATCAAAATTATATGAAGTTAAATAATGATCAAAATTGGACTATGAAGTGATAACATCCATAAACCCTATTTGAAGAAGTATACCAATTTGACTAGATCATTTTCTATAGAATTTGAAATTGATGTAGGCCACATTGCCAAATTCTAAGAAACAAAAAAGGAAAAGGATATCATTCTGCTGTAGAAATGAAAATTTGATAAAGTCAAGAAAAGGGAAATTTTGAAGTTGTGTAATAATCCTTAATTTTCTTCCACTTCAGATAGTTGTAGATTTTACAAAAACACAAATTTTGAAAATATTACTTTTATTGTAGCACTACTCTAAAAAGATTACAATAGATTGAATATAAAGAATTCACACCCACAGAAAAAACAAGCAAAAAAGTGGATACACATGTACCTAAATAAAATTATTTGCAAGAGAATAAAACTAAAACAAATAAAACTAAAACCTAAATTGATGCATATTTTAGGACATTCTTTATTTGCATAAAAACTTAAAAGATAGCCAAACACTTTTAAATAAAACATATCAATTTTTCTCTATCAGCATTATTAATTATCCACATACTCCCCCTTGACATTTAGTGAGCTCATCATTTGATCATGAAGGAAAAAAAAAATTGATTTTTTTCAACTACCTTGGTGAAGATATTTTCTAGTTGATCTTAATTGTTTATGTGTTTCAATTCAGCTTCATTTTTTTGTACCAAGTCATAGATGAAATGATACTTCAAACAAAAATGTCTTGTCTAGCTGTCCTAAACTAGATTTTTTGCTAACTCAATAGCTCTTACATTGACATAATAAATTAATGTGGGCTGAATTTGCTTCTCCCCAATTTCTACTAGAACCTTTCTTAGCTGAAGATCTTGAGTGCCAGTTGAAGTAACTAAAACATACTCTACTTCTGTGGATGAGAGGGAAACAATTCTTTGTTTCTTTGAACTGAATCTAATTAAACTAGAACTAAAAGAGAAATAATATCCAAACATAGACTTTTGGTCATCCACATTACCTCCCCAACCCGAATCACTAAATATGACAAGATTAAATGTTTTGAAAGAGTAGTAAGGAATACCAAAATTGATAGTTGTTTTCACATACCTCAAAATCCTTTTGGGTACTTTCATACTTATCTCTCATGTATTTTTCATATGTACCTTAAAATAAGAGAAAATGAATAAGAAATATTAGGTCTTGTGTGGGTTAGAACATCAAACTCCCAACAATACTTCTACAATCTGTCTCAATAACTAATCTAGTACCATATTCTATACACAACACAACTCCATGAGAAAATGGAGTGGAAAGATGTTTGAAGCCTATCACATCAAATTTATTTAACATATCCTTTGCATACATTGTTTGACAAATAAAAAATTCATCTTTACCTTGAAAAACCTCCATTCTAAGAAAATATTTCATGAAACCAAGATCTTTCATCTCAAATTCTTCCATCATAGCAACTTTGAATTCATATTTTATTTTAGAACAAGTACCCATATATAATAAATCATCAACATATAAACTTACAATGATAATATCATTACCATCTTTTTTGTAGTAAATTGTAGGTTCACTCTTACTTCTTTGGAAGCCATTCTACTAAAAAACCCATCAATCTGAGCTAACCATGCTCATGGTGCTTGGTTGTTTCAGCCCATATAGGGTCTTCTTCAACTTGTAGACATGATCTTCTTTTCCTTGAACTTAAAAACCTTGTGGCTTCTCCACATTTACTTCCTCTTCCAAATACCCATTCAAGAAGGACCTTTCACATCCATGTGATGAATACTCCATTTCTTCTGAGCTACAAGAAATATTATCATCCTAATAGTCTCTTTTCTTGCTATTGGTGAATTTTTTTCTTCATTATCAATGTCATACATTTGAGTAAAACCTTTAGCAACCAATCTTTCCTTATGTCTTTCAACACTCCTGTCATTGTTATACTTAATCTTGTAGACCCATTTGGTGCTAGTCTCCTTCTTCTCATGTGGAAGCTCTACAAGCTCCTAAGTCTCATTCATACAAATTGAATCCATCTCTTCTTTCATTACTTGCATCCAAACCTCATTAGAAAACATATATTCAAAACATGATGGTTCAAAATTAGCTTGAGCAAGTAGTGCAAAATTTACTATCTCACCTATTATATCTTCTTCATGTGCTTGATTTTGACTTCTTTGATAAATATCATTCATTCTTCTCATCTTCTTTGTAGGCCTTGGAGTTGAATTTGGACTTGTGCTTGGGCTTGAAATTGGCCTAGTTCTTGGACTTAATAATTGGCTACTTGGTGGACTTGAAGATCTTGAAATAGAACCATTAGTTGGTGGCTCGTGATCATTATTTTAAATAATATCGTCATTCAAAATAGATTTTTTCTTAACATGGTATTTTGATGACCATAAACACCCCCTTCATCAAAAATCACATCTCTTGAGACAAGAATCTTATTAGTAATAAGATCATACAATCTCTAATCTTTTCTCTCCTCTCTATAACCCACAAAAATACATGATTCACTTTTAACATCTAGCTTTTGCCTATTTTGATCAGGTACACGAACATAAGATAATCAACCAAAAACTTTAAAATTATTTACATTAGACCTTTTCTCATATCATACTTCATAAGGAGTCATGTTTTGTAGGGCACTAGTAGGACTCTTATTGAGAATATAGATCACTGTAGCAACGAAATTAGCCCAATCAGAATTGATCAAACCCTTAGTACTTCCTTTACAGTACTTCCTTTAAACCACTCTATTCTACTACGGTGTGTCAATAGTTGTGAGTTTTCTCTTGATCCTATTCATTTCAAAAATTCTAAAAATCTCTTGAGCAATACTCTCCTCCATGATCTATTCTCAAACACCTTATTGTATTCCCTTTTTTATTCTCTACATGAGCTTTAAACATCTCAAAAGTATTAAGGGATTCATCCTTAGTCTTCAAAAAGTACTTCCAACACATGCGTGAGAAATCATCAATAAAAGTGATAAAATATGATAGACTTAATCAAACTTTGTGTTTGTATAGGGCCACATATATCATAATTAACAAGTTGTAGTGTGTGATGGGTGCTCCATGCATTGACTTTTGGAAATAATTCCCTTGCATTCTTTCCTTTTGCACATCCTTCACAATCTTAGTATTCTCTTCAAACTTAGGAAACCCAAGAACTAAGGAATTTTATGTTAGAAGCTTTAAACTATGAAAATTCAAATGGCCATACCTATGATGCCACAACAAACTTTTATCCTCATAAGCCATATTGACAAGTTGATTATCATTTTCACCAAACTTCAAAGGAAACATCTATTCTTTGTCATAGGAACAACTCTAATCAATTTATTTCCCTAATTCTTATCATAAATAGTACATTTCATATTCTCAAATACCACTCTAGATAACTCTTTTCACATAACTTCCCAACACTTAATAAATTATGCTTCAATTTTGGAGTATAAAAATTATCTTGAACACTTCTCATACCTTCCTCTATTTGAACATTCTTGCCTCCTTTTCTTGCAACCTTAACTATAGTGTTATTACCAAGAGTAATATTGGATCTAAAACCATCATCAAGCTTTGAGAACATTTTTTTACTTCTAGACATTTGATTAGAACATCCAAAATCCAAATGGAGTATAAAAATTATCTTGAACACTTTTCATACCTTCCTCTATTTGAACATTCCTAGCTCCTTTTGCTGCAACCTCAACTATATTGTTATTACCAAGAGTAATATTGGATCTAAAACTTGAGAACATTTTTTTACTACTAGACATTCGATTAGAACATCCAGAATTCAAATACCAAACATCATTCACATTATTTTTCAAGTTTTTCCAAAGACAAAAATAAATTACTTGAGGAAGGGTCTTCATGTTATTGAGCATAATTAGCATTATTATTACCTAATTTCAATCTACACTCTCTTTCAAAATGGCTATACCTATTGCAATGATAACATTGAATGTTCTTTTTATCAAATCTACCTCTTCCACTTCCTCCTTGAGCACCTCCTCATCCTCTGGTTCCTCTTGAAGAATTCTGATTTTCACCCCTTCTCGAGTCATTGTTGTTGTTATTATTTCTACTACCACCATCATTCTTTCAAATTTTCAATTGAGATGCAAAAACCTTCTATTTAATGTTGGTAGAAGTATCCCTCAATCTATCCTCTTGTGACATGAGAGATCCAACCAACAGATCATACTTCATGGTGGCTAAATCTTTTCTTTCTTCTATAATAATTTCTATAGCATTCCATCTTGGGGTTAAAGATCTCAATATCTTTAGTATCACATGCTCTTGGGTCATAGGTTCACCTAAAGTTGCCATTTTATTGATCACATCTTTGACTCATAAAAAATCCTCCCACATTCTTTATTTCCTTCATCTTCAATTTTTTATATTATGGTTTCAAGGTTTGTAGATTTACAACCTTAATTTGATCATTTCCATGGTAAGCATCTTTTAGGGTTTTCCAGGCTTCATCTCTATCTAGGCATGAACAATTCTAGTCCTAGAAACAAGATCTTTTTAAGATCCATTTGAATGTGACACAGAGCCATTGCATTTTTCCTATTAGCTTCCTTCTTTATTCTATTGTCATTTCCTTAGAGACAATTCCAATCCCCAGAATCCTCATATCTTGATTCAACAATGTCCCAAAAATATTTTCCTATCTTAAAAGTATTCATCTTGATTGACCAATATTGATAATCAGCTCCATTTAATTTTGGAATTTTCAAAGTATTGTTTGCAATACTGAAACCTTCATAATCTTGAAGCTCTGATACCAAATGTAGATTTTACAGAAAAATAAATTCTAAAAATATAACTGTTATTGCAACACTCTTCTAAAAAATATTCTAAATGGTTGAATATAAAGGATTCACACCCACAAGAAAAACTAGCAAAAAAGTAGATATAGATGTACCTCGACAAGTTTTAATTACAAGAGAATAAAACTAAAATAAACAAAACTAAACCCTAAATTTATGCATATTTCAGTACATTCTTTATTTGCATAAAAACTAAAAATCTTACTAAAAACTTCTCAAGAAAAAAAATCTAGTTTTTTTTCTTTCCAACAGTAGCATCAAATATCCACCATAGCAATATCTCTGAATCTACTCTAGACAAGATATCATCCTCACATATAATTGATTTACATTCAATGAATTATTACACAATTACTATCAGGTATATTATTAAACAAAGTTCTGATAGAACAAGCTATATTTAGCTCTATTTTAAGGTGAGTTGTGATCATATATAGTTATAAATTTTGGCAAATACATTAAAAATTTATAAATGTCTTGCCGCTTTTAAGTAAAGAGAGCCAAAATGCTTCTACATGTATTGTTGACAACTTGTGAAGGATGACCACTGAAGTGGAGATTCTTTTGAAATGAACTATTTATCATCCACCTCATGTTTTTCACCTATATTATGATCACACATGTAGTATTTCATTATTAGAAAATAAGATAAATATATTAATTTTTCTATTTGCAAGAGTTTTTTGAAGGCTTTTTAGAAGCCATCATGTTAGCATATGTTCAATCATTGGAAACTTGAACATTATACAAAAGACTTAACAAAAAAATCCAAGCCCAGCCTCTCTTTGTGAAAGATTTAGATTTCTGCTAGATAGTTGTATCCAATTACTACATTTAAAGTTTATGGATTAAAAATTAATTCAGATATAGGATAAATAATCACACTGAGAATAACAAAAGAATCTAAATAAAATAATAAATTGTGAATTAAAATAATTCTAAAAGAGTTTTAGAAGATAAATAGATTGATCTTAAGATAAGGATCTCTAAAATATAATATTCTGGTTATTATTGTTTATTCAATAAAATAATTAGTAAAGATATTGTACTCTTTATGAAATAAATAAAAGAGATAAAATCAAAATTTTAATACATGCAAAAAATGTGTTCCACATACAAAGGCAACTATAAAGAAGGCTTTAGAAATATTGCCCCATTCATAAGGAAATGAAAATTACTGAATTTATCTTACATACGACATTTTTAGACCTAGTTCACAAGTGTTTTGAGTAACCACAATGATGATTGAAACTTTAATTTGATTATCAGTAATAACCCCATAACTAAAGAGAAAAAGAAGTGAACTACTCTAACACTATTTTTTATCAAATCCATTAATCCTGATGCCGTTTGGATTACCTTGTGAAAAATCACCAATATTCATTTTTAAAATGTCGATATACACTAACAAAACTATTAATAAAATCTATTGACCTCATTTGAATAGCCCAAAACTAATTTTAAAAATATATTTATTGTAATTAATGTGACACCCGCACTACCTCACTCCCTATTATTTTCCTTGTTGGCCCTTCCCTTATTTTCAAGCTAAGTCAAATTTTACCGTTTTCTTTTCTCTCTAGGAAATGAGGTGTAGAGTTTTTAGTAATCTTCTAAAGTAATTTAAGATACGGGGTTTCAATCATATCTATGTATTTCTTTCTCCAAATAGATTGTAGTATATTACTATTTGCATGAGTTGGCATCGTTTTATAGTTTAGTAGTTTGATTCACTTGATGATCTATTTTTAGTTATAAATTAGTGGGTATTTTGATTACAAGACCAAGGATAAGGACACTTTGAAGTTCTCTCAAAAGTAATTTAAATTAGTATCAAAGAAATAAACAATGACCCAGAAGGAAGTTTATGTGAATTAGGGAGGTAGTGGCAAGAGGAACAATGACCTTAGTAGGAATGTTTCTAATGCATTCTACCAAATAGAGAGACTTATTGAACCTTCAAGGAGATAAAGTTATAAGATAAATATTTATATTTATAGTTTTTAAAGTAACCTCAATGAATATTCATCTCTAGAGTATGTATAAGAATTAGAGAAGTACTTTGGAATCTAAGACGTTGATGATAGTGCAAATATTTATGTATCTAAGTTTAAGTTGCATGCAACCTTGTGGTGGAAGAAGTTGCATAGTTTGAGAAGAAGATGAGAAAAAGATAAGCATTTTTTATAAAATTCTTTAAAAATATTTGAGACCAGATTTTTTCTTAGATTACAAAAAATGTTGTTCAAATATTTCTCAAATTTTTGTACGAAGTGATCAATAGGTAGAAGTTATATAGAATAGTTTTTGAGGATTCAAATTTTTAATAAATATTCCTAAAAGCTAATGATGATTTTGATCCTATATCTGGACTAAAGTTTCAACTTCATGATAAGCACATCACAAAAAGTATCCATGATGGATGAACCTTTTGAATTTGCATTAAGATAAAAGGAAAATTTGATGGAAAAGAGGGAATTTAATGAAGATAGATAAGTATAAAAAAAGGGAAGAGGGGGTTCTTTGGGGGAGTACAATCATTGAAGATTTTTCTTTGTAATTAAGCTCACAAGGGTGTTTTTTAAGGTATGTCTAATCCACAAAATAACTAAGAATACCACAAAATGCCTTTATAATATAATACAAGTCCAATTAAGCTTGTCTTCGATTTTTGTTCCGAAAAATTATTGTCTCCTAGAATCATACCCATACTAAATCTAATATATTTTTTTAAAAATGAAATGAGAATAATATTAGTTGTGAGATGTTACTAACTTGACTTTAGAGGATGAAGAATGTTATTTCCTTTCAAAGCATAAGTATTGATCCAAGTTAATATGGATTAAAGTTAATGAGTACTTGCTATTATAAAAATTCATAATGAAAATGGGACAAGAGATAAACAAAGAGCGGAGCATATTGATGTATGAAATTAAATGGCTAATGGAGCTCTGCCCTTTCTAACAATAGCACTACAAATTAATTTTTTTTAGATACTTGTAAAATTTTCTTTCTTTGTTAGCTCTTAGAGATGTGCTTAAAGGAAATGATCTTGAATATCACTAAGTGAGAATCAGCTATTCAATGTAGCCTTTGTAACAAGGCCAAAGGACCATATTTATATGTAACATATATCTTGAGCCTCAGGAGTGAAAATAAAGAAACTATATTCTTAATTCTTGTAGCCTTTGATCCCTAATTGAGTGTCAATAGAAATTTCAATTTTGTAATGGCATTCCAAAATTGGGAAGAGAGACTTTCTTGTATCAAAGACAAAAAGAAGAGCTTTTACTTTGTGAAAATCCATCTTGCTCCATTGATACTTATTTATACAACATGCATATCTAAACTATGAGGAAAATTAAGAAATTAGAAGTCGTGGTGGAAGTAGTACACAAGGTTGAAGAATGGACAAGGGTGAGAGTGATGATGCTTTGTGGGAGGTTGGGAAGGATTTTTTGCAATATCTCAATAATTAGGAAATTGTTGAAGAATAGATAGTTGAGCTCAAAGCTTAGGTACCTCAAGAGGAGGAAAAAATAATTCTACATGACTTTGCTTCAATGAAGAAATTTGAGACTTAGTTGGGTGCACAACTCTTGGAAATGGATACCCAATATAGGATGACCATGGAAAAAATGAAAAAGGTTATTGAGGGTTTCTAGGCTAGTCTAGAGGATAGGAAACTAAAGAACAAATACAAAGATGAAAGTCACAAGCTCGAGAAGAGAGTCTTCAGATGGTGACTACAACTGAATTGGTTTCTATGCATTTGATCTCATCCAAACCTCTCAAGTGGGCCTCTAGTCCTAGTTTCTACTCCAGTATTGTGTGCTAGTAATGGTTGTTGGTTGCTAGTTGTTGGGTGTTAGTTTTTTTTTGGTTTATATTGTTCTCTTAGTGTTAGTTTTGGAGTTTTAGTTCTTGTGAACCCCCTTTTTGACTTGATGTTATTATTTATAATGGCTCAAACCTTCTCCCATTTTATCAAATTAAAACTATGAATGAAGGTGTTTCTCCAAATATTATATACATGCATACATATATACATACATACATACATACATAGATACCTACATATATATACAATAACAATTTTTTTTAATGGTTCAGACCTTCTCCCATTTTATCAAATCAAAACTATGAATGAATGTGTTTTCAAACTATTGTATACATACATACACATATATACAATAACAATATTTTTACTCAAAAAAACCTTGTTAAAATATTCATTTTGTCTTACATTGCCCTTAAAATATGTGTGGGAATAAAAAAATATATTAAAAGGAGTTTTTACATTTCATCAAATCATGCAAAAGGTAAACATTGATATTTTGAAATGTGAATAAAGAACAATTTTTTTATGAAATAACACCTAGAAAAGTGTTAGGCTAGAGGACCTAATACTTGAACACCCTAACTTCATCCTCATCATAGAAACTTCAAATCACTCTTAATTTACTTGACGAGTTGTATACTTATAACCAAGGTTTCAAGTCCATGACATCCATTATGATGCCACTTCATGTGAGACCAATGGTAATGCAAAAAGGACACCCATACTTGTACAACCAATGTTGCATCATATTATTGGTTACTCCTTAGATCCGAGGGTACATTTCATTCAACTTTAGGTAATCATCATTGTACTAGAAACTTCAAAGTCACAAGTATTGGTGCAATGCTATCAAAAAAATGGAGAACAAATTAGTAAGTGTAAGTATCAAGTTAACAACACCTATCATAGTCATTAGAACTAGTTCAAGTACGAGGTGCTCTCCCTTACCACATTTTTTTGTCAAAATTATTTCCCCATCATTTGTGTGGATGGTCTCATTCTGAGCATTAAACATGAAAAATATGAAAGACCTATAAAAATACACATCATGCATTTAAACTTGTTGATTCTTAATTCATTTAAAACATAACATGCATGACTAGATATATGAAATGGCTTACTTACTTAGGTCTTCCCAATTTTCACCTATGTTGTCTTATTAGGACACCCAACCTCTTTCTATGAAGAACATTGTCTTCACAACTCTAATGTAGGGAAAATCTCATACTACATCATGCTAAGAAACATATAAATCTGAGGTACTTCTATAAGATATAGCTTGATAACAATGAAAAATCATAGATGTTAGTAAAGGATACAGAAAGAGAGAGGAAAAACAAATATTGCTTATCAATTTTAAGAGGGTTTTAGCAGCAATGTTATAACCGAATCTTGCAACAACGGTCAAAACATCTAAGAAACAATTTATTTATGTTAGAATGGTGTGGTTCTACTTTTAAAATCTCTTTCTTTTCCCTAGCCCATATCTAGTGGTTTCACATTACATGAAAATCCTAATCACCATTCACTCTACATTAGCTTTAGTAGATATATTTGGAGAATTGTTAGTATGAATCCAATCAGAGATATGATGTTAGAAACATGTGTCAAAAATTTAATGAAGTAGGTTGTTTGCCCCTAGAAATAAATGCTCACCTACCAACCTAACAACTTGCACAATAGTCAAAAACATTTAATATGGGTAGGTGACTTTGAATTTGAAAAGATAGGTAAACTATTTTTCCCAAGAGACAAAAAGGAATGAATTTGATTCATTCGAGCATGCAGATGTAAGAAGAAAAGTTGGAGAGAGTAGAGAAGAGAAGTGCCAGAGCACAAAGTAGAGAAGGAAGTTCATTAGCAAATCAAGTCAGAGTTCAAAAGATAGAAGGAAGTTAGTTTTGTGTCTGTAGTTGCACATGTTTCCTCTTGTTATTCTATAAGTTTGTTTTTTTTATTTGACTTGTGAAGTAGTGATTACTCCAGGAATTGTTGTATGAAGCCATTAGAGTTATAAGTTTAAAGTTTAAATTTTTATCAGTTTGAAGATTTTAGGGTGTTTTTGGTTGAAACCAAACACTCCCATATTTTTTGTAATAGTTTTATCTTATTTGAATAGAAGAAAAGCAAGCAAGTAGCTATACAAATCTTTGTTGTGCCCTTCTTCTATACATCATTGTGTGATATTTTGCATTTGAGAAGTTCATAGTTGAAAGCTTCATCCTTTAGCTCTCTACATTTTAATGGTGGAAATATTCAGGTTATAAGTTTCATCTATAACTCACTTGATTTAGTCTTTGACTAAGTTCTCTTTCTGCTGCTACTACCAAGCTCACTTGGCATCCTCTTTTGCTAAGCATCACCTTGCAATGGTGACCGAGCTCACTCGACATCTTCACTCCTGAGTTTAGGTAGCATACACTATGCTGATTTTTCCTAAGTGTTTAGTCACTCGACTCCTTCATGTGTCGAGGTTACTCAGCAGTATTCTATCATTCAACACACTGTAGTGTCGAGCAAGTCTATCACTTGACATTTCTTTGTGCCAAGAAATTTTTTAATAGTTTGTGATTTATTTTTCACATGGTATTAGAGCTTTGAGGCCCTACACCCATAGTGAGTTGGGGCATTTTTTTTTGAGATATTTGACGTGGCAAGAGATGCAAGAAAGATATGGTAGTAGCCATTGTCCTTTAATAGACAAAATTATGACACATGGGCAAAGAAGATGAAAATCATAATAGTTATAAATTATTTGTGGGAGTTTGTGATCTATGGGTTTAATACTTACTTAAAAGAGTCAAGGAGAAAGGATGCCAAGGCATTAAGTCTAATTGAGGTAGTAATGACAGAGACAATTTTTTCCAAGATTACAACAAAAAATTATGCAAAGGAAGCATGGGATGTCCTTAAGAGAGGACTAATAAGGTCAAAGTAGTAAAGCTATATATGATCATAATAGAGTTTGAAAACCTTCAGAAGAGGGATAATGATCCTATTACAAAGTTCAGCTCACGAATCTCCACTTTGATAAACTTGCTCAAATCAAATAGAGAAGATTATGAAGAGCAGAGAATTATGGAAAACATATTGAGGAGTTTACCTCAGAAATATGACAATCTTGTGAATGACCATAGAGGAAGAAAAGGACCTCACCACATTGACCATGGATGAGTTGATGGAAACTCTTCAAACCCATGAGCATTGAATCAATAGATCTGCAATGACTTCCCAAGAGTAGTCTCTCAAGGCTCAATAAAATTTAAGAGGTAGGGGGAGAGGAAGAAATGGCTCTGATAGAGGCTCAAGAAGTAGAGGTAATGTGAGGAATACTCAAAGGAATGTTGGTATAGAAAGCTCAGGAGAAACAAGCAACCAAGAGGGAGTAAGTAGCTCTCAAAATAGCTCTAGAGGAGATAAGAAGAATTACAACTCTAATAAGGGAAATCTTGATTGCTATTACTATCATAAGTATGAGCATTATGCAAGGGAATGTTGGAAAATATAAGGTGATTAGTCAAAGAAAAATGCTAATGTGGCTGATGTAAAGATGGGAAATGCAAACAATCCCATAGCCTTCATCATGAGTAACATTGGTGAAGAAGGAAGTCCTGAGGTATGGTACCTAGACAATGGTTGTAGCAACCACATGAGTGGTAATGAAAATTTATTTTATTGCATTGATAAGACATTTAAGTTTGAAATTAAGATGGGAAATAATGGAACCATTCCCATAGTGGGCAAAGGATCTATCATGGTCCGCACCAAGTGAGGTGAGAAGGAGATACAAAATGTCTATTTTTCCCCTAGTCTGAAGCACAATTTGATGAGTATTGGACAACTCATTCAAAATGGATACAAAGTGCTGATGGAAAATGACAAGTGTGTCATTCATGAGAAGGATGGGAGTAATAGATTACTTGCAGCAGTCCAAATGATAAAAAAAAAAATATTTTCATTGAAGATAGAGACATGCTTCTCTTTTCAAGTTAGTGTTGCACCTCCCAAGCATGCATGTAAAATATTAAATCAGAAATTAGTTCTTAGGAGCATAATTGAAGACCCCTCCAAGCTTTGGCATCTCAATTATGGACATCTTGGTTTTGTGGGTTTAAATTTGTTGTCCAAGAAAAGAATGGTAGATTGTTTGCCAAGTATAGTAGATTCATATGGCACATGTGAGGCTTGTATTTTGGGCAAGCAACATAGGCTTCCATTTAATTTTGGAAATTCTAGAAGGGCTAGAGCACCATTGGAATTGGTGCATTCTGATTTGGCAGGCCCTATGCAAACTAATTCTATTGGGGGGAGTACTTATTTTATGACATTCAGAGATGATTGCAATTGTAGGACATGGGTGTATTTCTTAAAGAATAAATTTGAGGCATTTGACAAATTTGTTGAATTTAAAGCCCTGGCTGAAAAAGAATGTGGACACTATGTTAAGGTCCTAAGATCAGATAGAGGAGGGGAGTTTACCTCCAATATATTTGTAAATTTTTGTAGATAGAATGCCATCAAGAAAGAGCTGACAGCTAGCTATACTCTACAACAAAATGGACTGCTTGAGAGGAAAAATAGGACCATTGTTGAAATGGCAAGAAGCATGATGGAAGCAAAGGGACTCCGAACTGAATATTGGGGAGAAGTTGTAGCAACAACATTATATCTAATTAACAGTTGTCCTACAAAATCAGTTTGTGATAAGATTCCTCTTGAGGCTTGGTCAAGGAACAGATGGATAGTTGAACACTTGAGAGTACTTAGATGTGTAGCATATAAACATGTGTCTAAGGAACAAAGGAAAAAGCTAGATGAAAAAGGTATGAAGTGCATCTTCACAAGGTACAACTCATAATCAAAGGCTTATAGGCTATGTGGTCCAATTGACAAGAAGATCATCATTTCAAGAGATGTGGAGTTTCTTAAAAATTAGTCATGGGATGGCTTAGTAGATGAATCCTCAAGAATTTCAAGTAGAGTGCCTACTATTGATGAGGAAGAAGAAGACATTGGTGATCAACAAGATGATGGATCAGAAAACATAGATTGCAAGCAAAGGCAAAAAGGAAAGTACCCCTTAACATGTCAAGTAACAGATCCAATTATATCAAGATAGCCCCAAGCTAGTATGCAAAACAATAGTAGTAGCAATATTGAGAATTCAGATCCCACTCTTGCCTCCCTATTGCCAAGAAAGAATAAAATTCTAAGGGAGATATACTAAGATGGAAGGTATGAGCAAGATTATGACAAGAGTGTAAATTTTGCATTATTATCTCATAGTGATTCAATTTATTTTGAGAAAGTTGTAAATGAAGAGAAATGGTGTAATGCCATGGATGAGAAAATAGATGCTATTGAAAGAAATGAGACATGGGAATTAACTACTTCACCTTCCAAGAAACAAGTGATTGGAGTGAAATGGGTTTACAAGACCAAATGCAACGTTGAAGGAAAAATAGATAGGCATAAGGCATGTTTAGTAATCAAGGAGTAAAAGTAGCAGTATGGTAGAGATTATGATGAGACATATTCCCTAGTTGCAGGAATGGAAATTGTGCATGTTGTCATAACAATTGCAGTGCAGCACAAACGGAAGGTATATCAAATGGATGTGAAGTCCACCTTCTAGAATGGTGTGTTGAAGGAATAGGTTTATGTGGACCAACCACCTAGTTATGAAGTTGTAGGTGAAGAGCACAAAATGTATAGATTAAGGAGAGCTTTATATGGGCTCAAGCAAGCTCCACAAGAATGGTACAATAGGATTGACTCATATTTGATGAGCAATGACTTTAGCAAAAGTGATGGTGAGCCCACACTGTACATCAAGGAAACAAATGGTAATGTGTTGATTGTTTCCTTGTATGTTGATGACTTGATCTTTACTAGAAATGACAATTTCCTAATTGGTGAGTTCAAGGAGGCCACGAAGAATGAATTTGAAATGATATACCTTGGTCTCTTGAAGTACTTTCTAGGCATAGAAGTAAAACAAATGCATGATGGTGTTTTCATCTCTCAAGAAAAATATGCAATGTAGATCTTGGAGAGATTCAAAATCTAGAACAATAAGGCATCCCCAACACTAACAAAAGTAGTTCTAAAGTTGAGCAAGAAAGATTGTAGCAAAAGTGTGAATCCAAAACTATATAAGAGTATGGTTGGAAGTTTGATGTATTTGACTGCAACTCAACCAGATATGATGCATGCAATAAGTTTGATTTCTAAATTTATGGAAACAACAAAGGATTCCCATTAGCAAGTGGGAACGAGGATCCTAAGGTATGTGAATGGTACCAAGGAATTTGTGATTTTGTATACTACAAAAAATGATTTCATGTTGGTTGGTTATACAGATAGTGATTGGGCTAGAAGTTTAGATGATACAAAGAGCACTTCTGGATACATGTTCCATATGAGATTGGGTACAATTTCATAGGCATCCAAGAAGCAACCTATTGTTGCTCAATCTATAGTAGAGGCTGAATACATAGTAGTGAATGCAACATCATGTCAAGCTATTTAGTTAAGAAGGATCTTGACAGACTTGAATGAAAGGAAAGAGGATGGAACAAAAATTTATTGTGACAACATCTCCTCAATTGCATTGTCAAAGAATCCAATCTTTCATGGGAGAAGCAAGCACATAGAGATCAAATATCACTTAATCAGAGAGTTGGTGGAGAATGGGGATATCAAGATGGAATTTTGCAAGTCTGAGCAACAGCTAGCAGACATCTTTACAAAGGCATTAACCATTGAAAATTTTGTCCATCTAAGAGAGAGTCTTGGTGTAGTTGATTTGGATTAGGAGTGATCCTTATTTTTTTAGCTCAGGATAAAGGGTGAGTGTTAGAAATTTAATGAAGTAGGTCATTTGCTCGTGGAGCCAAACTCTCACCTATCACGTTGATAGCCTGTACAATAGTCAGAAACATTGAATACAAGTAGGTGAGTTCAAATTTGAAAAGAGAGGGAAACTATTTTTTCCAAGAGACAAAAAGGAATGAATATGATTATTTCAAGCATGCAGATGTAAGCATAAAAGTTAGAGAGAGTAGAGCACATAAATTCAAGAGCACAGAGTAGAGAAAGAACTTGATTAGTAGATCAAGTCAAAGTTCAAAGGGCAGAAGGATGTTAGTTTCATGTTTTCTATTGCATGTGTTTCCTATTGTTATTCTGTAAGTTTTTTATTTTGAATCAACTTGTGAAGCAGTGATTCCTCCAGGCATTGTTGTATGCCGCCATTAGAGCTGTAAGTTTTAAGTTTTACCAGTTTGAAGATTTTAAGATTTTTCTAGTTGAAGTTGAATGCTCCTAGATTTTTTGTAATAAATTTATCTTATTTGAATAGAAAGAAAGCAAGAAAGCATGCATTCAAATATTTGTTGTTCCTTTCTTCTATTTATCATTTCTTGATATTTTGCATTTGAGAAGTTCATAGTTGAAAGCTTCATCCTTCGGCTCTTTGCATTTTAATGGTGGAAATATTTAGGTTATAAGTTTGGTCTACAACTCACTTGGTTTAGTCTTTGACTGAGTTCTCTCTTTGTTTTTATTACCGAGCTCCCTTGGCATCCTCTTTTGCCAAGCATCACCTTGCAATAGTGACCGAGCTCACTCTGCATCTTCACTGCTGAGCTGACTTGGCATACATTGTGCCAAGTTGCCTTAAGTGACAAGTCATTTGGCTTCTTTTTGTTTCAATCTTACTCGGTACCATCCTCCTATCACTTAGAACCCTCTAGTGTCGAGCAAGTCTGTCACTTGGCATTGCTTTGTGCTAAGAAAAATTTTAATAGTTTGTGATTTATTTTCACAACATGATACCTTTATATTGGAAGAAAAAGATCTATCCACTAGCTCTATTCATGGTTAAGGTTGATGAATAACTATTGTTAGGTGACACAATAAAATGTACCTCTTCTTGACTTTATCAATTTCCATAGATGGAGCTAAATTAATTGAAATTATATGAAGTCAACTGATGATCAAACCAAGTCAAAAGTAAAGTGAAGTGCTAACATTTATAAATCCTAGAAAAGACCCTACATTTCATAAAGAAGCAAGGTTCATATCAATAATCCCCATCCAAGGATTAGAATTAGAGAAAATGACAAGGTAAAAATTGATGCATGAAAACAAAATGAGAAAGATTAAACAATATATTTGGGTTGAAAAAGGAAAAACAAGCTCTACCCAAAAGAAAAACTTTTAATATGCACTCATGGCTAGGGTTTCTTGCTTCATGCAAAATTTTAGTTTTCTTGTGTATCACTCTTTGTTTGAGCTTTCCTTCTATAGGCACCACTCATCACACTACATTTACTGCAGGAGCTTTTAGGCTAGGATATTATGGCTCTGGCCATCAATGAACCAGATGTTTCTCATGTTCACGTTGCTACTTCAGACTGCCATGGTGCCACCATAGAACAAATTCTTGCACAAGTTTGTCTTGGAGGTTTTTCACAAGGTAATCCTGACATTATCCTTCCTTTGCAAGAATTTGATGCTGCATGTGACTAGTTAGAGAAACATACCTTGATAGGTTATTTTGTTGGTAGGACTCCTCTTGAAGCTATACTTAGAGAATGGGTTAACAAGTGCTGGACTCCTCATAGAGTCTGTCTTGATGTTGTGCAAAACCTTAACAAAGGTTCTTTTTTATTTTTCTTCACTAACCCTTCCCAAGTAGATGTGGTCTTTACAAATGGACCTTTGTCTGTGTCCTCATCTCTCCTTGTTTTCCAAAAATGGTCCTGAGACTTCACAATTTTGAATGATAAAAAGCTTAGGGTTCTTGTGTGGGTCGAGTTCCTAGGTCTACCATTGCCATGCTAGCCTTTCATTGAGTCTATTGCCAAAGCCCTTGGCAAAGTTGTCACCAAGGAGCTTGAATTTTTTTTTAATGCTCACCCACAGAGATGCATTTGCGTCAAAGTTGATCTTTCCAAAGATCTGAAGGATTATGTTGAAATCCATATTGGAGCTCAAACCTTCTCCCTAAAGGTGCTTTACTTGAGCCTCCCTAATACTTGTTATAGGTGTCAGTCCATGGAATACAAGATTAGGGATTTCCCTCTGGCTACACCTAGGATCAAGCCCATGCCTAAAGTGCCTGCCAAATAGGCTAAAGGCGAAAAAGAAGAATGGGTTATTGTTGGGCACAAGAGCAAGGCTACCTTGAATCCCTTGTCCCCAAAGCAATCCTATGTGGTGGTCACCGCGGTTCCTCCTGTCCCCACAGGAGCGTTAGCACTAGCTAGCGTGGGGATGTAAGCGGCTTCCACACCACTTATTCTAGGGTTTTCACAGGTTCCAAACCCTACTGGTACGTAGGGGATTGAGGTGGCTACTAGGGTTTCTACCTTGGTTTGGGTTCGTACTCCTCTTGTAGCTTCTTCCATAGTGCCATCAGCGATTAGGTTTTCTTGTAGTCCTCCTGGACGTGTGGAGATACTAGAGGTTAAATGGCAGGCTGTTGGGTTAGAGGATTTTCTATCTGACTTCAACCCAATTTCTACCTTCTTATAGAATAGCTACTCATCTCTTGAGGATGAGGATGATATGGAAGAGTTCTCATGAACTTTCTCTCATAGAATGTTTGAGGTCTTATAGGTCTCCCTAGAAAATTCTATGTCTGTGATACATATCATAGACTTGGTAATTTAGGTATTCTCAGCCTGCAAGAAGTTAAGACTTCTAGTTTCATGCTTTCTGTTGCATGCCATGTCATTTGGCAAGATGGCGTTATTTTTTCCTCTCAACATGAATCTAGCCGAGGTGGTGTAGTTACTCTCTTGTCACCTCGCCTTCATTCGGTTATTATTTCACATGGTTTTGACCCCATGCAAATGAATTATTGGGCTTTTTCTTTCCATTAGCAATCATTCTTTTGGAGTCATTAATGTTTATGCCTCCAATGATGCTGTGGAAAGGTTCCAAATGTGGGTTTGGCTAGCTGACAACTTGCCTCCAGCTACTTGGTTCATGTTTGGGGATTTCAATATGGTTGAAGTGGCATTTGACAAAGATGGCATTCTGCCCTTTTGTTGGACCATTGGGGAAAGAAAAGCCTGGTACTACATGCAAAATAAATTTGGCCTTTTTGATCCAAATAAAAACCACCTCCAGGGTAGTGGGGTCTAGGACACTTGGTCCAACTTTCAAGCTAGCTCTGACCGCATTTTAAAACATCTTGTTTTCGCTATGATCTTTGAGCAATCTTTTTTCTCCTTTCTTGAAGATCAAAATTTTCTTGTCATTCCCCTGACATATGTGACATTATCTTACCACTATCCCATCTATTTTGTCATTTCTTAGCAAATAGCTATCCCCAATGTGGCAAAGTCTCAATTCTTCCTCAACACATCTGTGCTGATACATGCTTCCACCATCTCGCACATCCAATGTGTCTAGAATTTGGAGCCACATCTGCATTCCCAAAGGGGCTAGATTCAATGGTGGGATGACGCCATTACTAGAACTGCTTGGTTCCTACACATCTATGGGTGTCAGCTAGCAATATTCAAAAAATGATCTTATGAAGCCACCACCCTTGCCCTCAAAAAAGCCTCTGAGGCTCTCACATTCAACCCGTTTGATGTGGATTTGCAAACTCAACTTGCCAAGCTTTGCCATGACAAGAAAATTGCTAACAACTATGTTGCCTAAGGAGCCCAAATCAAGGCTTATCTCCATTGCTTGGAGGTTGGCGATAAAGCTTTGAAGGAGTTTTTTTAGGCTCTCTGAGCACGTCATACCAATGTTGGTATTAAAATGATCAAATAGGGAATGACTGTCTTGTCTAGTCTCCCCGACATCCTACAAGAATTTTTTCATCACTATGAGAATGTCTTTTCTTTGCAACGAAATTTGGTTACCCAGGAGGAAGCTCTCAGAAAGTGTATCTTTGTTACTCCAAACCTCCTTGCTATTGAGCAATACACTTTCTATGAGCAACTTCTTTCCCTTAGAGACCTTAAGGAGGCAATTTACTCCATAGCAGATGATAAGTCCCCTGGTTGTGATGGATTTTCCTGTGAATTTTACAAACACCTCTGGGAGCAAATCGGTCCTGATCTGCACAAAGTCTATCTCGAACCATATCATTTTAAAAGCTTAGGAGAAATTATAAATAAAGGGAATATCAAATTCATAACTAAAGCTAGTGATCCTAAGGATATATGAAATTCAAGGCCCATTACCCTTCTAAATGTGTCTTATAAGATCATTGCCAAGGCACTCTCTCTCAAAATCAGGCACATGTTGCCTTTAATTGTGCGACCTGAGAAAACTGGCTTCATCAAGTCCAGATATATTCTTGACAACATAATTGTTGTTTGGGAAGGTATGGAACGGGCTCGCAAGTTCAAGTAGCAAGCTATATTTTTAAAGATATATTTTTCCAAAGCCTATGATTGCATTGAATTGCCCTTCATCTTGGCTATGCTTTAGGCCCTGGGTTTTGGTCCCAATTTCCTTCAGTCCATGGAGAAGCTCTTTGGTGATGCTAATGCTTGCATTACCATCAATAATTCACAATCTTAGGCTTTTGGACTTTTTTTTTCAATCAAGCAAGGTTTCCCTTTAGCTCCAGTGCTTTATGTCCTTGTTACTGAAGGTTTTATTTATTTGCTAGCTCATTCTATGTCTTTAGTGATGGTTCGTGGCATCCCCTTGCCTAAATCTTCTTCCTAGTTAGTCAATGGTCATTTTGCTAATGACTCCTTTCTTAATCTTCTTGAGGATGAAGAAAACATAAAAAATGCTTTGCATTGTCTAGACACCTTTTGTCAAGCCTCTAGCTCTGCCATCCAATGGCATAAAATGCTTTGTTACCACCAGTCTTTCTTGGCAGATCCACCTTGGCTCAGCCAGTTTCAATGGAAATGGGTTACTGAGAGGGAAATCTTCTAGTTTCTTGGCATTCCCTTTGCCTTCCAGGCTTCTCTTGTGGAGCTTTTGGAATGTTGTTCTTGCCAAGATTTAGAAAAAGCTCGACTATTGGATCACCAAGCCGCTTTATCTTGTTGGTAAATTTTTGATTTGCTTGAAGATTTTGGCCACTAGTCATGTGTACTATTCTTCCTATTGGGCTCCCTCCAAAGCTTCCTATCTTAAGCTGAAACATTTGCTCAGAGATTTTCTTTGGGCTTCTGGTTCTGACCATCATGGTTTTCACAAAGTTGCTCGAGATTTTTGTTGTCTCCCAAGAGATTTTGGTGGTCTTGGCCTACTTTCCACTCGAAAATAGGGCCTTTCTCTCTATGCAAAATGGATTATCCGAGCTATTTATGGAGATGAAGCCTGAAAGATTCGTGTAAGGCACTGCATTTCTTCCAGCTTCCCTATTAATAGGCCTATGTGGAAGGGGATTGGTTTTCAAACCCTTCTCATCATGCATGAACCAGTGGCCATACAGGGCTCACTTGTTATTAAGAGCATCTGGAAAGCTTGGGAAGCTATTAAGCCTTGGCTTCATTGGGCTAGAGATGAATTTCGCAATGGACTCTCCTTGAATCAACAAAATATTTGATGATCTCCCCTATTTGCCATTCAGGATACTCCTCTTGCCAAGACTCAAGGTGCCAATGCTTTACATTTTTTCAAACGTGGCATCTAAAATCCTAAGGATCTCTTTTCAAGAGTCACCATGAGTTTCAGGTCTTGGGAAGATATGCAAGTCCAGTACCACCTTGTCAGTATAGATCGGCAGACTTTTGACCTTCTGCTGTCTTCCATCCCTATTCACTTAGTTCATAAAGTGAGGATTTAGATTGTTTGTCCTTGGTGGCATGATTGGAAGTGGTATCTTGCCATTCCATTTTCCAATTATAAGCCCAATATGGAGTACAAATGGCTTTCGCCTCATCTTTTGATGGTTGACATGCTTAACCAGCGATGACATTTGCAATCTTTGCTTTCTCAATGAGAAAACATTTTGACACCATTTGGAGTGCTATTATTGAACCCAAGATTGCCCACTTTGCTTTGTGCCTTGTCTTCCAAGGTCTTCCCTTAGGGCCTCGACTCAAGTACATTGGAGTTTCTGATCCCAGATGCCCTTTCTGTGGTCAATTAGGGTCCTTTTTGCATATTTTCTAGTTTTGTAAACATGCTCAAAATTATTGGCTTTGGATTCATGATTTTTTCAAGCCCTTCAAACCTGAACCATTTTCATGGCACATGATCCTATTGGGAGATTCCCCTAGAATTTCTTAGAAGTCCACCTAGATTTGACATACCTTCAGGATGGAAATATTGTTTTCTCTATGGAAAGATAGGAATATTGTTCTGTTCACTCACAGTTTTTTCGATGTTAACATTTCTGTGTACACTAAGGCATGTATTTGTAACGATGTTATTATGCAGATCCAGATGCAAGCTAACAAAGTTTCCCTAGAAGTTGCTCACCTGCAGGAGCTCTTAAACCATTGCGACAACGCTCCCTACACTCTCACCAAAGTGCCTTCGAATGCCTTGGCTAATACTTCAACACATTGTGGCCATTTTTCTTGGTGCTAGTCCTCAAGCTGCCACTCGCACACACCACACTCCCAAGCTTCCCGCCACCACTCTCCTAGTGGTGGTGATGGCAGATGGAGGCACCGCTTTGCTTCCCCACCCTGTGGTGGTTCTGGCTAGTCCCCCGCTCCTCCTCTTGGGCCTTGGCGGGCACATTCCAAAAAATTTCCTCCCCAGCCCTTGGCGATTTCTCCTCCATGGCAAGAGGTTCAAGATGTGGAGGCTACCCCTGCACCTGCTACTACTGATGATGGTTAGACTATTCCTAGTCCACCCCACAATCCCATTGATGTGTGGGGTTTTCCTAATAAAGATGATCTTCCTCCCTCAGCTGGCACTGTGTTGGCAGCCTAAGGTTGCTAATTTTGTTTTTTTTTTATGAATAGTTGTTGTTTCCGGCCGAAGCTGTGTTTCTAAGTCTGGCTTTAGCCATGTGAACTCATTCACTAGGTGATCTTGTATCCCTCGGCCCCCTTTTTTGTGAATTGTAATCTTAGTATATTTTTTAATAGAAAAAGGACTATTCATCAAAAAAAGAAAAACTTTTTCCCTGATACCAAAGTGACACTACACTAAGAGAACTAATAGAAAAGTAAACCTCTGGACTATAATCTAGGTTTTAGCATTAGTATAGAATTATATACCTTTCCAAGATTAGCTACCCATCTGAGATTCAAGAGAGAAACCATCATTGAAAGCAAAAATTTGATAACCCAGTTACCTTTGATTTCAGAATAATCCTAGAGAGCCAATGAGATGATTTCCCATCATCTCATATTCGGTTGAATGACTGTTTAGAAAGTTAATTATTCATCAACGAGCTCAGATCTACTGCTGATTCATTCATGTTTGTTGCAAGATACTTCATATCCATAAACACGTCCATTTATATATGGTGGTATTTAGCGTTATGCCCATCAGCTTTAAGCATCTAAGCTAAGAAACAGTCTCACCTTTTTCTACCGATTCAGTACCTTTCATACCGGTGATTATAACATGACGATCCAGTCAAATATTATTATGCAAGTTCTAATAGAATAAATTGTCTCATAACCTCTTCCATCTGTTTCTACATACATGGGCTGTGACCATATATAACTGTAAAATTTGCCGAATAAATTATAAATTGTTGAAGACTAGCCATTTTTAAGCAATTGACATGAAAATTCCTCTGCTTGATATTGTTGACAACTTGTCAGTGATGCACAATGTAGTGTCGATTCTTCTGGAGTAAACTATTTATCCTCCGCCCCATGTTTCTCATGGTCATGGTGGTTGTGATCATACATATTCTATTTATTTCATAGAAAGTGGCTTATGATTATATATATATATATATAATTAGAAAATAAAAGTATAGTAATTATATATGTGTAAAATTATATGAATATTTTTCAATTGCAACAAGTGTCATATAATGACTTAGTATTTGCAATTAGTTTTAGTTTTAGTGTAAACTTAATTTTGATTTAATAAATATATTAAAGTATATATAGAATATTTAAATTAATAAAAATATTATATAGTATTTTTATAATAATATTATATATAATATCACTTCTTAAAAGATTATATAATATAAATATATATAATATTTTTAGTTGAATGAAAATTAATTTGTAAAATATAATATTAAAAATCTTAAAAGATACAAAACTATAATGTTTTACAATCACAATTAAAATAATATAAATGATACGATGGCTAGTATATGCCTCATATATAATTTAATAAAGCATAAAATAATTTAGTAAAAATATAAGAATTTTTTTTGAATAATAGTCAAAACTAAAATTATTGTATATATAGAAATTTTAATAAATTTATTTGTTTTATAAAAGATGATTAAGTAATATAAACTTTTTGTATTTATAATTATAACTATCTTTTTTTAAAAATTATTTTAATTATAATATAGTCAAAAAGTTATTTATTAAATTAATTAAGATTATTATTAAGTTTAGAAATAATTTTTGTATTGTTTCAATATAACTAGGAAGTAAAACTTTAAAACTATATAACTTGCATTCTTATGATATTTTTTAATTCTATTTTAAATGTTGACAATTTAAATTTTTACTAAAGACATATATTTATATAAGTTAAATAATAATTAAATAATTTTGACTATAAATAAAATGAATTTATATTTTTGAATATGAAATAAGGTGGAAAAAGATTTATTACTAGTATAGATATCTTAAATAAATCTATCTAAATAAATGCCTATAGATATCCACTGCAAAATAATTATAATTTAATTTACGACATCTAAAATTATTTATACTTCCTTTATCTCCATTTATTTAGTTTTTTACTAATTTAAGCTTTTTATTTTAATTTCTTAAAAAATGGATGATTTATATCTATAAATACTATAATTTAAATGTATATTTTATGATCTATATATTAAATTATTTGTAAAACTGTATTCTATTTATAATAAGATTTAAACTTTTGACATGTAGATGGTTGTCAAATTTAACTTAGAAGAATAAAAGCTAACATTAACACACCCACACCATCTCATTCCCCCAATCTACCATTGTAGAATGCTTATCGGCATTAACTAACAAAAAAATAGAAACATAAAATTAAAATAAATTAAACATATATTATCATAATATTATTTTCTTCTTTTAAAAAATATTAAACAACGATTTAAGAAATATTAATAAATTGTATAATGTATCATGTATATTAATATTGATAAATAATTATTGTTGTTAAGAGGAATAAAGCTTTTGGAAATTAAGAATTAATTGAAAAATGATAAAGTTTAAAAAATGCTAGTAGTGCATCCTAAAATTTTGTCATCTTTTCATCAAATTAGACCTTGTATCCATTAGCTAATGAATATAAAGATAAATACATTTTATGATTTTATAACTTAAAAAATAGGATGTGAACTTAAATTTTTTTTTTTGAACACATAGAAAATAAAAATATTGAATTATAATTGGTGGAAAGAGAGGTTTTTAATAACGAGTTAATAAAAATTGATTGCAATAGTATTTAACCTCTCATCAAATACTAAATATAACTCTCAAAAACTATCAAGTTTTACAATCCATGAAATCCGACTGATTGAAGAGTTTAAAATTCTTGTCTCTAACTATGTACAATGAACTAAAAAATTAATCAAAAAATATCAAAATTCAACTGGAATGTTTATAAAAAGTTCATTACATTGAGGTTTCAAGAGGATACAAATATCAAAATGTTAAAGAGAATCTAAAGAAGAAACAAAAGTGTCAATTTAAATTATTTTGAAGGAGGTTTAGAAGTTAAAGAAGTTAATTTTAAGGTAAGGGTTTCTGGTCTATAATAATTTAGTTATTATTATTCCTTTAGTCAAATAACTAGTAACAACATTTTAATTAATTGCAAAGAATTTGTTCCTAATATAAAATTAACTACAAAGAAGACTTTAGAAATATTTTATTATTTGTAGTGAAGCCAAAATTATTGAATCTTTCATATATAACATTTTTTCAAACCTAGTTCACAAGCTTTCTGGCAATCACAACAATGATGGAAACTTCCATTTGATTATTAGTATCGATCCCAATAACTAGACAGAAAAATAAGTAAACAAATCTAGTACTATTTCTACAAATTGGATCAATTCTTAAAACACTTAGAATTACTTTGCAAAAACCATCCATTTTTACTTTAAAAAAATGTATACAAGAGAAGATCGTTTATGAGATCTCTTTCCCGCATTTGAAGAACTAATCCTAGAACTAGGATTAAAAAGAATGCTTGAATAATTTAAAACCAAACTTATTGATATAGTCATTGAATAAATGTAAGATCAATTACCTAATTTTCTTTTTGGTTTTCCTGTTTTTCTTTTTTTTTTGGCTTGTAACTCTCCCTTTTGGACTAAATTAAATTTTACTTCTCTCTTCTTTTTTTTTTTAAGGTGATGGGTTTGGTATTCTTTCAGAAAGAGATTTGTGATATCAGGTTTCTCACTCTATGCATTTCTTTATTGAAGGGGATGAAGAGTATGACTCCATATGCATGAGTTGCTCCTCTTTTTATAATTCACTTTTCCTATTCACATGCTATTCTAATTTTACAAGTTCGAGTATCTTTTTCATTTTAGTGATCCATCTTGTCTTGATATGGATAAAAATGTCCATGCTTATGAGTTCCTATAGATTTTTAGATATAAATTGATGAACAACTTGACTGGAAAACAAAGACAAAGAAGATAACAAAATTTAATTAGATTGAAATGAAAGTTATCAATGATAATATGTGTGTGTGTATTGGGAAAATAATCACACATTTTGAGAAGAAGGCAAAAAAAATATAAGATAGGAATTTGTTCTAAAATTCTAACAAAAAATTTGTTCATGGTAGTTAGATACGGTTGTACTTTTGAAATCACATTCTTTGTGGGTTCATAGTATATTAAACTCTTAAATCATCATTCATTCTATATTAACACTTTAGTCTGAATTCAGTCAAAGATATGATGTTAGAAACATGATACTTTTATATGAGAACATGAAGATTCCTCCATTAGTTTTATATATTCATTCTTAAACATAATATAATAAGAAATAAATTAAGCTTATAAAAATAAGTCAGTTTTGATTGTTTAACACTTTTAACATAACTATTCAACTTTACTCATGATTAATGTAGATAAATAAACATTATTAGATAATCCTACAAAATGTACCCGTACTCAACTTTATCAATTTCCATTGTTGGAGCTGAAATAAGTGAAATTATACAAAGTCAAGTGATGATCAAATCAAGTCAACACTACGATGAAGTGCTAATATGTATATAAACCCTATTTGAAGAACTATACCTAGTCGAGTAAATATTTTTGTGTAGAATTAGAAATTGACGTATGCCACAATGAAAAATTCAAAGATATAGAAATGCATATCATTCGGCTGTAGCAATGGCAATAAATGATAAAGTCGAGCAAAAGGGACGTTTTGGAGTTGTGGGAAAATCCTTGGTTGCCAAAAGGTCCTTGTTTTCCTCCACTTCCATAATAGTTGTTCTCTTGGCTCTGATCATTTTTACCACTTTGTCTGTAAAACGCCCCTTAAATTCGCATTTTGTGAAATGCTGATCAAACACACGTTGTCTGCGAAACACCCTACATTCAGAAAGAAGCAGGGTTCATATTGTAATCTCCCCGTTTTTTGGAGGAGTTAAATTATTTATAAAGTTATCAATAAAATATATTACAAGATAACTTTATATTTAATTAACTCAATAAAGTGATATTTTATAAAATCATTAAATAAATCAATTGAGAAAAAAATAAATAAATAGGCATTGAGAGCTCATTGCCTATCATCGAGATTTATTATTGATTTTTGCTACTCTCAATTGGTACTCAATTGGTACTCAATGGTACTCAATTTTGAGGGTGTAAAAAATCACCTGAATTATTGTAGCTATGGGAAAGATATTTTAGTCCTTTCACTCGTGCTTAATTGCTGGTTTGGAGTTTCAGTTGGAGTTGCACTTTCATCATATCATCTTCGGCATTCAATCTCCTCCATTTGATCAATCCAGGTTCTTCATTTCAATCTGTAGTTGCAACAAGTTCTCAATTGTATACAACCAGTTAGGGTTTCTTTGTAATGTGCCATATCATAATGTTTCAGTGCTGAAAATTGACATTTCATTTGTAAAAATATTTAGTTTCATTGAATGAATACATTGGCACTATTATTTCCTAATGAATACATTGGCACTATTATTTCCTTATTTCAGCAATATACTTTAGCCGTGTATTAAATTTAGGGTTTTGTTTAGTGGCCTATTGGTACAGATCATTACACATATGAATTATCTCAAACCAGAGAATAGATGCCAAGAAAACGCCAATCAAATAATTGATGTGTGAATACCAAAAGAGAAAGTTTAAAACATAAACTTAAGAATAAGAACATAGCAAGCCATGCCCAACGAAATTTTTTTTTGCCTAATACCAAAGTAACACTGCACTAAGAGAATTAATTAAAAACTATAATCTAGGTCTCTCGCATTACTAGAGAACTAATAGAGTTTCTAAATTTAGCCTTCAAACTATGACCTGATTTAATCTGGGTTTTTAGTATTATATAATTTTCCAAGATTAACTACCCATCTGAGATTCGAGATACAAACTATAATGAAAAGCAAAAATTTGAGTTTAGAATCATCCAAGAGAGTCAGTGACAGAGATGATTTCCCATCGCCTCCCATGCATTGCTCCTTCCATGGCTTGAATTAAAATTACCAATACCATCAAAATCAGTAGGAGAGTATTATCATATTGGGTCAACACTAGGCTTGAAAGAATTTTTAAAAAGTCAATTACTAATTAATAAGGTTAGATCTATTGCTATTTCTATCACTATATTCGGTGCTTCATTCATGTTTGTTGCAAGATAATTTATAGCCAGAAACACAACCATTTATATATGGTGGTATTTGGCGTTATGTTCCTCAGCTTAAGAATTTGATAAGCATACCTCAACTTGAGGAACACATTAAGTGATTTGTATCCTTGTTCATATGACTTCTTTGTTTGCACCTACATGGAGATTATGTGGCAACCTTGTCAATTTCGACTTGGTCAAACCTTCATTTAATTAGGATTAAATAATGTTATGTTGCCTACTACATAATGATGTGCTTATTTTGCATGGTTTATTGGTTTAATAACACATTGGAAGCTTTGGTTACATTTTTATTTTATGTTTGGATCTAGTTTAGATGATGATGTAATGATTTATGTTATGTCGATGATGTGATGTCTTGATGATGAATTCAGTTATTATTTTGATGGTTACTGACTTTCTTTTGGTTTTAAGTGTTTGAATGATCATAGGTTGTTGAAGGTGAGGGTGTGGTTGAGGTAGAGAAAAGTTAGCTTTTCAGAAGGGGACAAACAGACAATCCTTGTAGCTTACGCACATCATTTAGAGTGTATTATGGTTTCAAATCATGTTGTGTTTAATCTTTTTCTTAACTACACACACGCGCATGCGTAAATGATTTCATCAATTCTATTTTTGAAAATGATAAAATAGAGGTGATACCTAAGGAAAACAAAAAAAAAGATAACAGGGGGAATAATTTTACCAACCATATTGGGAAAATTACATCCACGATGGAGGGCATACAAGGAAAATTTATGACAAATAGTGGAGCAACAATTGTGGTTGAAAAATAGGGACAAGTAGGAGAATAACAAAAGTTGTGAATTTTTCTTAAAGGAGAGAAAGCTTTTGTTTTTGGGGACGAAGATTTTGGTGGCTTAATAAGTTGGTCCTAACACCACAACCCTTAGGAGTAAGCTCTTTTTCTGAGTATTGATTTGGTAGGGGAGGGTCGTTGCAAATAGGCTAGTAGGGAAGATCCCTAGCTTAGATTTTACAACAACAAGTACAAGGTTCTTTGGTACATTTAGTCTCTAGTTTATTCAATAGTTTTGAATTGATTGTAAAAGGAAATTGCAAATTTTTGGTGTTTTCTCTGCATTCTATTTTACATAAGTCAAGTTTAACTTCTTAAGTCTATGTGTGAGGGGTTGGGGTGTAGAGGAGGACTTAGACCATAGACTGAATGACTCTCCTAAAATTCTATGGTTTTAGATTAGATTGAACTAATTTACATTACATGATTTTTCTCCGTCTTCTAACAAATGGGAGTGTTGAAATTATTCAAGACTATGCTAAGCTACTAAGAGGGGAGGGGTGAATTGGTAACTTCTAAAACTTCAACAATTTCAACTCTCAATCCAACAATCCAATTAGCATTTAATTCATCACATATAATCTATCTAATTGCATGCATGAGAAACTGAAAACATGAAAGAATTCATAACACTGTGACATAAAGATTTTGTGACCCAGAAACCTTCCAAATAGAAAGTAAAATTGGAGTGGGGATGATACCCAAAACATTAGTACTATAGTATAAAGTTATCCTATTAAAGCTTATATTTATCACTTCTGATGATCTTCCCTATTAGGAGAAATAAGGACTGCTAGGTCCACCTTGTGAAAGGATTTACAAACATACAATTAAGTATTCACTCAATAAAGAGATTTACAAAAGACTATTAGGTCTACCTTGTGAAAGGATTTGACTGATTCACTTGTTAGGATGAAAGAGTAGATGATCTCTAATCTTCGTCTTGGTTTGTTGAATTAGATTCCTTTAAGTACTAATCACCTTGCTATGATGGATATGTCTTTGCTTATCCTTATACTATTGTAGCCTTTTCAATTCGCTCTTTTTGCTCTTCTCTAATGATTACATTGATTTCATGCTCATATTCATACTTTGGATATGATACAATGAATTACATATATACCAATCCAGTTATACATAATACAAAGTTAGCCACAATACAAGTGACCTCAAATATTACAAAGTCAGCACACATGAAGACATTCGGGTTTCGAAGATTGACTTGGTGAGGTTCTGATACTCGGCATCCACTATCAATGCTTGGCATTATCATGCGCTTGGTAGACATAGAGGCTCGATCCATACTGATCACTTCCAAGTACTCTTGAACTCAGTTTGTACTGATGATTTGGTAGATACTGTGAAACTCATCACGTAAACCGAGTCTCTTGATTTACATTGTATGACTTGGTAAACACTGTCACTTTGAGCTCAGTATAAAGTGAGTCTCTTGGTTAACGCTAAGTAACTCAATTAACACTAGACTCGCATCACATACATTGCAAGCTTAGTGAACACTGGACAACTCAGCTTGCACTAGTAAACTTGGCATATAGTGAGATGCACGGTTTACACTACTGATCTTCACTATAACTATGACTACTCGGTAACCAATGAAATTTGTCCAAAGGACTCAATAGCAACTACAGAACTTGGTGACAACTGAAATACTTGGCAAACATTAATAGTTTTAGAAAGAGCTCAGTAGCTATATACAATCTGAATAAGTGTGTGTCACTAATAACAAACTTGATTGATATGTCAATAATCTCCCCCTTGGCATTAGTGAAAAAAATACTTATCAGCCAAAACTAAATTCAAAATGATTCTTGAATACCTTTTATTCATCACCTTGTGATACTAGCCCACTAGAGTAGACTATTTTTTGAGATTTTTTAAAATTTATTTTGTAAGGTATATATATATATACATGGTAAGGTTCTTTCATACAGTATACTATACATCTTCTTGCTATATACAACATATCTCTCTATACATAACTTACTCGCCAATTGATTTTATAGCTTATTGCATGATCTCCCCCATAACATATGTCTTTCTCCAATATATTTTCTCCCCCATTTTGATATTAATGTCAAAGATTTATTCTATTAATTTACATAGTAACACCAAAATGAGATAGAAAATCTAAATGTACCTTGAGAATGATCACCAAAGTTTTATCCCAATTGTCTTGCAGGACCTTACATATGTGAAGTGCAATTTGAACCTCTGCTGACAATTATATCATATGCTCTACAATGGAGAAATTATTGTCATGGATGATTTTTTTTGAGTGTACAATATGTTTCTATACTAAATCCATGATGGGAAGAATCATATTTTGTATTTCTATCAATGTGGATCTTATCGTTGCTTCTTCTCTAAGCAATTTTGCTTGCATATCTGAAAAAAATCTTATCATTTGAAAATATGCAGAGCTTGAACTAGGGTCAAGTTGCAGTTGTTGAGCACTAGCCTTCAAATCTTCATCTATTTTTGATAATTTGTCCTTTATTTCTTTGGTAAACTCAAAAACATCACAAAGCTTTCCAAAAAGTGATGGCACATTTGTACAAGATGCTTATAAATTATCGAAAATTGTAGAAAGTTCTACTTGATAAATGACTATCTGTTGAGCAATGTGCTCCAACACTTTATTGTCATACATTTTCTCTACTTTTTGTACTAACTTATCTTGTCCCTCAGTATCTTCATTGAATTTTGGTACTACCTCTAGTTGATACAAAATTGGTTGAGAAGAGTCAACCTCAATGCCTATGGCCTCTATGAAAATGTTCTTTGCATCTTCAATTATTTTAAATTCCTTATCTCTCTCCTCTCCTAGTTTTTGTTGTTTAGCATTTTTTTGGAGGAGTTCACCAAATAACTACATTTGGTCTAAAGTAAGCCTAGAAATGTCCCAATTTGGGATGACAATTTTCTCATCTAAATCAATTTCTTCCTCTAGCTCTTTACCTTTACTCAAAAACTTTGTGCTCGATTGAACCTTGGGCTCAACTGTCCCTAATTCTAGATCTTTTAATCTATCTTAGAAGGTAGATGGAGGTTTCTTGAATATAATATCTACTCCTTCCTTGTTAGATTTCTTCCTTGAAAATATCCTAGTGAAAATTGCAGTGGATGGCTTTTGGGGCTTGGTGATAATCACCTTGCCTTTCTTCCTTAGTGGCTCTTCTTCTTAAGATTCTACCTCATCCTTTGCTTCCACATCCTCACCTTATCCCCTAGTTAACAAAAGGGTTGAACTAGATTTTAGTTGTGTAATTCTCTTCTTCCCTTTGTTACCCACCTAAGGAAGCTTTATTTCAAGTTCAATCTTAGCCTTTGCTTCATCATATGTTCCAAAATACGTAGCCTTAGAATCAACTGGCTCATTGATAGGAACTTCAATGATGTCTTTAGTTTTGTCAATATTAACCTCATAACCAAGAGGTTTTACCCATGCAATTCTAGGCTTAATTGCCTAAATATATACTTTGTCACAATCCACCATGAAACATACATCATCCTTATAATCGTCTATTAGTTTCTTGGGGATTCAAAACTTCTTACTCATTTTTTCTATGAATACATCAAAATAATTATCCATAATACTATTATAATTTTCCTCCATTTTAGAAATAAACTCATTTATTTGATATAACACAGTCACATGTTTTCTCCAAACAATAGTAACATTTGAAGGGAAGAATTTTTGAACATAAAAGAATAGACAAATTAACAAGGAACCAAACTTACAAGAGTTATTCTTTGAAGTTTTGATGCTTTCCATATTTTTTTTGAACTATTTCAATAATAACTCAGCAAGGACAAATGACAAATTGTTCTTTACCACCTTGTATGCCAAGTCCATAGCTTCACATGATACACTATTCAAATTGCTAGAGTTGTATATTTTATGTGCAATGACATGAATACCAAACTTCAATTCTATATCAAAAACACTAGTAATTTTCATTCCTCTATCATCCCATTCTACTAGGGTTTTATTTTCTAATTCTGCCTAACCTAGGGTTTTTGTCATTTTGGCCTTGGCTAGCATTGGGAGATTAGTGATTCGATGAATAATCTTCTTTGTGATCAACACTGGTTGTTCCAACCATAACTAACCATTATGCGCCATACTTAGGATAAATGTAATCCATTTAACTTGAAATTTGCAAGGCATATGAGGGATAAGAGTTAATCCTTTGGTTTCTAGGTGTTGGTAATCGGGTTTCAAAATTCCATTTACACATAGTTGGCCTAGGGCATCATCCATTTACAAAGTACCAATTTCTTGAATAACACATTTGCAATGAATGTGAATATCGTTGATCAGAAGTACCTTTGGAGGGATTTGAGACTACGCTCCACTCAGATCTAGGGTTTTGGAAATTGTAGGAGTGAGCTTGAAATCTGGTGCTTTCCATTCCACTCCACAAACCAACATGTTAGATCCTCACCTAACCTTGATGCTATCGGATGCCATCTTCACTTAGTAGGGTTTGAGGGAACTCGAAAACTTTTGCTAGAAATTCAATCAAATCACTTGGAAGCTCTAAAGATTGCACGTTCGCAATAGCACTCAAAATTTCATAGTGAGAAATGATTTCAATTTTTGCATTTTGCTGAAAATTTTCCATAAATGCTCAATATGAAAGGTAGATTGATTGAATTCATGTTGATAGACTATCATCCACTATGCTTGCATTAAACACTCAGTGAAGTCTTGGTGACTCGGTAATCATAAACATCTTTATCACTCCCGACCATTTTTAGTAGAGTCTATGATCTAACCTCACTCGGTAGAGAAGCTAACTTGTTAGACACTTATACTTCGTGATCCCTTTGTATTTTGAATACTAATTTGGATCATTTTTCTCTTTCAGTCTAAAACTATTTTGGATGTCTTCTTTGATAGCATAGTTCTAGTTTCTCCTTTGAGAACTTAAAGCAGAAATGATAGTCACCCAATTCTTGAGTGACTTGATCATCATTAGTTAGACTTGTGTCCTTGGTAGACTTAGGAACCCATTGCTATCTCATCTATTTTCAGATGTTATCAGCATTTTCCTTTTTCTCATCTTCAATTCTACCAGTATTTATGTAGTTCTTGGCAAGATGACCAAGTTTTGTACAAATGAAATATCTTTTAGTAGTCTCTTTTCCTCAAATGATGTTTTACATAATTTATTCCAATATGTCCAAATTCTCTAGAATAATGACATCTGCACTAGGTGTTGTAGTCCCAACCAAATATTGCTTTCACAATTTACTCTATTGGATTCAATACCTTGGTCTTGCATTCTAATGACTTGTTTCCATGTTTCATACATTTGTGACATTTTCCTTCAAATCTTGGTTTCTCTTTGCAATCATTAGCCTTATGACCATGCTGATTGAAATTGTAGAACTTTCTATTGAATTTTTCTTTTCGATTACTCCAACATTTTTTTGATGTATGACCTATCTTGCCACAACGACTGCAAGTAGGTTTTTTGTTCTTTTGAGCTTCTTGCTTAGATGATTCTCCTTCTTCGATATATCAAATTCTTGATTTTCCTTTTTTCCTATAGAGGTTTTTCTCATTTAATTTATTGATGTCCTTTTGTGATTTCATCATTCTTTCATTGACTTGCCTTTCAGAGTTCTAATCATTCTATAATCTTTCATTGATATGCCTTTCAAAATTTATATCATTCCTCATTCTTTCATTGATTTGCCTTTCAGAATTTAGATCATTTCTCATTCTTTCATTTTCAAATCATAGGCTCATGATTTCCTCATTTGCATTGGAGAGCTAATAAATAAACGTCTACTTGTGGAAGAGATTGGTTCTAACTTTCATTGTTCCTTCCATCCATCTCTTCTTTTTTCTTGTAATTTTGTTCCATGACTTCACATAACCTTACTGTCTGAATTTCTTGCTCTGTTTTAATTTTTCTTACCTCTTCTTGTATGGAACCATTCTTTTCTAGAATTTATTTGATTTCTTCATTGGCTTCATCTAAATTTCTTGAATGAAGGTATTCAATTCTTTCTTCAATGCAGAGATGATCATTTATTTGAATTGCAAGTTCTTTTCTTCTTTTTAGTGATTGAGAGAGTTGCTCCTTTGCTTTCTTGAGTTGGGCAATGGCAATTTCTAAATCTAGCTTTTCATTATCAAGTCTAAATATCTTCATAGCCTTGTTCTCTACTCAAGCTATTAATATTTCTTGCAAGAACCACAATGCTCTGATACCAATTGTTGAAAATACTCAACGTTATTCTAAGTTACTGAGAGGGGATGGGTGAATAAGTAACATCTAAAACTTCAACAACTTCAACTCTTAATCCAACAATACAATTAGCATTTAATTCATCACATATAAGTTGATCTAATTGCATGCATAAGAAACTAAAAATATGAAAGCATTCATAATAGTGTGACACAAAGATTTGGTGAACCCAAAACCTTCCAAATAGAAAGTAAAACTAGGGTGGGGATGATACCCACAACTTTAGTACTGTAGTATAAAGTTAGCTTGTTAAAGCTTGCATTGATCACTTTTGATGATCTACCCTGATAGGGGCAATAAGGATTGTTAGGTCCACCTTGTGAAAGGATTTACAAACATACAATTAAGTAAGCACTCAGTAAAGAGATTTACAAAAGACTGTTAGGTCTACCTTGTGAAAGGATTTGATTGATCCACCTATTAGGATGAAACAGTAGATGATCTCTGATCTGCAACTTGGTTTTTTGAATAAGATTCCTTTAAGTACTAATCACCTTATTGTGATAGATATGTCTTTGCTACTCCTTATGTTGTTGTAGCCTTTTCAATTCATTCTTTCTTCTCTTCTCTGATGATTACATTTATTTCATGCTCATACTCATACTTTGGATATGATACAATTAATTACATATATATCAATCTAGTTATACAAAATACAAAGTCAGCCACAATACAAGTTACCACAAATATTACAAAGTTGGCCCACATGAAGACATTCTAGTTCTGAAGACTGACTCAGTGAGGTTTTGATACTTGGCATCCACTGTCAATGCTCAGCATTTTCATGCACTTGGTAGACGTAGAGGCTCAGTCCATACTAATCACTTCCAAGTAGTCTTGAACTCGGTTTGCACTGGTGACTCGGTAGATACTGTGAAACTCATCATATAAACTGAGTCTCTTGATTTACAATTTATGACTTAGTAACCACTATCACTCTTGGTTAACACTGTGTAGCTCAGTTAACACTGGACTTGCATCACATACACTGCAAACTTAGTGAACACTGCTAGTGCAGGGCACCTAAGCACTTAAGTAACCTAAAATGGAAATGAAACATGGATCCTTGGAATATAATTGTTAATTTGACCAATGTGGTCCAAAAACATTGTAATATGGCCAATAGAGCCAAACTATGAAATCAAATGTGATCGAAAGATCAAAATTTGTAAAATTGTCACTTTTGACAAACTAGGCCTAGAAGGGCTAGAAATAAATCTAGGGTGTGAAAATGGATAAAATAGATTTTTTATGAATAAAATGAGTTTCTAAGGTTATCTTATGACAATATTGATATGTAGGAAGTGATAGAATGGTTAGGTTTGAGTTTTGCAACTTTTTGTTATGTTGAGCAACTTTTCATGTCATAAAAAGTTGTCAAAGTTGCTCAACATAACAAAAAGTTGTAATATTCAATGCTCGTGGTGGATGGATATCTAATGAATCTTAGATTGGTGTGATAATATGGCTTTGAAAATAAGTGAAAGAGAAATTGTTAAGGCATTGAAGGAGTACCTCTATGGTGGTAAGAAGGAGAGAGAGGATAGAGAAAAAAAGCAGCAAGAAGAAGATGCAAGGAAGAAAGTAATAGAATGGATGAGGCAAGAAGAGTTGAGAATCCTAAGAAGGGTTTTGGAAGAGTAAGAAGAAGAGAGAAAAGAGAAGATAAAGATTCTAAAGAAAGCCTTGAATGAAGGTCAAGAAAGGTTGAAGAGACTTGAGGAGATTCTTAAGGATGCTACAAGTTGGCACTTGAGGGTAAAGTGGAAGATGAAATGGCCTATTCAAAAACTAATTGCAGCAGCAAGAATAAAGAGATGGGAAGAGGGTACTAGGAAGGGTACTCTTAGAGTGGAAGATGCACCTATGATGAGAGGTGTAAAGGCTTGTGAAGAAGTCTTGGTAGATGCTGGAGGAGAGAACATAGAGAAAGACCTAGAAGGTCTTGAACATGAGTTGGATTTGTGGAATGAATTTTCTGCAATAGTAGAGGAATGGTAGAGTTATGGAGGAGTCTTGGAAGCACATGAGGGAGAAGCCTTCAATGAAGACAATATATTTATAGAGATGAGCCATGAGGAGGCTCAAAACATGAAATATTTTTCTCCTAGCATGGAGATGGGACAAGATGGATAAAAAATGAAGATTTCTATGATGGTGCAACATGGCCAAGTGATACTCACATTGATGAAGGAGAACAAGCCTAGGTGCAAGATGCAGTTGCATAGAGTTTCATGGGTCCATGAGGATCTATATTTTACAAAGGTCAAGATGAAGACCTTAATTTTTTTCTGACACTTGTGTACTTTCAAGTTTCCAAGGGGACTTTGAAATGTTTCAAAGTTGTGGAGTATGGTGTAGGGCACCTGTGCAACTAAGTAACCCACAATGGCAATAAAAAATGGATCCTTGGAATATGATTTTTAATTTGACCTATGAGGTCCAAAAACATTGTAATGTGGCCAATAGAGCCAAACTATGAAATGAAATGTGATAGAAAGATCAAAATTAATAAAATTGTCACTTTTGACAAACTAGGGCTAGAAGGGCTAGAAATGAGTCTAGCAGGTGAAAATGGATAAAATAGATGTATTATGAATAAAATGAGTTTATAAGGTCATATTATGACCATATTAATATTTTTAAGGTGATACAATGGTTAGGGTTGAGTTTTACAACTTTTTGCTATGTTGAGCAACTTTTCATGTCATAAAAAGTTGTCAAAGTTGCTAAAAAGTTGCATTTTGGTAGTTATAATTTAGTTTTAGGTGGTATTTATACCTATAAGGTATTGAGGGATATAAATACATTGTAATCAGTCATTTCTAGGGAGTGGTATTGGAGTTTGGTTGGATTTGTGAGTTTTGAAGCAATAAAGTTTATTTTCCATGTGCATTTTCAGATTTGCAGCATTTTGATAGTCTGAAATTTATTGTTTTGAATTCTTCAATGGAATGATATTAATTTATTATTCATATTTTATTATTATAATTTGAATTTTCTTTCTTTTGAATCAAGTTAGAAGTGATTTGGTTTTGATTTGAAGAAGTTATCAAACTTTTGGTGAAAACAATCATTAATCTGGCCTAGGGTTCATAGTGAGTTAGAAAATGCAATATATCATGTTTCCAGATTTATTAAAGGGTATAACTTGGTGAAAAAATGCATTATAATTTATATTATCAATCCATGATGAGTGCAGATGCAGGGGAGAGATTTTTTCACATGTGGATGAAAGAATGGTGACTGTTATGACAGTCAAAATGCAGATTTAAGTGGGACAGTCAAGTAAAGTGGGCTTTGTTCACCATGAAGATTGGTGGAGTGTTTAAGGGAATTTTAGACCTTGTGTAGAAGGTGTAAGGAGGTCTCTTCTTTTATGTGGGAAGTTAGGACCCTATGAGTTTTGATAGAATAGTGGTTGAAACAAAGCTGTCAATTATGTTGATGTGACTTATCTATGACAATAAAAAAATGTTCCTAGTGCAAAAGTAATAACTTTTTAATGCACTGTTGGATCTTTCTAGTTTTGATATATATCTTCGAAAAAATATTTTTATACAGTTTCAATGGTTGGATTTTCCAAATAATATCTGGGTTTAATGTTATTAATGATTGAGTACAGGTCTAGAAAGTGGGACAACAAAACTGATTTTTTCCTCTTTTGTTTTGAAACCTTGAAGTTTATGTGGGAGTTGATCAAGTATGATCACTTGGATGTTTTTTCTTCATGATGTAGATCTCCTTGACCATATTTTAACCTTCTATACTATGATTTTGGGTTAGGTCTTTAGAGATTTGCATCAACTACACAACTCGGCTTGCACTGGTAAACTCAGCATACACTAAGATGCACAATTTACACTGCTGAACTTCGGTGTAACTATGATTGCTTGGTAACCACTAAGATTTGTCAAAAGGACTTAGTAGAACCTATAGAACTTGGTGACAACTGAAATATTTGTCAAACACTGATAGTTGTACAAAGAGCTCGGTACTTATATACAATCTGAATAAGTGTGTGTCATTAATAATAAACTTGACTAACATGTCAACAAGGAGCAAATGAAATGTTACCATGAACCATATATTTTCTTATTTCACTAATTTTTCCATTGTGTGACTCTCTCTCTTTCTCTCTCCCCCTCCCTCTCTCTCCCCCTAGACTAGGGGTAGCGAATGTTCCTTGTTCTTGGTCTTATTTTTCAAATTTTTAAAGCAATGTGTCCAACTCAGTAAGGAAATTTCATCCTGAGACTTTTTTGCTATACCTATACCTCTTTGGATGTTAATTAACTAGTGCATGTGGCTTAAAATATAGAAATGCTAGTACTGTGATGTTTTATTTATATGTTTTTTGTGTATCATTTTCTCGTTAAATGGTCTTTATATCACTAAGGGTTTTCTTTATATTTGTAGTTTATTTAGCAACCTACTAGTGTTTGAGCAGCCATAAAACATTAGAAATGTTTTTAGGATATTCTTAAATTCTCTACATTTCTAGACTATTAACAACTGCATGCTTGGAGAAATTATCAACCATTCTCTTAAAAAAATTGACAGCAAATGAGCATATTCTACATTTAGGCACGTGTTAGATTGATATACTTATTTTGTCATTGTTGATATTATTTATAGATGTCATATTGGAAAACGTAAGTCACTTACCTATCTACTGTAGATGTTAGTTTTGGAAAATGTAAGTCACTTACATATCTGCTATAAACTTCTTATGACTTAGTGTGTGCCAATGTTAACCATAAATCTCACTGGGTTAACCCTAGGAATGAATTTAGTATTTCTAGTTAAATATAATTTAGATTTTCACCAGTCTATGTTGATTATTCAACTAAATATTTTTATGTGGTTTTTATTTTCATGCGTGGTGCTTATTTTCATGAAAAATGATTAGCCTCACTCTTTGAGAAACTAAAAGATTGTATATCTTGTAGAGCAATAATCAAACTTAATTAAGTCGAGAGGCTTCTACAATGGGATCACATTTCGCTGTAAACAATCTAACTTTTTTTAAAAATTTGATAGGTAGTTGAATAGTTATACCACGTCCTTTATTGAAATTCCATTCGGACTTGACAAGCAATGCTTAACATTGATGCGTCAAATTCCCTCATTAACCACACTATATTTTTGGTTTGAAGGATTCGATATTTCCAAACACTAAACACGCGTCTTGCGAGTACATAATTTCAAACATCAGGTAATTGCAAATGTTAGGTGAAGCTGGGTCATCATCAAATAACAGTTTATTGTTGACAGTGTGAAGACACATTCAGACGTTTCTAAATATATTTCTTCATCATTCACTACAGCAAGAAGAAAGCCAATAATATGTTATGACAAGAAAACCAAACATCTTGCCTTATGCTCCATTTTTATGTGTTACATGTTTTCAATTCTTTGAAGTTGAACCATCACACATCAACATTAATCTGTTATGACAAGAAAACCAAATGTCTTGCCTTATGCTCAATTATTATGCATTACATGTTTTCAATTCTTTGAAGTTGAACCATCACACATCAACATTATATATGGCAAGAGATAATTTTGTTTTCTATTCAGCATTGTATTGAATGACAAGATCGATATTCTGATTTCTATTCAACATTGGATTGAGTAACATGATCAATATTCCGATTTCTATTCAACATTAGATTGAGCAACAGGATCATTATTTTGAGTATGTATGTTTATGTGTTTTGATTTCTTCTATTTAAAAAACTTTTATTGTGTTGTTTTTTCTTATTTTCAAAGCTCTATAATTTCCTTAATTTTTCTTAGGAACTTTGATAGAATAGAAATTCTTCTCAATTAGAAACATTGCAGATTTGTATTTCTTCCATTTTAGAAACTTTTATTGTGTAGTTTTTTCCTATTTTGAAATCTGCATAGTTTCCTTAAATTTTCTTAGAAACTTTGATAGAATAGAAATTCTTCTCAATTAGAAACATTGCAGATTTGTATTTCTTCCATTTTAGAAACTTTTATTGTGTAGTTTTTTCCTATTTTGAAATTTGCATAGTTTCCTTAAATTTCCTTAGAAACTTTGTTATATTAGAAATTCTACTCAGTTGGAAAATTGCAGATTTGTTTCTATTTCTTTCTCTTCATTGAAAACATTAGATTTTTAGAATTTAGATATTATAGTATTAATTAATCTAAATTTTTCATTACATTATTTGAATCAATGATTATATTCCTCTATCTATTATTAAAATAACATTACAAAGCTATTTGAAAATGGAAAACGCATGATAGATGATTTGGACACAGAGCGTTCAAAGGTTTAGATTTTAACCATGGGATATATAATTAAGTTTCTAACATCCTTCTTTCAGAGCTAAAAATAGCAGGATTAATAATCTGGTTTAAGAATCTAGGAAGCATATTAATAATGGTAATTGTATGCAATTTTTTACAATGATATGTTTTACAATTTTAAAAAATTTTTAAATAAATAATTTGTTGTCAAGAAATATATTAGTATAAAATTATGATTTAGTTAAATTAATATTCAAAATATTTTAACAAGAATAAAAAATGTAGTAGTAGATGGGTTCAAAGTTGTTTTTAGATTTGATCTTGTAAGATTTTAAATCTTTATATAAGTGTTGCATTCTATGAACTATCATCATCATGTTGAAGAGTAGTAGATAGATTTTAGGTCAACTAATTATATAGTATGGATCATGTGAACTATTATCATGATGTTAAATAAAAGTAGATGAGATTTATATTAGTTATAGCTCCTACAAACTATTATTAAGATTTTCAACAAAAGTAGAAGAATTTTTAATCAACTAATTATATGCTATAGGTCCTATGAACTATTATTGTACTATTAAATAAAAGTAGATGGATTTGAGATTAGCTAATTATACTATTATAGGTTTTATCAACTACTATCATGATATTAAATAGTAGTAGAATAATTTAGATAAGCTCATTATACATCATGAAGCAATTTAAATCTAATACTTTAAAGAAACTCTTTAATAAAAATAGGAATTTTTTTTTTTAAAAATCGAAAATTGATTTGAAACCAATCCATTATATAGTTTATCAAACATCCAAGTTTAGATAAATAAACATACATACACATGTACAATTATAATTAATTTATATATTTATAATGCATGATACATTAATTTTTATTAATGAGTAGTAATCTTTTTAATAAATAGATCATTTTTAATATATAAAATTTTAGATTATACTATTTTTCATGTTATATTGTTAAAATTCAGATATGCTCTCAAATTATTGATATTAGAAAACCTTTTAATTTGTTTAGATTTATTGACTATATGGAGTAGGAAGAGTTGGGGTAATTTAGTTTTTAGGGAATTCTATTATTATTTGTCATCTTGATACTAACCATTTTAAATCCTTACATTATAGATATCAGAAAAAAATTACCTATGGATGCTCAACAAAATAATTCTGAAAACACTATCACAAGCCCACTTCTTGCAGATGACTCAGTGCAATCAAATCAAATTGCTCAAAATTATTTGGATAGATTGGGAACAATCATTTCTAAGTCTTGTAAAAAAATTACAGATGAAATTCATACTGCGAGCTTTCATGTTCGAGGTGTCCAAGATTCTCAAATCTTACAAATGGGACAATATACAAAGGAAATTCATGATGCATGGAAGAAATCATTTGGGTTCTTTGAATTTATGAAAGACATCCACTATGATGAAGAGCACATGGATGGCGAAAACAACCTTTTGCTCACTGATGAATTCCACATGTTTTTGTATCACTATAATGAAATCTAGGAGTCATATTATTCGACATTATCATTTTTTTTTATAAATTTGTATGTTTGACTTATCAGTTTTGATGAATGTATGTTTTTTTTCCTTTCTCTTAAATAAATTTAGTATTATACATATAGGACTATTTGGTATTTAGTATATTTGTAGATCTTCTTGTCTTACCCACAAAAAAGGTTCTTTCTATATGAATTGAACATAAAATATTAATTAGAAATGAATAAATATCTATCTTATCTAAAACACAATGCCACTAAATTTATGTGATATTTTAAACCAATTTTATTAAAAATAGTTTACTAGATCTACTATTTTTTTTAATGTTTGGTTAAAAAATTATTTCATGGAATTGAATATATCAAGTATGAATTTCCAATTGGATCAAGAAAGAAGACAATACCAAATGGAGCAACGAGGAGCATACCTGAGAGAATACCAAAGACAGTATCGCAGACGACGACGAGAAAAAATGACACAAGCTGAAAGAGAAGAAGAAAGAAGAAGGAACAATGAAGTACGATGACTAAATTATACTAGAAGAAGGGCAGAATTGCCAATACAAGAATTGGAATTACATAATAGAGATAGAATTACTTGTCAATGAACATCCAATGAAGTATCTCATTTTGAAACACAAGGGAGACATGAAGTTGATTTTGAATCAAGTGAGAGGTACAATCAAGCATTACCTGCATTTGTGGAAATGAGTCACCACAATGAAAATTCAAAAACAATAGAGTGTGTTCCTGAAATGCCTCATCCTACAAGCCAAAACAAGATAAATTTAGGTGGACAAGGTAATAGAGAAAACATACAAAACCCAACTAAATTTCTTCAGGATAATTTCTATACATTCCAAATGCAGTTTCAACAACAACTGGATAGCTTGAGAATGCCAATATGTGTTATATTTGTCAAAAAAGCTATCTATGAATGAAAATGTTTCGTATGTCAGAAGGTCCAATATGCAATAGATGTAGACAAGAAAAGGGAAACAATAGATTTTCTTCTTTAAATAATATGGATCCAGGGCCACAACCTGAGGAGCTTGCGAACTTGACCCAAGTCGAGGAAATTCTAATTGCACGTGTCAGCCCCATACTTCAAGTTACACATGCAATAGGTGGTCAATATAAATATAAAGGGCATACAATAAGTTTCTCACAAAATATAGAACATGTTTCCAATATATTTCCACACACAATAGACAATTTGCCAATTATTATTGTTAGACAAGGAGATCAATGTGGAACAAACTATAATTTTACTGTGAATAGGAATCGTGTCTGTAAAGAACTCAAATACAAATTAGAGCATGATAAATTTTATTCAGATGTCCAAATTAATGAAAATGCTCTCAATGATCTACCTAGAAATGTAGATAAAAATATCTTTGCTAGATTAAAGACAGTCAATATGGAATTTGATTCAGATGAAAATGAGATTGTTTTTGTCGATCTAGTCATGGAGTTAGATGAAGGAAATATAATAGATCATACAACATCAATGGCTTCAAGACCACCTAATGCCCAGAAAGAAATGGAACTTATTCGTGCATGGGTCAATAACCCTAATGTGCATCCAACATCATTGATAGATTGGCCAAGTATCAGTGTATCTCCCATTAATGAATATGTCACATTAGGATTACTTGATATGGCATTTCCAACACTATTTCCTAGTGGAAGTTGTGATTGGTTAGAGCCACAATTATGGAAAGTCTATCTTCATGAATTTGTGAAACATCTGATGTGTTATAGAGATCATCATTTTGGAAAACATCCTCGGTTTAGATATTTTGTGTTGAAAATGATAATGAGACATCGTGCACAAAACTCATCGTTAGTGTTTATGAAAAGAAGCTTTAAAGATATGCCCATTACCATCCATGAGTTGCGATAACATATGGAAAACACACCCCACTCTAATCTAGGAAATAAATTGATGTAGTTTGGGACATCTTTAAGGGGAACATGATCATATTGGACTAAATCTTGTGCAGAATTGACAGATTTGCTTCATCAAATTGGTACTCCTATAATATTTTTCACATTAAGTGCAACAGATATGTATTGGCCTGATTTGCATGCACTTATGCCAAGAACAATGCCAACTGATCCACGAGAAGCTCAAAATTGGAGAAGACAAAATATTATTGACTATCCTCACATAGTCGCACACTATATGCACTTAAGAAACTCAATGTTTCGAAAAGAAATTCTAGAAAAGGGAATGAATGCCAAGGACTTTTGGTGTAGATATGAATGGAAACATAGGGGGTCCTCACACATACATGGATTCATATGGATTGAAGGAGCACCTGATGTGGATAAAATTGACTGGTCAAATGATGAGGAAAGAAGAAGTGCTAAAAGATATTTTCACTCCATTGTTCATGCATGGAACCCTAGAAATGATCCTCATCAACCAAATATATAGGCATGTTAATAAATATTTATCTATATTCATGTAATGTGATATTAATTAGTGTACTTATCTTTTCTTACCTTCAATTGTAGGCATTGATCAATTTTCAACAACATCCATGTCTCAAAAACACAAGACAACTTGCAGAGGTGGATTTGGACCGTGACTATGAGGAAATATTAAATTGTGTGGAGCAAAACACAATTTATAAGGAGGGTGCATGGATACGAAAAAAAAAGGGAAAGATGGTTTGCAGGTAATTATTTCATCCCAATGAATATTTATGAAATATATATAAATAATTACTACAAAATGACAGGGCTTAATATAATATTTCTTAGATGGAGTGTAGGTATAATGCTCCCTAGCCATTAAACCTAGGGGGATAAAAATTATATGAAGACATGGAAATAGGGGAAAAGAAATTTGAACCAATGAGAAATTATGATAGAGTCAATTCACATAATTGCCACATACTATAGTTATGGAGAGCAAATATAGATTGGCAACCTGTTCTTTCCAAACATGCTATCATAAAATATATCGCCAAGTATGCAACAAAAGCAGAGAAAAGCTCAAAAACATACCAGCAAATGTTGATGCGTCTATCCAATATGGCGAATCTAGATGATTTAGCAGCACAGGCATATAGGAGGCTTCTAACTGAGACAATTGTAGAAAGATAAACTAGTGTTCAAGAAACTTGCCATATGTTATTAGAGCTTCCATTGGTGGAGTGTAGTAGAAGATTTGTCAATCTAAATGTCTCATTTGAGATGTTCAAACCTGTAACTCTAAATAATGAAAATGGAAATGATGAAGAGAATAATGAAGAACAAACAAAATCTTTCATTGATGGTTATAAAAAAAGGCTATTATGTATGGAAGGTATTACATTAATTGATGTAGCTAGATCATGGATATATAATCCTAAGAGAAAAAGAGATAAAAAATGGGAGCCTAGGGAAAAAGTTGCAATTGTCAGAGTATTTCCTAGGTTTGTATCTATCTCTTCACGTGAGTTAGGTAAATGGATCAAGTTTTTTTTATCAGAGTTACTTCTCTACAAGCCATTCCGTGATATTGAATACACTATTGCTCATGATGATGCCTCTATCATACAAAGTTGGGAGACATTCACTTACAACCCTTGGCATGTTCAATGTACAATATCTGCAAAAAATATTGAAAACCCAAATGATTTTGAAATTGAAGACAATGAAGATGTTCATAGAAATACTACAGAACATGAATGGGAGATAGGTTGCACCAGGGTCAAAATATACATTGCTTAGAAATAGACATGTTGGGGAGAAGAGATGTTGATAGACAAACAAATTGGTCTGTCGATTATCAAGCAGAAGAGTACACTTCCAGAGAAATCAATTTCATAAGTGACATGAAGAATCATGGGTGCCTTATCTATGATGAAATTCCTCAATGCATAAACTACATGACCCTTGGTGAGAAACAAGAAAAGGTAGTCAACATAATCATGATGCACTACCACATAAATCAAAATGCAGAACCATTGTTTTTGATAATTCAAGGAATAGCAAGAATAGGAAAATCATATGTAATTGGTGTCATTAGTAAATCTCTTCAAAATGCAGCAATGCCCTCCCATTCTCCACTTCTATTACTTGCACCAACAGAAGTTGCAACATTCAATATAGGAGCTTCTATAATTCATTCAAAATTGAAGATACCAATAAGATATTTTTCTCAACCGGAAGGAGCAAGACTCACAAGTTTTCAACAAGAAATGTCACATATAAAATATATTTTGATTGATGAAATGAGCTTCATTGGTCAAAACATGTTGGAAAATATAGATTCACGACTATGCCAAGCATTCCCACAATCTGCACATATAAGCTTTGGAGGTAAAGATTCTATTTTTCCATCATGAATAGCTATCTCATGTGTGAAATATACTATATTTGAATCAAATTTATGAATTAATACATAGTTTTTAAAATAATTATTTTTGTCAATTGTATTTTAGGTGTATCTATAATATTGGTGGGAGATTTGGGCCAATTGCCTCCTTTCAATGATAGAGCAACATATGACAGTAATAAGCGCGCAAAGTTGCTATGGCAAGAATTCAAGACTGTTGTCACATTAGATAAGATATTTAGACAAGATGGGGAAGATATTGACCAACAAATATTTCGACAAGTTTTGACAAATCTAAGAGATGCAAACCCACAAATTGATGATTGGAGGTTGCTAATGTCAAGGACCCCTATCAACATAGATATTGCAAAATTTTTTGAATTTGATAATGAAGTTCATTTTTTCTCAACAAATGAAAATGTTCATGCTCATAATAAAAAAATGCTACATTCATTGAAGCATCCTGTTGCACATTGTGTTGCATCAAAAGCAGCTATTATTAATACAATAGATGACTATTCAGATGATGAGCTTGATCTAGAGTTGTTAATATGTAAGGATTCAAGGGTCATGCTAACTTCAAATGTATGGATAGAGGTTGGTCTTGTAAATGGGGCTCTTGGATACATTCGAAAAATTGTCTACAAGCAAGACAGTGCTCCACCTGAGCCTCCAACATATGTGATGGTTGAGTTTGATGGTTATTTAGGGTTACCATTTGAAGATCATAATCCTAAGATAATTCCAATACCACCAATATAGAAGGGTAGAACACTTCAACTGCCACTGAGGTTGGCATGGGCATTGACTATTCACAAATCTCAGGGATTGACTCTTCCCAAAGCAACAATTGATATAGGACAAAGAGAAAGAGCAGGATTGACATTTGTGGCAGTTTCACATGTAAAACCTCTGCATTGTTTGAGAATAATTCCTCCTTTCACATATGATCGTTATGAGAAAATGAAAAAGGGTAGACAAATTTCCAAGCGCAAGGATGGAGAAAATAGACTTGAGCGCCTTGAAGATAGTTGATGTGATATGTTATTCTTAAATGTTATGTCTGTAAAAATCTTTTTGGACACATTAGTATTTTGTTTGTAACACTTCCTACTATATTCCATTTTTAAAAAATGTCTCTATTATACAATGATAAATGATAAAAAAAAAATTCTTCATTTTAATTTATTCCATTTTGAGAAATCCGATCTTTTTTTCATGATATTTTATTTTTATTGATCTTAATTAATTATAATGATGTATTAAGTAATAATTATATCTTAACTAATTGTACTTATGTTTTAAGTAATTATTCTATGGATTCATTTAGTGATATCACTTTATGTTTACAAATTATATTTACTTTTGCTTCAATGTCTCTTAATATTTGATGACAATATTATGGATAACTTTTCTTTATTTAACCTATTAAATATTAGATTCATTATATAATTTGAAAGAAAAAAATCAATGAATATAATTTACTTATTCTAATTATCATCCAATATTAATTTGATTTTGTTTCATACTTTTAAAATTAGTGAACTAAACTTTATTTGTATTGACTTTATTTGGTCTATATTTAAGTATAAGTGCTAGATTTAATTTGTGTGTTCTATATTTGATTATATCTTATAATAGTTTTATATATTTTTATATTGATATTTGTTTAAAATTTTATAGCATATCATCTGAACTATGGATTCTTCTATTGGAGAGTCAAATATCATTGTTACGAGTTCTGTTGCTTCCATAACCTCCAATAATTTCTTTGAGACTAATTTAGATAAATGTAAATAAATAATCTGGGAATTGTGCTCACATATAATCAAAGCTTTGGAGAACGCTGCATTGTCAATTGATACTGTTGATGAACTAGAAATAATGGAAATGGCAGATGTTGCCAAAGTTATGCGTGACACATCTCCAAAAATAGAGGCATTTCTAGAAATGATGAAAGAAGTCTTCCACAATCATTGCTCTAATAAAGGTCGCAACACCATCCTTATCACTGAGGAATATGTGATGCAGCTACATCATTGTGGAGAAATGTTCTTTTTTTAGTTTCTTCTCATATTTCCTATACTTCATCTGAACACTTCTACTTGGGATTATATTTCCTATTTCATCTATGTAAGTTTTATGAACAACAACATGAATCAGTTATTTTCACTATTCAATTCCTGAACACATATTTTTTTCATCCATGTGAATTTTATGAACAACAAAAAAAAAAATTCCACTCTTCAAATGATGTTTAAAGGTACACTTATGGTATCTGATGTTAAATTTTCTATGCATAATCATCAACACTAATAATAATATTTATGAAATTGCTGACATTGATATGTATATTATGTATAAAATTTATGCTCTCATTCATATCTTAGATGCCATATTATCTATGCACAATTATCAAAACTAATAATAAAATGTATAAAAATATAAAATTGATACTGACCCTTTAAAAGATTAACATTTTATCAAGTCGTTCAAAATTAATTATTCCAATGCATTATGCCAAATTTTATTTTAATATTTATTAATAATTAAAGTTATTAATTGTAATAATTAAATAACCTTAATAAATTAAAATAATATTTTTAAAAATAAAAATAATAATAGAAAAATAAATATAATATATTTAAACAAATAATATTATTAATTGTGCACCACGTCTGCTACTAGCTTATATATACATAGATTTAGTAATGTAAACGTACTTAAGCATACCTTACTATCTTTATGTAGACAATTGAATAAGCATATATTCCAATGTCATGTTAAAACTTAACTAGTTGATTCACAAAGTTTATTGTATATGAACAAGTAAATTCAGAGATAGATAGTTGATATTGTTTGATGGACTGAGTGTTTTTGTTTAAATCCTTATGGAAGGGTGTAATATGGCATTGGGAGGGTGGGAATGGATGCATTTTGTTTTTCTTCTCTCAATCTATTGAGTGTTATGGGGTAGGATTCATTATGGTTTGACTCTCCATGCATCATGCTTGCAAATTTAGTGCTTGGCCAAGCCATCTTTTATTAGTTTAGTTGCAATACTATTTTTTTTTTCTAACATTGCATATGGGTAGATATGCACAATTTTATTGAAGCATAGAGTACATATGTTGATTTGTACATATGGATAAATATGTTTTCATTACTCTATGCATATGTGTTGATGTGTAGAATGTTATTTTTTTCCCCTACCATATATTTATGATTAGGCTACTTAGCACATGGATGTCTATAGTAAGTTTCATAGCTGCATCAGATCCATCTAATACATCTTGTTTCGAGAAGCTAACATTCTCATGCTAGGGTCGAGGAGTTCTTCATTGTCAAGAAGAACCCCAGGGGAGTATTACTCTGTGGTTGATGTGGTAAAAGTACCTGGGCCACAACCCCCATTTTAGATTATAGTTAGACATTGTTCAAAAATGGAACACTCAGAAGTATGATGACAAACACTTGGAAGATGTAAATGCCTATTGGGTGATCACTCATTCTTTCTTTATGTTGTATATGCAAAGTTGTGGAATGTACCTTTGTACCATATACAATTATGATGACATTTCATTGAATGGATGTAATGAAGACTTATAAGGTTTATCTTTTGAGCTTTGTATTTATTTGAACAACATTAAAATCAAAGTTTGTAATGAATTATGTAACTTTTTTAGTTTTTAAAATGAAATGTCTTAAATTTTCAACTCCATTACTGATGTGTATCTTGACTTTCTGTATTTCCTATTTGAATGGATGTTTTGCCATATTTTTGTAAGAGTTAGTCTTTACATATGGTATCAGATCATAAGGTTTAAAACCTAAGTCTTGGGGTTACTATGCTAATTAGCACAAACATGTGTAGGTGTTTGAATTGTCACCATGGCCACAAGAGCTAATCATAGAGTGAATCCAGTGATGGTCCACGAGGTGATGAAGCCAATTAGACACTTCATTAGATTGTGGCACTCCTAACTTAGCAAGGGGCATTGTTACAATATCAAGGACAAATGATGGATACCTTGGAACAAAATGTTCAAGGTAGGCATATTGATGAGGATGCAAGGAAGTACGCAAAGGATTAGAACTTAGAAGCCCTGCATCAACAAGAGGAGGAATGTAGGAAGAAAATTGAGGATGACCAGTTGGATAAGGCACTCAAGAGGTCAGAGGAAGACTAGAAAGTAGAAGCTAACTACTAAATGGCTATGAATAACATAGATAGGGTGTAGATTCTGACTAACTTGAGAAAGGACGTTAAGAAGATCACACCACCTACTTTTTATGGCAGAGCTTCTAGGGAAAATGCTAAGGCAAAGATTACAAGCATGGAAACATATTTTCTTGTGTAGAACTATGCAGGGAAGTCTCGAGTAGTTTGGGCTACATTTCAGCTCATGGGTGAGGCAAGTACATGGTGGGAGAATGTCATGACTGAAAATAAATTTCAGCATGGAGAGGTAACTTGTGAAGAATTTCTTCAACATTTTTGCAAGTAGTGGTTACCACAACTCTACTATGATAAGAAGTCTGCAAAATTTTATAAATTGGTTCAAGGGAACATGAATGTCACACAGTATCATAAGCACTTTTTTCATTTGGTGAAGTATGTTTTGTAGCATCAACATGATGAATTATTGAAAACCCAAAAATTTGTGATAGATTTGAAACCTGAGATTTATAGTGAGGTCGAGATGCATGAACATAAAACAATGAACTTTGCATTGTGTAACGCTCTTAAGTAGGAGCAAAGACTGAAGGATGTGACCTCATCTAAAGCCATCAACCAAAATTATAAGAGTAAATTCTAGGATAATAGAGGATATCAAGATAAAAAGGGGTACTAGGATGACAGGTATAAGGGGTACCAGGATGACTTCCAAATAGAGGTCAATCTTTTTGTAGCTCCTTTAGGTTCTTATGATGTCATCTTAGGCATTAACTAGTTAAGTAAACATAAGGCCTTAGTTAATTATAAGGATAAGGTAATTGAATTTCACGATGATATAGGGCACTCAATGATACTAAATGGTGTCAGAAGACCACTTGAGCTAAGACACATCTCTACTATGCAAATGAAGAAAACAAGGAGAAAGGGGTGTCAGTTGTATGTGGCACTTGTTAAGGATTTGGAAGAAGAAACCCCACCTCATTTAGAGGATGTGTGATATGTTTCTAGATGATTTTCTAGAACTACCTCCAAAAAGAGAGTTCAATTTTTCTATTGATTTGGTACTAGGGGTTGAACCTCAATCAAAGGTTCCTTATTGCATGACTTCCACTGAGATGTATGAGTTAAACACTCATTTGAAGGAACTCTTAGACAAGTGTTTTATCATACCAAGTGTATCATCTTAGGGAGCACCTATAATCTTTGTCAAAAAGAAGGATGGTTCCTTAAGGGTATGTATTGATTACCATATGTTGAATAAGGTTACCATAAAGAATCAATATCATTTACCCCATATTGCTGAATTGTTTGATCAAATGAAAAGGGCTACCATCTTCTCAAAGATAGATCTAAGATCCAGATATCACTAACTTCTGATCAAGGAGGAAGACATATCCAAAATAGAATTTAGAACAAGGTACAGGAATTATGAATTCATAGTGTCACCTTTTAGACTAACGAATGCCCCTGCAACATTCATGAACCTAATGAATAGTCTCTTCCGAGATTGTCTTGATAAGTTTGTGGAAATTTTTATTGATGACATTTTGATATATTCTAAGACTGTGGAGGAGCACAAAGAGCACTTGCATATAGTTTTGCAACCTTAGAGAGAAGAAACATTTTGGAAAACTCTCAAAGTGCTCATTTTATTGAAAGGAGATCCATTGTTTGGAACACATCTTATCAAAAAATGGTATTACAATGGATCTAGAAATGATTAAAGCCATTCTTGAGTGGCCAGTTCTTTAGAATGTTAGTGAGGTATGGAGTTTAATGGGGTTGGTAGGTTATTACAGGAAGTTTGTGGAAGGGTTCTCAAAAATTGTAGCACCTATCACTTCCTTGCAGAGAAAGGGAAAATGGTATGAGTAGATTGAAGCATGTGAGAGAGCATTTCATTTTCTCAAGAAAAAGCTTACATCTGCTCCTATTTTAGTGATTCTAGATCCAAATGGACACTTTGTTGTTATGACAGATGCTTCAGGGAATGGATTGGGAGGTGTACTTATGCAAGATGGTAAGGTAGTCTCCTATAATTTTAGGAAGCTTAGACAACATGAGGTAAACTATGTGCCACATGATCTAGAATTGGCTACAATAGTGCATGCCTTGCAGATGTGGCAGCATTGCTTATTAGGCAAACCCTTTGAGTTGAAAACTGATCACATGGGGTTGACGTACATTTTTACTCAACCAAATCTTAATAACAGACAGAGGTGATGGCTCGAGTTTCTTAGCAAGTACGATTTTGGTATTGAGTATATTAAAGGGAAGGAGAATAAAGTGGTAGATGCACTAAGTTGCAAATGACATATCACCTTTATTACTACTTCTAGAACTCGTATGAGGGAGTATATTCTTCAATATCTTCTTCGAGCTACTCATTATGATTGGGTGAAATTAGTTTTGGATGTGGATTCTTTGGACTCACTTTTTGAGGATTATTCTTTTGATAATAATGGTTTACTTAGATACCAAAATAGGATATATGTTCCCAACTGTGAAGGGTTGCAAAAGGTGGTTCTTGAGGAGATGCATTACACTCTATTTTTGGGCACCCTGGGATAAACAAGATGATGACTGATTTGAGACCACTATATTTTTGGCTGGGACTCAAGTGGGATGTGATAGAGTATGTGGCCTAGTGTTTGGAATGCCAACGTGTCAAGGCTAAACATTTCCACTTGGTAGGACTTTTGTACCCACATGAGATTTCACAATATAAATGGTTGGTTATTAGTATGGATTTTTTGCAAGGTTTACCCATGATGTGATGCAAGCATGATGTTATCTTGGTCATAGTCAATAAATTAACTAAAGTTTCCCACTTTATTCCTAGTAGTCTGAAAGATGGTTCTTCGATTTTGGCAAGGAAATTTGTGTAGGAGATATTTTGGCTACATGGTATTCCAAAAACCATTATCCTAGATAGGGACACACATATGACTTCTCAATTTTGGACTACCTTGAACTCTGCTTTGGGTCTGTGGTTGAATTTCAGCACCGCCTATCACCTAGAGACAAATGGTCAAACTGAATGAGTTAACTAGGTGTTAGAGGATTTATTGCAGATGTACAACATGGATCGGTAGTACAAAAGGGAGGAATATATTCCATTACTAGAGTTTTCTTATAAAAACTCCTATCATTCATCTTTGGACACGGTACCTCTTGAAGCCCTTTACGGATGTAAGTGTCATACCCCTATTAGCTAGGATAAGGTTAGAGGACTGGATCATAGTAGGCTCGAAAATGCTAAAGGAAATGGAGGATTAGATGGTCTTGATCTACAGTCAGTTGAAGGAAGCAACTGATTGACAACAAAGTTATGCTAATAAGAAACACACTTTTAGTTAGTTTTAGGGTATAAGGTGTTTTTGAGAGTTAGACCACAAAAGAGTTCCATCTCATTTAGCAAGAGTTGAAAGCTTGCACTGAGATTTGTTGGTCCTTTTGAGGTATTGGAGGTTATCAACCCAGTTGCTTATCAGCTTCCACTACTAACTACACTTTCCCATATTCATAATGTTTTCCATGTATCTCTTCTTAAGGAATATCAACCTAACATGTCTCATGTGCTTGACTAGCATGCATTTCAGTTCCAGGATACGGGAGTGGTGGTAGTTGAACCCACTAGACTCATTGAGCAACGTACCGTCTAGGTATGAGATTGAGATGTTATCTAGTAAAAGGTCTAGTGGGATCAATTTGGTGAGGATAGTACCACTTGGGAGGATGCAAATGACTTACAATAGTCTTTTCCTCATCTATTTTGAGTAGTATGTTTACTGCTTATATGACTTTAGTTTGAACACTATTATGTTGTTATTTTGATTATCATTGGGATGATGCCTTTTCCTAGAGGGGATGGACGTCACAACTCATCATAAGACTTCTTTTTTTATGCCTACATGGTGATTATGTGGAAACCTTGTTAATTTTGACTTGGTCAAACCTTGATTTAATTAGGATTAAGTAATGTTATGTTGACTACTACTTAATGATGTGATTATTTTGCATGGTTAACTAGTTTAATAACACATCAAAAGTCTAGGTTACATTTTTGTTTTATGTTTGGATGTCATTTAGATGATGATGTAATGATTTATGTTATGTAGATGCTATGATGTCATGATGATAAATTTAGTTATTATTTTGATGGTTACTGACTCTCTTTTCGTTGTGAGTGTTTGAGTGATTGCAAGTTGTTGAAGGCAAGGTTGTGGTTGAGGTAGAGAAAAGTTAGCTTTTTGGAAGGGGACAAATGGATAATCCTTGTAGCTTATACACACCACTTAGAGTTTATTACAGTTTTAGATCATGTTGTATTTAATCTTTTGTTTAACTCTTTTAATAGTGATACTTGATTTGGCTAAATGTGATGAGCGTATGTGTGAATAGATAATATGTTCATCTTATTCTATTATTGGGAAAGAATGACTATGAAATGTGTATGATCAATTCCATTCATTTAAAGTTTAAGTCTTTTATTTATTATACACACACACACACACTTGTGCAAATGATTTCATCAATTCTATTTTTGAAAATGATAAAATAGAGGTGAGACCTAACGAAAGTGAAGAAAAAGATAATAGGGAGAATAACTTTACTAACCATATTGGGATAGTTACATCCATAATGGAAAGCATACAAGGAAAATTTATGACAAATAGTGGGAGTAGTGATTGTGGCTGGAAAACAGGGGCAAGTAGGAGACAATTAGAAGCGGTTGTGGGTTTTTATTAAAGGAGGGAAAGTTTTTGTTTTGGGCGAGGGAGATTTTGGTGGCTTAACAAGTTGGTCTTGACAACACAACCTTTTGTAACAAGCTCTTTTTGTGAGTATTGATTTCGGAAGGGAGGGCCATTGTGAATGTTCTAGCAAGGAAGATCCCCTAGCTCAAATTTTACAACAATGAGTACCAGGTTCTTTGATACATTTAGTCTCGAATTTATTCTATAGTTTTGAATTGATTGTAAAAGGAAATTGCAAAGTTTTGGTGTTTTCTCTATATTTTGTTTTACATTAGTCAAGTTTAATTTCTTATGTCTATGTGTGAGGGGTTGGGGTGTACAGGAAGACTTAGACCACATATTGAATGACTCTTCTAAAATTCTATGGTTTTAGATTAAATTGAACTGACTCACTTTACATGATTTTTCTCCATCTTCTAACGAATGGGAGCAAGTGAAATGTTACGATGAACTCTATATTTTCTTGTTTCCCTGATTTTTCCATTGTGTAACACACACACTCTCTCTCCCTAGACTGTGAGCAAATGTTCCTTGTTCTTGGTCTTATTTTTAAATTTTTCCAAGTAATGTGTCCAACTCAGTAAGGAAATTTTATCCCGAGAATTTTCTACTATACCTATACCTCTTTAGATGTTTATTAACTAGTGCATGTGGCTTTGGAAATAGAAATGCTAGTATTGTGACGTTTTATTTGTATGTTTTTTTGTGTATCATTTTCTTGTTAAATGGTCTTTATATCACCAAGGGTTTTCTTTATATCTATTTTTTATTTAGAAACCTAATGGTCTTTGAGTAGCTATAAAACATTAGAATTTTTTAAAGGATATTCTTAAACTCTCCACATTTCTAGACTCTTAACAACTACGTGCTTGGAGAAATTATCAACCATTTCTTTAAAAAATTGACAGTAAATCAGCATATTTTACATTTAGACATGTGTTTGATTGATATAATTATTTTTTCTTTTTTGATATTTTATATAGATGTCATATTGGAAAACATAATTCACTTACCTATCTATTGTAAATGTCATTTTTGGAAAACGTAAGTCACTTACCTATCTACTATAGATTTCTTATGAATTAGTGTGTGCCAATGTTAACCATAAGTCTCACTAGCTTAACCCCGGGAATGAATTTAGTATTTCTAGTTAAATATAATTTATATTTTCATCAGTGTGTGCTGAATATTTTCATGTGCTTATTATTTTCATTTGTGCTAATTATTTTCATGAAAAATGATTAACTTCACTCTTTGAGCAAGTAAAAGATTGTATATCTTGCAGGGTAGTAATCAAACTTAATAAAGTCAATCCTTTTTATTCTATGATTCTATAGCCTATGAGTTCCTTGATATTTGATTTAGTTTTCACATAGATTTAGTAATGTAAAAGTACTTAAGCATAGCTCACTATCTTTATGTAGATGACTGAATAAGCATATATTCCAACTTCATGTTAAAACTTAATTGGTTGATTGGCAAAGTTTACTATATATAAATGAGTAAATTTGGAGATAGATAGTTGATACTGGTTGATGGACTGAGTGTTTTTGTTTAAATCCTTATGGAAGGGTGTAATGTGGTATTGGAAGGGTGGGGATAGATACTTTTTGTTTTGCTTCTCTCAACCTATCAAGTGTTGTGTGGTAGGATTCATTACGGTTTGAATCTCCATGCATCATGTTTACAAATTTAATGCTTGGCCAAGCCATCTTTTATTATTTTAGTTGCAATATTCTTTTTTTCTTTTTTTCTTCTAACATTGCATATGGTTAGATATGCACAATTTTATTGAAGCATGGAGTAGATATGTTGATTTGTATATATGGGTAAATATGTTCTCATTACTTTCTGCATATGTGTTGATGTGTAGAATGTTATTTTTTTCCCTTGACATATATTTGCGATTAGGCTACTTAGCACATGGATGTTTGTAGGAAGTTTCACAACTGTACCAGATCCATCTAATCTATCTTGTTCCAAGCAGCTATCCTTCTCATACTAGGGTCACAGAGTCTTCATTGTTAGGAAGAACCTCGAGGGAGTATTACTCTGTGGTTGGCATGGTAAAAGTGTCTAGGCCACACCCTCATTTTAGATAATAGTTAGATGTTGTTCGGAAACAAGACACTCAAGAGTAGGACAAAAAACACTTAAAAGTTGTAAATGCCTATTGGTTGATCACTCATTGTTTCTTTCTGTTGTATATGCAAAGATTGGGAATGTAACTTTGTACCATATTCAGTTATGATGATATTTCATTGAATGGATGTAATGAATACTTATAAGGTTTATCTTTTGAGATTTATATTTATCCAAACAACATTGAAATCAGAGTTTGTAACGAACTATGTAACTTTTTCAGTTGTTTAAATGAAATGCCTTAAATTTTCAACTCCATTGCTGATGTGTACCTTGACTTTCCATATTTCTCATTTGAATGGATGTTTTGGCATATTATTGTAAGAATTGGTCTTTACAATCCTCATCTATTTCTAACTATTTAGTAGATTTCATACTAGTGCTTTAACAAGACTATCTATGTGGGTTGTGCTCATCTATTTTTACGTGGGTTGTGCTCATAAGTGATTGTAAAATTCAAATAATTAATTACAAATTTTTTGAATACTTCACCATTTTTTATTAGTTGGAATGAAAATGCCTCATCTTGATACTATTGACAACTTTTTAGGGACACACAATGAAGTTGGGATTCTTCTTGACTAAACTATTTATCTTCTACTACATGTTTTTCATGTGGGTTTTGATCATACATCTGTTAGAATCTGAAAAGATTAATAACCCAGAAAACTAGTGCAAAGAGTAAATATCTAAACTATGAATGCAAATGATACAAAATCAAAATAGCATCATAGAGTTAGTCTCCAAGAGAGTAATGCAAATGCTGAAAGCAAAATAGCATTAAGAGGATGCAAAAATAAGAGATGCAAATACAAGCCAGGTAGCATGCTTATATAGGCTAGGAAGAGGGAGGAGGTGTCAACACCAACCAATGAGGAGCAACCATCTATTGGACTAAAGATAGCAAAGTATCTTCCCAAGATAGCTAATGGATGCTCACATGTAGGAAGGTGACACCTCACAACCATTCACCTAATAAGACATGCTTTATTAACCTAAGCGAGATTATTAAAAGTGTAGGAAAAACCTATCAAAATAGGAAAAATAAAAAACTACACTAACAACATCTGGTATTTATTTATTACAAAGTGCATTGTGATCACACATATAGAATTCAATTATTATAAAAATTAAAAAATTAAAAATTTGGTATGGGAAAAAATTATGTAAAGTTTTTTTTCAATAGTAATCATCATGATTAAAGTTTATAGAATTAAAATCCACCTAGGATTGAGGAGGATACAAACATAAAAATGTTAAGAGAATCTAACTAAAAGGTAAATGTCAAATCAAATAATTATGAAAGAGGTTTTTAAATTAAAGAGATTAATCTTAAGATAATGATTTTTAGGTTATAATAATTTAGTTGTTATTACTCATTGAACAAATAATTAGCAACAATATTCTACTCTTTATTAAATATATATAAGAGATGGAATCAAAATTTCATAAACACACAAAAAATTGTTCCATATACAAAATCAACTATAGAGAAGACTTCATAAAAATTTCATTACTTGTAGTGAAGTAAAATTATTGAATCCATCTCACATATAATACTTTTAAAGTCTAGTTCCCAAGCCTTCTCATCCAAACTTTAATTGGATTATTAGTACTAATCCCAATAACTAAAAAGAAAAAGAAGTGAACTAATCCAATAAAATTTCTACCAACTCTATCAATTCCAAAAATAGTCAGTATTACTTTGTGAACACAAAAATTATTTAGTTAAAAAAATTTATAGGAAAGAGGAGATGTTTTATGAGCTCTATTCCCCTCTTTTGAAGAACTAATACTAGAATTAGAATTAAAAAGAATACTTGAATGATTCAAAATTAAATTTATTCATTTTGATTTTTAAATAATTATATGGGAACAAAAATTGGAGCAAAAATTGGAGTGAAATTAGTTTTATATGTGTTCCCCTTCCATGCACATCCTCTAACACTTGTGATGTGGAGGAGAGATCTCTCCTCCACATGGTGTAACTTCTTCTAGCCCCCTTCTTTGTTTTTATTGCTCGGATTCACTTCATTCTGCAAGTAGTTTTTTGTTTTCATTTTTTCATTTTATGGATCTAGAAATGGCCCATTCTCCTATTCCCTCTAATCCTAGTGTACTAGACCTTCCACCAAGGAGAACCTTCATTGAGACTGTGGCTACTCCTAGAAATGGTGTCTCCCCTACTACAAGATTTGTTTTAACTGCTTAGTGCGGGTGATCTAGGGCCAAATTTAAGTGCCTAGCTAATGACTTGAGGGGTAGTTTCATTATACAAAATGATGAGATCCTTCATGAGATTTCGTTGGAAAAAACTAGGTTAGGATGTACCGGTATCTTCTTCTCTTACGTGGATGTTGAAAAATGCCCTCCCTATATGCTCATGGATGGTTGGATTCATAGCTTATGGAATTTGAAGCTTGGCCTAAAGATTTCTTTCTATAGGACAGTTCAAAAGGGTTTATATATTATTCTTTTTAGTAATCATGAATTGCAAGTTGAGTCCCTGAAAAGGCATTATTGGACTATTGGAAAAACATCCTTTCTTACCTTTGCATGGTTTCAAGATGTGATTAATGAAGAAATTCTTGCTCTGTCTTTCCCTAGCTGGTTTATTGTTAAGGATGTGCCTCCCTTTCTATGGAAATTTTTGCCACAATTGTTGGATGAGTTTGGGAAAATCATTCGTATTGATGAGACATCTCATTTGGTGCCCAATTTAGATGCTTGAATGTTGATTTCAATTAAACCAAGGATTGATATTCCCCCAAACTTGAACCTCAATATTGGTGGTGAAGTGTTTTCTTTCCTTGTTGAGATTTTAGGGGGTCTAAATGCGTGTTTTCTCTATACGAAGGAAGGGCATCAAAGAAAAAATTTCTCGATTATTGCTAATAGGAAGAAGCATACCACAGGTAACCCCAATAGTGTTAATCCCCCTCCAAATATACCTAAACCTATTACCCCTATGGAGGTATCTCAAACCCCTCTGTTTCTCCCCAATTCAAAGAATGATAAAAATAATAATAGTATTAATGCAAACCAATCTTCTTCCTCTGGAACTATCCTGGCTCAAGTCATTCCTACTGAGAATACTAACCCTTGGACTCCTCTTAGTAAGTCTTCAAACCCTATTGTTTTTCTTCCTTGGAAGTGTCCTTTGTTGATGAGTTTTAGACCATCAGCAGATGGAAATGATAGTGGAATAATTTTCAATTAACCTAAGAGTAAAATCCCTCCATTAACCCCCGTGCTAATAGTTTTGAAATCCTTAACTCCTCCTTGCCTAAAGCCAAAACTAGTTCCTTTATATCTTCTCCTAGATCTATTGATTTTAACAATGTTGATTCTCCCATGGAGGACGGTAGGGTCTCTAATTACATTGATCCTACTTTTATGGTTCCTACACTTGACCTTGAACCTCTCCCTATAGAGCACCCTCCTAAGGCTTCTTCCTCCTCCCTCAAGGAGTTAGGGGATAATCTGGTCATTGAGGTTATCTATGCTAAATATGTTTTGGTCCCTCAGAACTCCACAATGGAACCTAGGGGTCCTAGTTCAAATACTGGTAATAGTAGTAATGAAGAAGATTTTGTGATTATTTCTGGGTCTAAGAAAAGGGGGAGGCCCCTTAGTTTTAAGAACCTGAAGAAAAGTGGAGATTATGGTCTCCTTACTAGCTCCACTAAAAAAACTTCTCAATAAAGGTTATTTGATGGAATGTGAGAGTCTTAGAGTCTCCTAACCGAAAGATTATCATTAAAAAAATTATGGATTTCCATTTGAAATTTGACATCATGATGCTTCAAGAAATCAAGGTAGTCGGGTTTAATCTTGACACTGCTCTTAATTACATTAGTAAGGATGCCATTAAAATTGTTACTTATCATACCAAAGGAAAGGTAGGTCTTGCTCTCCTCATTAGCCCTAACTGGACTAAACATATTACTAATTTTGGTATTTCTCCCTGTAACAGAGCTATTTGGGTTTCATTTAATGTTAACAACTCTCATTTCAAAATTTTCTCCCTTTATGCTTCCAATAACTATAACAAAAGATTTATGCTTTGGGATTGGATGATATCCCTCCCTAGCATCCCCTAGCTCTAGGGTGGGGACTTTCATATGATAGAGAATCCTGAAGACAAGTTTAGGGGTATTTTGTTTGATTGGAAGTGCCCTAAAAAACCTCATTGGGATAATTTTAAACATCATTTTCATCTCTTTGACCCCCTTGAAGGAAATAAACCTAATAACATAACCCCTTGGTTTACTTGGTGTAATTTCCAACAAGGTCCTAACTACATCTATTCCAAACTTGATAGATTCTATGCTGACAATAATTTCTTCTCTTTTTTGTTGAACTAATTTGGCTCTCGTGTTGCCTCTCTTCTGACCACTCTTTATGATCACTACCCTATCCTTGCTACAATCAATTTTAGAAACCTTAACCTGCCCTCCTGTTATTTTTTTTCAGAAATTTATACTTAATAGCTTCCGTCTTGGTGATCAAGATGTGAATATTTCCATCAAGATGATTAGAATGATTAATTTGCAAAAAAAAATCCCTCTCCCATACAAATAGATGGTACCTCAACATATCCTCATGGGTTAGGATTTTCCAAACCTTCCATCAAAAGAAGGCTAAAGATTTTAGACATGTTGAGAATGTCCTTGCTAATCAGCTTCATTTGGTTGAGAATAACATCCAATGCCAACCTAACTCCATTCAACTAGTTGAATAGGTCTCCCTTGCCAGGAACTCCCTTAGGAAACATCAACAAGTGAAAGCTAGGGGTGCTGTTTTTAGAGCCTGAAATCATTGGCTTCAATTTGGTGATAAAGGATCTAAGTATTTCTTTAACCTGCTCAAGGAGAAATAGAGCAAAGCAAAGATTGATAGAATTATACATAATGATAAAGAGTTGCTTACTAGTCATGATATCTCCTTAGCTTTTGAAAACTTCTATAGAAACCTGTTCACCTTTGAGGATACTAAGGAGTCAAAAGTGGTGAGACGTAGGTGCATTGATCTCATTCCTAAGTTGATCTCGAATAATGATATCCCTACTCTTTAAAGCTTAGTTTTGTAACAAGAAATTGTTGATGCCATCCGGAATCTGAAAGATAAAAAAGCTCCTAGTTTGGATGGCATTCCTGCCAAATTTCACAAAGCTAATATGTACTAGATTTCTAAAGACCTTCATGACCTTTATCTTGAGGCTTTCTCAAATGGTACTCTTGGGACTTCTATTAACACTGGCATTATTAAATTAGTTCCTAAGGACGGTGACAGAGCCTTGGTTAAGAACTGGAACCCTATTACCTTGCCTAATATCTCTTATGAGATCCTTGCTAAAGTTCTTGCCTCTCGTCTGAAATCTATTCTCCCAAAGTTTATTTTCTCAACCCAATCTGGCTTTATTAAGAGAGGATTTATTCTTGAAAACCTTATCACCAATTGGGAGGCCATGGATTGGGCCAACTCTTCCCATCAAGAAGTTGCTATGCTTCTCCTTGACTTTGAGAAGGCCTATGACAAAGTTGAATGAGACTTCATCATCATGATGCTAAAAGCTTTTGGTTTCCTCGATATTTTTTGTAATTACATTCAAATTCTTGTTCAAGATGCCTCTGCCTGGATTGATGTTAATGGGGCCTTGTCTAATCCTATTCCACTTTCTCAATATATTAGACAGGGTTATCCTCTTTCACATGCCCTCTTTGTTATTGCTTCTAATGCCTTACACTATATTCTTAAAGACAATACCATCTCACCTAGTGTGTGTGGTATATCTCTTCCTAATGGTTCTAAGCTTCTTAACATTCAATTTGCTGATGATACTTCTCTTTTCTTGGAGCTTAATCAAAATAATTTTCTTTGCCTTAGCAATAAGCTTGTTTTGTTTAACAAAGCCTCTGAAGCTCATATTTCCAACTCCAAATCTATTTTGTTGGGCTGGAAAGATAAGCCTCCAGATTGGCTGGACCAATTTGGGTATTCCTGGGGAGGTCCTAACAAGATTGTTAGGTATCTTGGAATTCCCTTCTTCGTGAATCCCTCTCTTAAGGATATGTGGCTCTAGATTAAAGATCATATTTTTAGAAAGCTTAACAAATGGAATAATAGACTCCTTTCCCTTACTAGAAGAGTCCAAGTTTGTCAAAAAAATCTTTCTTCATATAATATCTACTACTCTTTGGTTTGGATGTTCAGTAATTACTTGATTATGGAAATTCAAAAGGCCATTTGTCGTTTTCTTTGGTTAGATGGCAAAGGCAATATAAAGGCCCATTTTGTCAAATGGGGCTGGTGCCATCTAGAGAAAAATCTTTGATAGCTTGGCTTGAAAGATCTTAAACTTTAGGGTATGGCCTTAGCCTCTAAATGGATTTTCCAAGCTCTAGATAGTAACAAGCCCTGGAAAGTACTTAGTAGAAATAACATTCAGTATGGTGTTCCTAAGGTTGCCAACTCTTGGAATAATCTTCCTTTTTGTGATTTGATTTTTGGCAAATTCCCCATAGCTGTTCATGGAACTTGGGTATTTAGATCCATTTGGAAGGCTTGGGAGAATAGTTGTCACCATATTGATAACTCATCTTTTAATTTTAATTATACTCTGCATGGTGAGTGATCAATAAGGTGGAATCTTCTTCATCAAGGTAAACCCCTTGCCTTGAGTAAGGGTTGTTCTGCCAAAATTTGGGCTAATAAAGGCATTAACTATATCATGGATATCTTGGAGCATAACCAACTTATCAGTTGGGATAACCTTGTTAATAAATTTGATCTCCTTGCCTCTCATAAGCATACCTATAACCTTATTAAGATAGCCTATGCCCCCCTTAACCTTCCTCGCACCACTGATGTGGATTCGCACTACTATCTTTCTTTTAGATGGCAGAATGGTTCTCTCCTTACCTCTGTTAAAGTGAAGGATATTTACAAGTCCCTTAATCACGATACCTCTATTACTTAGCATCTTAATAACATTTGGTATTGTTCTCTTACCCCTTCTGATTCGCAAAAAATGTTTGAAAAGCTTTGGAAAGCCCCCATACAGCCCAAAATGAAATGTTTTCAAGTGGAAACTTTTACTTGATAGACTTCCCATCAAAAACTAGCAAGCCAACCTCGACATTTGGCGTATTTGCAAATTACCTAAAACTATGAGACACATCTTTTTTTATTGCACTTTTGCTAGAGAAATTTGGCTTATGTTTGGAATTTGCATTAGTAAATATGTTTACACTCTTGATATCATTACTGGTTTTATTGAAGGCCTTCACAAAGGTTCTAACTTGTTTTGGTAGGTTCTCTCATCCCTCATCCTTTGGTACATTTGGAAATCTAGAAATGATTCTAAATTTTAAGGAATTTGCAGGTCTCTTATTGGGTTTTATAGAAAACTCACACGTTTTAAAATTGCTTTACAGGTCTACTGTGTGTTGAACCTAGAAAAAAGGAAGTTGCTTAGATTCCTTCGTGATGGGCATGCTTTTATGTTCATTTATGAAATGAAGAACGGTTTTTAGATAGCTAGTATTGTGGACAACTAGATGGCTTTTGATGATGCTCTTGCAAAATTTTTGCAAGAGATTAAAGATAACAAAAATCTTGGTGCTGAAAATCTCCATGTCTTCTCTCAATTGCTGGTTCAAAAGAAAGTTATTTGGATGGAAGGGCTTCTTGGTTGGACAGCTTGGGTTGATAAATTGGAAGATGATATTCTAGATGATTAGTTTCAGCTTGGTAGATTTCTACATACATACTTTGTTTAATATGTAATTGTATATATCGCTCCTTTTTGTGGAATGATTTTTTGATTCTCTCCATTTGGTAGGTTGAGGCTCCGTCTCCCTCCTTTTGGTGTCCTTTTTGATCTCTCAATTATTAGTACAAAAAAAACAAACAAAAAATTTTTATTATTAATCTAGTCATTGAATAAATATTAGGTCCACTACCTAATTGTCTATTGGTTTCCTGCTTGCACTTCCCTTTTTGGCTTGTAACCATCCTTTTTGGACTAATTCAAATTTTATTTTTAGATTTTCTCTTTAGATGGTTGGGGGTAGTTTTTTGGTGATGGTTTTGGTATATTTTTTAGAGAGGGATTTATGATTTATGATTGTCTTTTTTTTATTCTATGTATTTCTTTCTTGAAAGGGATTGAAGAACATGTCTTTTTTTAATAATTCACTTCTTGAATTTACATGATAATCTAATTTTGAAAGTTACAGCAACTTTTCCATTTTAGTGATCAATCTTGTCTAAAGAGAGTAAAATTAGCTTGGATTAACATTTTTGCTGTTTTGGGTTGTAGTTTTATCGATGATGTTGCTGCGTTTATAAATTCACCAAGCACATACATGGAGAATATTGCCAAATGCCAATACTTTAGCAATGATTCGACAGAATGGCAGAATCATCAATCACACATACAACGTGCAGGCTTCACATGCAAACGATCGCCTAATACAACTCTTCTCAAGCCACTCATAATATTACCCAAATCTGACTGCTTTTTAAGACTTCATGATCACATATAAGTACAGCGACAAACTGATTCCATGTTTGGAAAGAATTGATTACCCGTTTCGAAGCAATTTGAAGGAAAATTCTTCCTCTTGATATCATTGACAATTTGCGAGGGACAATCCATCGTCCACACCACGATTCTGTACTAGGCTGTTCCTGATCGTACAAAGTAGATTTGAAAATGATAAGTAAGTAATTCGCTAGTGCTATGCGACTCCTCCCGCCTCCCAATATTGAACGTAGATTTCAACGAGAAGTGACGGTTCACATTAGAATAAGTTATCCATCGTGCCCTCCATTTTTCTTGCTCTTTGGGTTTTTTTCATACATATGAAATGTAGTAAATGATTCCCCTTTTCTTAGAAATTGCAACAACTTTCATTCCGTCCGATATTATTGACAAAATGTCAGATCAGTAGACACAATTAAGTCATACAATGGAAGAAAAGTCATCGGCATGTCGGTTGCTTTGAATTTCTAGGTTGCTTTCAAACTACAAATTTTTATCTTTACTGTAAGGCACAAGTGTTGAAGTAAATTATAGACATTGGAAATTTTAGTCATTTTAGAACATCATATACTAAGAAAGAAATTAAGGTTGAAAATTAAATTAATTTTGATTATTTAATACTTTTAGTCCAGAAAAAGTCTTACAGTGCATTTGTTTGTTGTCGTAGGAATAGAAAATTAGAATGGAAAATTGGAATAGAAATGGAAATGGGGAATGGGAATGGAAAAGAGCAATCCCATTGTTGTTTGGTTCACCTGATATTTGATTGGGAATATGTTACTCCCTTGTTTGGTTGTACAAAATTGGAATTGGAATACAGTTAAGTTTATATTTTAATATATATTATTTATTTTAATAGAGTATTATATTTGGTTAATTATTTCAATTTATTGTAAAGAAAATATTTTTTTTCATTATATTTTATTAAGTGAAATTAGACAAGAAATTAATATTTTTTTAAATAATTTTTTTTCATTCTATTTTATTAAATGAAATTAATAAGAAATTAATTTACTTCAACATTTTTAAATAAATAGATATAAACATAAAAATGTTATACACAATAATATACTCTTGAAATTAGTAAAATTTGCTCATCATTTAATACAAAATGATATAAAAGGTTTAGTCTCCATGATTCTTTACAAAAAAATGGTTATTTCATTACTAAAATTAGAATCACCATCACTAATAGAGTGTTTATAAAAAATACAACAGAATTAAGCCTACATTGAAACACGATTTTAGCTTTCACCATGGAACCAATCTCCCTAGCATTTGTTTCTCACAAAATGCACAACTTGCGACCCTTCCTATCTTCTTCTATAGATTTTGATGTGGTTGATGTAGATGAGCCATCTTTGACCCACTCAAAGAAACTGCAGCCATTATCCCCCTGTATTCCAAAACTGCATTAGGGTTTTCCACAATAATAAAATAACAAATAAAAAAATAAAATATTAGTAACAACCTTTCTTTTATCTGTACAAAACAATAACCTACGCCCTGGATTATTCTTTGTACATGACATCTTCACTGCTACAGGTCCAACACTACACCGACACATTGGAAAAGTTGTCAAATCCATCGACCCTATATAAATAATGAACAAATATAGTGAGAAATTACTACAAAAGTGTAAAATATATTATGATATCTGTATTTAATGGACTATGTTGTGACTTCTTAGTCCAATCTTGCTAGCGATGCAAATACCTTGTGACTTATAGCATTTGACACATGACACGTGACTTTCAATTGTATATTGTCACAAATGCCTGAACACTCTATAATATATATAACATACCAATGCATGCATTTTATATATCATAAAAAAAAGATAGGATGTGGAGAGATTAAGAAGCATAATATACTAGGATGGTGTTTTTGCAGGAGGGGTGTTGACATCACTGACTTATTGCCAACCGTATAAGTTATACAACTATTATTGATGACTATTGTAGTGTGAACAAATTGCTAGAGGCATTTAGATTTTTGGAGAAAATGATAGCGTTCAACACTAACAATGGTGAAGACACAAGAACTGGTACAAATACTTATATTAAACCATAAGCCATATATATATATATATATATATATATATATATATATATATATATATATATATATATATATATATATATATATATATATATATATATATATATATATATATATATATATATATATATATATATATATATATATATATATATATATATATATATATATATATATATATATTCCTCACACAAAGACATATAAAAATTGTAGTTAGAGTGTTGATGGAAAAATTTATAGTCACAAATACCACAGTGAAGGGAAAATTTAAATGTGTGATTGCATGTAAATCACATCTTCAAATGTGTTTGTGTCATTCTAAATCCTAAAAGTCAATTTCACCAGAAGAGTGTGAAAAATAGGGTTGGTTCTAAATGTTGATGCAAGTTATACCAATACTTTGTCAATATAGGCTCCTATTAGGATTTTCAAGGTACAAATAAAGGGGTGAAAAGGTATGACTCTTAAAACACCCACCTAAGTTCGAAGCACTACCTTTGAACATTGAGCAGTCATCCAAGATAACATCGAAGAAATTCTTTCTAGCCTCTACATAAATACATCAAACACTGGATTGAAGATAAATAGGAAGGGTGAGAAACGTCACTAACAAATAGTACAATTGCAAAGCACACATCTTTAGGTCTCACCCCAACAATCATCTGCTTAATCAAATATGAAGAATTCAAATCCATCTAAAACTAATGCATAATTAACATTATCACATTTCCACAATCCACATAAATAAACAACAATGGTGAAGATGCAAGAACTGGTACAAGGACATATATTAACCATAAGCAACATCACTAACAAATAGTACAATTGAAAAGCGCACATATTTAGGTCTCACCTCATAAATAATCTACTCAATCAAACTAATGCATATTTAACATTATTAGATTTCCACAATCCACATAAATGATAGAATTCAGTGCTAAACAATAATGGTAAAGATGCAAGAACTGGTACAATGACATATATTAAACCATAAGCAACACCACTAACAAATAGTACAATTTCAAAGCACAAGGTCTCACCCTAGCAATCATTTGCTCAATCAAATATGAAGAATTCAAATCCAGCTAAAAACTAATGCATAGTCAACATTATCATATTTCCACAATCCACATAAATGATAGCATTGAACACTAAATAACAATGGTGAAGATGCAAGAACTTGTACAAAGATGTATATTAAACCATAAGCCATATATATTCTCCTCACACAAACACATAAAAATCATAGTTAGATAAGAGTGTATACTCTAGTTGTTGCCCTGTTTCCTTCATGTAAACAAAAAATTCCAAACATCTTACTCCTATAGATAGATGTGTAAAATGAAAAAAGTTACATGGTATTCCTAAAATTACCATGTTGAAAATATTTGATAGACTCATGAAATAAAATGCAAATAAAATTGTACTTCATAGATATAATTGGAAGAAAACTATACATTAAAAATAGTAGTAGCGAATGAAAATCTGAGCATGCACAAAATAGAAGTAGCAGATGAAAATTTGATCATGCACAAAATAGTAGTAGCATATGAAAATCTGATCATGCAAACAAGTTATAATTTGAAACATTTCATAGACTAAAGAAATTTGATCATGTTAAAAACCTTTGATAGACTAAAGTAAACAAATGCAAATAAAATTATACTTCACAGATATAATTGGAAGAAAATAATACTACAAATAGTAGCATTAGATGAAAATTTTATCATGCACAAAATAGTAGAAAAAAATGTGAATCTAATCATGAAAATAAGTTATAATTGGAAGAAACCAATACGTAAAAAATAGTAGCAGCAGATGAAAACCTAATCATGCATAGAATAGTTGAAGCTTCCATAATTATAAAAGTGTGATAAAGTCAAAATGGAAACATTAATTAAACATGGAATGCCATGTTGGGAGATCACTACAATCCTCCAAATTTATATTGGACATACTCTTCTTTCTCCTCTGGACTCATCTCTAAGAACCCCCAAGATTTTGTAGGTTCTAAAGTAAAATTTGTTAGAAATGCTTTAGAATAACTGAGAGGGGGATTGAATTAGTTAAGAAAGGTCCAAATGCCCTAATAAAACTTTCTCACTAAGTATAATGAGCCCATTAAACTATCCATGCATCGAAGCTTAAACATTCATCTTAACAAGTCATTATAAAATCAACATGCAAGAATAAGACATGAAATATCAACACATAACATAGTGATTTATGTGGAAACCCAACTTGAGGAAAATCACCAGTAACATGATACTCCTTTCTCACTCTTCTGAAGTGATGCCCTGTGAAAGGCCCACCTTATTCAAGGCTACAAAACACACTGTTAAATGTGACCCAGTTAAGAGATTTCAACCACCCTATTAGAAGTGAGCTTGGTTAAAGGACTTTAGAACATTCACTCTGAATGTCACAATATTAAAGGATTTATAACATGGCTATTAAACTAACCTAAGTCCATAGGATTTTTCCTAACTATTACAATTGCTAGAGAGTAGCAATAAGGGCTTTTGACCTAATACAACTCACAACATAACTTGCAGATTTTAGATCATAATTTAGTTCACAAACTTGCTTGGTTTTTAGTCTCTATAGCTCTGACAACTTGTCCTCCTTTCAAGCTTTTTCTCCTTGAGTCTCCATGCTCATTATGCCAATGCAATCATCATTGTGGTCACCTATTGAAGTAGAGTCTTTGTACTCTTCTTCCTTCTCAATGCCTTCTCCTCAACACTACATTCTCTCTCTCTGACCAACCTCTTGCTTCATGACCTATGTCTCCTTAAATAGAAGTCTGGAATACTTTTTCCCACTCAATTCTTCCCTCTCTTAGGTAGGATACAATGTATCTACCCCTTATCTTGTTTCTTCTAGAATCATCATGTATAATCCTCCTAAATTCCCCCAAAAATGGTTCACCTAGAATTATGTGCCACCACCTAAGCATCCTTATCTTCCATCTAGTTCACAAACTTCAAGGTAACAAACTTGTCGGCTGAGATCTAGTGAATCTTTGACTTTTCAAATAATGCACTAGCTTGGCACTATTGACTTTCTAACACTCAGCAGATACTGTGTTACTCGAAACCTACTAAGGATTCACTTGGCATCAACTAAGTTTTACTAATGCTCGATACCTATGTCTAACTCGGCACATGAACTTACTTGACACCTTCAATTTTACTTCGCTCCTTCTGTTCCACTCAGCACACACTAAACTTTGCATTTTCCCGACACTTACTCATAATCTACTCGGCATGAACTAACTTGCTTGGCTCCCTCTAATGAATTTAGTCAAGCTTTGCAGACAACCTTATTACAACTTATTCTTCTAAAGTTTTTAAGTGCGGCCAACATCTTCATCTTCAAGTATATTGTAAATATATCATTTTACCATTGTCTTAATTGATAGTTGCACTTCATTTAAAAACCATTACTCAACCTTTCCCTTAGTTTCCTTTGTTACATCTTATTGATTAAATCATCTTCATCAATAAACTAAGTGATAGTACTTGGATCTAATAACAATTGTCATTCTAGCAAATAGTAGTATTGACATTAGTGACAAAATAATGATTGAAAATATTCTTTAACAACAATCTTTCTTCTTTACTTCTTCAATGATGATCTTTCAAATCTGATTTCAACAATCTCCCTCTTTGGCATTGATGGAAAACCAAACTGATCAACCAATCCAAACTGATCAACCAAGTTATCAAAATGTTGACTAGGCTAAAATAGTAAGTCAAATGCCAAAAAGAAAACTTGTTGCCTTTTATATCTCCCTCTTTATTGATACATATTAATTTCTTTGATCTACTCCCTCTTAGATTTTTCATTTTGATTTATTTGTTTCTACTTCTCCCTCTTAGTTTCTATTATTTTCTTCTATTTCTCCCTCTATGTTGTTTCTTCTTTGCTATTTCTCCTTCTTCATGTTTGATCAATTTTTGCTATCTCCCTTTGATCTTCTAGATTTGATTAGTTTCTACTTATTTTCATATCTCCCTCTTTGACAACATGCCAAAGACATATTGTTTTCACATCTTATCATGCAAGTATAGCTTTTATAAGAACTCTAACTTCTCCCTCTATCACCTTGCTTGTGACTTATTGGAATTTTAGTACTTTTATTACTTTTGGAAAAACCTAAAGTAAGTATCATTTGCATCAACTTATATCATTTCAACAATCAACTCATTTGATGCAAGACAGGATTACTACTACTTAAGCAGCCTTGGTTAGGGGTATCACCCCTAACTTACCTCTAAGATATTCAAATGCATCTTTAGGTAATGGTTTTGTGAAGATGTTAGCAATTTGTTCCTTTGTGTTAACATATTCTATCTTAACTTGCTTGTCTTCTACCAATTCTCTTACATAGTGATACTTGATTGTAATATGCTTCATTTTGGTAGGCATCATAGAATTCTTTGATATGTTGATGGCACATGTTTTATCACAATAGAGTATCACGGGTTTATTTATCTCTTCCTTCATACCTTCCAACAAGTGCTTGATCCATACAATATTGGTGTAGTTGATTGTAGTAGCTAGATACTTAGCTTTAGTTGTGGACTATGATTTAAAACTTTGCTTTTTACTAGTCCAAGTGACTAATATTTTGCCTAAGAAAAGTGCTCCTACATTGGTACATTTTTTTGTCATCTATATTAACTCCCCAATCTACATTAGTGTAGGCCTTTAAATCAAACTTTTTAGTCTTCTTGTAGCATAAACCAAAATCATCTGTACCTTTTAGATACCTCTATTTTTTTGATAGCCATAAGATGATTTTCTCTTGGGTTTGTAGAAAATCTTGCCACTATCCCAATAGATAATGCAATGTCAGGTCTACTGTGTACAACATATTGTAACTTTCCAATCATTGATCTATACATTGTCTGGTTTACTTCAGCTGACTCATCATTCTTAGATAACTTATGTCCTATTACCATTGGTGTACTAACTAGTTTTGAATCTTCTATGCCAAAATTTTTGAGTATCTCCTTGATATATTTTGATTGTGTCACAAATATGTCATGCTTCGATTGATGTACCTACAATCCAACAAAGAATTTGATTTCTTCAAACATTGACATCTCAAACTCATGTATCATCTGATCAACAAAGTGTTTGCATATGAAATCTTTTCCTCTAAATATTATATCATCAAGAAAAATCTCAAATATCAAAATATATTTACCTTTTTCTTCCCTTATATACAGGTTGATGTTGTCATCTATTTTCTCAAATCCTATTTTCACAAGATATTTGTGAAGTCTCTCATACCATGCTCTAGGCACTTGTTTCAAACTATAGAGTGCTTTATGCACTTTGCAAACCATATCCTTGTTCTTATCAACAAATCTCTTTGGTTGTTCTATATAGACTTCCTCTTCCAGGAAACCATTCAGAAAAGAAGATTTTAAATCTATTTGGTAGACTTTAAATACTTTTTAGGTAGCATATGCAAGTAGAGTTTTCACTCTTATTCTTGCAACAGGGGCAAACGTTTCCCCATAGTACAGTCCTTCTTCTTGTGCATAACCTTTACAAACTAATCTAGCTTTATTTCTTGTGATCTTACCATTCTCCTCTAACTTGTTTCTAAATACCAACTTGGTAGCAATCACATTCTTATCAGCAGGTCTAGGAACTAAAGTATAGGTTTTGTTCTTCTCAATCTGATCAATCTCTTCTTCCATAGCTTTATACCATTTATCATCTAGTAGTACATCCTTCACTATTTTGGGATCAAGTTTGCTTAGCAGACATGATTCATTTCTTAGTTTGTTCCTCGTCATTGGTCTAGCTTCCTTGTCACCAATTATTTGTTCAATAGGGTGATGTCTTCTCACATATTTGGATAACCTTGGTTCTGTCCTTGTTTCCATGTTTGGTCTTTCAACTTTAGAGTCACTATGCACATCTCTTTTAGGTATCTCTACATCTCTTTGATGTGTACTAATTTTAGAATCAGAATGTGCATTAACTTCATTATGCAACTTGTCTTCTAAATGTAGCTCAACATTCATTGGTTGTGACTCAGCTGAAACTAAAACTTGTTGCTGATTCCCAACTTGATTGAAAACTTCTTCTTTAGTAGATATTCCTTCATAGAAATATACAAAGGTTCTATATTCTTCTAGTCTCTTGGATTCTTCAACTTGAACTTCTATATGCTCATCAAAGTTTACATTTGCACTCTCCACAATTTTTTTACTGTTAGTATTTAAAAACTTGTATGCTTTACTTCTAATAGAGTATCCAAGGAATATACCTTCATTACTCTTTGCATCAAACTTTCCATTTCTAGAGTTTTTATGAATATAACACTTACAACTGAATACTTTAAAATGATTTACATTGGGTGAGTGACCATACCATAATTCAAAAGGTGTTGCATTTGTATCTTTCTTGATTTGCACTCGATTCAAGGTGTAGATAGCTGTACTTACAACTTCTCTCTTGTACTTTAGAGAAACATTCTTTTCCATCATCAATGTTCTAGCAAAGTCTATCACAGATTTGTTTCTTCTCTCAACAATTCCATTCTATTGGGGATTTCTACAAGCTGATGTTTGTCTCTTGATTCCTTTGTCATTGCAAAATATCTCAAATTTATTTGACGTGAACTCTCCTCCACTGTCTAATCTTAGACACTTCAGACACTTCCCAGTTTCCTTCTCAACCCTACCCAAACACCACTTAAACATTTGAAATGCATTAGATTTTTTCTTTAAGAACACAATAATCATCATCCTAGTATAGTCGTCAACAAACAACATTATATATGTATCTCCTTTGTAGCTTTACACTTCTATTGGACCACATAAATTAGTATGGACTAACTCTAGTACTTCCTTGGAAGTATAGGTTTTTCTTTTGAAACTTGACTTGGTCATCTTTCCTAGCTGACATTGTTTGCACATTGTATTGTAAGGCTTTTTCAATTTGGGTAAACCTTTGACTTTCTTCATTTTTCTAATGTTAATCAGATTATCAAAGTTGACATGACATAGCCTTTTATGCCATAACCACACATCATCAAATCTTACAATAAAATAGGCAACATCTTCCATATCTAGATAAAATAGATTACTTCTAGTTTGGTCTCCTTTTCCTATCAAATTTCCATCAATGTCATAGATTTTTGCAATTTTGTTTCCAAATTCTACTTTGCATCCTACATTGCCTAATTGTGAGACACTCAGAAAATTCTAGTTCAATCCTTCAACATAATATGCATTGTCACATGAAGTTTTCTTTGTAAAATTAATGGAACATTTTCCTTTGATTTACATGGAGCATAATTTCCAAATCTAACACTATTTCCATCATATTGAGTAAAGTTGAAAAACCTAATTTTGTCTCTTGTCATGTGATGTGAGCACCCACTATCTATGATCCATCTGTCATTCTTGTTTACATAGGTTACTAGTGTTGTAAGCTCTTCTTCATCTAACTGATCCTTCATGGCTACATAAACTACCTCATCATTATTTTCATTAGAATCCTCTTCTTCAACAATGTATCACTCTTTACCTTTTTCTTTGTAATCTCTGTTATCATTTTCTCTTCTACTCTTATGCTTGTTTCCTTCTCTGCAGCTCTTTTTCTATGTGCACCTTGCAGCAATATGTCCTACTTCATTGATATTAAAACAAATGATAGACAACTTACCTTTGAATTTTCCTTTACCTCTATGAAATGTTCTAGCTAATAATGCTTCCAATTCTTCCACATCTTCTTCATCTATGTTGTTGTCATTGGATGCATATTTTTTCTTTCTTCCCTTCTGCTTTGATTTCAATTCTTCAGCATCTTTCAACAACAACTTGGCTTTGAAAGTAGATTCAACATTCTCAGGTTTATAGTTATAGTTGGATAACTCAAATGCAGTATGTCTTTCTACTATACCTTCAAAATTTAGATTGTTTCCTGGTACACATCTTAACTCTTGGATGGCTGATACTCTAATAGCATAGATGGGGAGCAAGGCTCTCAAGAATTTTTTATTAATAGTGTCATCATCTAATTGACCACTCAAACTTCTTATTGCACTTACTAATTCCTTTATTCTAGAGGTATATTAAGCAATGTTCTCACCTCCCTCCATTCTCATGCCGTTGAGCTTTCCTCTGAGGCTTTCTCTTTTTTCTCTTTGGACATTTTGATCTCCTCCATAGATATCTAACAAGGCTTTCCATATTGTGAATGTAGAGTTACATCCCTTGATGTCATCAAATTCAGCATAGTTGAGGGCAGAGGCAATCTCCAGCATTGCCTGATTGTGTTCCTTCTTTTTCTTTATATCTTCAGTAGTAGGGGCACCAACTGGATCAACATGTTCCACTTTAATTGAGGTTTTTGAATGATCACCTATGGATCCAAGATCCAACTTCATTAAACTTTTCCATGTAGGAAAGTTGTCCTTGTTGATCTTGGGAATTTCTCTCTTGGGCATCTTGATCTTTTCTACTTCTAGTACCTTAAAATAAAATTAGTAGATGACTCTCATACCAATTGTTAGAAATGCTTTAGAATAACTAAGAGGGGGAGTGAATTAGTTATGCAAGGTCCAAATGCCCTAATAAAACTTTTTCACTAAGTATAGTGAGCCCATTAAACTATCAATGCATCCAAGTTTAAACATTCATCTTAGCAAGTCACTATAAAATAAACACATAGGAATAAGACATGAAAGATCAACACATAACACAGTGATTTACGTGCAAAACCAATTTGGGAAAAACTACTAGTAACATGCTACTGCTTTCTCACTCTTTTGAACTGATGCCTTATGAAAGGCCTACCCTATTAAAGGCTACAAAATACACTATTAAATGTGACCCATTTAAGGGATTTCAACCACCCTGTTAGAAGTGAGTTTGGTTAAAGGACTTTAGAACATTCACTCAGAATGTCACCCTATTAAAGGATTTACAACATGGCTATTAAACCAACCTAAGTCCATAAGATTTTTCCTAACTGTTACAATTGCTAGAGATTAACAATAAGGGCTTTTGACCTGATACAACTCACAACATAGCTTGTAGATTTTAGATCATAATTTAGTTCACAAACTTACTTGGCTTTCAGTCTTTGCAGCTTTGATAGCTTGTCCTCCTTTCAAGCTTTGTCTCCTTGAGTCTCCATGCTCATTATGCCAATGCAATCATCTCTGTCATCACCTATTGAAGTAGAGTCTCTATACTCTTCTACCTTCTCAATGCCTTCTCCTCAACACTACATGCTCTCTCTGACCAACCTCTTTCTTTGTGACCTATGACTCCTTAAATAGAAGTCTAGAATACTTTTTCCCACTCAATTCTTCCCTCTCTTATTTTAGGGTTCGAATAGATTAGGTGGGATATAATGTATCTATCCCTTATCTTGTTTCTTCTAGAATCATCATGTAGAATCCTCCTGAATTCCCCCAAAAATGGTTCGCCTAGAGTTTTGTGCCACCGGCTAAGCATCCTTATCTTCCATCTGGTTCACAAACTTCAAAGCAACAAACTTTTCATCTAAGATCTATGAAATCTTTGACTTTTCAAATAATGTACTAACCCGACACTATTGACTTTCTAACACTCGACACATATTGTGTTACTCAGAACCTACTGAGGATTGACTCGGCATCAACTAAGTTTTACTAATGCTCGACACCTATGTCTAACTTTGCACAGGAACTTGCTCAACACCTTTAGTTTCACTCAGCTACTTTTGTTCCACTTGGCATACACTAGACTTTGCATTTACTTGGCACTTACTGATAAATTTCTCAGCATGAACTAACTTGCTCAGCTCTCACTATTGACTTTAGTCAAGCTTGGTGAACAGCCTTATTACAACTTATTCTTTTAAAGTTTCTGAGTGTGGCCAACCTCTTCATCTTCAAGTTTATTTTCAATACATCATTTTTCTTGCACTTCATTACAAAACCATAACTTAGCCTTTCCATTAGGTGCTTTTGTTACATCTTATTGATTAAATCCTCTTCATCAATCAACTAAGTGATAGTACTTGGATCTTATAAGCAATTGGCATTCCAGCAAATTGCAAGTTTGACATTAGTGACAAAACAATGATTGAAAATATTTTTTTATCAACAATCTCCCTTCTTTACTTCTTCAATTGTGATCTTTTCAATATGATTTCAACAAAAGTGTCATAAGCCACAATCAAAGTTTTTTGACTAAGTCTAGCTATGGCCTTGAGGGCTGCAAATGCAGCTTATATATCTTTCTTCATTTCTCCTTTATCAACTTTTACTATTTGAGACTCCCTCATGCCTTCTCATATATCTTGTATTCTTTCACATATCACATCTAAAGAAGAAGCCATGCTTGCCTTCCTCTTCTTGGTCCTCCTTTATGATGGTGTGGAAGCATTTTGTCTAAAAAACATACTAGAATCATTCATCCCAAGGAACCCTTCATCAAATTTAGGACTTCCATTTATAGGCACAGTGAAGCCCCCATCATCATTAAGATCAATCATCTCGTCAAAAAGGTGCCTATCTTCATTCTCTTGGGTTGTTGCAGCTATAGTTCCATCAACAAAGTCATTCACAACAGTAATTGCTAAGTCATTGTAATAGAGGAATGGTTGTCTCTTGTACACCCTAGCATTCTTGAAATCCTTTTGCTACATGAAGGAAAAACTAAGGTATTATATATTTATCTTTCATTAGTATTAATTAAAAGATATTTAACTTAACTTATAAATATTGTGTAGAGTACATTATCTTTAACAACTCTTCCCATACAACATCATCAGTGTCCACACAATGAGTAGTTTCATTCCATGCGAAGCTGCTCATATTTCTCAAGTCTTTCATCATTCGATAAGCTTGCTTCCATGTTTTTAATTTATTATTAAAGTTGTCTCTTACAAGATTCATCTTCATATCCAAATTGATCCTCCTTTCAAAGTTGTTCCAAGCTTCTTTTTGAAACCCCTCGTTCTCCTTTTCTTCCTAATGTGACTCTCTCAAGAAGTATATCAAGAAATTTTCATTACATATCTTGAGTTCAAAAAACTTTCATATTTCTAGGTATGGAAGCAATAGTAGTGACACGACGCCACTCATCAATGGTCATCAAGAGATTGGTGAATGACATTTTCAGCAATTGTCAGCTGGAAAACAATTTTTTGGATGTATAACACAAGATGAAAATTTATGACAAAATATTGGAGTATTAGACTGTGTTATTTGAAGACCAAAATTACCAAAACAATGAAGAGGTGGAGCTGAGATATACAACCAAAGACTTTTTTTAGGGTGATGGAATTACCATTGATATATAGAAGAGGATTGTTTATAATAATACAGAATATTACAGAATAATACAGAAAATTACAGAATAATATAAAAATTTGTATGGTTTTTTATGCTTTCCTTCAGCTCTTTAGTTTTTTTGATCAATACAAGGGAACATATAAAAGAGAGTACCACTTTTATTGTTCTTATTTAGGCTACAATGTAAGCATAATTTGGTTATCTTTAAATTTATCTACTTTTGACAAGATGTTTGAATTTTAACTAGTAGAGTATGATTTTAGGACAAGCTTCTTTGGGCTATATCTTGGCTACATAGATCTACCAAATCCCCATATTATTCTAACTACATTAAGCAACACAATGACTTAAGAGCATATGTTAACAAATTTAGCTGGGATCTCAAATATGCTAGAATTCAAGTACTCCTAATAGATGTAAGAATAGAATGGTTGGTGTAAATTTTCAAATCAAGTATAACATTAATGTACTCTATCTTAAAGCTAATTTATTCATTTCACCAATAAGTTATCTTTCCAAAGGGAAGCACAATTCTCAGCTCACAGAGATCATGCAAAAGGCTTTTTGTGTTCACTTCTTCTAGAAAATCTCCTTTGTTCAGTTAAAAGGAATCTAGGTCAGGGTTACATCTTATTTACTTAATAGTATAGATAACAATCATTTCCTTTTTACAAACAACCCATCAGAACTCTCATTGATATTATTACCTCATTTTGTAATCATAACTATCAAAATTTTAAATTTGTTTTGCTGCAAGAGGTTTTTTGTAGAATACATATGACAAATTATTGTTCTAGAATTAAAATATAGAAGCTCTTCTATGCTTACACCCTTGTCTTCTTCCTTCTTCATAAGATGCCACTATGTACATAGCAAGGGTTGCAAGCAAAAAAACAAGCAAGCACATGACCTTCAACTTCCTAGCAATAGCTCCTTGAACTTCAACATCATCAATAGGATCCATAAAATACCTAGAACCACAATATGGACTACATATTTCAGAAATATACAACACAAACATAGAATGATTATGACAGCAAAGAAGCATAACTTCTTCTCCCAACATCCAACATCTACTATAACTTATTCTCCCATGGACACCAGAAATGATGATAATATATTAAACAACAATAAAATATGAAACAACAACTACTACTCTAACAATATAGCTACTCTAGTAATCCTAAGTAGGAACAATCTCTTCAATACCAGATTCAAATTTGTATGGATTTTATCTTGTCATGTCATAAAAGGTGAGCTTCATACAAGCATACACCATTATTTTGACATGTGATATATTATGTTAGGTCTGAGACCCTACTCTATAGATAAAGTTGGGACCTAGTTTCTTTTCTAGAAAGATACCCTTTTAAGAGTATCAATTTGAGATAGAATATTTGTGAGAACATTTCAGAAGCATACTTTGACTGGTCACAGTCATAATGAAGTATTGAAGAAACATAAACTTGTGTCATTTTGTAGGTTTATGTTCAAAGCTTTTTGCAACACAATGCATTAGCAAGCTCAGAGCTCACCTAAATGAACTCAAGTTTACAGAGTCTAAACTTGTAGAGTATTGGATCCATGGTTAGAACCCCCTATAGAGGCACTTATTAACTAAGAAAGCATAAGAAAAGTAAAAGGAAATACTTTTAAGAAAACTTGGAGACAGAGAATCATTGACACAACTCTAGAAAGACTTTATCAGAAAAATTAACAGCAAAAAAAATAGAAGCATTGAGCCTTTCATTGAATAAATTGAGTCTTTCTTTGAATAAATTGAGCCCATCATTCAATAGCTATTAGATTATTCATGCATCTTTTAAAAAGCTTGGCTGATCCATAAACAATAGTTTTTGGACAAGCTATCAATTCTAGCATAGTTACATTACCAAACTCCTAACAAAAGCACCCCCAAATGTGGTGGAACTACACTACAATGTAACCCTTGTTTCTATAATAGCTAATCAAATATTTTTCAAATAAATAGATAAAAGACTATTATTTCTTTTTCTAAATTATATAGGAAGGGTGGACATTTGAATTGGTACACTTTCTAGTTCCTCTAACATACTCTCAGACCTAAACAAGTCTTGAATTTAAATTTTGAGTTATGAAGTTTCTAGATTCTTTAGAAGATTTTCTTTGCCTGAAACATTTTTTATCCTACTTCATGATTAGAATACTATAGAAATGAGGGCAACACAAAAATCCATAGCTATTTATTTTTCCAATTCTACATGACAGATATAACTAGTCTTAAGGATCTCTCCAAATGCCTACTTATAGATCTATCTAGCTCTTCCTAATTCCAGCTAGCATTGTATATTGTTGTGTAATTTTTAGTTACTAAACTATTTTTTTCATTACACTAGTCTCCTATGGTTTCCTTCCTACTTCACCTAGCCTAATAGATGGCTGATTTACTTCTGTGAAGCACTTGTTGCTCAAGGTTAACATGACCCTCTTCTACAATGCACCTTTGTTGACCTTTCTAATTAATTATGCTAGAAAATTTCTGGCCTAAATGTGATCATTGGCCATAAAAAAATTGTGCCGTATTTTTTTGTTTGAGTTTTAGCCATTACAATATGAGGAATCCCTCAAAGTAGAGATTGAATGAGGGAAAAGGAGATCTAGATGAGTCCAATGAAGAGCATCATTTATCTAGTGCATACATATGGAGCTTGATGAAGCAACTATCTTCCCACAGAAATAATACACCAGAAGAGGGTGGTGTTATATGTAAAACCAAAAAGGGTAGTGATCATCCAATGCAAAAACCTAGTGATGAAGTAACATCTCTTGTAGTGAATGAAAAAGAAGGGTCTTCTAAGATTATCAAATTTGAGACACATTTGGAGGGTGATCGGTAGGGTTTTAACTCATCCAATTAACTCTTCCAATATACATGAAGAGAAAGATAGAAATTATAAGGGCCCAAAATAACACCCTCATCCTCTTGTAAGGATGGTAAAGTGAAGAATCAAGTTAGAAGGAGGCTATACAGTAGCAGGCCTTATCATGAACAACTTCTGGATATGGTAGAAGCAAGGAGAGAACGACATGAACACCTAGCCCTTACCTCATGCTAACACACATTAATAGCAAGATAAGGCACTACACTGAATTCCCTCAAGCTAAGGAAAGTAGCTGATTCAAATAAAATGATAGTGACAAACAAAGGGCCATTAGAGATAATAGTTTAAGGTAGCTCAAAGAAGCATTCAAAGCAGTACTATCCTATTCTACCTCATTTCAAAAACATATAGTATATTTCCTTTCTCTTTCTTTGGAATGCTATAGATTGTTTTATATTTTGTATCATCATCATTTGCACCATCTTGTGATTTTGATCAAGGACAAAGATTGGAAAATAGAAATTGAAGAAAGAGAAAGGATATTTGGTGGGTCCTTCACTGCATGAGCTTCCATTCTCCTTATGCTTCATACCTCATAAACCAAGAAGGCCCTATTATTTCTTACTCCCATTAGCCTAAGATTTTAAGTGTAATTAGTACATTTGATATTAATGGTTTCTATTTGTGTTACCATCCTCAGCCCATTGACAATAATTATAATCTATTCTCTTCATTTTTTGGTGTGTTCTCATCATCTATTATAGTTAGGTTCTCTAGTTTTGCAGTAGAAATTTATAAAGTAGTTGATTCATGAGACATCCTAAGTTTAAATTTTGATATTTTTATTGCTGAGAAGAAGAAAAAAAACTGTAATAAAACAAACAACCCTTCTCATACATTTTAGAAGCAAAACCAGTCTAATATTTTTGTAATGGTGGTTTCTTTTCTTCAATCTATGGGTGTCTGTAAAATTTTTTTGGGTACCTTTGAAATTTTTTTGGGTGCCTTAGATGTCAATCACACTAGCTCCTTAGCCCACACACCCTTGTCTTTCACGCAAACTACTCACGTGACACACAAAGAAAAATCTAGAGTCTAGAGCATAAAACCTCCTCCACAACCTTGGTGGGAACAGTGAAAATGATGTGTCCAGAGCATAAACCCTACTCCACAACCTCGATGGGAACAATTAAAATGATGCATCAAGAATGAGCGCAGACTGCAAATAATGGACTCTAAACAATTGTAAAATTTCAAAAAGTATTATGTGGAATAGGAATGAGCAATTCCAATAAAAACTTTTTTTTGGAATGGACATATTCTTGTTTTGGGGGTAAAATTGGAACAGAATTCCATATTCCATATTTTGATTTGGCAGACCAAATAGAGAATAACAAATCAATTCTAATTTTCCTATTCCTATTCCAATAAAAAAATGGGCCCTAACAAATTTCTTTTGAATGGACATATCCTTTTTTGGGGGGTAAAATTGGAATAGAATTCCATATTCTCTATTCTGATTTGGCAAACCAAACAGAGAATACCAAATCAATTCTAATTTTACTATTCCTATTCCAGCAAACAAATAGTCCCTTAGTGTGATGTTTAAATTTCCATAGTATTTCTTCTAAGCTCTATTCAATAGAGTCAAGGATTATAATTTTAATATATTTAATTTTTATTTATCTATTTAATAGTTGAATATTTTAAGGAAAATATTGTAGAGGAGTGAAGTTTCTCTTAACATGTTTAAAGTTTGAAATAATAACCAAGTTTAAATAAATATATGAATTTAAAACTAAAAAATTAGATTTCCTTTTCCTTTTTCTTATTTTACAAAACTGATATTTTGTAGTACAAAACAAGAATGAGAAATCTAATAGTTAAAATATTAAATATTTTCAAATATATTTGTTCAAATATAAAATATTAAATATTTTAACATTTATTTATTTAAGAAGATTTTTTCTTTCTTTCTAATTTTAGTATAAATCAATAAATAAAAATCAATAACACACTCTTTATTTGTAGATGATACACTATTGTTTGGGTAGGCTACAATTAGCGAAATTGGACAAATTAAGTTGGTTGTTGACCACTATTCCTTGGTGTCTAAGCATTCAATCAATCCTTGAAAATTAAGAGTGTTTGTGTTTAATACTAAACCTGCTAAAGGGAGATTTTATGTACCATCTTGGCTTCCAAGAAGTTGATCTTGCCAATACTTATCTCGGTATCCGATGTTTGATTGGCTATATAAAACTATCTCACTATGGTAAGATAATTTAAAAGCTTAAGGCTCAAGTTTCTTCTTGGAAGGCTTGATTGATCTCCCTTCTAGAGCACATTATTTTGTTCAAAATAGTATTAGCAACAATTCCTAACTACTTTATCATATTCGTGAAGGGCCTTATGATAGTTGTATCTCTGATTTAGAAAATCATTACTAATTTTTTATGCCATGATACAAAAAGGTCTAAAAAGTTACCCTTTATTTCTTTAAACAATATGAAAGATGGTAAGAAAGTGGGAGAAGAAGGGATGCTTAGTTGACCAAAAGAAACTTAGCCTTGGTGGCAAAGTTGTGTGGAAAATGTAATCCAACTCAAACACCAATTTGAGGAACCATGTGCAAGCTCAAACACAATAGAATCTTATAAAATTCATACTAGATTTCAAATCCACTTAGATGATTCACTATATAGAATATTCTTGTTGCATATAGGGACATTTGACCTCTTACACTATAAAAAAAGTCGATAATGGTGAAAAATATATTTTTTTTGTTTATTCTTGGAAAGAATTTGAACTTTCCATCTAATGAATAATTCCAAGTGGTTTCTCCTATGGTTTCATACTTTTAGAATGAAAATATAGTAGAGTATGTGTTAGGAATAGAAATAACAACATGAAAGGTCAATTGGAAGGATGTGTTAGGATAAATTATGAATCAATCTCAAAAGAATTTTTTGAGCCAAATCATGAAGACAAAAATTGTGTTCTTCAATCACCCCGAAGACAACATGATTTGTGCACTACAAAAAATAGGAAATACTTTATTTAAATGGGTTATGGGGTGATCCAAGAATAAAAATTGTACGAGACCTCCAAACAAATTTGTCTTTTGTTGGAAAAACATTTTTCCCCCAAGGATGGGAGATTCACTTGGATGGTACATAAGAATTGTGTCCTTACTACTGACAAGTTACAAAAGTTGTACATATATGACCACTTTTAGTTATGTTTTATGTCAATATTCTATTGAGGATACTAACCATCTTTTTCTTCATGTCAATATTTCTCGAGAATGTTAGAAATTTGTCCTTACAAAACTAGGAATTTATATATTTTTATTGAATTCTATTTGGACCTCTATAAAGGTTGGCCACTCCTCTACAAGGATCCATATTTTATTGCCACATGGAAAGTAGCATCTATAGTAACATTTTTTTTGTTATGGTGGGAAATGAATGTGATGATATAAAGCAAGAATAATAATAGAATTCAACATGTTCATAGAGTGATTGAATGGTCAACTTTGGAGACCATTCTAGCATTCAATTAAAAATTAAAAACTTTATATTACTTATTTTTTGAATGGGATAATCAATTTTTGAAAGATTAATCCCATCTTTCAAATCCTTCCTTGGGCACTTTCATGAAAATTCCCAAAAGTGGAATTGATACACAAAATATCAATTGTCATGTTCCTATATTCCATATGTCAAATTTAATTTTGATGGTGCCCTAGGACCGAACCCAATATCTTAGGGGAAGGAGTGAAGGGGTGTGTACTCGTGATTTACTGGGTAAGGTTATTGTCACAAAAGAAATAACCCTTTGAGAAGGTATAACTAATATATAGAAAAGGTCAAGCTTTCTTTCACAAACTAATTTTATCTCAGTTTCTTTATATCCCTAATATTCATAAGGAAAATGATTGTCAACTACTAATTGAGGCCACTAAAAAAATATTAGAATTGGAATCTTGATTATATTATGCAACAAGTATGGTTGTTACTTAGACAAATTTAATGTTTTTTTATTACTCACACCTATATAGAGGGTAATATGATAGAAGATAAGTTGAATAATATGACATAGGATAAAAATTAAATATGTTTCCAAGTAGGTCAACAAAAAATAATGCTCATCACAATTATTTACGAAAGGCATGGTAGGAAATGGTAAAAGTTTGTAGTGTGAGGTGTTTGTGTCTGCCTCTATTTGGGGTTTACTATTTGCAAGCATATGTTTTTTCCCTTTGGCTATACAACATGGTATGGGGGGTCCACTTTAGGAGGGTAATAGTTTTTTCTTCATATTTAATTGTACAAAGCATTATTTATGCTACTCGAATAAAGGTTCTTGGAATTGCTTGTAGGATACAAAAAAGTAGCAATCACTCTAAAGCATTGTGGGACTAAAACATGGTGAATCCATGGTTTAAGTGAGCTCCACACTATTTTAAAAAATAAAATTGGTGCATGACATAAATGACAAGTAAGCATGTACTTAATTATAAATATATTGGGTTTAAATTATCACTTTCAATATATGTCAATGATTTGTTCCTTTATATGTAATATTTATCATTAATTTCTAAATAAAATCTAAAAAATGTATGCTATAGTTCGCATATGCTCCCGAGTATGTGGAATATGTGAATGGCATTTCCTCATAACCAAATTGTAAATTAAAATATATTGCATGGTACTATGGTGTATATCCTTCATTCACTCCAAATCTTGGTGATTTTTAACTTGTGCATGTTTCATTATAGGTTTCAGTCCATACAAAACTTGCTATGGGAGTTGATATACAATAATTTCATGTTCTCTTGTAATTATGATCTTCAAAATGTGTCCCATTATATTAGATGTGGGGTTTTCTATATTTCCTTATTTCTCTATAATTGACAACTATTGCTCCTTTGCAACGATGGATTATAGACAATATTTTGCAATGACAAATGTTATTTATATGTGTCATGATTTTAGATGGTTCCACCTAGATATTTTACAATAAATTACTATAATTAGGCTTGTCATTGAATATGATGAACATTCAATCTTTGGCCTTGTTATAGATAAAGTCTTTGGTCAATGTTTTTGTTATGGTAATAAGATATTTCCTTATTAATTAAATAATTTTGATTTAATTATTAAGTCATTTATTATCTCTAGTTTACTTAAGCTAAAATTTAGCCATATAATAATTAAATATTTTATTAATTATCATCATGCAACCTAGGTTTTACCTATTAGGGTTTTGATCTCCTTTTATAAGGATTGATCTCTTTCTAGTTTTATTCATTCACTTTTGATAATAGAAATCTGTCATATCCCCATTTTAAGATAGAATTTTAATAATAATTAGATAATAAATTTTTATTAAATAAATAATGATAATAAAGTTATATTAAAACTTGATACTAAAATATAAAACTAGGAAATAACAATTATTTAATTTACATTATTAATGAAATAATATTTAGTATGATATTTTAAATAATTAAAAAATAATAAAATCTCAATGAGTAAATAAAGAAATAAAAATAGATACAAGAGACAATATTGTAGAAAGTATGTTAATTTTCTAAATAGAATTTAATAATAAATAATAATAAACACAAATACACAAGTAAATAAATAATATAATATTGAATAATATAAATTAACTAAGTCTAATGAAAAGTCAAGAGATGTTTAACAAATAGAAATGACTCTTTAAATTTAAGATATTAAAGAGAGGAGAGTTTCTTTTAGAGAGGACAAAGAAAGGAGGAGGAGAAGAGAGGAGTTCAAAAAAGAAAAAAGGAAGAGGAAAGCAATATGAAGAAAATAAGGAAGTGACTTTTTGAAAAGGTGTCAATGATATTGAAAGGCTGTGAACCTTTGAAAGGGTCATAATTATGAATAGTTGCAAATCTTGAAAAAATATTCTAATTATAAAGTAGTGGGACTTTTCCAAAGGATTTTAGTTATGAAGTGTTCTGACTTTTTGAATGTATTATAACTATGAAGTGTTGTGACTTTTCAAAGGATTTGTATTATGAAAGGGTGTGAATATTGGAAAAGAAGAAGGTAAGAAAGGTATGTTTATGAATTATATTTGTTTAATTATGTTTATGTATTTATTTATATTAATGAACCATACTTGTAGATAATATTGTGTTAGCTCCTGGGGTTAACACCATGGATATTAATGAGACTTGAACCATGGAGCATGTGAGATATTAAGATCTCCATTGTTCATCATGGCCAATAATTGACGTGCCAGAATATTATGATGTTGTCAAACATACGCATATGTCATTAGCCCTAGATAGAGGATGCTTGTCCAAGAAGAATCTTAAGGGGTGCACTCCTAGGATGACGACGAAGTAGCTATGAGCTAAGAAGCTTGATCTAGAGATGTCCTTAAGATGGAAGTTAACTTAGAGGGTAGAATAATATAGTTATTTTATTATTATTATTATTCTAACATTTTTTTTGCAAGTATTACTTGTCCCTAACTAACCCTATTGGTGGTGACATTACAAAATCTCTCTTTTTTCTCATCAAGAATGTCTCATCTCTAGATCTAGGAATTCTAGCCTCCATAACTTTTTCTTCTCTCTTTCAGTAATAGTTTTTTGCGTGCAAGTGACTCTTGGAAGTTATGGGGTTGATCTTTCTACTAAAATTAAGGTCAATTTGTCAATCAATGACTCAACACTTAGTCAAATGGTTACATTGCTACCGAGATCTACAATTGCTATCAAGCCTATCATTTAGTTTGTAGTGTTAACCAAGTGATTCAGTTGTTCTTGAGCCAAGTAATCATAACATTGTTTCTGCTAGGCACTTGCGTTAGTTTAAAGTGTTTGCCAAGGTACACAGTGTCTATCAAGCTTCAGACCTAATGTACATTACAAATCAAGTGTAGTAGAGGCTACTGAGCTATTCAGTGGAAGTGAATAATATCACAACGTTAACCGAGCTATAGTATGTTAACCAAGTTATACTATATCTATCGTGCTCACTATGTTAAGAATATGAATCTAGTGCTAACCAAGTCATGTAGTGTCAACTAAGTTATTTAGAAGCCACCAATTTTCTTAGTGTGCACTAAGTTACACAGCATTAACTGAGTTCAAGTTACTTAGAAGTGATTTGTATGGACCAAGTGCCAATGATTTTCAAATGTTGACAATGTTTGTTGTGTATTAGAACATCATTGAGTTTGTCTTTAGAAACTGAGTTACGGCAGTTGGGCAGACCTTTTAAATTATGATGAAATTTGTATTGTAGCCAACTCCAATAAGTTATTATTTAGATTAGTATATATGTAATGCATTGTATCATATCCAAGTATGAATGTGAAGAGTATACAATGAGTAGCAGTGTGAATTAAAGAAGGCTACAAACAATATAAGGGACATCAAACATTTATCTATTACAGTCAGGTGATCATTTTAATACAAGGAATCTTAGCCTAAAAATTAGAGTTGTAGATCAGAGATCAACCACTGGTTCATACTAATAGGTGCATCAATCAAATCCTTTAATAGGGAAAACTTAACAATCTTTGCTAAATCTCTTAATTGAGTGCATACTTTATTGTATGTTTGTAAATCCTTTAACAAGGTGGACCTCACAGTCCTTATTTCTCCTAACGGGGAAGATCACCAAAAGTGGTCAATTGTAAGCCTTAATAGGGTAACTATATACTCTAGTACTATAGCTTTTGGGTATCATCTCAACCCTAGTTTTAGTTTCTATTTTAAAGGTTTCTAGGTCACCATATCTTGTGTCAAACTGTTATGAATGTTTTAAATGTTTTCATTCTTTCATGCATGCAATTACATCAGAATATTATATGAAAGATTAATTGATGAAATAAGATAAAGTTTTACTAGTTCCTTATTTACCCCTCCCCTCTCAATAACCTTGCCTACCTTATATTTCCAAAAATTGGTATGAGAGCTTTCTTGGTTCTCACATGAGAAGTTTAACAACTTGAGGAAAGATTAGAGGTAATAGAGGTATACGAGCTAGATAAGGGTATTAATAATGAAAAGTTGGATCTAGAAAGTACCATTGGACAACTCAAGAAAGAACATGAGTAACTCTCTCAATCATTGAAAATAAAGAAATATCTTGTTGTACAAATGAATGACAATATCTATACTAAAGAAAGAATTGAAGACATATGTCAAGAAAGAAATTTACATGAAGCTGGTGAAGCAATCAAAAACCTATTAGAAAATAATTCCAATCTTCAAAAAGAGGTTAGAAAGAAGAAAAGAGAACAAGAAATCCAATAAGTCAAATTATGTGAAGTCATGAATTAAAAAGACAAAGCCAAAGAAAAGAACAATGAAATTCAACAACTATCCCTTTAGCAAATAGACTTCATTGATCAACTCACTAATGCAAATGAAGAGGTTACAAATCTTAGATCATAGAATGAAAATCAATAGAATGATCTCAGCATTGAAAATCAAACCTATGAAAGAATAATGAAATATTAGGAAAGCATGAATCAATTAAATGAACAAAATTAGTGCAAACAAAAAGAAAAAGATGGAATAGGATAAACGGAAGAAGGTGAATCATCTCAGCGAGGAGCTCAAAAGAGTAAATGGCCTACCTGCAATCATTTTTGTAAGATCGGCCATACATCAAAAAAATGTTAGAGTAATACAAAATAAAAATTCAATGAAAATAGTTACAATTACAATAAACATAGTCATAGATCAAGTGAATGCATAGAGAAACCTAAGTTTGAAGGTAAATGTCACAATTAAAAGAAAGGACACAAATCTTCAAAGTGCAAAACCAAGAAGTGGAACCGAACTGAAAAAATTATGAAAGTAATAGTTGGATGAGATTATAATACATGGTGTAGATGTCACTACTATGGTGAATTTGGTGAATTTAGTTACATTGGAGAAAATTGTGTGAAACATCATACGAGGAAAAGAAATATTACAAAAAGATGTTTTATTTGTACAGAACATGACATCTTGCCAAGAACTATATGAACATAGGTATAATTGAAGATGAAAAGAAAGCCAAATCTGACAATATTAGAAAACATATGAGACAAACATGGGCACCAAAATCTTGAGAGAATGGAAAGCAAGATTATGAAGTGAATGACACCCAATTCAATGATTTGGGTGACTCAATCAATTTAACTTAGTTCACTATGGAAATCATAGGAACTATGCTTTAGAAGAAGTAATCTAACATTAGTTTGAACTAGCAAGAAGAAAGATCCATATCAGCATTCAAGATGTACAGGGATCATCAAGCATGATAGAAAGGAAAAGACCTTATTGAGCTAGGTCAAGTCGCAAGACCTTATGAAGAAAGGTTGGGTTGCATATTACTTCAAGGTATGGACAAAAAGTTAGTAGTTCCTACCAAGTGATGGTGACTCTACCAAGTTGTAGACATCTTCTAAGCATTAAAGACTAAACCAAGTTGAGGACGTGTTGTCACCAAGTGAGTATGAAGAATGAAGCATTAATGGCAATTAAAAAGAGGAAATTCATTAAAAGGAAGAAATCAAATGCATTGTTTCACCATGAATTTCTAGAGATATTTGTAAAGAGAGAATTCAAAGCCCCCAAGCAATTTTGACATTTTTTGTTGAAAAATTCTTGAGATTTCAAAAACTTCACCAAGCATGGCATCTTCAAGTAGCAAAGTGAAGAAGGGTTCTAAAATGTTGGTTCATGAAGTTGACTACAAGGCACCTAATTTCAAGTTGAGTCTAGTATTTGCAGAGGTGCTCAACCCAGCTGGAGCACAATCTCAAATTCCACCAAAGGTATTACTCATGCATGACATCCATTAATTTTACTACTATTCTATTCAAGAACTTGAAACCTCAGAGATGAATGAAGCATACAAAGAATTGTCTAGATGGTAGATTGAAACATAAGTATCAACATTTGGAAGTCAAGGGTTTGACACATATTTCACATATGCCAAGAGACTTTTAGGAAAAATAGATTAGATTTTTTCTAAGTTGTGTTCACAATGGTCAGTTATGGTTGGACCACCTCATTCAGATCAAAAAAATAATAATTCACATAATCACTTGTATTCTAATGCTAAGAAAAGCTAAGAAAACAAAAACCCTAGGCTAGGTCAAATTGTCCAAGCAAACTCTTTTCGAGTGGGATGGAAGAGGCATGAAGATTAATGGTGCAATAGACATGAAGCTGAATTTTTTCATACATGCAATTGCACACAAGATATACAACTCTAGTTTGTTTAATAGTGTATCATGTGAAGTTGTTGATCTTGCATACAAGGTAGTGAAGAATAACCTATCCTTTGACCTTGTTGATTTGTTGTTGAACCAATTCAACAAGAACATGGATAGCATTAGGGGATCAAAGAATAACCCATGTAAGTTTGGTTCTATTTTAACATGTTTATTCTTCTTTATTTAGAAGTTTTTCCCTTCCAAAGGTATAGTAGTATGGAGGAAGGATGTTCCCATTTTATATTAGATCGATGAGTATATAGAAGAAATGGGTGAAAATTTTGATAGCATCATGCATAACTATTTTGAAACATTGAAAGAAAATATGCAAAATATGTAGAACTTGTGAAAGCCAACTTCACAGATCACCTAGACCACTTGCATGAAAATAACCTATTGAAAAGAAACCAAAGAAGGAAAGCTAGGGCTTGAAGAATCTCAATGATGTGAGAGAAAATATATTCCAACAATGAAAAATGAAATTTATGTACAAAAATATAATAGGAGAGCCTATTTATAAAGGCCTCTAGGATGCTTCTAGAATGAGCTAGAAAGAGTTAGGAGATAAGCATGAAAACTAAGCATATGTCCACAAAATGTGGATTATGCTTCATGTAGATGAGAGGATAAGTATGACAATTTAGGTGCAAACCCTTATGTTTTCAACAAACCATCATGTAAGAGTATGCTTGCTCCTAGAAAAAAAACTAATAACTAATGCATTTAACTAAGCAAACATAAGTAAAGCGTAAATAATAATAATTTACAATAACACCCCCCCTTAAGTGCAATTTAGGGGAATGCACTTAAGTTCACAATAGCTACAATGAAATTCTTAATGGGTCTTGGAAACAAGCCCATGTTAGGTACCCATGTACAAATGCAAAGAAATACAACCTCTAAAAACATGAAGGAAGGCCTCAACAAGACCCCCCAAGGACAACTTCCGTAACCCCAAGCATAGATCGCAATTAAAGATAGCGTGGTGATGCAAAAGGTTTGGTAAAGATGTCAGCAACCTGCACATTAGTGGGAATGTACTCTAGAGAGATAACACCATCCTAGATTAGCTAGCAGATGAAGTGCATATGCAACTCAATGTGTTTAGTGCACTGATGCTCTACCGAGTTGCAGGAAATATGAATAGCACTCTGATTATTGCACCACAAAATAGTGGGATGATCAAGAGGAAAAGAAAACTTAGTCATCAACTATCAAAGCCATAAAATATCCTAACTAATAACCACTGCTACTCTATACTTAGCCTCTGTAGATGAAAGCGCACAAGCATGTTGCTTCTTGCATGACCATGTTATAGGACCAAAGTCAAGGCATAAAAAAAACCTAGAAGTAGACTTTTGATCATCTAAGTAAGTGTAGCCAACAATGTGAGGAGTCCCTGATGTATAATGAATGCCATACATAAGTATGCCCTAGATGTATCTCAAAATGAACTTGGCAACTTGCTAATGACTCTCATGAAGCTCCTGGGAAAAATAAGAGACAAGGGTAACTACAAAGGAGAGATCAGGATGAGTGTGTGTTAGGTACAACAAGCTACCAACCAACTATCAGTACAAAGTGGCATCTATTGAAGGTGAAGAGTAGGAGGTAGACAAGGTGACACCTAAATGAAAAAATGTTGGAGCAGGCTTGCAATTAGGCATGTCATAGCATCAAAACATGTCAAGAGGATACTCCTACTGATAAAGAAAAATCCTAGTAGAGGTCAGAACAATCTAGAGACCAAGAAAATAGTGTAGCAGGCCAAGACCAATCATTTCAAACTAGTCCATCAATGCACACTTACCATCCTAAAGCATAGAGGATGAGCTACACATGACGATAAGATCATCAACATATAGGACAAGTATCAAAATCTCTACTCTAAGATGTTGAATATACACCATAGGATCAGAATGGTAGTGGGTGAAGCCTATAGAAAGTAGAAAGAAGTCCATCTTCTCATACAAGCTCAAGGGACCTATTTGAGACCATACAATGAGTGTCAAAGTTTACAAACCAAAGAGTAATCCTACAGAAATCCTAGAGGCTGATCCATGTAAATTTCGTCAGTGAGATGACCATGCAAGAAGGCACTCTTCATATCCATCTAAAAAATGGGCCATCCCTGTGAAGCTGTGAGGGATAAGACAAGGTGAATAGAATTCATCTTGGCGATAGGGGAAAATTTCTTAGTGTTGTGAATACCCTCAACCTATGAAAAACCCTTCACAACAAGATGAACCTTGTGCTTATCAATCGAACCATTAGCAGCAAACTTAGTACGATAGATCAATTTGCACCAAACTAGCTTTGTTCCCTTAGGAAGAGTACAAAGATCCCAAGTATGAATCTTCATCAAAGAAGAATACTCCTCCTCAATGGCATGGTCCCACTCTAAATGTCATGCCGCTACTACAAATGTTTGAGGATCATCACAAATAGCATGACTAAGAAGACTAGAGCCTACAGTATGAGAATGGGTGCAATAGGAAGTGGAAGGGTCACCAACTAAAGATCCTGTAGCCTCAACTGTAGCCAAAGCCCATTCAGGCATCTATGGAGGATCTTATTGTAGAGGTAAATGGGGATCACCAAGATCATTATCCTCATCATTCAGAGAAGAGACTAGAAGAGATGAGGGAGGAGTGGTAAGTGAAGGAGGCACTAGAGGCGGGGTATGGACTGCAGGAAGGCTATCATCAAACTACACATCCCATCAAAATAGGACCTCTTTGGAATCAAGATCAAACAACTTGTAAGACTTAACATCCTTGTAGTAGCCAACAAAAATGGGGGGTGAGCTCTTTCACTCCATTGCTTTCCTCTAAGCATTAAGTACAAATGCCCATGTTACACTACCGAAACTCAGAATGAAGATACATTAGGCATGGCATGAGACCAAGCCTCCTTAGGATTCATACGTCAAACCACCTTGTGAGGCATCTGATTTTGAACACAGTTGGCACAATTGACTACCTCTACCCAAAAACATGAATCCATGGACCTAGACTAAATCATACAATTAGCCATCTCCCAAAGTGTTCTATTCTTTCTCTCTTCCACACCATTCTACTAGGGGGTGTAGGACACTAAAAATTGATGTTGAAGACCATGTTCAGAGCAAAAATCCATAAAAGCTTGGTTCACATATTCCACCCCATTATTTGTGCATATTCATCAAATGGAAAGACAAGATTACTTCTCCACAAATGTCTTGAAGACTCAAAATGAATAAAAATTTTAGAAAGTAGACCTATGTGTTTCTAAGAAGTCATTAATGAAAGTAAGCACATATCTAGCACTAAAAAAAGGAGTGGGAAATGACACAAGGTCACTATGAATCAACTCCAAAGGTGCCAAAGCATGAGTGGCTTGTCCAAGTGGAAAAGAATCCCTATTTTGCTTGCCAAGTACACAACCCTGACAAACACCATCTGTATAGGGAAGCCTAAGAACAAGTGCTTGTGTGGTCATCTACTAAAGATATCTATAACTGACATGGCCAAAATGCTCATGTGAAAGTATTCTTACCGAATCTACATGTGCAACCAAACAAGAACATGTGACATCAAAAGACTCAAATCCATCAAATTTGTAGAGGTGAGATGTAGAGTCAACACTACCAGTAGCCACAATCATCTTAGAATCATGTAAGTCCTAGAAAACCACATCATGTGGTGAGAACTCAACTATCTTACTATAGCTAGAGTGGTAAATCTGATAAATGGATAATAGGTTTGTCAAAATGCCAAGGACAAAAAGAACATCCTGTAGAGAACCCCTATCTAGTGCAACAGAACCAATACCCATATTAGAGAGATGTGAGGAGTTCCCAACAACAATCTATGAGGTAGCACAAGGAGCAAGTGAGGTGACCAACTTAGGTGTATTTTTCATATGGTTAGAGGCATTAGAATCAAGAATCGAGGTAGGCCCAGAAGTCATAGCTCAAGCAGTGAGAGCATGACCTTTCCCTATAAGGGGGGATGTTGAATGAGGAGATGAAATATGATGCTCCTTCATGACTTCCTCTAAAGCCTCCAAATGTTTCCAACACCTAGAAACAGGATGTCCATCCTTGCCACAAAAATTGCAGGTCTCACTTGATTTCTTCCTGGTCTTTCAAGTAGACTTAGTAGACTTTGAAGAATCCTTACCCTTGGGATGGTTAACTAGAGGTTCAGAATTAGTATTTGGTGTATCTTTCTTTGGTTGGATCTTTGCCTATTCCCGTGTCAACTAATAACAAAATGTCCCAAAAGAATGCATTTGATGTCTATTACCCAAGGCATCCATAGTGGAGTAGAAAGTAGAAGAGAAGATCTGATACAATCCTCACAACTTTGATAATATCAAAAAAATACACTTGTCGTCTATTTTGTTTTTCCCACATCCCTGCAAAATTGTACGCAAAGATTTGAACTTTGTCAAGAAGTCTTCAATGGTGGGGAAGTTGGTTGGTGTCAAAGAGGTCAACTCTACATCAATTTTTAGTGCCTGGAACTCATTCACTATGCCAAAAAAGTTGTGAAACTTGGTCCAAACAGCCCTAGGAGTGGTCAAGCCATCCAAGTGAAACAAGAGACTATCTAAAATGTTTAGTGCAATCAATCCCATGGCTTCATCCATTTTGTTTCTATGTTGAAGCACCTCAAAAGGGCACTGCAGAATATGTTGGTTCTCATCTAGACATGACCATAAGCCTCATGACATGAGAAGCCTAGCCATTTGTGCTTTCCAACTGTGATAGTTATGCAGCATTAGTCAGGTCATAGAAGGGTTCAACATTGAGAAAAGAAGATGAAAGTAGAAGGGTCTATTCTAAAGTAAATTACAAAAAAGAAAATTCTCCCCCAACAATGTATAAAAATATCCCTCAAATACAAAAGAAAGAACTTTAGAAAGCACAAAAATTGAGAAAAGAACCTAGATTCAAAATGTAGAGAAGGAGAAAATTAAAGCCTCTACTTTAACACCAAAAATGGGAGCTCAAATGGACTCAGAATGAAATGAAACCATCATCATCATCTTCATCCCAGAACTATTTTTTTGGCACTTCTTTTAGGTTAGAAAAAGACCTCCGCATGCTCAAGTTATGCCCAAAAAATAACCGCTGCTCCAAAAACAAGCTCTGTCAAAAATTACAGTTACTACAAAAAAATTGACAATCGTATGATCATCAACTGACAATTGCTCGAAAAAATAATCTAGTGAAAGAAACAATTATGACAACTAGAAGTGAGGGCTCAGTTACCATAGGGGTGGAGGGCCACAGATCTAGGCACAGAAGCTAATTGGAGTGGACAAAGGCAGTTGCCGATAAATTTAATTTTTTTTGAAAAACTATTTTTTGTTAAAAACATATATATATATATATATATATATATATATATAGATATATGTATGTATGTATGTATATTTTTACAAAATTTTCTCAAAAAATGAGTAAATACAAAACTTTTTTTTTGAAAAAAAATTTGCCCCAAAAAAATGCACTTCCTCCTTATTGAAGAGAAAAACCTCGAACAAGCCAGGGTTTGTGTCTCTAAATCATGGCTTCAAAAATCTTCAAACTAGGAAGCAACAAGGATGCTTTGATACCATATAGAAGTTGTGAAAGCCAACTTCATACATCACCAAGACCACTTGCATGCAAATAACCTGCTAAAGAGAAACCAAAGAAGGAAAACTAGGGGTTGGAAAATCTCAATGGTTTGAGAGAAAATATATTCCAACAATGAAAAATGAAATTTTTGTACAAAAATACAATAGGAGAGCCTATTTATAAAGTCCTTTAAGATGCTTCTAAGATGAACTAGAAGAGCTAAGAGATAAGCATGACAACCAAGTATACGTCCAGAAAAGGTGGATTATTCTTAATGTAGATGGGGGGATAAGTATGACAAGGTAGGTGCAAACTCTTTTGTTGTCAAAAAATCAACATGTAAGAGTACACTTACTCCTAGAAAACAAACTAATAAATAATTTATTTAAGTAGAAAACACTAATAAAGAATAAGTAATAATAATTTACAATAAAAAAATAGATTTAAGATTCCTTAGAAACTTGTATAAGATTACAAGGATGATATGTATTTCATGGTGGACTATTAAAAAGTATACATTTAGGTAGTCAAACCTAGAGTGGCATGGGTTAAGCCTCTAGATTATGAGGTTAACATCGATGACACTAAGGATATCATAAAATCTCTATCAATGAGCCTATGGAACCCAAAGCCACCTATTTTGAAATTTATGATGAGGCAAAGGAAAGAATTGAGTTTGAGATCAAGCTACCTCAACCAGTGAATAAAGGAAGGAAAATAGTAGAGAAGTTACTAAAAATCACAAAGAAAGCAAGTTCTCCTCTAACGATTACCAAGGGAAAAAGTGATGATGTAGAAGATAATGATCAAGAGGATGAAGTAATGGATTCCAAATATGAGGATGAAAGGTAAGGTTATCATAACCAGACTTGGAAAGTCCTCCCTTGTTGTATTCACAAGAAGGGCATCAAAGTCTAGGAAGAAGGTGAAGTTAGGTAAAGATGAAGCTAAGCAAATTATCTTCAAAAGAGATGCACCTACACTTCAAGAAAAAAATTAAAAAAATGGAAGATGGATCTGGCATGGAAAATTTCAAATCTCTTAAGTATGAGACGAGGAATGTAGAAGAGAAAAAGAAGATTGAGGATATGCTTATATCTAAATTGGGGAAATGGAAGTACTCACCAGATGAGCTTACACAACAAATTCCTAATGAAATTTCATAGGTGATTAAAAAAGAAGATTGAGGATATGCTTATGTCTAAATTGGGGAAATGGAAGTACTCATCGGATGAGCTTGCACAAAAAATTCCTAATGAAATTTTATAGGTGATTAAACCTAGATGGGAAAGTGCAACAAAGACTACCAAAGACATCTTTTAGAAAATTTGAAGCAAATCATGTCGAATGTTAGTGAGAAAGAAGTGAAGGAATCTTTGAAGAAAAATGATAAGAAGTTCACTCTCAAACTCAAAAAATGTATGATATTTCTTAACGACATTGAATATGTGGTGAAGACAGCTACTACTAAATTGAGAACCATCTATAAGTTACACAAGACCAATGACTATTTTGTACATGTTGATGACAAGGATGATGAAGATGAGGAAGAAGAAGTAGAAATATAGCATGATGAGTTAGATGATGTCAATCTAGATAATGAGGAGGAAGAAAAGGAAGCTATTGGAGGAAGCCTTCTAGAGATACAAAGAATTAAGGAAACTGATTTAGAGAAAATTGCAATAGTAGTCATGGCCTCATTTCCTCACTCTCTAAGAAATGTCTTAGTACAATCAGGCTTAGAGATAGCTTACATCGACTTTTTTGTTGATACCACTACTATACAAAGCACCCAACCAAGCCTTGGATCTATTCAGTTGAGTGCTACATTGACTAAAGTTCCTAGCACTTCATCTGTCAAGAAGCAAGGTCCTCCATTATCAAGCTTGACCAAGAAGCAAGAAGGTATTCCCGTTGTTAGTACAATTTCTACATGTGTTTCTAGTACATCAATTTGTACAATTGTTTCCATTTGAAATGTATACATAGCCTATACAATGATAGTTGAGAACTAGTCTGAACTAAGTACTAAAGTCTTAGATAAGTGTAAACAAATTGTTTCTACCATTTTGAAAGAAAAGGGTAAAGAAGAAGTAGAAGCAATTGATCTGGATGAAGATATAGTTATTCCAAATTGGGATATCTCTACCCTCACCCCTGATCAAATGGATACCATGGGTAAACTACTAAAGAAGAGTGCTTAGTAGAAAAAAGCTTAGAGAAGAAAAGAAGAAATAAAATCAAGTTCTTGAAGAAATAAAGAGCATATTTATTGATGCTCTGAGTATTGAGGTTGATGGAAAAAAACCCATTCTAAACCAGTTAGCATAGATTTTTCACAAATACAATGAAGACTTGAATGGAAAGGATAAATTGCTACAAAGAGCTGATAGAAAATTTAAGAATAGAGTGTTGGAACAAGTTGCATAGAGAATTGTAATAGATCAAGTAGAGTTGGCTAGTATTCTTGGTTAACTGGAAACCTCTGTTAATAATGTTATTTAATTATTTATCAAGTTAAGTGATACATCTATCTTGACAAAGGATATCAAGGATAAATTGTCCAAGATAGATGAAGATATGAAGGCAAGTGCACACCTACTATCACTTGACCCAAATCATAGTTTTGCACATTACACAAAAATTAGTTATCTAACAAATCTATAGGTAGAATTATTGAACAAAGAAGCCAGGATCTAGGCCACACTTGCAAAAATTGAGGGTATGATTCTTCCAAACATGGATGCATTGGAGAAACACATTGCACATGCAAAGACACTCATCCATGATAACAAATTCTCCATAGCTAATCACATGAGCAAATTATCAACAAAAGTTGAGATTGCATTATATGAAAAGCACTATAGGAGAATTGGGACAAGACAATGGTACTTATTCTGAAGGTACATTGTGATTTCTTGTCACATTTTCATATTAACATATATAGATATTATACACCTTTGGAATTTATGTTAGAAAGGGGAAGAAGTAATATGTTTAATATAAAAAGAGAAAGAAGGTTTACTATACTCTAGTTGTATGTATATAGGAGAGATATATGTATCGGTGAGTAATATAGTATCATATAGATACTTGTACTATCAAGAAGAAAATATCTTTACAAAAGCAATTTTGAAAAATCAGAAAATAAGGTCTATTACCGAGCAAATCATGTTGAATGTTAGTGAGAAAGAAGTGAAAGAATCATTGAAGAAAAATGAGAAGAAGTTCACTCTCAAATTCAACAAATGTATGATATTTCTTAATGACATTGAATATGTGGTGAAGACAACTACTACTAAATTGAGAACCATATATAAGTTACACAAACCCAATGACTATTTTGTACATGTTGATGACAAGGATGATGAAGATGAGGAAGAAGAAGTAGACATATAGCATGATGAGTTAGATGATGTCAATCTAGATAATGAGGAGGAAGAAAAGAAAGCTATTAGAGGAAGCCTTCTAGAGATACAAAGCATTAAGGAAATTGATTTAGAGAAAATTGCAACAATAGTCATGGCCTCATTTCCTTACTCTCTAAGAAATGTCTTAGTACAATCAGGCTTAGAGATAGCTTCCATCAACTTTGTTGTTGATACCACTACTATACCAAGCACCCAACCAAGCCTTGGATCTATTCAGTTGAGTGCTACATTGACTAAAGTTCCTAGCACTTCATCTGTCAAGAAGCAAGGTCCTCCATTATCAAGCTTGACCAAGAAGCAACAAGGTATTCCCATTGTTAGTACAATTTCTACATGTGTTGCTAGTACATCAATTTGTACAATTGTTTCCATTTCAAATGTATCCATAGCTTATACAATGATAGTTGAGAACCAGTCTGAACGAAGTACTAAAGTTTTAGATAACTGTAAACAAATTGTTTCTACCATTTTGAAAGAAAAGGGTAAAGAAGAAGTAGAAGCAATTGATCTGGATTAAGATATAGTTATTCCAAATTGGGATATCTCTACCCTCACCCCTGATCAAATGGATACCATGGGTAAAATACTAAAGAAGAGTGCTTAGTAGAAAAAAGCTTAGAGAAGAAAAGAATAAATAAAATCAAGTTCTTGAAGAAATAAAGAGCATATTTATTGATGCTCTGAGTATTGAGGTTGATTGAAAACAACCCATTCTAGGCCAGTTAGCATAAATTTTTCACAAATACAATGAGAAGAAAAGGAAGCTATTGGAGGAAGCCTTCTAGAGATACAAAGCATTAAGGAAATTGATTTAGAGAAAATTGCAACAATAGTCATGGCCTCATTTCCTCACTCTCTGAGAAATGTCTTAGTACAATCAGGCTTAGAGATAGCTTCCATCGACTTTGTTGTTGATACCACTACTATACCAAGCACCCAACCAAGCCTTGAATCTATACAGTTGAGTGCTACATTGACTAAAGTTCCTAGCACTTCATCTGTCAAGAAGCAAGGTCCTCCATTATCAAGCTTGACCAAGAAGCAACAAGGTATTCCTGTTGTTAGTACAATTTCTACATGTGTTGCTAGTACATCAATTTGCACAATTGTTTCCATTTGAAATGTATCCATAGCCTATACAATGATAGTTGAGAACCAGTCTGAACTAAGTCCTAAAGTCTTAGATAAGTGTAAACAAATTGTTTCTACCATTTTGAAAGAAAAGGGTAAAGAAGAAGTAGAAGCAATTGATCTAGATGAAGATATAGTTATTCCAAATTGGGATATCTCTACCCTCACCCCTGCTCAAATGGATACCATGGGTAAACTATTAAAGAAGAGTGCTTAGTAGAAAAAAGCTTAGAGAAGAAAAGAAGAAATAAAATCAAGTTCTTGAAGAAATAAAGAGCATATTTATTGATACTCTGAGTATTGAGGTTGATGGAAAACAACCCATTCTAGACCAGTTAGCATAAATTTTTCACAAATACAATGAAGACTTGAATGGAAAGGATAAATTGCTACAAAGAGCTTATAGAAAATTTAAGAATAGAGTGTTGGAACAAGTTGCATAGAGAATTACAATAGATCAAGTAGAGTTGGCTAGTATTCTTGGTTCACTGGAAACCTCTGTTAAAAATGTTATTTCATTATTTATCAAGTTAAGTGATACATCTATCTTGACAAAGGATATCAAGGATAAACTGTCCAAGATAGATGAAGATATGAAGGCAAGTGCACACCTACTATCACTTGACCCAAATCATAGTTTTGCACATTACACAAAAATTAGATATCTAACAAATCTATAGGTAGAATTATTGAACAAAGAAGCCAGGATCTAGGCCACACTGGCAAAAATTGAGGGTATGATTCTTCCAAACATGGATGCATTGGAGAAACACATTGCAAATGCAAAGACACTCATCCATGATAACAACTTCTGCATAGCTAATCAAATGAGCAAATTATCAACAAAAGTTGAGATTGCATTATATGCAAAGCACTATAGGAGAATTGGGACAAGACAATGGTACTTATTCTGAAGGTACATTGTGATTTCTTGTCACATTTTCATATTAACATATATAGATATTATACACCTTTGGAATTTATGTTAGAAAGGGGGAGAAGTAAAAATTTTTAATATAAAAAGAGAAAGAAGGTATACTATACTCTAGTTGTATGTATGTAGGAGAGATATATGTATGGGTGAGTAATATAGTATCATACAGATACTTGTACTATCAAGCAGAAAATATCTTTACAAAAGCAATTTTGAAAAATAAAAAAATAAGGTCTATTACCGAGCTATAACTTCATAAAGTCAAATTCAAGTTGAAGACACATAATGATGTTAAAGGAAGATTTTGACTTACAGTTTTGAAGCTCATATTTTTGGTTTGATAAGTGTTTTTGTCACTAATGCCAAACAAGAAGATTTTTGACATGAAGGTCAATTTGTCTATCAGTGACTCAACACTTAATCAAATGGTTACATTGCAATTGAGCTCTATAGTTGTTAAACTATCATTCAATTTGTAGTGTGAACCAAGTGATTCATTTGTTCCTAAGCCAAGTAATTAGAACAAAGTGTCTACTGAACACCTGAGTCAGTTTGTAGGGTTTACTGAGCTACATAGAATCTACCGAGCTTCAAACATAATGTACAATGCAAATTGAGCATAGTAGAGGCTACCAAGGTATTTAGTGGAAGTGAAGAAGATCATAGTGTTAATAGAGCTATGTTATGATAACCAAGTTATACTATATCTACTGAGCTCACTATGTTAACAATAAGAATCTAGTGTTGACTGAGTCATGCAATGTCAATTGAGTGATCTAGCAGCCATTGAGTTTCTTAGTGTTCATCAAGTCACATAGTGTGGATCAAGTTAAAGCTACTTGGAAGTGATTAGTATGGACTGAGCTCCAAGTTCAAAGTGCCAAAGATTTTTGAGCATTGATAGTGTTTGTCGTGTATCAAAACATCATCGAGTTTCTGTTCAGAACCCAAGTTACAATAGTTGGGTCGACTTTGTGAATTATGATGAAATTAGTATTGTAGCCAACTCTAGTAAGTGATGATTTGGATTCATGTATTGGTAAGTACAAGAATTTAGGTCACACATTTGGGCAAAAAGTGGAAGTGTTTTTTCTATTTTTGAAATTTCTTGTCAATTGATGTCAAAATTTGATGCATTTAGAGATTGAATATAAAAAAAAATTCCAAATTAAAAATTGAAGTGTTCAGGATGTACATTTTGAATATATAATTTATTTGTGTACCCATATGATAGATTTCTTTTTTGGTATCGATCTTTAAAAACCACTTTTTCAAAATGCTTGTTTCGGGACCATACCACACTCACGTATGAACACCATAATTTGACACAAATAAATGAATTTTTGAAAATCCTTTTAAAAGAAGTTACCCAACACACCAAAGATTGATGATAATATTTTTCCTTAATTTTTCATTGAATAATTTTTTTATTATTAATTTTTAATTGGCTATAAAGGTGAATTTTAAAACCTCTCATGTATGGACACCATAATTTGATCAAAATTTCACATTAAAAAAAAAAAAAGCTTCAAAAGAATTATATGTAGATTGATGACATATAAATTAATTTAAGAAAAATCATAAAATTAAAAAGCTATTTAAGTTTTAGTAAATCTCACTATTTTACATTTAGGTACCACCTTTGATTAGAAAATATTACAAAAATAGTAAATAAAATCATAATACTATAAAATATATATTTATCAAATTAGGACAATGAGAGCTCTAATAAGAATTTGTTTCATAAAAAAAATGATTGGGAAGAGCCTCTAAAAATTATGGCAAGGCATGAATTTGTCATTTCAATGCCTTAGCCAAATGTTGAGAGGTCAACGCATAGGCTTGGTATGAACAGGCCTCTCCCAAACCAAAATTTGAGGTAGGAAAAAAATCCCACTCCATGCTATAAGAAATGGGCATGCGTTATTTGAAATTGAAAAAATGGGTACCTATTTTGAAAAATTAAAAGCGGCATTTAAAATCACCCCTCCCCCCCAAAAAAAAAAAAAAAAATTCTTTTTGATTTTTTTAGAAATTGATACCCATTTATAAAAAAATCAAATTCTTTATTTTATCAAAATTTGAAAAATTGAAATTGACATTTAAAATTCCCACAAAAATGAAAAAAATAAATTTTTAGAAACAAGTATGCAATTTTTGAAAAATGGGTACCTATTTTTTACTTTTATTAAATGAGTACCGATTTTTTGAAATAAAAAACATGCACTCAATTTTGAAAAAAAATGGTGCCCATTTTTAAAATTTAGAATCAAGTACCTAACCCTAATATGGGTGCCTATTTTTTAAAAATGGGTACCCATATTTGAAGAGGTCTCATTTTACAAAATTGAGTTTCGTAGAATTGCGACCCAACTTTGTGCATTCACCCATATATGTAATGCATTGTACTATATCCAATTATGAATGTGAAGACTATATGATATGTAGTAGTGCAAATTCAAGAAGGCTACAAGTATTATAAGGGACAAAGGATATTTATGTATCATAGTCATGTGATCATTGCAATACAAGGAATCTCAACTAGTAAATCAGAGTTGCAGATAAAAGATCAGCCACTGTTTCATCCTAATAGGTGCATCAGTCAAATTTTTTAATAGGGTAGACTTAATATTCTTTGCTAAATCTCCTAACCAAGAGCATGTATATTCATAAATCTTTTAACAAGGTGGATCTTACAATCCTTATTGCTCCTCATAGGAAAGATCACTAGAAGTAGTCAATTGTAAGCCTTAACGGGTTAACTTTATACTATAGTACTAAAGCTTGTGGGTATCATCCCTACCCTATTTTTACTTTCTATTCAAAAGGTTTTTGGGTCACCATATCTTGTGTCAAAGTGTTATGAATGTTTTAAATGATTGCATTCTTTCATGCATGCAATTAGACCATAATATTATATAAAGGATTATTTGGTGAAAGAAGATAAAGTTTTATTAGTTCTTGATTCACCCCTCCCCTCTCAGTAACTTGTCCTATTTTTTTTGTCAAAGCCATAGCTTCTATTTTTCACTCTATGAGACATATCTTCAGACATTCTATTTTCCATATTCTGCTTCAGGCATATCCCATTCAAGTTTTTTCATTTTTGCATTCTAATGGATATCTTGTTTATTTGAGGTCCTGAGATCAATTTTTTTTTTTTTAGATGATTTTTCATGGGTTTTACTATCTATTGTATTAGCCTTATGTCTCTTTTGGCCTTTTTTGACATTCTTTTGTAGTATTTTTGCAACTGCACTAAGATAAAGTGTCACTCTATTGCATTTTGGGATTTTGCACATCTCTTTTTTATTTTACTTGCATTACACTATAAAATTTCTTGGGGGGTTTCATGTTGGCCATATTCACCATCTTCCTTTTTCAAGTGAGTGTTCCTTCCATTACATTAACCTCATGGTGTATCGATGACATGTGCTATTATAGCTGTTTGTACTTCTTTTGCACTCTTGATGTTCCTTGTTCTTCTTTTTGCAAGAGATATTGCATTTAGTTTCAATGTTCATATATTACCTCTTAATATTATGGGGGCTTATGTTGGTTATATTGCTTTCTTGGTTTGATGGACTGAGCTATGTATTCAATATTTGATCCTATGTACTAGGTGATTGTAGTGGTTGGATACCTATGCATTTCGGTGAGATGGATCATTTACCACATAAACATTATTTCATTCCTATTTTTTGAGGCCATAAAGATACCTTCCATCTTCAATTGATCATCTCTTCAAACTTAGTCTTCTCTATCTAGTCATGTTCTATATAGTGTTGTTTAATCTGATTAGTAGTTTGGCAGCGTTTGCAGCTTCTTGGTTTAGTCATGTTCTTCATGATCATATTTTGTTCCTACCTTCTGGAACATTCTTTCCATCTCTTTTTGGAATAGGGTTTTTCCCATGTGGCTTTCTCTATTTCTTCTCTTTATAAAGATTTGGTTGTTCTTGGGTGCCTCATTAGGCCTTTTTGTTGGGACCTAATTTGCTTTTAGCAATAGTTTCTAGGTTTTTAGCTACTTGGTGTTAGAGTAATATGATATTTCCTTATTAATTAAATCATTTTGATTTAATTTTAAAGTTCTTTTTATCTCTACTTTACTTAATCTAAACTATAGGCATATAATAATTTATTATTTTATTAATTATTATCATGTAACCTAGGTTTTACATGTTAGGGTTTTGATCTCCTTTTATAAGGATTGATCTCTTTTTAATTTTATTCATTCATTTTTGATAATACCGATCTCTCTTTTTGCACATCAAGAATGTCTCATCCATGGATTTGGGAATTCTAGCCTCCATAGCTTTTTCTTCACTCTTTCTTTGATAGATGTTTACATGCAGATGACTCTTGGGATTTGTGGGTTGATCTTTCATCAACTTCAACAATTTTAATGTGCAACATGATATAACGAATCATGTAGTTTAGAGGGTCATTGATAAATATATTCTCACACTAATGTCCAAGAGGTTTATTTATCCTTCCCATATCACATCTATTTTCTATTTAAACACTATGTATTTTCTTCAATTGGTGTTACCATTGGAATTGAATTCTCCAAAACTAGTTAGGCCTAATTTCTTGTCCGGGGTAAAGCTACACAATCTAGTTCATCAACATGATTTTTTGGATGGCTAGGCATTCGTGGGTGACTTGCTTCCTAGGAAGTATCTATTGCAAGGACATACATTCCAGTATTTTTTAAGCCATTAAAAGGTCTCCATAATGACAAATATTTTACTATTTAAAATCTACATTTCATTATCATGTGAGGGTTATGGGTGATGACATGTCCACTCGTATTTAGTAAAAGGTTAATCTTCTTCTTGTACTACTCAATAAATTTTTGGGTATAGTGTAGAGTAACATCAAGCCACATCACCTTCTTCATGCTAAAAAATAAGAACTTACTATGAAAAAAAGAGAGGACACCATTGGTTCCTTGTACAATTTTCTAGTTGATGACTTCTTGCAACTACTATTTGTCAAGCTAGAAGGGAAGGAGAAGAATAACAAGATTTAGATCTTTGTTGATTATTAGGCTTTTTATTTTTATTTTTTCTTTATCACTCAGCCTAGGTGGCCTTTATTTTTGGTGATTTTTTGGACTCTTCCTAATTACTAGTTTTGTATATATTATGGGTAAGAGCAAGAAGATAATTCTCAATTCTACAGATGTCCTTTTCACAAAATGAGACTTCTTCCAAATCAGACACCCAATTTTTAAGAATTGAGTACACATCATGATTCGGTAGCTCGATCCATTTTCAAAATTTGGGTGCCCAAATCTTGTGTATGGATCAAGTTAGTGAACATAAATGAGTACATGATTTTAAAATTAGGTACCCGATTTTGTTTCAATTTTAAAATTTGGGTGCCTCGTTTTAAACAAAACCAACTGCCCAATTTGTAAAAACTTATATCCCTTTTTTTTGTCATTTGTTTTGGTGATAGAAACTTGTAAAGATAGGAGACCTATTTTAAACACCTTCATACTAGAATTTTGGGTGATGACATGTCCACTCGTATTTAGTACAAGGTTAATCCTCTACTTGTACTAGTCTAAAAAGTTTTGGGTAGAGTGTAGAGTAACATAAAGATATCTCACCTTCTTTGTGCTGAAAAATAAGGACTTACTCCTGCGGCAAGAGAGTACACCATTGGTTCCTTGTATAGTTTTATGGTTGGTGACTTATTGCAACTATTGTTTTTCAAGCTAGAGGGGAAAGAGAAGAATAAAGAGAGCTAGATATTTGTTGAGTATTAGGATTTTTATTTGTTTTTTCTTTATCACTCAGACTAGGTGGCCTTTATTTATGGTTCTTTTTTAGAATCCTTGTAATTACTAGTTTTGTATATATTATGGGTAATAGCAAGAAGATGATTCTCAATTCTATGGAAGTCCTTTTCACGGAATGCGACTTCTTCCAAATTAGACACTCTGTTTTTAAGAATTGAGTACCCATTATGATTCAGTTACACAATCCATTTTCAAATTTTGGGTTCCCAAATCTTGAGTATGGATTGGGTTACTAAACATAAATGAGCATGTGATTTTAAAAATCAGGTACCTAATTTTGTTTCAATTTTAAAAATTGGTTGCCTGATTTGTAAAAACATATATCCCATTTTTTGGGCATTTTATTTTCATCTATTTTGGTGATAGCAACTTCTGAAGATAGCAGCCCGATTTTAGGCATTCTATCGACCCCCACCCCCCAAGCAATTTTTTTCACTCTTAGAGGTATTTCAATTTGTTTTATATTAATTTTTTCATTTTTTTTCATTTTTTCTTTAACATTTAGTCAAATTATAGTTTTCTTCATGATTATTAGTTTTATATCTGTAATTAGATTTGCATGTATTTACTTTAAATATTATTTTCTTTGATAAATTTAGTATATAAAATGTATAATAGTTAACAGAAAAGATAAACTATAGGTTCAATTTCAATTAAAAAACATAAAATTTAAGTAGAAAACATAAACACTATCATTAAGTAAAATAATTAAAATAAAACACAAATTAACAAATCAGGAAAAAAAATAAAAAATAAACTTCATTATAAAAATATATCTAAATTTGAAAATTGTAAACTTAGAAAACCAAAAAATATAAAAAATTCACTCAAATCTAATTATCCTTGAGCTCCTTTGTATTAATTTTAAGACTAAAGACTTCAAGTTGATGTAAATCCATACCCTAAACTTAACCCTAATCCATTTAAACCTAAACTAAATAAAATAACATTATCTAATACTAAACAGTGATTGCAACTCTAAATACTAAACCATAGTTGTCAACAACAAACCATAATCCTATCCCTAATTTCAAATGCTGAAATTGTATTTTAAGTGTTAAATCCTAACCTTAATACTAAATTATTGGTTATAATATTAAAAATGTAAAGCTATCCTTTATCCTAAATGGTAAATTGTGACCTTAATTCTAAATCAAAATACTTTAATAAAAAATGTTAAATCCTAAATCATAACAACATATATTAATTCTCAATAGTAAAATCAAATTTTGTAAATGTTAAGTTCCAAAATTTAAAATCTTAACCCAAAAAGTAAATTCTAAGCCCTAATTATAATCATAATTTTAAAAAATTAATCCATAATCTTAATCTTAATTTTAAATACTAACCCTAATTATGATTTAATGATCTAGGATTAAGGTTTAGCATTTAAAATTAAGGATTGGGGTTTAATGTTTAGTATCATGGATTTTTTAAAATTTTAAATTATAATTAGGCTAAGGATTTAGGGATAGAGATAGGATTATCATTTAAAAAAATTGAGATTAGGATTTAACATTTAGTATTAAAGGGTCAGGGTTTAACATTTAGGACTATAAGGGTTTTACATTTATGATTAAGGTTACAATTATTATTTAGAATTTGCAATTAGGGTTCATGTTTCACATTTATAATTAGGGTTCATTATTTAGGATTCCTTTTAGGATAGGATTTAGGGTTTGGAGTTTTTAATTTAGATTTAATATTTAGGACTATTGGTTACAGAATTGGGATTGAACATTTAGGTTCAAGATTTTTCATTTAAACCCTAACTAAAAACCTAATCCATATATGAAGTGTAACCATAACCTAAAATATAATATAAAACCTAATTCTTTAGAACAAAAGTTCTAAGCATAATCATAAAACTAACTATACTGCTAACTCAAATCATAAACTTAACTACTATTGTAATCATAACCTAAACGCTAACCCTAACACTAAACATATAAGTATTTATCTTAACTAAGAGTGATTTTAATTAAATTATTTAATACAATATTTTTAAGTGGTTTTAAGTTATGTGCAAGTTATCTATATTTCTAGGGTTAGATAATTTTTCGTTCACCTTGTTAAGTTAGATTTGTCATTCAATGTTTTTAGCTTATTGGGGTTTTGTATCTCCTTATAAAATCTATTTTTACCTTAATCCAAAAAATTATGTCTAGTGTTAACTATTCTTAGTCATTGTCATCATCAAATGCTATAATATAAATTATGAGATTTAAGGTTGACATCAATGAAAACACAAACACTAACCAAAATATCATATCAAAGTTTATTTCACTAGCCATTGGCATGCATTATCCAAACCCTCAATGGTTGAAACAACATCCATGAGTTTATCAAAAGTTAAAATATATACTATTTATGGTGAATCTCTCATCCATTATGGATGGTATACCCACAATATTAGGTTTACTAAATATATTAAATTTACAAGGTTGATAGAATCTTATCCTATTTGAAATGTGAAAAATGCAATTTTGATGCTAATTATTAATGTTTATTTAAATATCAAATAATTTATTTTATTAATCTATTAATCTTCTAAACCACTTATCCAATCATCTCAATATTTTTTCAAATTCAAAACTTTATGAAATATTTAAATAAAGAAAAGAAAAGTTTGTGTAAATAAAGTGAAAACATAGTATAAGCAAATAAAAATAAATATATAAACATTAAAATATAATATATAAACCCTAATACTTTAGAATTAAAAGTCTAAGCATAATCATAGCACTAACTATACTACTAACTTGAATCATAAACTTAAATGTTAAATCCTAATCATAACCTAAATCCTAACCCTAACACTAAGCATCAGTACCAACCTAGATGACAAAATAAGTTTCCATTACATAACTACAAACCCTTACCCTAACTATGACATGTACTTAAAGATGTTTAAATAGTTTTAAAGACATGTAATTAGATTTATATGTTTAAGATTTATTTTAATTAAATAGTAATTTTTTGAATTTTTTATGTTGTATACATATATATAGATTATGTTGGTATCTCTTAATATTAGTGTCAAACACTTAGTCATTTACTAGCAGAGTTAGATGGTCATCACTGCGACTGAGCTACTCTATATAGGTTGAGTCATGTACATAAGTATGTATATACTAAGCTATATAGGAGCCAAGTAAGCATATGGCCATTGAGTATTTTCTATACAAGTTGAGCTCACCATCAATCAATCTGTTCAAAGCATACAAGTGTCAAGTTACATAGTATCTGCCAAGCACAATACACACTGAGAAACAACAATGTCAAGTATCAAAAAATAGAAAAGACCAATCAATGTAAAGTTTACATGAAAGTTAGGAATGATATAGATTTTGAGGTAAATTATTTTCAAGATGACATGGAAGAAAAAATTAATCTTTTTAGAGGTTGTTAGAGAGAGTTTTATGTGTTTATGATGTGGATTATAGATCCCTATGTTTTGTGATCAATGATTTCAATGAAGAGGCAAAATATGGAAGCATCTATAAAAATCTTTACAAAACTCTTTAAATAGAGAAAATCTTAACCTAGATCGTATATTTATTATGGAGGGGATGATGAGAAGACTTTGTAAACAAAAAAAGGAGAAATATGTGAATAGTGAAGTGAAAGATTGAGATCAGATCATAAGTCAGTGAAAGTGTTATGCTATCTCTTAACAGAGCAAGTGATCTAATTACAGTAGTGAAGGGGAAGAAATGAATTATTATATCAGAAGAGAGGATCAATTAGCAAGAAGAAGAAATGAATCAGCTTATAGAACCTATCAAGAGTCAGGTACTAAATTAGTTCTTACAAGCTTGAATTATGGTAAATCTCTTAATAGAGAGGTCTTGACAGATCTTTGTAAATGTCCTTAAAGAGTCCATAATTTATTGTAAGTGTTAAACCCTATAACAAGGTGAGACCTGGTAGTCTCAAATTCTATTAATAGGGAAAGCTCATCATAGGGTAGATCATATATTATGATCAAACATTGTAATGCTAAAAAGTTAAACTTATTACTGCAATAATGAGGATTTGTGGGTATCATCCCCAACCCATTTTCACCTTCACCTTAGAGGGTTTCTGGGTAACACATATTGTGTTATGCGTCTATTTTTATGCATGTGGTAGATCATATAATTTACATATCACAACAAGTTTATTATATTACAATTTTCACATGTATAAGTTAACTAGTGAGTGTCTGAATGAATTGTTGAAAAGCAAAATTCCTTAAGATTTTTATTCACCCCCCTCTCAGTATCTTGTTATCCTATTTATACTTCCATCAATCAATAGATTATATTTCATGGATGACATATTTGGTGAGGACCTAGCCCTAGCCACATCCCCTCCATCTCCACCCCCACCTCCACCCCACCTCCACGACCACCTATTCCTCCTCCACCACCTACTCTAGAGGAATTGTGGCAGAGCATGAGGTGCATCCTCTATGACCTCATGTGAGACATAGATATTCATAGGCATGAGACTCATCCCCCCTCCACTACTTATCCTTGCAGATAGAATGCAAGGTGTTGGAAATATAGATGGAGTAATTGAGAGGGAGGGGGGGGGGGGGGGGGGGGGATGAATCAGTTACCACAAAAATTAATCCACTGATCCCTTAGATGTCTTATAAAACTAGTTACTGATATCACTCGGTAACCATACAAAGAATGTTGTAACTTGGTAGATGTATTGTATGTTACCTTATTATTGATCTTTAAACATGCATGCATAAAAGAAATCACATGAACACAAGAGACACCAAATTTAACGTGGAAACCCAATATGGGAAAAACCACCAAGCAACTAACTACTAATTTTTAGTTTTCTAAAGTGAGCTTTATTAGGAGCCAACCCAGTTAAAGGTTACAAATAAAACTATTAAGTGTGACCTTGTTAGATGATTTAATCACCTTTCTAGGAGTGGCCTTGCTAGAGGACTTTAGAAAAATTCAATAGAACAGTCACCTTGTTAGAGGATTTACAAAATGGTTGTTAAACCAAATTTGTTAAGAGATTTAGAAATCACTGCTACAATGATGCGAAAGTAACAATGACTTGACTTGAATAAAATACAACTGAATTGCTGATATAGATCTCTATTCTATTTCACTAGATCCTCTCTAATCAAATAAAACTTTGCTGCTCCTCAAGGATATCTGATCCTTCTCCAAAATTCACTCACACTTTCCTCTTTGCATAATCAACACACTTGCATGCTCGCTCATTCATTCATAGAATTCACAACTTGAATTTTCATATATACCTTACAAATTATCAAGTCGGTTCACTTGCAATTTATAATTACAATAAACACTACCTCTATCGGCTACAATTAAACTTTATTTCCCAAAATAATGAAATCCTTCATTACTGACCCTGCTCGGTAAACACTACTCCAAAAATGATTTCTAGTGTTAATCGACTAAAGCTTGATGAACATTGTGAACTCTGCAAAATCCTTTGGAGACTAAGTGAACTTAGTAAGTACCGACTTTCCTTTGCTAACCTTGTGAGCATAGTTACCACTAACTTCTTCCACAGAATCCTTCAACACCTGAGAGAGATCGGTAGACACCGCAATTGCTTTGCTGACCGAATGAGCTCGGTAGACTCTATTTTCCAACTGACATGACATTTGTGAACATCAAAGACAACACATAATTAAACAATTGTATCCAACACAAGGTGCTATACAGTCTACAAAGCACTTAAACTATGACATAGATAGCTTTAGAGCATGGAGGAAGAACATGCATGCCTTTTATTCTGATGACTTTTGTTATAGATAGGTCAATTAACCAAAAATAAATAAAGGACATTTAAAATATATTTTAATTAATCAAAGACATGTGAACATATAAGTGACAAGAAGCCTCATATCTCTATTAGATTGTGCACACACCCTCGCATGTCACAACATTTTTGGAAGCAGTCGTGAATGCTATTTAACCATCCACCACACATTAATCATGAGGTTCCCATATAATTCCTTAAGAAATTTTAGGAAGAGTTTGAATTGGGTTTGAAACCCAATTATTTTGATATAATACCATTTCAAGGGGTCAGTGGAGGGATGCCTCGAGATAGGCTTGAGGAAAAGCTCAGTGATAATACCAGGGATCACAAATGTCCTCAAGCTCTTGTTTCTCTTCCTACACTAGTTGTTCTAGTACCTCTCCATCATCAAGAAATGTCATCTTCTTTTAGTTCATTGAGTCCCCTATTAGACAATTTAGTGCAATAGTGGATTAGGTGAGCAGTATTCATCCCCTTAGATAAATTTGTACCAGTTGTGGGTATGTATGCAGAGGCCCCCAGATCTATGTAGATACAACATGGGATGGCCATGCTACCAAGTGTGGTCATTTTGGTCATGAGGTGTGTGCTACTCATGGTGGTGCGAGTGATGATATTGATGAGTCATCATTTGTTGACTTGCTTTTTGGAGATGGAGATAATCAGGAACAACAGGTAAAAATTTAATTAAAATTTATAAAGTACATTATAATTTACTTTCTACATATGTCTAATTGTATTAACCATAATGCATGTTCATTTTCAATTAACAAAGGATGGATGATATTGTTCCTCCTAGGAGATAGTATAGTCTTTTTTTGAGACCTTTAGACATTGGCATCCATCATACGGTATGCACTTTGAATTATACTACTTGAATTTAATAACATGTGATAATGTATTATTATTTTTTTGTCTTTATAGGGATTGTAATAAGTTACACACTTAGATACTTCTATAGGTCCTTATCCATCCACTAGTGAGGCATAGTCTCAAATACCTGTAGCATGAACTTTTCAAGAAAAATACTTTTTATTATTTTTATGTACACATTGTTATTAACTTATCTTCAACCTTGATTCATGTATAATAATGTATGTTGGTTTTATGAATAAGGGATGGATGATAATATTCCATCTAGACCTAAGTATATCCTATTTTAAAGTCCTTCACATTTTGGCCATTATAGGCATGTCAGTGCTTAGGCATGTCAATGCTTCTAGTGGTGAGGCTTAACCTCAAATGCTAACTATATGCACTTTTTCAAGATTTTTTTATTGCATATGTATGCTTAATAACTTATATCTATAATTCTGATTCATCATTATGTATTTAATTCTAGGCCATTAGATTAGGTGATCTTTATGGTAGAACCATATCTTTAGACTCATCTATGACATTGGCTAGTACTCAAGTATGGTATATATGCTTTTATTTTAAAAACTTGTAGTGTAAATTATGTACTTTTTAATTTACGTACTTTGTGATTCATGTATATACAATTTTGACTCAAGGTTTATGTATCCGCTATTTCAAAAGGATGTTGACATGAGTGTCTATGGGAATATAGGACTAAGCCAAATGGAGGTACATACATCATTCTTTGAGGTTAGTATTGTTATTTATACATAGTCCATTATGATCTCTATCAAAATTTTAAAATGTATGTATTCTCTTACAAGACTTGACCACTACCACATTTGGTAGCTATGATAGTGCACCTCCTCCTCTTATAGTGGGACACCTATCTCACATTGTAATATTATAAATAGCTACAAAATATTTAATTTTATTTGCAACATAGATTTTGAAACCCATTTCAATTAAGCATGTACATGTTGTCTTCTCGGGATGCCACATAAGATGTCACACATGACACCCAACCTGATTAGAGACATCGTGTTACATAGGATGATCCAAGTCAGTCCTCTTTGTATGGAGTAATGACGACTGTAGATTAGATAGATTAGGTATTTTTGTACCTTTACATTGTATTTAAATGATACATTTTGTATTAGGATAGTTATATGTATTATATTATTTTTTACTTCATATATCATGTTATCACATATTAGAATGTGTTATATATTTTCATGACTTGTTATGATGCTAGTGTATGATATCATCTTTTCTTATCATGTTGTAAGTATGGCATGTTTTGTTTATTGTGACACATTTTATTCATGTTATGACACATTTTGTTATTATATGATATGAACAATAATAAATACTTTTAATTAAATGTAGGAACATTAATTTAAGTATGTTTGAATGTCAAATTAATGAAAAAATATAGGTCATTACTAATTGACAAATAATTTAATATCAAGTGCACACCAATGAATTTCAAATAGAAGGGAACTCTTGTATTTTGCACAAATAAAGTCATCAATTTAAAAATCTAGTGAAGTCATATATTTAACACAAGTGAAGTCATATATATATGTGCTTAAAGAATATATAGGACATAAATAGAAGTGAACTATATTTTACACAACTGAACTCATATATTTTTAAAAAAAAATTAGTGAAGTCATAAATATGTAACACAATATGAAGGCCATAAATAGAAGTGAACTCATGTTTTTAAATGTTCAAAACATGTTTCAATTGAAATAAAAAATTGGTTGAACACATTTCTTCGAATGATTTGCTAAAAAATAAAACAAGTACTTTTGTTGAAATGTTAGTAAAATCATAAATTTATAAGACCTATCCATATAATGCAAATATGTTTAATGCACACTCACTATGTGTAATTCCACAAGATGGTGTTGAATTGACCAAAAATATTTAAATTTGCAAAAGTTGTACTTGAGACCTAAATAAGAGGTATATAAGTTCTCTAATTTTCTATTGACAACACATTCATACATTTAACTTATATAAGTACATATATAAAAAGAGCAAAATAATGAAAAACCTTACATGTTTTTATTCTATAGTCTTCCTAGTGTACCATCTGCATCCTCTCTCTTTCTCAATGCATCTATGATTGCCTCATGCTCTTTCATTGAAATTGTCCATAGTACCTTATTGGCAGGTCTCCCTTTGTATCTTTCTAATTTAACATGTGTTGCCACAACCAAATGAGAATAGTGTAAAATATTCTTTTCTAAGGTAGTCTTCAAATACTGGTAAACCATTTATGCTTGTTAGGTATACTATGTAGTGAGGTGCCAGCTACAATGATAGACCCAATTGGATACTCAAAACCATCATCATCTCCTTGATGACATTTCAATTTTTTCTTAGGTTCCACACATCTAGCTAGTCGATACTCATCATGTTCATCATTATCATCAGGTGCAATAGCAACATAAACATTTTCTACGAGATAACATAATGTACACTTGCATGTACGTGATTATTATTACTGACATCTACATAAATAAATAATTTAAATTTAATAACAATCACAACAAATTTAATTAAATTGTACATGCTAGGTTGTATAAGGTCTAGAATATGACCATAGTCTTCTTATGCAAACATAAAATTTGTGCCTTTATTTATTATATCATCTTCAATCTGTGTGTGTAGGTGCTAATGATTTTTGTTGCAAATATTCAAACCATTCTATATTCTCACATTCTTCCAATTCATCTGCAAGACAAAACTAACAAAAAAAGCAAGCTCCCTAGTCCATATAGTCCAAGTGTTAGAATCTAACTCCTAAATGAATGTCATTTATCTTAACTGCTAATTGTCTTACTTTCATATTTTGAAAGGATGTTCTTCTCTTCAAACTAGGCAAAAGAAACCACAAAATTCAGAGTTCTAACTTCATCCTATCTATAAATATTTGATACACCATTCCATAATGGCATGTGCATTTTTGAAATTTTCTTTTAGCTCAAATTTCATTTTTTCTTGGAAAAGGGCTCTCTTCACGCATGCACCAACACCATAATGTTCTCCTTTACCATGTCCATCCACAAGAAAACTCCACATAAGTTGGATATTAGCTTGCCTATGTGTCCTACTCAACCAATAGACAATTTTATCATTCTTGAATTGTCCTATACAATTATCTGACCATATTAGATTTTGTGTGATTGAATTTGTCTTTCTTAAATTATCATAAAAGTCCTCAAAGTAGTACTGGAAAAACTTAGATGAATGGATTTTATTATCACTCATATAGAAATGGTACTCTCTAGATATTTTTTGATCCTCTTTTGTACTATGAAGTGCATGCCTATAACCTATATGAAAAAAAAAATCCTACTTCCGTTGAATTGTAATATTGTGCCTATACTTCATCTTGGGGTGTAAGTGTGTAGTTCTCAATAAATTCAACAAATCAAAGTATAGTACCAATTGGAAACTTATTTAAGTACATATGCAAAATTGTCCATCATTTCATTTAGCATATTGAGATACTTCAACATATTCTGGTATGATCACAATCTTGAACTCCTCCATTTAAATGCATGATAGCTAACTTTATATGTAACTAAATCACACCTTCTTCAAATATTCCCATGCTTCAATGGATATTCAATAGTTTTGATTCTTTTTACATCAACTAATTGTTTTCCAAAAGTAGTCAAAGAATTTCATGTGAACATTCATCTGACAAAGCAAGATTGCCACACCTGTCACATGTACTAGAAAGATATGCAGAAAAAAAAATATTTCTCATTGGGTGGATTACAAAAAAAAACTAATATGATACCCTTTATAATTTGAGGTGGTATTTTTATACCATATTTCTGCAACATTTATTTACTACACATGGTACTATTTATAGATTAAAATACATCATAATGGTAATGAAATTTAACATGAATTTTATAAAAACATATGACTCTTTCCTTGTTAATCTTTACACATCATGGTTTACACTTTTCAAAAGATATTTGACTCATGGTAATAGTTTACACCTTATCATCTTTCTTTCCTTTTTGAACAAGTATGTTTGAGTCATATCCAAAAGGTTTTTAGGATGTGGATCACATAATTTCTAGCCAACTCTCAATTTAATAACATCTCTTGAATCAGGTGATATACTAGTATTATCATGCAAAAAAATTTCAACAAAACTTTTGACTTCACTAGTAAATTTCATATCAGATCTCAAGAGTCTTCCACTACAATTCAACAAACTATTTGTTGGATCACATTTATAGTTAACCCTTATCTTTATAAATCTTTCTAAAGTTTTATGAATCACATTAGAATATCAACTTATGTTACTAATCAATATTTTTTTCAGAAGTTGATTTTTCAACTAAAGTTGTTATTATTTCTCATCATGCTACATTCTTATCTTTAGAGTGACTTCTCTTTCTGATAACATTTAAGACACTAGCAACAATGGATACAACTTTTAATCTTGGGCTCTGCATACATTCCTTACATTTTCATTACTTTTTGCATTTTAGACATTTTAATTAGTTGCAACATCAATTGACATTGAAACCCAAATGTCTTATTATAAAAATATTATGTATATAATCTATTAGCATGTGTCCTAATTTGTCTCCATGAAACCAATCCGTGAGTATTATCTAGCAAATCATTATAAAAATGGAAATGTTCATGCACTTTAGTATCATTCAAACATGTTTCTTTAGTACTTGGTGTTTCCATGTCTACATTAATATAATTTAGGTTTTCAATTGGCATTTCATTTTCAATGTTATTTGGAATTTGAATCTCATTTTCTTAATTGAATGTTTGATTAGAATGAGAAGTTGAATCTCAAATTGGGTTCTCTTCTTTAGCTTCTTCATCCATTGTGGTATCCTCAATGTCCTCATCTTCTAAAACAATATTTGAAATTGAAGACCCAACATTGCTCAACTCTCTAATTCTTTATCTTCTTTCTCGTTGACATTGTGATTCCTTCTCTCAATTTTTTGCAATCTCATCATCTATCAAAACTCTTATTTTCCTCTTTCTTCATTGTTTTGATCCCATGTTTACACCAAATTTGAATTCAAATCAATCAGAGCTCACAAAATGCAAAAGATAAAAAGAAAGTAGATAATATAACAAAAATTTGTTATTGTAGCTTGAGACTGTCAAACAATGATTGGAATGATTGCTTAGTATTTTGTGGGTCAATTTTTGGGACCTAAAGGCTATGGATGAATCAGGTGCCCCAATTATAAATTGGGCACCCAATTTTTAAATAATAGAGCACACAATTTTATAATCGGGTACTCAATACTTTAAACTGTTGGGTGCCTAATTCTTACAATGTCTAAATAACAATCGGGCACCTAATTTTTGAACTACCAATTCCGTACCCAATTCTAAATCCATGGGCATGAATTTCCCACTCACATTAATGTTTTCCTTGGGAAAAGGCCTGGTACAAGCTTGGTGGGACCAAGCTTATGCCTTTATCTATCAAAATTTAACTAAGGAAATTATTTAACAATTCAAGCACTATATTAATTTTTATATTTTTTGACGAAAAGAAGACCCATTATATATTTTACTATTCTAATTTCAGAAATGTAAATTTTATAGTGTTATGAGTTTATTTTCTATTTTTGCATTTTTTATTAATCCAAAGTGTCACCTAAACATAAAATAGTGAGATTCACTAAAACTTTAAAACCTCTTTTAATTTTTGATATTTCGTAAATTAATTTACATATCAGCAATCTACAAACAATTCTTTTGAAGTTTAAAAATATTCAAAGAAGTTAGACTTTTATTAAATTGTCGTGTCTACACATGAGAGGTTTTAGAAATTATCTTAATCGTCAATTAAAAATTAATGAAATTTTTTAATTTAAAATTAAGGAAAATTATTATCATAAATATGTGTCATGATGGGTAACTTCTTTTAAAATGATTCAAAAATATTCATTTAGTATAGTGTCAAATTATGGTGCTCGTACATAAGCAAGTATGGTCCTAAACTGGCATTTTGAAAACGTGACTTTTAAAGTTCAATACAAAATTAAAAAAATATGTCATATAAGTATTCAAATAAATTAAATATTCAAAAAGTAGACTCTAATCACTTTTATTTCTATTACCAAAATTTTATGATATTCAAATTATAAGTGCCTCAAATTTTACCATCATTTGACAAGAAAATCTAAAAACAAGAAAAACACTTCCATTTTTTGGCCAAAAGTGAAACCCAACTTCTTGCACCAACCATTATGCTTATGGTTATGGGTATTTTTATGGTTAGACATTAGGATACTCTAGTTTGGGGGGTTTTCAAAATTAAAAAAGTGGGTAGGTTAAATATTAACTATATCTATAATTTTTTTACAACATTTTGTTTGAAGGTCAGACCCCATTTTCTGCTTCTTTTTAATTTAAAAAATATCAAGCCTCATCATTTACTTCACCCAAACACACCAAGTTATTCAAATATTATGATTAAGGTGACTATTGTTGTTGGCCAAGTACATTATCTATAACTTCAAACCAATATTATGAAGTGTAAAAAAGTTCAGTACTTGAACAATATCTCCAATTTAAGCTAGATCATAATTTCAATAATTCTCATAGATTCCAACTTTCCTTTTATTATTTATAAGATTTCTTGTAGAATTTCTTTTCCAGTCATAAGTGATTTTAATTTCATCTAAACTTTATGAACAATATCATGTTCCATCACATCAATATATTAAGTATCAATTAAGGCATTGAGTAGGGATTCCTTAGCCATCATATTAGAATACAATTTCTTCATTTATATTTCATCTTCTTCCTCAAGATTTGGGATTCAGTGGGGATCCTTTGAATATACCCATGCAAATAAAGTGTGCAATCACCCTTCCTTTCCAAAGTTCATAGTTAGTTCCATCAATCTTCATACTATTCTTAAAGGCCATTATAGATCTCCTCAAGCAGTTAAGCTTCAAAGTGAAGACCACTAGCTTTGATACCAATTTTTAAGAATAAAAATGCACCACAACAACTTGGGGGATGTGAATGAGATGAGAGAAGATTAAAATAGTAAACTATTACTAATCAAATTTAACACATATACTATAGGTTAAATAAAAATACACTATAAAATGCAACACCAATACTTTATTATCTAGAAAAATCTAGTTGAGGGAATAATCTCAATGGGAATCTAATCCACAATATTATGTACTAAAAAATATTAAACCAGGTTAAAGGTATAGTTTGAAATACATGCATGTATTCAGACATGCACCTCAAGATTAGTTCTCTATTACAACAAGGGAAACAAACCTACATGGGCAATAATCCAATTAAAATTAGAGAAATAAATAAAAAGGGAAATATAAATTTATGATAGATAACAATTAACTAAGATGAAAAGATTAAAAGTATCAACTATGCCAATGCATTTCTTTTGAATCACAACTATATCTATTCTACTCAGATCTCTTCTCTTATATCTACTCAAATCAATAACTTCATAGTATCAAATACTTCCATCCATCCATATACATATTTAATTCATTAATGAATTCACATACATATACAAGCTTAACACATATTATGTTACTTCAATATAAGACCCAATACAAAAATGAATTACATAAACTAATGAAATACCATATGTGTTAGCTAGACCACATATATAACCCTTATAATAATTTATCAACTTGATAATACTCTAAAAAATAAGTAAATAATTAAAATAATATATTTCTTGATTGAGACTTTCAAGAAATAGATTCATTTTCTTTATCGAATGAACAAATAGACTTACATGCAAATAATCCTCAAGAAAATCTGCAAGAGCATAAGAATATATTTTTGCAAAAAGTATCTTGAATTAGAGAGTGTAACTTGCACCACCAAAACTTCCCAAATGAAATATTGGAGCACTGTTGAAGATAGTTTACTAGTAAATACTAGAAATAGAAAGTTTGCATCATAATATGCATAGCTCAACCAAAATGTCTCACAACCATAGGCGATGAAAAATATAGAATGTATACAGTTTTAGTATCCACCCATATTGATCACAAGCATAGGTGAACTAAAATTTGTCACCACTAAAGCATTCTCTGAACTGAACAGCAATAAATTATCTGTATAATAAACAAATATGTCAACATAAATCACTAAACATTAATGTCAAACATAACCAATGATAATTCCACTCTCAACAATCATAATATCCACAAATAAAATATGGAAACTACATATCATTATTACAAAAAAAAAAAATGATCTCTCAATCATTTTTTTCTACAAAAAAAGCACAACCACTAGTTTTAGTTATTTTGAGCACATCTTTTAATTTTGTACAATTTTTTTTTCTTTTATGTTTCATAATGTGAAATATTTCTCCTAAGGAGTTGTAGCTTCACATGTTATTTGCACAACTTATATCAGATAGACTACATAGAATATGTAAAGAAATAACTTGCACGATGGAAGAAATAATATGAATTATTATAAAAATACTTGATAATTTAACCGAGAGTAATAGGCCACTTTGAGGGGGAAACCTCCAAATATCTCTTCACAATATGATTCTGAAATAAGACCCACAACCTCTTATATATAACTAATTATGCTTAGGTTGAATAGACACAATCCTATATAACACCTAGGTTGACCTAGATACCTAAATAATAATATAATAATGATAACATGACTTAATTAAGGATTAAGATAGCCACAAGTTGACTATTTGTAAACCCTATACACACCAATATTAATGGTGTAGCATGCCCCCTCTCTTCAAAGATGCATTTTCCTCAATGCTAACAAGTGTGGATTCTTTTGAATGAACTCCTCACCCTCCCATGTGGCCTCTTCAACTAGTAAATTCTTCCATTGCATGAGATACTAGGTGAGGATTCTATTCCTTAGCTTCTTTGTGCATGTTTGAAGAATGCACTCTAGTTCCAAAATTATTCTTCCTTCCCCATCAAGATCTATTAGTACTATTTGAGTGGGATTATTCTACCCAACTACCTTCTTGATATAAGAAACATGAAAAAATAGATGAATCTTTGTTGCTCGTGGCAACTCTAGCTTGTAGGAAACACTACGAATCTTTTGCATGATTTGGTGTGGTCCATAATATCATAGAGACAACTTATTATTCTTTTTATTTACTTCATTGAGAGTTTTTAGAAGGCTTCAAATCTGAAGAAAACCTAATCCCCAACTTCAAAATTTCTTTTGATATTGGTCCACCTATTATTTGATTCGATTTTGTGTCATGACTAAATTCTTCTTGAGTCCTAGAAGTACCTATTGTTGATGAAGCAACTGGTCCTCTACTACATAAAATATTTGTGACACCTTTAATGATGATGTGATGGAAGGAGGATGATATCCATAAAGTGCCAAAAATGGAGACATTTTTTATGAGCTTTGAAAAGAATTATTGTACCATCATTCTACAAGAGGCAGCCAATCTACCCATTGAGATTGTTTCTCTAAAGTGAAACAACGTATATATCCTTCCAAACATTTAAACAACCTTAGTTTACCCATCTAATTGATGATGGTATGAAAAAGTATGAGCCAATTGAGTACCCAAACATGAGAATAAATCTTTCCAAATGTGACTAGTAAGGATAGGATCGTGATCACTGAAAATAACCTTAGGTGTACCATTTAGCTTTTGGATATTCTCCAGGAAAACTTTTTCCAATGTAGTTTCTATAAAAGAATGTGATAATGTAATGAAATGTGCATATTCAGTGAGGTGATCAACTACTACCATCATGACATTATAATCTTTAGATTTGGGAAGTCCTATGATGAAGTCCATGGATACCTCTTCCCAACACTAGCTAGGAATAGATAATGGCTTCAAGAGACCTAGTGTCTTAATTGCCTGCTCCTTATTTCTTTAACAAACCAAACATTCAACCATAATTTTTGAATATCACCTTTTAGCCCTTCCAAAAAAAAATATTTCTTGACCCGATGATATGTCTTCAAAAATCCTAAATGACCACTAGCTGGGGACTCATGTAGTTCTATGAGAATCTTGTGTTTAAGAGTTGACTTCTTGTAGAGATACAAGTGGTTTTTATACCAAAGAATGTCTCCTTTTAAACAAAAATTATCTAAACTACTAGGATCACATTTTACTTGTTGGATGAGATTACTTTTTGCAACATCATTTTGCCACTTTGCTTTGGCTTTTTGTACCCAATTTGATTGTAATATTGAAAGGGTGCACAATAAGGATTCATATTTTTCATCCTTCCTAGAAAGTGCATCAGCCACAATATTTTCCTTCCCTTTCTTATATACAATCTCAAAGTCATATTCTAACATCCTAGTGACCCATTTTTTTTGCTCTTCCGAAGATAGTCTTTGTTCCAAAAAATATTTTTTACTATCATGATCTATCTTAACCTTGAAGTTTCAACCCATTAAATAAGGTCTCCACTATTTAAGTGTGTGAAGGATTGCTACCATTTCCTTCTCATAAATAGATTTGAGCTAATTTTTACCTTTAAATTAATGAACCTCAAAATAAATTCCTTGACCTTCTTGCATGAGAATTGCTCCTATCCCCTTTCCAGAAGTATCACAAGTTTAGAGATACAAGTATTGGAGTTGTACATGTAGCCTCCTTCAATTGCTCAAATACTACATTAGTAGATTAATTCTAATGAAAAGAATCCTTCTTCAATATAGTGGTCAGGGGTGCTGCTATATGACCATAATTCTTTGCAAATCTTGTATAGTACCCTTTCAATCCCACAAAACTCCTCAACTTCTTAATGGTGTTTGGAATAGGCCATTCCATGATAACCTTAACTTTGTTAAGTTCCACCTTTACTCTTTCATGTGAAGTTGGTGATCTTTGAGCAATTTTAATTCTTGATCTACATGCTACAAATGTTCTTTCCAAGTATTGTTATAAATTAATATATCATCAAAGAACACTAACACAAACTTTCTCAAGAACTTCTTAAAAATGGATTTCATCAAACTTTGGAATGTAGATGGTGCATTGGTAAGACTAATTGACATAAAAAAAATTCATAATGACCCTCATTATTTTGAAATATTATCTCACAAATATCTTCCTCCTTAATTTGAATTTGGTGATAACCCAATCTAAGATCTAACTTGGTAAAATACATAGCTCCATTTAATTCATCTAGAAAATTATCAACGAATGGAATAGGAAATTTATCTTTAATGGTGTACTTTTTGAGAACTATATAATCTAGACACATGCACCAAGTTTCATCCTTCTTATGCACCATCACCACAGGCAAGGAGTAAGCAATTTAGCTATGCCTGATAGTTCCTACCTCTATCATTCCCTCAAAAAAATTTCCATCGCTATCACTCTTTTCTGTATATGTGGGTACCTATAAGGCCTGATATTTTTTGGCTAGCTCCTTGGAACCAATTGTATGGAAAGGTCATGATCCCTCTTAGGAGGAAGTTCTTTAGGCATATCTCCAAGAATCACTGATTGCTGATCAATTATTGCTTGTAAATCTAGATGAGTAAGAGCATTAGATTGAGAGACTTTTAATGAACATATCTAGGTTACAAATCTATCCACTCCTTTCTTAAGAAACTTTTTCATTTGATGAGAGCTTACCATCTATGGAGATTTTTCCTTCAACCCCCTTAGCTCCACTACCTTTCCTTTTGATTAAAATCTCATGAATAGTTCTTGGAAGATCATCTCAATTGTTCCCAATGTAGGAAGCCATTTACTCCCAAAACCATATCCACTACACCCATGGATATTGCATACATCGAGGTATCAAGTTGATAATCTCCCATGGATTATTTGATGCTATGACACTTCCTTTTAGAACTAATTATACCCTCATCTACAATCAAAAACCTTAAACTCTAGGGTTGGATAAGTAAAAAAATTTAGAAGAGTTTCCAACTTGTTTTTGATGAAATTATGAGTACTACCTGAGTCGATCAACACTGCTACGTTCTTCTTCTTTAAGAAACCCACTACCTTGAGAGTTTGTGGTGCACTAAAACCTGAAAGTGCATTAAAAGAAATGATTAGTTGACAATCATTTGATTCTTCACTTAACTCCCTATCCTTCTCTAATATGGGTTCATCCTCTTCTTCCTCACTTGGACATTCAATATATAATAATTTATTTTCACTACATTTATGTCCTCAACTGTATTTACTATCACAATTGAAACATAACCCTTTTTATCTTTTCAATTTGTTGTGGAGTCAACCTAGTAGGCTGAGGAAGAGAAGGTGTTGAATATCCTTTTTTCTCTTGTCACATTAGCCCCTTTCTTTATAGGAATCAAGAAATGCTCCTCTACCCTTCTTACTAAGAACGGACTAAACATGCATACCTCATGTTGAATGTGATCCTTGAGACCACCCAAGAATAAATCATTCAAGTTCTCCTCTATAATTGTATCCACTCTTACGGATAGATTTTGGAATTTTTTAATATAATCCTTAACTGATCTTGTTTGTTGAAGCTTAATAAGCAAGCTAATTAAGTTGTCAGTCACAGTATTTCTATATTATGCTTGGAGTTCTTTAAAAATTGATCATGATATGTTGAGACCCTTTTTCCTCTAATTAGTACAAAACCAAAGATACCAAATGAATTTATTTGGTTCTAGATATAAGGAAGCCATCATGACCTTTTGTCCATATGGGGTTTGATGTACTTCAAAAAAATCTCCATTTGGTTTATCAATGTTAGAGGATCCTTATTATCAAACTTGTGCATATCCACATTTGGAAAAAAATTCCTAGATCCCATAGGAGTATTAAAATTTGTGTCATTATTAGTTGACTTGAAGGTTTCACCCTAATTTCTTAAGACTCCTTCCTTGGTTAATTCATATAGGTTCTTAACATGCTTCATATATCTGATATATCTCCTTGTAGGTCACAAATATCCATCTTAACCTCTTCCTTGAACAAACTTATTTCGTCATTGGGATTACTATCCTATGTTGTTCCCTAATCCTTATCAAAGGATTTCCTCTATTTGGTAGCATTATTTTTTCCTCTTGTTGGAGGCCCCATCATGATGGAAACCAATATTTTTGAAATAAATCATACAAATGAAATGTAAATTATCTAATTTTTCTTTAATACTGTAGCTTACTAGGGCCAAGATACCCTTAGAAAAAATCCAAAAAATTAGCAAATTTGCTCCCTTAAGAGAGAATTTTCCTAATTTTACAATAAATTACTTAGTTTTTCTTCAATTTCTTCATGCTTTGAAATGTAAGCTCCTCTATTGTGTATTTAAAAACTCTATACAAGTTATACTCCAATTCAACAGCAGGTGAGACATTTGTAGATCTCAACAAATTGTATAGAAATAGTAATTCTATAATATTTTTTACAAATTTGCTCCAATTCCTTTGAAATTTGGACTATAGCTTCTTTCATACGGTCTTCAAAAAATGTTCTAAAATATTTAAGAAACTCACTAAAATCTAAAAGTTGTGCTCTTTCCAAAATCACCTCTAATGTTGAGAAAAAATCTAGCCTCGATGGTGCCAAGATCATGTTCTAATACCACTTGTAACAAGAAAACTTGCACAATGGAAGAGATAATATTTAATATTATAAAAATACTTGATAATAACTAAGAGTAATAGGCCACTTCGAGGGGACAAGCTCCAAATATCTTCAATGAGAACACACTTCATAATATGATCCTGAAATAAGACTCATAGCCTCCTATATATACCTAATTATGCTTATGTTGAATAGACACAACCCTATCTAACACTTAGGCCAACCTACCTACCTAAATAATAATATAATAATAATAGCATGACTTAATTAAGGATTAAGATAGCCACAAGTTAACTATTCATAACCCTATATTCACCAATATTAAGGTCATAGCAGAATATTCTTAATACTTTAAAAAGGAAATCATTTTCTTTTCATATTGTTTAAATTAATTTTTATTTTTTCCAAATGTTTTTTAATGTTCTTAATTGTTTTAACTATCGATAAACTTGCACATTCAGTTTCCTTCCAAAATGTATGACCATATTCATTGGTTTTTCACAATCATCAATCAAACATGAATTTTAATTTAGTTAATGCATTAATTTTATATTCTATTTAGGTTTAATGTCTTTCAAAATTAACAAATTTCATTTTCATAAGATTATTTTAATAGATATATTAGATAAAAAAATTGTTACAGATCTAATATAAATAAATGTAGTCAATAATTCAAGACTCTTTCTGCACAAAAATTGTGAACTATAAAGAGTATGATAAATAGATACAAGTACGATACATATTTACAATTTAATCATATTTTTTTATGTGAAAAACCTTACAAAAAATCAAATACTTATTTTATTTGACAATAAAGGAAGCTACATTAGAAAAAATGTAAATAAAGTTGTTTAGAGGTTTCTACAACCGTTTGAAGGAATCAATCCTATTAGTTTCACCACGTTCCACTTCGATAATAAGATCCTTGTTGGATATTACATCCTTGAAATCCTTGAAATCCATTCCTTGATCATCATAAGTATAAAATAATTTTTTACTATTTTCTTCATCATTCATTTGTTTATCTTCTTCCTTGTCATCATTGTACATTTTAATGGAATCTTTGAGTCCTTGCATGATATAATGTGGGTTCAATTGTATTTTTTTCTATACCCATAGTGCACAAAAGCAAGATGAAGAGAGATGCCAAAATCACAAGGATGAATTAATTGGCCCAATATAGCATACTAACAATTTTGACCCGGAAGGCCCTTTCTTTATATGCTATAATAAGGAATGAGAATCTCAAAGACTACCTTCAAATGAATATAGAGTGCAGAGGCATCATCTATAATACTATCATCAATCTAGTGAAATTTTGAATCATCATTATTTAACTATTTATATCCACCTGAAAAACTATATCAGATTACAAGAATAAGATATCACTTTCCTGGAAATAATTGTTTGAAAACAAAGAAGTACATCTAGCATTCTAAATATGTCTTCAAACAACTTGCCTAATAGACTCAACAATAACATCATTATGCAAGCTAAGGTCAAAAAGAGATTCTTTCTCACCTATAAATTACTAAAAAGAATTTAAAGATATTATTCCAGTATTTTTAATTGAAAGAACAGTCTATCTTTTTCTTTGATGAATAGTCCTTTTCAATTAATAAAATTTACTAAGATTACAATTCATAAAAAGGGGCTGGGGGATACAGGCTCACCCCGCGAATGAGTTCAGACAACTGAAGCCAGAAAAAACAACATGGCCTCAACCAAAAACTACTAACTATTCATCAAAAAAAAAAAAAAAACTTTTAAGCTGCCAAGGCAGTGCCAACAGAGGGAGGATCATCTTTATCATGAAATCCCCATGCATCAGTGGGATTGTGGGGCAGACTGGGAATAGTCCAGCCATCAACAGCATCAGCAGGATCTGGGGTAGTCGTAGTCTCTACATCCTTCTTGTCTGGTTGCGGAGGAGAAATTGCCAAGGCCAACCGAGGAAACTTGTCAGAGTGCACCTGTCCAGGGGGAGGAGCCGGGGACCATCCAGAAGCCCGCCCAGGGGGAGGAGCTGAGGACTAGCTAGAACCACCATGTGGTGGGGAAGTGGAGCAGTGCCTCCAACCACCATGCCCACCGCTGGGAGAGCGGTGGCAGGGACCTTGGGGGCACGACGTGTGTGAATGGTGGCCAGAGGACTAGTGTCGAGAATGGTGACCGTGAAACGAGGAGGCATCGATTGAGGCATCCAGAGGCATTCTAGAAATGGTGCAAGGAGCATTGCCCCAATGATTTAACAATTCTTGTAAGTGCGCAACTTCAAGGGCAACTTTATTAGCTTGCACCTGTATCTGCATAATGACATTGTTACAAATGCATGCCTTAGTATACATTGCAATGTTAACATCCAAAAAACTGTGAGTGAATAAAACTGAATTCCTATCTTTCCATAGAGAAAAAAAAATTTCCATCCTGAAGGTATGCCAAATCTAGGAGAACTTTTGAGGAATTCTAGGGGAACCACCCAGCAAGATCATATGCCATGAAAAAGGTTTGGGCCTGAAAGGCTTGAAAAAATCATGAATCTAGTGCCAATAATTCTGAGCAATCTCGCAAAACTAAAAAATATGCAAAAAGGACTTAGGTTGACCACAGAAGGGGCATCTGGGATTAGGAACCCCAATGTCCTTGAGCCAAGGCCCCAGGGGAAGACCTTGGAAGGCAAGGCACCAAGCAAAGTGGGCAATCTTAGGTTCAGTAATGGCACTCCAAATGATGTCGAAATGTTTTCTCCATTGAGAAAGCGAAGATTGCAAATGCCACCGTTGATTAAGCATGTCCACCATTGGAAGGTGGGGTGAAAGCCATATATACCCCATGTTGGGCTTATAATTGGCAAATGGAGTGGCACGATACCACTTCCAATCATGCCACCAAGGACAAACAGACTGAATCCCCACTTTATGAACTAAGTGCTCAAGGATGGAAGACAACAGAAGGTCAAAAGTCTGGTTATCGAAACTAACAAGGCAGTACTGAACTTGCATATCCTCCCATGACCTGAAATTCATGGTGACTCTTGAAAAAATATCCTTGGTAGTGCGGATGCCACATTTAAAGAAACGCAAAGCAATGTCACCTTGAGTCTTGGCAAGAGGAGTGCCTTGGATGGCAAACAGGGGAGACCACCAAATGTTCTGTTGATTTAAGGATAGCCCATTGCAAAACTCATCACTAGCCCAATGAAGCCAAGGCTTAATAGCTTCCTAGGCTTTCTAGATGCTCTTTATAACAAAAGAGCCCTGTATGACCACTAGTTCATGCATAGTGAGAAGGTTCTAGAAACCAATCCCCTTCCACGTTGATCTATTAATAGGGAAGCCAGAATAAATGCAATGCCTTACTAGTATCTTCCAGGTTTCATCTCTAGAAATAGCTCTGATAATCCATTTAGCATAGAGGGCAAGGCCCTGCTTCCGAGTGGAAAGCAGGCCGAGACCCCTAGATTCCCTTGGGAGACAACAGAAATCCCAAGCAACTCTATGAAAACCATGATGGTTAGAACCAGAGGCCCAAAGGAAATCTCTGAGAAAACATTCTAGCTTGACATAAGAAGCTTTGGAGGGAGCCCAACAGGAAGAATAGTACACATGGGTGGTAGCCAGAATCTTAGAACAAATCTGAAATTTACCAGCAAGAGAAAGTGGCTTAGTGATCCAATAATCAAGCTTTTTGCTAATCTTTGCAAGCACATCATTCCAAAGTTCCACAGGGGAAGCCTGGAAAGAAAAGGGAATGCCAAGAAAGCGGAAGATTTCTCAATGAGTAACCCATTTCCATTGAAACTGGCTGCACCAAGGTGGAGCTGGCAAGAAAGACTGGCGATAACAAAGTGTTTTATGCCATTGAATGGCAGAGCCAAAGGCTTGACAAAACGTGTCTAGACAATTTAAAGCATTTTTAATGTTTTCTTCATCTTCAAGAAGAGTAAGAAAAGAATCATCAGCAAAATGACCATTGACTAACTAGGAGGAAGAATCAGGCAAGGAAATGCCATGGACTAGTCCTAAAGACATAGAGTGAGCAAGTAAATAACCAAAACTTTCAGTAGCAAGGACATAAAGCACTGGAGCTAGCAGACAACCTTGCCTGATGGAGCAAAAAATCCCTAAAGCTTCAGATTGTGAATTATTAATGGTGATGCAAGCATTAGTGTCACCAAAGAGCATCTCCATGGACTGAAGGAAATTGGGACCAAAACCCAGAGCCTAAAGCATAGCCAAAATGAAAGGCCATTCAATGCGATCATAGGCTTTAGCAAAATCTATCTTTAAAAAGATAGCCTGCTGCTTGGACTTACGGGCCCATTCCATACCTTCCCAGACAGCAATGATGATGTCAAGAATATATCTGGATCTGATGAAGCCAGTTTGTTCAGGCCGCACAACTAAAGGTAGCATATGGTGGATTTTGAGAGAGAGCACCTTGGCAATGATCTTATAAGACACATTCAGGAGGGTGATGGGCTTCCAGTTGCATATGTCCTCAGGATCACCAGCTTTAGGTATGAATATAATATTGCCTTTATTTATGATCACTGGTAGGCTTTTAGAATGATATGCTTCAAGATAGATTTTGTGTAGATTAGGACCAATTTGCTCTCAAAGATGTTTGTAAAATTCATAGGGAAATCCATCACACCTAGGGGATTTTTCATCCGCCATGGAGTAAACTGCCTCTTTAAGGTCTTGGAGGGAAAGAAGTTGCTCACAAAAACTGCGTTGCTCAACCATGAGGCGGTTTGGAGTAACAGAAATACACTTTCTGAGAGCCTCCTCCTGAGCAACCGAATTGCCCTACAAAGCAAAGATGTTCTCATAGTAAAGAACAAAAGCTTCTAGGATGTCAGGCAGACTGGAAAGAACATCAGTTCCTTGTTTTATCTTTTTAATCCCAACATTGGTATGATGGGTTCAGAGAGCTTGGAAGAATTCCTTCGAGGCTTTGTTGCCAACCTCCAACTAGTGGAGACGAACTTTGATTTGGGCTCCTCAGGCAGCATAGTTATCAGCAATTTTCTCATCATGGCAAAGCTTGGCAAGCTAAATTTGTAACTCCACATCAAAGGGGTTGAAGGTGAGAGCTTCAGAGGCTTTTTTGAGGGCAAGGGTGTTGGCTTCATAAGACTGTTTTCTGAAGATAGCCAGCTGATGCCCGTAGATGTGCAAAAATCAAGCAGTTCTGGTAATGGCGTCATTCCACCATTGAATCCAACCTCGATGGGAATGCGGACATGGCTCCAAGTTCCAGACACGTTGGATGTGGGAGATGGTGGAAGCATGCAACAACATAGATGTGTTGAGGAAGAATTGAGACTTGGCCACCTTGGGGACAACTGTTTGCCAAGAAATGCCAAAATAAATGGGATAGTGGTTTGACAGTGTCACATCTATCAGGGGAATGACAGGCAAATCACGATCTTCAGAAAAGGAGAAAAGAGATTGCGTTGAGATCATAGTACGATCAAGATGTTTCAAAATGCGATTAGGACCGGCTCGAAAATTGGACCAAGTGTGCCAAGCCCCACTACCATGGCGGTAGTTTGTATTGGGATCAAAAAGGCCCAATTTATGTCGCATGTAAAACCAGGCTTGTCTTTCCCCATTTGTCGAATGGAAAGGCAGAATGCCATCTTTTTCAGAGGCCACTTCAACCATATTGAAGTCCCCACACAGGACCGAAGTACCTGGCGGCAAGTTGTCAACAAGCCAAATCCACATTTGTGCCCTTTTCACAGCATCATTGGAGGCATAAATAGTAATGACTCCAAAAGAATGATTGTTAATAGAGAGAAAAAGCCAAATAACATGGTGTGTGGGGTCAGAACCATGAGAGATAATAGCAGAATGAAGGCGAGGTGATAGGAGAGTAACTTCACCACCTCAACCAGCTTCATGCTGAGAAGAAAACATAACACTATCCTGCCAAACGATGCGGCATGTAGTAGAAAGCATGAAATCAAAAATCTTAACTTCTTACAGGCAAAGAAAATCTAAATTCCCAAGTCTATTACGGGTATCCCGGATATAGAACTTTCTGGGGAGGTCTGTAAGACCTCGAACATTCCATGAAAGGAAGTTCATGAGAACTCTTCCATATCATCCTCATCCTCCAGAGAGCAGTAGCTATTCTGCAAAAGGGTAGAAACCAGGTGGAAGTCAGATGGGAAATCCTCTGGACTAACAGCCTTCGTTTTACCCCTGATATCTCTGCATGTCTAGGAGGACTGCGAGAATGCCTTGTTGCTGGTGGTATTATGAAGAAACAACAAGAGGAGTATGAGCCCCAGCCAAGGGTGAGGCCCTGACGGCCGCCTTGATCCCTTACGAACTAACAGGGTTTGAAACCTGCGAAACCCTCGGACCAAGTGCAATGGAAGCCACTAGCGGCTCCACGCTAGCAGGCATTGATACTTCTATGGAAATAGGAGGAATTGTGGTAATCGCAGCATAGGATGGATTAGGGGCCAAGGGATTCAAGGCAGGCTTGCCCTTGTGCCCAACAGTAACCCATTCTTCTTTTTTTTCCTTTGGCCTGTTTGACAGGCGTCGCTTTAGGCTAGGGTTTGACCCTAGGTGTAGCCAAAGGGAAATCCCTGATCTTGTATTCCGCAGACTGGCACCTATAATAGGTGTTAGGTAGGTTCAAGTAAAGCACCTTCTGTGAGAAGGTTTGAGTGTCAATCTGAATTTCCACAGAATCCTTGAGATCTTTGGAAAGATCAACTTGAATGCAAACATGCCGCTAAGGGCGAGCATTAAAAAATTTCTCAGGCTCCTTGGTAACAACTTTACCAAGGGCTTGGGCAATACACTCAATGAAAGGCTAGCAGGGCAAGGGTAGACCTAGGAATTCGACCCGAACAGGAACCCTAAGCTTTTTATCATCCAAGACAGTGAAGTCTTGGGACCATTTCTGAAAAACAAGCAGAGAGGAACGCACAGACCAAGGGCCATTGGTAAAGACCGTGTCTACTTGCGACGGGTTAGCAAAGAAAAAAAAAAAAAGAAACCTTTGGTAAGGTTTTGCACAGCATCAAGGCAGACTCCATGAGGAGTCCAGCATTTGTTGACCCATTCTTTGAGCTTTGCTTCAGGAGGAGTCCTACCAACAAAATACCCTATCAAGGTATGTTGCTCTAACCAGTCACATGTAGCATCAAATTCTTGCAAAGGAAGGATAATATCAGGATTACCTTGTGGAAAACCTTCGAGACAAACTTGAGCGGGCATTTGTTCGGTGGTGGTGCCATGGCAGTCCGAAGCAGCAGCGTGAACACCAGAAACATCTGGTTCACCGATGGCCGGAGCCATTATATCCTATCCTAAAGCTCCCGCAGTAAATGCGGTATGACAAGTGCTGACAGAAGGGGAGTGCAAGCGAAAGACCGTACGCAAAAAAAACTGAAAGTTCGCATGAAGCATGAAAATCTTCACTATGCATACAAAAAAGATATCTATTTGACATCTAATTGAAAGCATTGCAATGTATTTTAATCTGTCACTTATAAGAGCTTATGAGTTTTACAAATAAGCAATAACAAATCGGCATCTACTTTGAATTTCGAAACTCGTGCACCAAGAAAGAAATTTATCAACTGCATATCTAAATAGTATACTTAACATGCAAGATTGACTCAATAACGAAAAGTTTACATAAACGTTCCTACTCGTGTTATCTTGTATTAAAATTTAATAAAAAAATTAATTAAATGAGTAAGCAACTTTTATTTGTTTTCTAAATGTTGCTTACCAACTATTCTGTATGTTAGCTGTTGACAGAGAACCAGTCAAGATAGTCAGTTTTATCTGGAAGAAGTGCCAAATTGGGCAACAAATACAACCAATTGTCTCTAAAAGAGTACGAAATTGTCATCAAATGGTTTGGATTTCCGTAGTTGAAATTTCAGAAAAAGAATCTTGTAGAATTTGGATGCTGCTGATCTTCCCATATAACATTTTCGTAGTGCAGCGCTCTCTATTAAAGCGTGCCTTGCATGATGCTACGTAGGCATTCAATAATGGCGTTAAAAGCTTCTTTCATTGCTAGTCTTTCTCTAGCGGTGGGTTTACTTTGGCTAATTTTGAATTCTGTTAGAGTTAGAATTAATAACAAGGCAGAGGCAAAGCCACCGCATCCTCCATCGTGGCCAATACTTGGTCATTTTCATCTTCTATGTGGAAGAAAACAACCCTTTCACAGCGCTATGGCCCCATCATGTATCTTCAACATGGAATCCGTCCAGTTCTGGTCATTAGTTCTTAAGCTCTGGCGAAACAATGCCTTACAACAAATGACAAAGACAATTGGTTACGATTACAAAGTCTTCGGTTTTGCTCCTTATGGTGCCTACTGGCAAGACCTCAGAAAACTTTGCTCTTTTCTTCTCAGAGAATCGAATCCTTCGTTCGCTGTTCGAGAGCTAGGAACAACGGATCAATTCAGTTAAAATCAAGACGGGACTCCCTGATATGACATATAATGTCATGGTGCGAATGGTTGCCAGCAAGAGATTCTCGCCAGATCTCAGTCCCGAAGATTTCCAAGAGGAGCATCACTTTAAGATGTTGATGGACGAGTTTACTTCGTTGATTGGAGCGTTTGATATGTCATTTCCTGCCTTTTCTCAAGTGAGTTGATCGACAGAATACATAGATTTCTATGGAGAATCTGAAGAAGAAAATAGATGTGGCTATGAAGAAAGTGATCGATGATCACCGAGAGAGGAAAGGTGGGCAAGATCAAGATCTAATTGATGTTCTCATTTCTGCAATAGACAACAACAAAGTTAGGTCAGATTGCAACGATGATGCAGTGAAAGCCAATGCTGTGGTATGTTATTTAACCACTTTCTCTAACAGAACTTTTGTGAAACGTTCTTTATCATATGATAAGTAGGAGTCAAATTATGATATTTCTGTGTAGTTTTTGAATCAAATGCACTGAACTATATTTTATGAGTAGTGATTCACACTAATCCATCTCTAATGAGAATAAATGGAACCCCTAGCAGTTATTGGATCAAGGTGATGCTCACGGGGACTTTCTGGGAGGTCACCTATCCCAGTACTACTCCAGCTTGAATGCGCTTAACTACAGAGTTTTCTCCGTTGTTAAACCCACTCTGCTTGTAACCCCTTTTTCAAAACCTTCCTCCACGGTGACCTCCTAGTCTTTGTGGTTCACCTCTATGAGCATCACCTAGATCCAATGTGTTATGTGTAACATTTATTCTAATAAAAGATGGATTCATGTGAATCACTACTTATGAAACATGGGTTAATGCATTTTACCTAAAAACTACACAGTTAAATCCTAAGAGTGGTATCATATTCTTTCTCATAATTAGATTTCAATTGTTTGGCTTAAGACTTTTCTTTTGCATATTTAGGGCATGATTATTGGGCTAGACTAGTCTCTACAGCCATGAAGTGGGTAGTGTCAGCCCTAATAAAGCACCCAGATATGCTTGCTAAGGTTTAACAAGAGCTGTACATAAATTTTCGTCATGAGCGAATAATGGAGGAATTAGATATGCACAAGATGAAGTATTTGCAGGAAATTATTAAAGAAACACTCAGGCTCTATCCACCAAGACCTATATTTAGCCCTCACGAGTCTATGAAAATCAACACTATTGTAGTCATTGATTATTAATCTCCTATCGTAAACAATTATTTAACTTCTAAAAGAAAAATTCATGGCTTATATCAGAAAATAACACAACTGCAACTTCACCAATAAAATATAAAAAGAAATTCACAATACAATGAACACAATATTTTTGAACAAATTGTCCCTAGAAAAATCCCTAAGGGAAAACCAATTCTGCAAATGGAAAATATATTAACTTCAGCAAATAAAGAGATACAAAATTCATTGCCTCTCACTAACAAAGTTCAAACAACCTCCTAATTTCTCCTGCTAATATTCCCCATTGCTATCACCAATGCTATCACTATGCCCTTGCTAACACTGCCAACTCATTTGCTAACACTACAAATGCTTCTACACTTGTTCTCTAAATGCCGCCTTGACCCCCTTTTATACTACTCCTATTGGAAAACCAACAATCAAGATTGATTCTTAATTGATGGTCGAGATTAAAAACAACTTAACAACCCTAACTAAGTTGGTTTCTAGTTGCTTCTAAAAGTGGTCAATTAATTAACAAATGTTTGTCCCTAATCTAACCAATTTATTAGTAAAACAATTACTTGCTAAATAATAGCATATGGACAAATAGTTGTGTAAGCTACAAAAACTAATACTTCCTCTTAGTGAGGAAGATGTTCTGCATGACACCTAACTTATCTTTGAAGAAGATGAGTTTAGCCTTCCCCAATGCCTTAATCAAAATGTCTGCTACTTGCTCCTCTATAGGTACGTATTGTAGCTAAACAACTCCTCATTGTATACAATCTTTGATGAAGTGATATCTAATGTCTATATATTTAGACCTATCATAATATATTGGATTCTTAGATAACTTGATGAAACTCTTATTATCATAGTGTATCACAATAGTCTCAACCTTCTAACCAAACAAGGGTGCTAACAACTTTCAAAGCCATATAGCTTTACATGTTTCCATGCTAGCTACTATGTATTGTGCTTATGTTGAACTTAGAGCCACAGATTTATGCTTCCCACTAAACCAAGATACAACTCCCAATCCCAAACTAAAACAACACACTAAAGTGCTCCTTTTGTCTATTGTACTTCCTAACCAATCTGCATTAGTATAGCCTATTAATCTGAAACCTTCACCTCAGAAAATATATGATCCCATACTCAGCTATAGCACACAAGTAATGCAATACATGCTTGGCCACTGTCCAATGCACTATTTTTGGTTCAACCATGAACTAACTAAGTGAGTTCACTACAAATGCAATATATGGCCTATTGTTGATCAAATACAGAAGAAAACCAATCAACTAACTATATAAAATGGGATCTACATCCCTCTCTTAGATGTATCTACCTTCTGCCAATTTGTGATAATGGGTGTAGGCATGGCTTTGCAATCCTCCATCCCAAATTTCTTCAAGATCTCAGTGCAATATCTACCTTGACCAAGGAAAACCTCACAATCTATTTTACATACCTCCATGCCTATAAAGTAGTGCATAACTACTAAATCCTTCATCTCAAACTCTTCTACAAGGTCCCTCTTACAATCCTCTATGAGTTGTAATGCACTTGTAAGAAATAGGTCATCCACATAAAGAACAAGAATGAGAACTTCACCCCCAACTACCAAGTAGTAGAGGTTAGAATCCACTTCACTCTTCACAAAGCCCATTTCCTACCATTATGTATCAATACACTCATACCACACTTTGGGAGCCTGCTTGAGTCCATACGAGACTTTCTTCAATCTGCACATGTGGGTCTCTTTGTGGTGTACTACAAAGTCTTATGGTTACTCTATGTATACCTCCTTTAATTCACCATTTAGGAATGCTATCTTGACATTCATTTGATGGATTTTTCATCCCATCCATGTTGGAAGTGAGATCACAACTCATATAGAAGTATACCTAGCCACTAGAGAAAATGTCTCCTCATAGTCTATTCCCTCCTTCTGAGAGAACCCATTGGCCATGAAGCTTGCCTTGTATTTCTCAATGCTACCATCTTCACCATGCTTTATCTTATAGATCTAGTGTAAGCCTTATGGTTACTCTATATATATCTCCTCCTTTATTTCACCATTTAGGATTCCTATCTTGACATCCATTTGATGGATCTTTCATCTCATTTGTACTACAAATGAGATCACAACTTGTATAGAAGTATACCTAGCCACTAGAGAAAATGTCTCCTCATAGTCTATTCCCTCCTTTTGAGAGAAACCCTTGGCCATGAACCTTGCCTTGTATTTCTCAATGCTACCATTTAAACCATGCTTTGTCTTATATATCTAGCATGATCCAACTACAAATCTATTTGTTGGTCTAAGCACTACCTCCCACACATGATTCTACATAATTGAGTTATACTCCTCAACCATAGTATCCTGTCATACTTGATGTCATGTAGGCTCCTAATAAATGGAAGGTTCACTATCCACCAACTGGCTAACTAATGCCACATAGTCATTGAACTTGGTTGGTTTTCTCTACTCTCTAGTACTCCTAGGAGCTCCCACAAACTCTTGAGTATCCCTTTGTGTCTCTTGAACCTCATGATTCCTACTACCAACTATAGAGGATGAAATATCAACCTTTAAGTATTCTAGATACATTTCTTGTTGCACCTATTGCTCCATGCTATGTGAATCTCCACCACCCAAGCCTACACTTGTACTAGTAACTCTACTTGTGCTTTGCTTCCCTTAACTAGGCCTTGGAGCTTCTGCTAGATGCTAGCTCTAATGATCTACTAGAAAATCTCTAGTCCTTCTAAATGCCTGTCCTCCATGAACTTAACATCATATCTGACAATAATTCTTTTGGTCTTGGGGATAAAAATCCTATATGTCTTTAAGATTTCACTATACCTAACAAAGTACCCCTTTAGTGCAGTCTAATCTAACTTGATACATGTATCACCTAGAATATGACAATATGCAAAACTCCCAAATATTTTGAAGTGAACAACATCTGGCTTCCTTTCTGTGAAAGCTTCCTCTGGTGTCATCTTCCCTAGTTCCTTGTGTGGAACCATGTTCTAAATGTAGACTATTGTACTACATGCCTCTACCCTTAAATAACAAGGCATGTACTAGTCATGTAGCATAGTTCTTGCCACCTCCAATATAGAATGATTCTTCCTCTCAGTAACTCCATTTTGCTAAGGATTGTAAGGAAAAGTCCACACTATCTTGATTACTTCTCTAGTACAGAACTCCTAGAATTTATTTCCTTTTTACTTGGCTACATTGCTTGACCAAGGAACCTTTATCTTCCTTCCTATTAAGTTCTTTAGAAGATCCTTGAACTCTTGGAACCAACTAAAAACCTCATCCTTGGTCTTCAAGAAGTATATGCCGGTCTTCTTGAAGAAATCATTGATAAAAGTAACGTAGTACTCATATCCTCTAAGAGACTTTTTTGACATTGGTCCACATATATTTGGATGTACCAGATCAAGAACACCCTTACATATTATCTCACTCCTTGGAAAAGATGCTTTGGAAAACTTCTCTAACAGACATCCCTTACACACATCATCATGCTCTGCGCTCACCTCTGGAACACTTGTCATAGTCTCATGTGGTAGTTGAGTACTCCATGATGAATATGGCCCATCCTGCTATGCCATAGCTCTCTAAGATCTCTAGGATTATTGTTACTCGTGAGTGCCTTAGTATTATCAAACTATAACCTATAAATGTGACCACTACTAGCTCCTATAGTTATGGGTGACTTTCAATCTTTGTGTTTAATCAACACATGTATCCCTCTAAAGAGTACAATATACCCCATATCCTGAATAATAGATATAGAAATAAAATTCATACCTAAGTCTGGCACATGTAACATGTCATGAAGTGGAATTATCTTTCCATTCTCCCTCTAAAACTGAATAGTCCCTTTCCCAAATGAGTTGAGTTTGGACAAGTTTCCCATAGAAATATGGATATTGGTTGTCTCCTCCTTATAACTAGAGAAGTACTCTCTAACTCCTATCATATGAAATAATGCCCCCCTATCTATATACTAGATAGTCTATGAGGTAGAGCTCACCATAAAAACTATAAGTGCAAACTCATCTTCCATTCAATCAAAGAGTTCTTCTGCACTTGCTAAAGTTGCCACCTTCTTCTTTGTCTTCTTCCTTTTTGGGAAATTACTAACATAGTGACCATACCCATGGCATTCAAAGAACTTGATCTTAGAAAGGTCCTTCTTCTTCTTTTCACTTTATGATTTTGATCCTTTGCTAGACCCCTTCTTTTCTTTCCCTTTGCCTACTAGGGAAACATTCTCATGTTCCACCTTACTTTTATCACTCTTGTTGGCCCCATTAACAAGACTTAGTCTAAACTCCTCCTTAGTTAAATCAATCCATAGTTGAACCCAACTTAGTAAGCTATCTTGTCTACTGATAACTTGAACAAAGACACTCCATTGTTTACAAAACCCATATAGGGATATTCTCACTAGCTCATCATCACTAGGACTATCACCAAAAAATTGTAACTCATCCTTGACAAGCTCAAGCCTAGTAAGGTAACGTGTAATGTCTTCTACCTAATTCATCTAGGTATTCTTCACCTTCTCTCTGAGAATCATCTTCCTATTGGTGATAGCATTCTAGTACATATTCAAAATGGAATCCCACATCTTCTTTGTCATATCTAGCTCTAAGATATGTCAAAAAATATGATCCTTGACACCATCAAGGATAATCCTCCTTGCCAAGGCATCATCCTTCTCATATCCTACAAGCTATGTCACATCCTTTTGTTTAGCTACAACACTAGTGACATAATCCTTGATGCCATTTTCTTCAAACAATAAAGAAAGTATGGCCTTCCAAACACCAAAATTTGAGGCACCATCCAATCTATCGTAATCTGTTAAACTAACTAAAGCCACCTTAAGGGATTAAACCTCAATAATAAATCTAAAGAGATTAATCTAGGTTACATAAGCCCTTAATTTCTTTCCTAAGGCAAAACTCTTCTACCCTCAAAAGTGCTCTAATACCATGTGAAAATTCACAATATTTCAAGCATTGATTATTAATCTCCTATCATAAATGATTATTAAACTTTCAAACTATAGGAATTTTTCTTTGGGAAAAATTTGCCCAAGATCAAGGAAGTCAAGCACAAGCACAATAGTAGACCAAAAAGAGTATGATCAAAATATCTATATGTATTCCATTCAATGTGAAAGTACACTAGGAGTGACTATATACAAAGGCCTCTAGAATACTTCTAGAATGCATATGAATCAACAACATGATGAGTCACACAACTAGGCACATGTCCACCAGAAGTGGGTTATCCTCCATTAAGCACAGAAGTAAGTGTGATGATGAGAGAATAAGCTTATAAAGGTGTAGCACACAAAATTATGTTGTAGACACCATGTGCTAAAATAGGAGTGTGAATAACTATGTTGTCTACATGACAACTTAGTTAATTATGCCAACTCCAATGTTGTAGACACCATGTGCTGAATTAGAGTTGCTTACTCTAGTGTTGTCAAAATGACAATTCATAGGAGTACACAAACTCTTAAGTGGCTCACCTAAAAAATAATAAAATAATGCATTAACCTAATTAAACTTAAGTGTAAATAGTGAATACTTATTTACACTAACACCCCCCTTTAAGTGCAACTTAGGGGAATGCACATAAGCTTATGAAAGCTAGGATGAAATGCATAATGGGTCCCGACTACTAGGCCATGTTAGGTACCCATGTACATAATGAAATGAAATCTCTCAAAAAGTAGAGAATGAGGGAAAACCTCATGGGAAATACCCTCCCCCAAAAGAAGAGATGTAAAGACAAGATGCATGGATGGATGGACCCCCCATTACAAAATACATCAAGTATATACAAAAGAGAAGTATGAGAAGAAAAAAACCCATAAGAGGAAATAGTCCCCCCCATAAGAGAGGAGAAGGAGAGAGACAAGATAGTCCCCCCCTCCCCAAATGTAGAGTGTCGATCAGTGATAGTTTCTTCAAGGAAGAAGGTGGTCCACGAGTGCTGAATAATGTTCCTAACCTTTAGAAGAAACAATGGCAAACGTACAAGTGAGATGCTTCCCCTGTGTGTGGAAAGAATCTCGACGATGAATGATGTCCCCAAAACCTACTCAACAATCCTTGTGCCAATGCTGATGGTCACCCCTTCCAACACTGCTAAAATGAACGAGTGCAGATCTGGCAAGGATGGATGTAGAACTTGTCCCAAAGAATCAAGTGTCTCCTCAAATGATAAAGAGAGCTCCTACAACTATTGTACATAAGGATCCACAATCATATCAACCTATGAAGACTGATCATGTAGAGAATGGAAATGAGGGTCAGAGTGAACTCTTACAACAAATGGAGAAGAATCTTCTTCATCAAAGAGAAGATGTATATCATCAATTATGTCTTCCAAGTCTACTACGTATGACTCCACAAACAAACCTGAAATATCTGCTATGTAGTCATCTATTGATGCTAGAATTAGAAGACAAGGTGCACCCTATTGTATTTGACCTATCATTGTGGCAATATATGCATGTGGAATGTGCTGATGTCATGATCTCTCACTGCAACTGTCAATAGGATCCCACACATCTAAATCTATTGAATCACTATCATTGGTGTCGCTATTAGTTTCCACAATGTATGAGGTGCAAAGAGGATTAGAGGATAAGCTGGGTGAACTTTCATCAAAACGTACATCTCTCTCTACAGAAATCTCATGATTCTCAAGATCCATAATTCTGTATACCTTAACACCGTCTTCATATCTGATGAAAGTACAAGGCCTAGGTGGTGGTTCCTTCCATCCCTTGGAAGATATGTTAGCACATGTTGGACAACCAAAAACTCTAAAGTGTTTCACAACTAGTTTTCTACCACACCATGCCACAAAAGGAGTCTTACCATCTAAGGCACTATGAGGAGCCCTATTAAGTATGTGAGTGGCACTACTGATAGCTTTGACTTCAAGTTTTGGATCAAGAGACTTGGCTTGTATCATGAAACTTGCCATGGACTTAAGAGTTTGTATCCTCAGTGCTACAACATATGTCTTGTGTGGACTGAATGCAGGTGGATTCTAAAGATCAATACCCTCAAGTTTACTAAAGTCTTTAAGTCCTGTGTTCACATATCTACTTTCATTGTCCATTCAAAGAACCTAGATGGCTTTCCTTGATTGCTATTCAACATGACTCTTGAAGGCTTGAAGCTTATCAACCACTTCATTCTTGTGATGAAGAAAGTAGACCCATGTGTAGCGCGAAAAGTCATCAATGAAAGTGAGTATGTAGCAACCCTGGTTGACTGATGTCACTGCAAAAGGACTTGTTAGTACCATGTGAACCAACTAAAGAACAACTAGTGCTTTTGAAGTCTTCCATTTATCAAACTTCTCTTCTAGATGCATATTTACTGAACATGTTGAACATTCACCCTTAGAAAAGTTGATTATAGGTAGACCTTTGACCATATTTTTGGGGAAAATTTATTGAAGATAATAGAAGGCAAGATGACCATACTACTCATGTCATAATTTGGTTTTTGGATGAGATTGAGTTAACAAGGCATGTGAAGGATACTTAGGCAAAAAGTGGGAGAAGGAATAAAGCCTCTTGTCATGATTGACTTTCCCTACTACAACCAATGAATCATCTTTGAGAGTGTGCACCATTACTGAATCTCAAAGGAACTCAACTTTGTTTCCATCTCTAAGGCGAGTGATTTGGTAAATTGAGAGGAGATTAGAACTAAGACTTGGAACATAGAGAACATCTTTGAATTCTCCATTTTCCATCTACACATGTCCTTTCCCTTCAACTTCCATTTTCGTATCATCTCCTACAAATATGTGTGGTACTTGTGACTTCTTCATTGAAGAAAAATCTCCCTTTGAAGAACCCATATGATATGAGGTACTTGAGTCAAGAATCCATTCCAATGAAGAACTTGAACTAGCCATAAGTGCTTGCCCTTTTCCCTTTGAAGTGGTTGGAGTTGAATACTTAAAAGCATTTGGAACTTGAATTTTTTTCTTCTTGAGTAGGTTTTCCAACTCATCAATTCTCTTACTCTTGCAATGATGCTCATCATGATTTGGTTTCTGGCAATATGAACAAAAAAAAATTCCTTCTTTTCATTGTTTCCCTTCTTGTTGGAAGATGAACAGCCTTGTTGTGCGGAGCAAGATTGTTGTGTCTCAGATTGTATTTTTTTCTTCCAATTCTTTTTCTTGTTGTTGGTAGAAAATTTTCCACTTTGATTTGATTGATTCTCATCACTAGCCACCAATGCTTTGGTCTTTGATGACATGAGAAGTCCCATATCTATCAACTTGGTTTGTTCAAAAATCAACATTTCTACAAAAGCATCAAATGTAGGCTTTTGGAAAGCACTTCCAACAGTCAACCTATGAGTGTTATAACTCAAAACAAAGGAAGCATACTCTGAAGGTAGCCTCTTCAGGATGTGATGAATCAACCTATCATCCTTCATGGGATTACCACAATCTTTAAGTAGTGCTCTAAATCATTAGTTTTGTTGATATAATCTTGAATTGTGTCAAATTTCTTTGGATCCAATAGAAGTAGATCATCCTCAATCTAGTATCCTTTTTCCTTATCCACCTTACCATACAATGATTCAAGTTTATCCCAAGAAGGTTTGGCTTCCTTGAAACTAGAAATGTGGAAGAAGAGATCTCTATATACACAACTCTTGATAATTCCTAAATCTTGTTGGTCATTAATTTTCCAATCAAAGAGTATTGTTACATCAGTGGGTTTGGGGATTGTACCATCAACATAAAGATTTAGACATTTTGCCATTAATCTACTCCAGACAATATCTTTCCATGTAGAATAATTTTATGAAGTTAGAAGTGGACCTTAGGTGAACCCATGATGTAGAAAATGAAAAGAGCACAAGAAAGAGACACAAAAACACAACACACACCCCCTTATTTGCTCAATCAAAGAGCTCCCCCAAAAAAGATGTTTTTAGCACTTTATATGTAGTGCATGTACAATAGGCCACTTGTCAAAATGTACAAAGTGGACTTTTGATTTTACTATTTCCAACTTCCTTTTGAGGCTCAAATTTTTCACCAAGCACTGTAGCTCAAATGTACAACAATTTTGAAATATAATCAAAGCAATATAATGCAGAAAAGGCCCTAAGTCTAAAAGTGATATTTTTGTCCAAACAACCTTATAATCTGAATGTGGATCTAGAAAGTGAATGACAAATTAAGCACTTTCAAAATAAATAGAACCTATTTCTGAGTCCATATGAGCCCATATGGAGTGTTTTAAGTTGCAAAATGTAGGATTGGACAGGTATAGTCACCAGAAGACACAATTTTTGATAAATCCATGCACCAAAAATAGAAAAGAACTAAACCACTAAAAACTTTAGGAAATTATACCCAAAATAATAAAAAATTGCACATGATTTGGAGTCTAGATGACTAAGTTATGGCCTTTCAAATTTAGATCGTCAAATCACATTTGTATTTGGAGAGGGTTCTCAGCAGAAATTTGCAATGTTAAATTTGATAATCAAACAACCATCATAGTAGTTCAAATTTGCCTAGAAATGACAGTCAAATGGTTGCTAATTTTAAAACAGTAAAATGTAGATGTCAACGAAAACTTGGGTCCCCTACTGATGTGGTAGCGATGTTAGGATGACATCAACTATATGAAAAATTATAGATCAACTAAATTAGATGTATGGTCATGCTTGCATGTAAGGCATAGAGATGACTTGCCTGATGATGTGTACCCAAGTCAAGCCATTGAGGTGTCAATGGATGGTGGCAAAGGTACGCTGATTAGACTATTTGCTATATGCTTGCTTAGCACTAAGTTGGTAGATGCGGATCTATCGTGGCATGGCCTATGACTTTTCTACGTGGTGGGAATCAAGTGGGTTTTCATTGTAGAGGTTTAAACACTTGTCACTCCTAGAAAATTAGAAGCTATAGGGGCCAAGAAATTGTCACTGGGTTAGACAAGATCAAATCATCAGTACCAAGGTCAAAAATGGTTTGCTAGAGTTTGTGCAATATAATCAAAAAGTGTGAAAACCAACATTGAGTGTTAGAGTTTAATCCCACATCGATGCAGTGGGAACTTTCCAATGTAAATAAGAAAAATAGCCCACGGGGCTAAAATAACAAAGCCACTAGGTCTTTTGAACCTTGACCACTAGTTGCTAGCTGCAGGTATGTTTACCAGCCAGTGGTGAAATATTGCCCAAGAAATATGATTTGCCAGAAAATAATATGTCATTGTTTGAAGAAATATTCTCTGCAGTATGGAATAAAATATTTCACATAGGGGGTAGGGCTGAGGTGTCACTACCTAGTGCCTATACAAAAAAAAATTCTCTACATGCCCAGAGGGCAAAAAAAAATCTAAAAGTATGCAAAAAAAATATAACAAAAATGCAGGGAAAAATAAATACCAATCTGAAATAAAATTTGTAGATCTAAAGAATGATCATATCAAACTTGTAAATCTAGCCTTTGGCTACTAGTTTGGAAAAAAAAAATTCCTCAAAATCAACTTTGGCCCAACATAGGCAAATTTATAGTCAATTTTCACTTAATCAATGCTTTGGATGCAATGGTGAGGTCCACTTTGGCTTTAGACACTCCCAATGACTACAATAAACCAGATCTAGGTCGAGGTGTTGAAGCAATAATGGTCTTGAATGACTATGTGAAGAGAAATTATCCAAGCTATGATACTAGGTAATAATTTTCCTTAAGGAAAAATTCACCCAAGATCAAGGAACTCAAGCACAAGCATAATAGTAGACCAAAAAGAGTATGATCAGAATATCGATATATATTCCATTCAACTTTGGAATGCTTCTAGAATGCATAGGAATCAACAACATGATAAGTCATACAACCAGACAAATGTCCACTAGAAGTGGGTTATCCCCCATTAAGCACAGAAGTAAGTGCAATGATGAAAGGATAAGCCTACAAAAGTGTAGCATGTAAAATTATGTTGTAGACACCATGTGCTAAAATAAGAGTGTGAATAATTGTGATGTCTACATGACAACTTAGTTAATTATGCAAACTCTAGTGTTGTAGACACCATGTGCTAAATTAGAGTTGCTTACTCCAATGTTGTCAACATGACAACTCATAAGAGTACGCAAACTCCTAAGTGTCTCACTTAAAAAATAATAAAATAATGTACTATAATAAAATAATGCATTAACCGAAGTAAAATATAAATAGTGAATACTTATTTACACCAACACAAACAAAATAATTCACGGCTAATATTAGAAAATGACACAACTAAAACTTCACCAATAAAATATGGAGAGAAATTCACAACACAATGAACACAATATTTTTTGACAAATTGTCCCTATAAAAATTGCTAACAGAAAGCTAGTTTGTAGATGGAAAATATATTAACTTTAGCAAATCATGAGATACAAAATTCTTTGTCTCTCACTAGTAGAATTCAAAAAACTTCTTAATTTATCCAATTGATATTCCCTACTGTTATCCCCAATGTTATCATTTTGCCCTTGCTAACATTGCAAGATTGTTTTCTATCATTGCAAACTCATTTGCTAACACTATAAATGCTTCTACACCTTCTTGTTCTCAAATTCCCCGTAACCTTTTTTTATACTACTCCTATTTAAAAACCAATGGCTAAGATTGGTTCTCAATCCACAATCAAGATCAAAAATAACTTAACAACCCTAACCAATTTGGCTTTTATTTGCTTCTAAAAGTGCTCAAGTCGTTAACAAATATTTGTCCCTAATCTAACCAATTGATTAGTAGAACAAAATTACTTTCTAAAATAATAGTATATGGATGGACAACTATCCAAGCTGCCAAAACTAAAAAAGTCTAGTGAAGATTGCATCATAGGAGGATATCATATTCCCAAAGGAACACATATTCTAGTGAATGTGTGAACAATTTACTGAGACCTGGACGTGTGGGAGCACCCTACTGAATTTGATCCATAATATTTTCTCAAAGGTGGAAAAGAGATTGATGTGAAAGGGTAGAATTTTGAAATGATTCCATTTGGATTGGGGAAAAAAATGTTCTTAACAATGCCTTTGACTTTGAATGTGGTGACATATAGATTTGTATGGTTACTTCAGAGCTTTGAATGGTCTTTTCTAGAGGGCACTAAAATTGACATGATAGAGGAGAACCGGTTCATAATGTAAAAACCATTTCCATTGGAGACCTTTATTGAATCTCACCTTCCCCTCCATCTCTAATGATATATCTATTTACTCGGCCTAATATAGAGAGCTCTAATGCATATTAGTCGATGCATTATAGAGAGTTGGAAGCCATTATTAAATAGTTTCTTCCCTTCCATCTCTACTAATATAGTAAAGAGTTTCTTTCCATTAGTCAATGTCTTTTATGGAATTGGAGGCCTCAATCTCTTCTGATATGTTAGTTTGCTCCACATAATAAAGTGTGTTATTGTGTATTAGTTGTATGTGTGAAGATTTTGGTCAAAATAAAATCTGAGGTACAATATTGAGTTCTATAGATGTGCAAATATAAATATGTATGATGTTGAGTTATTAGTTTGTGTAGGATTTAGTATAGTCTTTCTCAGTTTGGGGAGGAAAATTGAATAGTTAATTATCTTGTCAAATGACTAATAGTTCTAAACTTCCTCATTGGAGGAATTTGTCTTTTAATTTATTTTACATGTTATAGTAATTACTTGTGTGTCCTTTTTTGGACCACTAACTATTGAAAATATATTGATACAAGAATGATAGATGTGTTTCAATCATTGTTTTGTCACTAGTGTCAAACTTACTACTTTCTAGTAAGATAATTGCTTATATGATTTGAGTACTATCATTTATTTGATTAATGAGGAGGATTTGACCAAATGATGTAACAATAGCACCATGAGGAAAGGTTAAGTTATGATATGAAAAGGAGTACAAGTATCAGCTAAGATAGTGATATTATAGTGCATTGATAATCTACTTAAGGTTACAAAGGTTTGTTACACTGATTAAGTTCAAAAGAACAAGTTAAATGAAGTTTTTCTACCAAGCTTAACATTCTGCACAATAGGTGCCAAGCAAAGTTAGTGCAAGCTAAGTAGAAAATCAGTTGAAGCTAACCAAAGTCAATTTCAGTGTAGGCCGAGTAAAGTTTAGTTGATGCCAAGCACTAGTAAACTTTATTTTGTGCCAAGTGATTTGATAGAGGATGCCAAGAAATGTAGTATATGTTGAGGATCAGAAGCTAGTTAATGTTGATTGTCAGCATTATGAGAAAGATTGAGAATTTGATGAATCTAAGCTGGCAAATTTCATTTCTTGAATTGTATGAACCATGTGGAAGATAAGATCTATAAGTTGGTGGCAGAGAATTCATGATGAACCATTTTGAGGCAAATTTAAAGGGGATTGAAGGATAAGTTTCTAGAAGGGAATGAAATAAAATAACAGGTAGATTCATTGAATCCTAGGTGAATGTAGAAAGTTGGGTAGCAATTCCGTGGAAGTCAATTATGTGGAATGAGACCTCTTATGAAATGGGTACCCAATTTTAAAATATAGGCACCTTTTTTTAAAAAAATAGGGTACCCATTTTTTATTTTCAAAAAATGGTTAGTTGTTTTTGAAAAAATAAAATATTTCAATTTTTTAGAAATGGGTACCCATTTTTTACTTTTAAAAAATGGGTACCCATTTCTATAAAAAAAAATAATAATAATAATTTTTGAGGGGATTTTGAATGCCGCTTTTAGTTTTTCAAAACAAGTAAACATTTTTTGAATTTCAAACAATGGGAGCCCATTTCTTACAATATGTGGCTGGATTTTGTTTCCTACCTCAAATTTTGGATTGGGATAGGCTTGGTGAGACCAAGCCTATGCCTTGACCTCTAAAGATTTGGCTAAGGCATTGAACTAACAAATTCATGCCTTGTCTTAATTTTTAAAGGGTCTTCCTAATCAAAAAATTTCAACAAAATAAAAACCCATTAGAGCTCTCACTGTCCTAATTTCAAAAATATAAATTTTATAGTGTTATATTTTTTTTTAATCAGTAAATGGCCAAGGCCTTGATTGATTTTATTAATTTAATTAAAGAGTTACAATAGCTTTTCTCCATTCAAATAGGCACTGGTAGAAAAGAACAAAGAAGAAAACCTCCAATCTGGCCCAGGATAGATGTCCTATATTATTACATATTTAAAGGGGCATACCCTAGTAAAATCTTTATAAATTAATTTACATCATGAATAGGGGCATACCCCTAGTGAGAAATAATGACAGAGTCTTGCTTATCAATACATTGATGAACTTTTACCAATGTTTAAAAGGAGAACCACCTGTGTGTAGACATCTTACTCATCCCGATCTCACATTTTCCTAGTCATCTTGAACAATCATCAGCTAAGAGCATATGTAAATTCCAAAAGGAATCAACCCACCAACCTCCTATTTGAAGGGTACTATTTTCCTTTTATGACAAAGAAAAATTACCTATTTCCTAAATTAGCACCTTCAGAAATAATAATAATAAAAGGAGCTATAATAGATAACCTTCATGAAGCTAAAAGATGACAAGAAAAATTCTTAGTGGATAAATTTTTTGTTAATACCATGAAACCTTTTGTAAAACTTAGTAATTGATATTGACATTAACAATCAATCCCAAGTATAAGAGAACAAAGATAAATATGCATATACTAGCTAAGAAGTTAGTAAGCCAAAACATATAGATGTATGTAGCTAACTAAAGTATAATACCACTAAAAAAATTAAGAAAGGGAGAAACACTTGCAGATTAATGCAAGAACAAACTATAGAGAGCCATACTATAGAGTCCTAAATCAAAGGATCCAACTAGACGACATAGATCATCATAACCGAAAGAGAGAAAACCATATAAACTATCATGCCAACTAAGCCATGATTAGTACCACCAAAACCAGTGCAGGATAATACTAACTCAGAGCACTTCTTGATAAAGCATCTAAACCACAATTAGAGAATGTCATAACAAAGAAACCACCAAAGCTTATAACCATCATAGCCCTCGAGATGCACATGATAAACTAAAACAAATTAACAGGTCAAATTGCACACTATATAAGATGGAGAAGAAAGATTCAGTGCAAATAATTTGTTCCATGCCCTAAATTTAATGTAGATTAGTTAAGATTATGTATAAATGTCCTAGAAACCATGACAAAGTAAAAGCTCTACTCCACATTTGAATGACAGAATGCTAATCTTTAACATATTAAAGAGGGAAATAAGAGAACACCAATCTTCATTACTTCTTAATAAGCATGGAAAACCAATATTCTATCTATAGAAAATATGAAATAGCTAAACCAAAATTTGATTAAAAGACCATTATTAACTAAACAAAGCAATTGTGTCTGTCAGAGAGACTAATCCATACTTAAGATAATTCTATAGTCCCAAAATTGAGAGCTCAATGAGCCCACAAATGATCCTGGCAAAGAATGTTGACAAAGAAAAGCTCAATCATACACAATCCAGGGTAGATAATAACCACTAGAAATGAAAATGCAAGTAGCCTTGGCAATCCAAGGCCTCATCAAAACATCAATGAATTGACATTATGAGAGAAGCCTTCTCTAGTTCAACTATAGATTAAACCGAGCAATGAGATAAACATAAAATTATACATAGAGTACCGAACCATATCAAAAACCTTACTAAAATGAAAACATCCAACCATAGTTATACAACCAGACATAATTGAGTTGAAAGATTTATAAATTAAAGAAATAGTATTCATGCAAAAGTCAACAAAAAACCATGAGAGAAAACTAGAGCATAGTCTCAAAAACAAAATACTATATATATAATATTGTTCACAAAAAAAATATAATCGACTCTTAGGGTTTTAAGACAAGTGAACAAAAACTCATACTTAAGATTTTATACATAAAGTCTTGATGTGGCACTGTGTATTAAGTGCAATAAAAAAAACCACCACATATGAAGCATAACTATACAACCCTAGAGTACTAACCCTAAATAGAGAAAATCCACATTAGTCGTGCAGGGCCTCTTCATAGTTTCCAGTAAACCATAATCAATTATGGGATATCGTTAGGCTGCTCCACATAGTAATTGGGAGGAAACTCAAAATCAACCTTCGCTCTACTAGTTTTTTCTGCATTTTGAGTGCAAAAATTTAGGTTGTCGAGATTATCGAATATCACCCCCAGTTGAATATACATGTTGAAAATATGGAGATAGCTGAGAAGCCATTCCTTACTCTCATCTGCAATTATCCCATGCCACTTAGGAAGAAATGAAGACTGGCTTCCATTTTAGGCCACTCATGATAGAATGCTAAGCCTTCACGAAGAACCAAGGAAGGACAGCAATAGGCAATTTCTAAATCCAAATGACCCAAAGTTAGTTTCATATATTTTTCTGGTAAGGGAATCCTACACTTTCCATCAATGCTATGCACCACTTGTTCCAAGCCCTTTCTCTAGATTGGGACAAAAAGATCATGGCATAGCTTGATAATATCACCAGCCTCCACTTTGGCTCTAATCAAGCATCCAATGAAAGATCCAATGATATCACTATTGGCCCTCTATGTGTACTGGTAATTGAAAAGTCCTTCCCCAAGTGCTCAGCTAATTGCAATTTGAGACATATCATCAATAAGATACAATAGTGTATTCCACCTCTCTAGTTTCACTGAACCACAAACTGCCATAGTTCAGCTTTTGGTAGCATGCATGGAATAGGTAAATGTTTAAATCCATGATTAATGGAGAGGTTGAAAATGAAAGAAAAAAAGAGGCCTAGAGATAGTAGTAGGGGGTGTCTAGATGTAATCATAAGTACCATTGCTGTGATTTCATAAGGCTGAGATCATGAGTTGGCACTTAATTGCATACTACCATATCATGGGATGATCCTTAAGAAAAGACATAATTACTTAGCACTCATAGAAGCCTAAAAGCTATGGTTATCAACTTAATGAAGAAGTTATGGGAAAAATAACACTCATTTTTTATATATACTTTAAACAAAAATGCTACCATGACTATCCAATATGTGGATAAAGACTAACGTAGGAACATATTAATCAAAGACGGACTATTCTTATAAATAAAGTGTATCACTATCATAGACAAGGATATACCAATATAAATATATAATCATATTAATCTAAAAGTAAAGAATAAATAAAATATAAAGGAAGACAAAAATAGTGAAAGAATACAAATTTAAGGTGACTGAGAATAGCTATCATTGAATATCAACAAATTGACTCCATCTACTCTAGAGTTTGCAAACTTATCCATGATTTGATTACCTTCCGTATAGATATGATAAATCCTATAATCTTCTAGCTTATTTATTAAGACTAGGACCTCCTCTAACTAATAATTGAGAACCTAGTTAGGCGTGGATCATTTTTTAATAGCATTCAAGACTATTTGGGAGTCTCCTTCGATGATGACTTTGGTTAATTTAAGTTTGAGACATAGATGAATGCCTTGATAAAGAGCTTCAATTTTTTTGAGGTTGTTGGAGGTAGGTTTGATTGACATAGCTTTTTTAGCTATCTAACACCTAGCTTCATTATCTATGATACATCTGATACTAGCTATACTTGAGTTACCATGAGTAGCTCCATCAAAATTCAATTTGACCCAGCCAATTGGTGGTGGCTCCCATTTGCGATTTGTCCTTGCCTCTTTATTGTTCTTCATATAGAAAAGGGGAGGATTTATCAAATTAGGCAAAAGTTTCTTCATTTTCTCATCCCAACTCAAAAAGGAACCTTCCTCTAGTTGTGCATTCCTTAAGTGAGAGTTAGTAGTTTCCACAATACTACCTTCAATTTTGCCAATTAGATCTTCATGTTTGAATTCCAAATTGTGAAAGATGCAATGATCCCTTTCCTTCTAGATTTCTCAAACCATGATCGAAGGAGAAATGTTCCAAATTTTGTTGTACACATCCTTTACCAAAGTTGTGGGCAAACATTTTAGTAGGTAAGACAAAGATTTTGGGAAAGGGGTAGATCACCCAGTATGGACCTGAGCCACTCCCAACAACTTTGGGAGTATAGGCAATTAAACAAAAGGTGGTATGTGTCTTTGAAACTTAGTTTACAAATAACACACTTGGATAGGATATCAAATATATGTAACCTACCCATGGTTAGAATCTTATTTTGAATGGCTAACCATAAAAAGAATCCCACTTTTGGAAGGCAAGAGGAATCCCAGCAGAGCTTTAATGGGATATCCACTTTTTCCAATTTTTGGGAATCTAAAATGGCCTTGTATCCATTTTTGATGTTGTATTTCCCATCACTGGAAGCTTCCCATATTAAAATGTCTCTCTTATCTGATTGCTTAAGCATTATTTCTTCTATTAACTTCTCAAAAAATTTGACTGACTCCTCATCTAATCCCAAACCATTCAAAGATTTCCATCTCCATTTAGGGATTCCATCTATAATCTTCATAGACTTGTAATACCTAGCTTTGTTACCCCATAGAATATTCAACCTATTTTTGAGGCCTGGAGAGATATTGCTAAGAGAAATGGGAAGTTGGCCATCTCAGGAATCCTTCCAAAAGAGGGCCTCATCACCCTTTCCAACATCCCAAGTTAGGTATTTGCAGATCAGCTTACGACATCTTATCATGAAATTCCAACTCTCTGACCCCTTATGTGGGTAGACTACTCTAAAAATTGAGAGTGGATCACCCGCATTAAGATATTTATTATAAATAATCATAGCCCATTTGTGGTTACTTTCATTATAAAGGTGCCAAATAAGTTTTGCCCCTACAACTTCATTTTTCCATTGAAGGTTCTTGATCCCTAAGCCACCTAAGTCTTTAGGTTTGAAAATGCTATCCCACTTGATGAGAGATAGTTTTTTTTCTTCTTCCTGGTCCCTCCAAAGAAAATTCTACATTTTGGACTCAAATTTTTGGAGGTTCTGCTTAGATAGAGGAAGGCATGATAGAGGAAAAGTCAAAATATCTAATAAGACTACTTGGATCTTAGTGAATTTCATGAGCTTTGTTAGGTATCTGTCCTTCCAACAACAGAGCTTAGAATTTAGTTTTTCTAAAGTATTATCTCAAACCTTACTAGATTTTGACCTTTTTTCTAGAGCAATACCAAGATATTTGCAAGGAAAGATTCTTTTTTTAAAACCCATCACCTTGCATATTTTCTACTCTACATTTGGTCTGGTGTTAATGAAGAAAATGTCATATTTGAGTTCATTAACCTTTTTTCCTTAAGCTTCCATATATGTATTTATGATGCCTTTAAGAGCATGCACCTGCAAAATTGAACTTTTATCGAGTAAGATAGTATCATTAACAAATTGTTGGTGGGTGATTTTTGGCATATTTTTGGTGACAGTAATACCTAAGATCCTTTGTTTTATATACACATGTGTCACTGCTCTCCCAAAAGCTTCTGCCATGATGATAAAAAGGGAGGGAGATAAAGGGTCCCTCTGTCTGATACCCCTTGATATATCGAACAAGCCTTCTAGTGTACCATTAATTATAATAGATATTCTAGGGGTAGATATAAATATGAATATTAGGTTGATCCACTGATGGGAAAACCCAAATGCTTCTAAATTCTTGCACAGAAACCTCCAATCAACCATATCATATGCTTTTTTGATGTCTAGTTTCATGAACATATAGGCTTCTTTTTTTGAAGGTGCAGAGTGGATAGTTTCTTGAATGGTCATAATTCCATCAAGGATAGATCTTCCTGGCATGAATCTTGTTTGTTCCTCTAATATAATTTTAGGAAGGATCTCTTTTAGCCTGTTTGCTAATACTTTGGAAAAAACATTATACACTATATTGCACAAAGAATTTTTTTTGTAATCACATGGGGATTCAGGGTCAGACTTCTTTAGGATCAATGTGATAAATGAATGGTTGATTTTGGAAAGAAGAGAACCTCCATTTCTGTATTCTTCAATTGCTTTCCATAGATCAAAACCTATGATATCTTAGAATTTTTGGAAAAAGAATGCTTGGAAACTATCTAGGCCTAGAGATTTATCTGGATTCATATCAAAAACTACCTTGTTAACTTTTTCTAAAGCGATAGGTTTATTTAGGATTTTGTTGTCTTCTTGAGTAACAATTTTGGGAATAAATTTTAGTAGACTTTCTTGTGTTGTTCTATTTGAGCCTTCATGATTATTTAAAATGTCTTGAAAATGTTTAATGAAGGTATTTACTATTTCTCTTGGTTTTTCAGTTAGAAAACCCAGATGATTTTTAATGCACGTGATTTTGATCTTCGATCTGTTATATAACATGGAGTAGTGAAAAAAATGTGTTGCGATCCCCTTCCGCTAACCATCTTTCCTAAGATTTTTTCCTCCAAAACATCTCTTCTTTGGAGAGGATGTCTTCTTTCCTAGGTAGTAGATTTTTTTCCAATAAATAACTATTATTATTCATTCCTTTACTAATTACTTCAGAATTTAGCTCTTTTAATTGATTTTCTATTTCCAATTTTTCTTTAAAAATGTTATTGAAATTTTCTTTATTCCATCTAAGGATACATTCTTTAAGCATTCTCAATTTGTTGACAAAGACAAATATCTTTGAGCCTTCACAACTATCTTGAGCTCACCATAATTTAATATTATTGATGAATTTTGGATCTAAGAACCACATTTTCTCACACTTAAATGGATTCATAACTAGTTTTTAGGGCTCTATGAATTTGAATCTAACTAGGAGATGATTAGAACCAGCTATAGGCAAGATAGAAGACTGAATGTTCAGATTGCTGACATCTAGATCTCCCTTTATCATAAACCTATCGATTTTTTTTTCAATATATGAAAAGTCCTTTCTCCTATTATTTCATGTGTATGTTCCATTATTGGTCAGGGTGTCAATTAAGTTATCCATTGAGCACCACTCTTCAAGTCTTTGGAAGCTTGTGATAACAATTGAATACCTCCTACCTTTTCATCGATATCTAAGATTGTGTTAAAATCACCTCCTAACAAGAGTAGATTGTCATTGTGTCTATTCATAAATGAACCAATGTCCTTCCAAACTAATTTTTTATCAAGATTATTAATCGGGCCATAAACATTAATGATCATAAATTTAAGATCTAAGTTTAAGCTTTGAACCCTACCACTAATCTAGTTGTTAGTACAATGGAGTATACTAATGCAAACCTTCCTAGGATCCTAGAGAACACCTAGACCCCCATATGCCCCTAATGATTCTTGAAACACAGAACATAAAACTCCTAACATCCTATCTATTTTAGCTACTTCTACCATATTTAATTTAGTTTCTTGAATTAAAACTATATCAAAATCAAAGAATTTGAGGCTATGTTTTAATTACCTCTTTCTGCTAGGGGCATTGAGACCCCTAGCATTCCAAGTAGTGATCTTCATAGCTACTCAGGAAGGCACTTCCTCTTCCCATTGTTGAAAATTTTTATCTATCTTTTGTTGTTCCCTGCTATGGTGTTAGGATAAACCATAGACAGAAATAAAAAACTACATGCAAATATAACCAATAATAGAACACACAGAAATGAACACAAGGCACCAAGATTTAACGTGGTTCACCCAATCCCTGGGCTACGTCCACCAAAAAGCAAGTCCGATCTTATTACAATCTAGTGATTACAACCTGATTACAATTCGTAATCCCTTACAACTCAATACCGTCGCAAGAACCAATTTCGTATCACAACATTATGAAAAATACCCAACCCTAAGCCCTTTTATACAAGTATTAAACCACTTTAGGGTTATAACATGTCGGCCATATCTCGGCCATAATATGTTGGCTACCATGTCGGCTACTACCCAAAAGTATGTACAGTACTTTCCTGATTAGTCATCACAATCTAACAATCTCCCACTTGGGGACTGATCAAGCTCCACACTAAACAACAATCTCCCACTTGGAGACTGATCCTGTAGCAATACCACTACCACATGGGGCTCCCACTGGATCAAACCATCCTAGACTCTACTGTTCTTTTATTCATGTTTAGTCTAAAAGACCAACTGAAGCTGAAGAGGAGTTCAGCTTCTCCCTTGTTACAACCTTTGTCAACATATCTGCTGGATTGTCATTGGTATGTATCTTCTCCAACTTTAACTATCCATCCTCCAAAACTGACCGAATGAAATGGTACCACAACCGTATGTGTTTGGTCTTAGAATGCAGAGCTGAATTCTTAGCAAGATGAATGGCACTCTGACTATCTATGAAAAAATAATTATCCTTCTGAGGATGTCCCAATTCTTCCAAGAAGAACTGAAGCCATATCATCTCTTTGGCTGCCTCTGTAGCAGCAACATACTCTGCCTCTGTAGTGGAGAGAGCATTAATCTTTTTTAACCTAGAAACCAAGCTCACGGCTGCCCCACCAACAGTAAAGACATAACCTATAGTACTCCGCCTGGTATCAATATCCCCAGCCAAATCTGAGTCAACATAGCCCTGTAAATCAGTAGTAGAGCCCCCAAAGTGTAAACACTTATTGGATGTTCCTCTCAAATATCTGAGAATCCACTTGACAGCATTCCAATGCTCAAATCCTAGATGACTCATATACCTACTAACAACTCCCACTGCATGTGCAATACCTGGCCTAGTGCATACCATAGCATACATCAAACTTCCTACAGCTAAAGCATAGGGTACCTTGGACATCTTATCCTCCTCTTCCTGTGTCTTGGGACACATCTCCTTAGTCAATGTCAAATGACCAGGTAAAGGTGTGTTGACAGCTTTAGCATTCTCCATAGAGAAACATTGCAACACCTTCTCAACATAATCAGCTTGAGATAGCGTCAATGTTCTGTTCTTCCTATCTCTACAAATCTTCATACCAAGGATTTGTTTTGCTGCCCCCAAATCCTTCATAGCAAATGCATGTGCTAATTGGCTTTTCAGCCCCTTAATATGATCCATGTTAGACCTAGCTACAAGCATATCATCAACATATAAACATAAAATAATGTAGCTATCATCATCCAACCTCTTAAAATAAACACAGTAATCTGAATGACACCTATTATATCCATGCTCATGCATAAAACTGTCAAATTTTAGATACCATTGCCGAGGTGCTTGCTTCAAGCCATATAAACTTTTCTTCAATTTGCACACTAAGTTCTCCTTACCTTTGACCTCAAAACCCTATGGCTGAGCCATATATATTTCTTCATTCAAATCACCATGAAGAAAGGCTATTTTAACATCCATCTGCTCTAAATGCAAATCTTCAGTAGCCATAAGACTTAAAATAGTATGAATAAAAGTCATTTTAACAACAACAGAAAATATCTCATCAAAATCAATTCCCTTTTTCTTTGCAAATCCTTTTACAACTAACCTAGCCTTAAATATTTTCTTACCTCCTTCCTCTTCTTTCAACCTGTAAACCGATTTATTCTGTAAAGCCTTTTTACCTGCAGGCAACTTGCACAAATCCCATGTCTTATTTTTCAGCAAAGAGTCCATTTCATCTTTCATTGTAGACTCCCACTAAATCTTAGTATCCACCTACACAGCTTCATCATAACTTTCAGGTTCACCAGCATCAGTAAGTAAAATAGAATACAAAGAGGGAAAAAACCTTTGTGGAGGTCTAATTTGCCTTGTTGACCGTCTAACATTTACTGGTGTGTGTGGTATTTGTTGTTGCAGTTGTTGCACATCATGAGGAATGGCTAGAACGTCAACTTTTGGAGTATCATCCAACACTACATAATCATCTTCTTTCTTCTCATGTGTAGGGCCCATTTTCCATTGCACCAAAAGCCATGACTATTAGTGAACATGGAACACCACATAATTAACCACCTGTGGGCAGGGGAGCGTGTCGCATCACCCAACAATCTCCCCCTTGATGCGCATACCAGGTGCTTACACGGGTGAAGAAGGCACCAAGGAGATTTGAACCCATGACCAAGCCAAAACCAGGCTCTGATACCAATTGTTGGGCCCATTTTCCATTGCACCAAAAGCCATGACTGTTAGTGAACATGGAACACCACATAATTAACCACCTATGGGCAGGGGAGCGCATCACATCACCCAACATCATGTTGCTGCAATAGATCTTTGTACAACACTTTCTCATTGAATATGACATCCCGACTTCTAATAATTTTAAAATTTTCAAAATCCCAAAGCCTATATCCAAATTCATTAATGCCATATCCAAAAAAGACACATTTCTTTGATTTAGCTTCTAGCTTGGTTCTATTTTTAGAGTCTATATGAGCAAAAGCTTCAGAACCGAAGGTCTTGAGAAAAGAATAACTCACCTTCTTACCAATCCATGCTTCCTCTAGAATACCAAATCCCAAAGGAGTAGAGGGACCTCTATTAATCAAATATACTGCAGTATTGACAGCCTCCGCCCACATGTGTAAGGGAAACCCAGCATGCAACCTCATCCTCCTTGCGCGCTCCATTATAGTCCTGTTCATGCGTTCAGCCACTCCATTTTCCTGTGGAGTCCTTGGAACAGTTTTTTGTCTATGAATACCATTAGTGGAGCAATAATCTTCAAATTCATGACTGCAATACTCACCACCATTATCAGATCTAAGATATTTTAATTTCTTACCAGTCTCATTTTCAACCAAGTATTTCCATTTCTTAAAAGTTTGAAATACATCAAATTTTGTCTAAGGAAATAAACCCATACTTTTCTAGTTGCGTCATCAATAAATATAACATAATAATGAGAGACACCAAGGGAAGATACCTGGGCTGGTCCCCATACATATGTATGCACAAGCTCTAATTTCTCCTTTTTGTTTTCCTTCCCTGTCTTTACAAAACTCACTCTTTTTTGTTTTCCATACACACAACTTTCATAGAAATCCATATTCACACATTTTAGACTTGGTAAAACTTTCCTTGAATGAAGTACTTTCATACCGTTCTCACTCATGTGCCCAAGTCTATTGTGCCATAGTGCTGTATCAAAATCTACAGCAGCTATTTGTTCTCCCTGCTCAACTGCAGTAATTGTTCCTGAATATTCATTTTTCTCTGAAACAATCAAAGTAGAAGGAACAATATGACCTATACAAAGATATAAGGTGCCTACTTTGACACCTTTTGCTACTACAAGGGAACCTTTTGAAACCTTCCAATTTTTATCATTAAAAGTAACTACACAACCCTCATCACCGAGTTGCCCTGCTGAAATTAAATTTCTACTTAGTTTTGGAACATGTCTTACCTCATGTAGTAACCAATGATTCCCATTCTGCAACTTAATCTTAATTTTTCCCTTTCCAACAATCTAACAGGGTTCATTATCCCCCAAATAAACAAGTCCAAAATCCCCTTGGACATAATCAATGAAATAACCTCTATGAGGTGTAGCATGAAATGAAGCACCAGAATCTAAAACCCATGAATCATCAACACTCTCTAAAGACAGAAGCAAAGCATCCTCTTCGGATTTGTTACTTACTAAATTTGCCTCCTTGTCTCCATCTGATTTATCTCCTTCATTTTTCTTTCGATTCCAACAATCTTTCTTTTTGTGCCCTGGTTTCCCACAGTACCAACAATCATTTGGTCCTCTCAATTGAGACCTCCTCCCCTTTGACTTTCCTCTTGATTTCCCATGATTTCTAGAGTTACTTCCTCTTTCAGTTGTTCTTCCCCTACTTTGTGCATTTAAAGCACTTCCTGATGTAGATCCACCTGAGGATTTTCTATGAGTTTCCTCACTTAAAATAACACCGATCACATCATCATATTTTAGGGTACTAGATCCAGGAACAGAATTACTCACTGCCATTACCAAGCCATTCCAGCTTTCAGGCAAAGAACACAAAATCAAGAGAGCCCTAATTTCTTCATCAAAATTGATACCCACACAAGATAATTGACTAGTAATAGTATTAAACTCATTTAAATGATCTGCAATAGATCCACCTTCTGCCATTTTCATATTAAATAAACACTTCATGAGAAATACCTTATTTGAAGCAGAGGGTTTTTCATATAGTGTCGCTAGGGTTTTCATCAAATCTTCTGTCGTCTTTTCTTTTGTAATATTAAATGCCACCGATGGTGCCAAGCATAACCGAATGCTTCCGAGTGCTTTTCTATCCAAAAGATCCCATTCAGCCTCTGACATAGTTCCCTAATTCTTGGCTTTTCCTTCCAACGTCTTCCATAAATCCTTCTAATATAAATAGTCTTCCATTTGCATCTTCCATAACTGGAAGTTCTACCCATTAAACCTGTCAACCCTCAACTTACCCTCATCTGCCATCACTCCCACTCAACTGTGAGACTCCCACTTAACCGTGAGACTTTCCTGCAGAGGATAACTGAAAGACAACCTTGCTCTAATACCACTTGTTAGGATAAACCACGGACAGAAATAAAAACTACATTCAAATATAACTAATAAAAAAAAAAAATAGAACACACAGAAATGAACACAAGGCACCAAGATTTAACGTGGTTCACCTAATCCCTGGGCTACGTCCACCAAACAGCAAGTCCGATCTTATTACAATCCAGTGATTACAACCTGATTACAATCTGTAATCCCTTACAGCTCAATACCGCCGCAAGAACCAATTTCGTATCACAACATTATGAAAAATACCCAACCCTAAGCCCTTTTATACAAGTATTAAACCACTTTAGGGTTATAACATGTTGGCCATATGTTGGCCATAATATGTCGGCTACCATGTTGGCTACTGCCCAAAAGTATGCCCATATGGCCATCTGCTTCCTTGAGTTCCTTAAGTGACCTTCTACCTCTTTTTCCCTTTCCTTTGTTGCATCTAGGGGATTTGAGTCCTTATTAAGTCATAAAAATTCCTAGCTGGTCTAGATTAACTCCCGCTTCCTGCATTATGTCAATCTTCTCTACTAGAGTCTGTTAATGTTCTTTAAATTCATCTTTTGTGCAATTCTAATCTAATAGTCTAGATATTTTATCAAGTTTTGAGATATGTCCCAATTCCTTGTCATTACTGATACCATTGCACCTTTTCCAAATGAATGGATATGTGGTTGTCATATGTGATTGATTAGCATGGATGTCCTCTAGTTCAATATTTCGTATGTCTTTTCTGAGTTCTTCACAGGTATAGTTGTTCCCACCTGATTTGAGGATCCTCTATATAATTTCTTCCTTCTGTATAGCCAAGGTTTTATCAATTCTATCAAAATAAAAAACTTGAACCATTTCATCGATGAGTTGATCTAGGTTAGCTTCTTCTGATTCTGTTATATCTAGATTAGCATTTATTGGATCCAAATATCTTTCCTTCTTCAAAAATTCTTGAAGTTCTTTAACTGATAACTTTTCCACTTGCTCAACATTCCTTTACCTACTTTGATGCCTGTTGATTGGTGTAAATGGTGAACTGATTCTTGTAGTTGGGGTTTTCCAAAACTTGTTATTCTTGACAGGGGTAACCAATTTGGTATCAAACCATTAGCGTTGATTAGGTTCCAGTATGTCCTTTTCCTTTTGGAAATCTTTCTCTTTATTTTCTTTACAGGAAGTAAAAAGCATAAAATTCTCATGTTCCTCTAACTGTCTTTCTTGATTAACTTTTGAAACATCTGCTTGTTGGATTCCTAAAAATATACCCAGATCTTTCTCTTCGTACATCTGATATAACTTGTCTTTTGGCCCTTTCTTAATGAGCATCTCTTCTGTACTCTTGTAGTAGGCTAATCTAGTGTTGGGAGCTTCCTCCCTTTTCTCCATGGGTCCCTATTCCTATGATATTTGATCTTTTCTATCTTTGTTCCTCATTTTTTTCATTTTCTTATCATTCTTTCTCTATTTTCTATTGTCCACAATGATGCTTTGAAGCTTGGGTCTACTAGTAGTTTCGGGGGATTTTTCCTTGTCCCTTTTAGGAACCTCTTAATTGATTGCCTCCTATAGATTGGAATAGGATTTTCCACTGATTTCAAGATTAATCTTGTCTGACTGAGGATGTCTAGCTTCATTAATTGGTGATTTTTCTAGACTACCCTAATGACACCCTACCTTTTGCCATGTTTTATAATATTCCTTGTTATTTTTTGCTTTCAGCATATTTGAACCAATTCTTATGAAGTAGTCTTCTAAAGGCTGATCTTCTTGATGCATCTTAAGATGTCTTCTTCTTATTAGAGGTAAAGACATATTGAGATATGATGTTTTTGATGCCATGTTGAAGGAATTCCTTCTTCCATCATCATCAAGTCTAATTATATATAATATCCAACCCTCATACTTGAGAAATTATAAATCATATTTAGATCTATTTGTGATGAGTTTTGAAAGTTTGGCTTTGGCTTTGCTAATTTGGAAACTGATTAGGAGTTTAACATAATTGCTTTTTTCAAATGCCAGATCCAAACCAATTAGATTTCCTAATTATCTACCAATCCTTTCTAAAATGCTAATGCATTTTAATTCTAGAGGTAGTGAGTTCACTACAAACTAGGATGGAATTGTAAACTCTAAATCACCTTCATTGCAATTAGGAATCCAATCAAAGAAATATACAACATGCCTCTAAACATACAGTTGGAAACCCTAAGAAAATCCTTTTTAACTAATTTATCATAGCAATGAAAGAAGAGAATTCTATTAGAATATTTAGAAATACATACTTGGGTGCCATGGAACTCCTCAAACTAGATGATCAATTTGTGCATATCTACTATGGGACCATTCCAGTAGGCAAAAAGGCCTACTTCTTGACATTATTACCATTTCTCTTTGTTGTCTTCATCATTGATGATGAGAACCATCTCTTTGGATGCTGACAAAGGATGATGGAGGGTTTGAGAGAGCCTAGGGTTTAGATGAGGATTTCTAGTTACTCTACGGTGAGGGGGTATATAGAGAGAAGATGAACACAAAGAAGGGTGAAACAACGAGTGGGATGAAACATCAGAGTGATGAGGATAAGTGAAGCTCTCTTGCCCTAAGCTAAGGGGATTTTGGTTATGACAAGTGTACTTAGTTGAATTGAACACTGAAATTTATTTGTCTAGGCTAGATAACAAAAAAAAATTGGTAGGGGGAATTTCTCTAACCTTATCATACATGTTTCGATTGAATCTAAATGTCTTGTTCTCCTCCCTCTCTAGTTGCATATCTACTAATAGAGCAAAGTAATTTGAGGTATTGATCCTCTTTCTTTCTAAATAACCTATATTTCCCCTCTTCCTCTAGATTCGAGGGCTAAGCAATCCTTGACCAGGGTGTCTGGAGGTCTAGAGATGTCGAAGAGAATGTCGTGCTACATTTTTCTTAGTGTAAAGTTTATGGAGATTTGTTCACTTTCTGAAATTCACATTTTTTGCACATTTTTGTCTACTTGCTATTTTTTTTGAACAGTCAGCAAATTTATTTATTTATTTTTTTTAGAAATATTTATAGTGTTATAATTTTATTTACTATTTTTGTATTATATTTTAATCAAAGGTGGTACCTAAATGTAAAATAGCGACATTCACTAAAACTTTAATCACATTTTTATTTTATAAATTTTACGGACTTAATTTATATGTCATCAATCTACATTCAATTATTTTGAAATTCTAAAGATTTTTTTTTTTTTTGAAAAAAGTGAAATGTTGATCAAATTATGGTGTCTACACATGAGAGGTTTTAAAATTTACCTTTATAGAAAATTAAAAATTAATAATAATAAAATTATTCAATAAAAACTTAAGGAAAAATATTATCAACAATCATTGGTGTGTTAGGTAACCTTATTTAAAAGGATTTATAATAATTCATTTATTTGTATCAAATTATGGTGTTCGTACATGACTGTGGCATGGTCCTAAAACATACATTTTGAAATGTGTTTTTAAAGATCCATACCTGAAAAAAAATCTATCATATGGGTACACAAATAAATTACGTATTCAAAAAGTAGATTCTAAACACTACAATTTTTATTTCTAATGATTTTTTACATTCAATATATAAATGTGTCAAATTTTGACATCAATTGACAAGAAATTTCAAAAATAGGAAAAAACTTGCATTTTTTGCCCAAGAGTGAGACTAACTTCTTGCACTTACCCATTACCTAATCTAACCTAACCTTAAAATTGATGATGGGGGATGAATAAAAAAAGATCTTAATTCTCTACTTATAGAGATGGTTGGTTAAAAGAAAAGGTTGTCATGTGCGATAACCTATGGAAGACAAGGAGTCTAGGGTATTGCTTCATTTAGTGACCTAAGATAAGACACTACATTTGCAAGAAAAGAAAGAAGGCTTAAGGGCATGGGTGCTTGAAGGGTGAACAAGCTATCAGAGCTAAACTTTGTAAAATTCAAGAAGAATGGAGTACTGAAACAATGATCTCTAATATGCAAGTGTGTTGTACATTGTTATCAAATCAAGCCTTACTGTTACTTTCTAATCATTGTATTAGTCTAGGGTAAATAATTTAGATTAAGGTTGACCTAATAGTCGTTTGTAAATCCTTTAACTGGGTGACATTCTAAGTGAATAATCTAAAGTCCTGTAACAAGGCTCACTTCTAATAGGGTGATTGAAATCCTTTAACCAGGTCACATTTATAGTGTGCATTGTAACCTTTAATAGGGTTGGCCTTTCACAAGGCATCACTTAAGTAGAGTAAGAATGAGTAGCATGTGACTAGTCATTTTTATCAAATTGGGTTTCGACATTAAATCATTGTGTCAAATGTGTTATTGAATCTGTTATGTTTTATGTTTACATTTCTACAAAGTTGATTTGACAGTAACCTACAAATTTAAGTCATTGCATAATCTAATGGATGTATGCATGATGAAAATGTTTTATGAATATGGGTTCACTAAGTTATGAAAATTTTCAATTGTACATCTAGACATTGGATAACTGATTCACCCCCCTCTCAGTTATTCTAAAGAATTTGAATAAAATTGGTATTAGAGTCATCTTCTTAAGAGGACTAGTTTGAAGGTACTAGAAGGAAAAAGATTGAGATGTCAAAAGAGAAGTACTCAAGCTTAATAGAGTTAACTTTCCTAAATGAAAAAGTATTATAAAGCTACACCTAGGATGTCTTAGAGATCATGCATAATCTACCATTATTTTTGAACATGTTGATCCTATTGGAGCCCTAACTATTGAAGATCTGAAAAAGAAGAAAGAACAGAACCAGGCAATGTTGGAGTTTTCTTCTACCCTAAGCTATGCCAAGTTTGATGATATCAAGGATTTCTATAGTGCAAAGAAAGTGTGGGATGCTCTACACACTATCTATGGAGGTGACATGAATGTTCTAAGAGTTAAAGTTGAAAGTCTTAGAGGTAAGTTTGATGATATGAGAATGTAAGAAGGTGATCATATTTCTCAATATTACTCTAGAATAAAAGATGTTGATACAATTAGAGGAGCTACTAGTACAATAGATGATAATACTATACTAAGAAAAGTCTTGAGAACATTGCTACCTATCTATGCTATTAGAGTTTCTTCAATACAAGAACTAAGATGTATGCCAGGGAATGATTTGACTCTTGAATGTTTGATAGGTAAGCTCACTACTTTTGAGCTATCTAATTTTGATAATTAAAAACCTATTGATATTGAATCTTCTATCAAAGCTAAGCTGTCATTGAAGGAACCTAATGAGAAAAGGAAGAAAAAGACAAAATATGAGATAGATGAGGAGGATGTAGATCAACTTCAAGCACTACTGGCAAGAAGATTTCACAAAGGCAAAGGCAAGTTCAAAGGTAACTTAGCCATCATATGTTTCAATTGCAATTATATTGATCACATTGTTGCTAGATGTCTAGAGAAGAAGAATTACATAGGTGGTGACAAGTACAAAAGTAGAAGCGATGAAGACAACAAAGATTACAAAGACAAAGGTAAGAATTCTCGCTACATTGCTAAAGAGGAAACAAAAGATGGATCTAATGACCATGATGATGTAGTAGTTTATGTTGCAATGAAGGATGAATCTAATAAGGATGGGGTAACTACACTAGTGTCTTGTGTGAACAAGAATGACAGATGGATCATTGACAATGGATGTTCACATCACATGATTGGTGATCAAAGTAAGTTCATTACCTTGAATTATTGTGATGGAAAAAGTGTAAGATTTGGTAATGATGCAACATGTCTAATAAAAGGAAAAGGTTCTATCAAGCTCATAGAAAAGAGTTTATGTGACAATTACTATGTTGGAGAACTTAACTATAATTTGTTGAGTGTGTCACAACTAAATAATACAAGTTGTAAGGTTGAGTTTGAAAACAATATTGATAAGATATATGATATTGATGAAAATTTGATTCGACAAGGTGATCAAAATAGAGGTAATTTATTCTACCTTGATATAGAGGAGGCCACTTGTTTAATTGTAGAATTTGATGATGTGTGGCTTTGGCACAAGACGTTATGTCATGTTAATTTTGATAACTTTTTTAGTATTAGTAACATGAAAAGAGTCAGAGGTTTCCCTAAGTTGAAGAAACCTAACAATATAATTTATAAACAATGTTAGTTAGGTAAAATGATAAAGTCAAGTTTTAAGAGTAAGACTCATACCTCTAAATGAATATTAGAGATTATTCATACTGACTTGTGTGAACCAACTAAGGTGTAAAGCTACAAAGGAGATAAGCACATTATGCTACTTGTTGATGATTATTCTAGAATGATGATTGTTATATTTCAAAAATAGAAATATGATGCTTTCCAAATGTCAAAGTGGTACTTAGCAAGAGTTGAGAAAGAAATAGGTAAAAGCCTAAAATATTTGAAAACTGATGAAGTAGGAGAATTTACATCAAATGAGTAGGAGATGTTTTGTAAAGATAGAGGAATAAAAAGATAGAAATTTTCTCCTAGGACCCCTCCACAAAATAGAATTGTTGAAAGGAGAAATAGATCCATAATGGATTGTGTTAGGACACTCACGATGTAGAAAAATGTTGTTTTGAAATACTAGAGAGAAGCTATAAGTACAACTGTCTATACCTTCGATCATGTGCAAGTCAAGAAAGGTACTGATTCAACACCTTTTGAACTATGGTATGGATACTCACCCAATGTAAAATATTTTAAGGTATTTGGAAGCAAATTCTCAAAGATTTTAGAAATGGTAAACTAGATGAAAAAAGTGAAGAAGGTATATTTCTTGGTTATTCCACAAGAATTAAATCTTATAAGTGTTTAAATACAACACTAAAAAACTTGTGGAAAGTGTAAATGTGAAATTTGATTAATATGAGGCTAGAGCTATGAAGGAACTAGAAGAATACAAATGATTTGTATACTTTTATGAAGGTATGATTGCTAATGAATATTTTGTAAATCAAGTTACAAACCAACATCAAGTTTTAGTGACTGCTGAGTCACATACTATGAATTTCAAGTTGCATTTAGGAACCAAGCTACATTCGGGTGTCAATTTATAGAATGAAGTTGAGGCACATTTTGATTCTCATATTAGTGTACAAGAAAGAGTTGTTGAACTACTTGATAGAGATGTACATAGTGATTCAGAAGTTGAGAGACCAAATGAAGAAACCAGAGCTAAACCAAGATTGTCTAAGTATGTCAAGAGACATCACCCTACTACACAAATCATTGGAGATAAAGATGCTAGAAAAATGACAAGGAATAAGTTGAAAAATGTTACATGTTTTATGAGCGTGCAAGAACCCAAAATAGTGAAAGATGCCTTAGAAGATGTGGACTAGAGTAATGGAATGGAAGAAGAGATTGAACAAGTTGAGAAAAATAAGACATGGACTCTAGTTCCTAGACCAAAAGACAAAATTGTGATTAGCACAAAGTGGGTTTACAAAAAAAAGTTAGATGAAAATGGTGAAGTCACAAGGAATAAGGAAAGATTAGTTTATAAAGGATATGCACAAGAAGAAGAGATTGACTATGGAGAAACATTTTCCCCTATTATAAGATTGGAAGGAGTAAGAACTCTTCTTTCTTACTCTACATACAAAAGTTTCAAAGTTTATCAAATAGATGTTAAGTCTACCTTTCTTAATGGTATACTAGAGGAAGAGGTTTATTTAGAATGGCTAGAAGGATTTGTTGATATTCACAAAAAAATCAAGGTATGTAGGCTACATGAATCTTTATATGGTTTGAAGCAAGCACCAAGAGCATGGTATGAAAGGCTTCATAACTATCTTGTGAAGATTGGATTTGAAAGGACTAATGATAACAACAATCTATACTTGAAGACAAAGAATGGAAAAGGTATTTTGTTCTCTGAAATTTTTGTTGATGATATCATATTTGGAGGCCAACATACTTTATGCAATGCTTTTCCAAATGAAATGAAGAAATAATTTGAGATGTCTATGTTTGGAGAGATCATGTTCTTTGTGGGTATATAAGTATATCAAATGAAATATGGTATATACAACACTTAGTCAAAATATGTTAAGGAGATATTGAAAACTTTTGGATTGGAGGATTCCAAGCCAGTAAGTACACCTATGGTGATAGGACATAAATTTTCAAAGAATGATGATTTAGTTGAGGTGAATCAAACATTATATAGGTCCATGATTGAAAAATTATAGTATGTATTACATAACAGACATGATATTATAGTATCTATAAGGATAGTTGCAAGATTCTTTTTTAATCCTAGGTAAAATCATTTTATGATTGTTAAGAGAATAATTAGATATTTGAAAGGAACAAAAGACTATGGTCTATACTACAAGAAAAATGAGAAATTTGAATTAAGAGCCTACACCGATGCTAATTTGGCTGAAAATATTGATGATAGAAGGAGCACTAGCGGAGGAGAATTTTTCTTAAGTAAAAGGTTGGTTACATAGACTAGCAAGATACAAAATTACTTTTCACAATCTACTACTAAAGCTAAATATGTTGTTGTTACAGTAAATTGTACAAACAGTGTATGGATCAAACAACTACTCAACGGTATGAAGGAGGAAATCACTAAACTTGTGATACTTTATTGTGATAATACAAGTGCTATAAATATATCAAAGAATCTTGTGAAGCATATAAATACTAAGCACATTGGAATCAAGTATCATTACTTGAGAGAATTAGTTAAAGATAAAGAGGTGAAGATGGAATATGTTAACACAAAAGAGAAAATAGATGATTCTTCACAAAAGCATTACCTAAGGATGCTCATGAGTATCTAAGAGTTAAACTGGGGGTAATACCCATATCAAAGACTATCTAAGAAGCATGAGGAGTGCCCTACATCAAATAAGTTGATTAGCATATTTTACACATTGATGTAGTGGATCTTACGTTAGGAGCTGCCTAAAGTAATCAAAGAGCTAGAATTAAAAATTAGTCACAAGCAAGGTGACAGAGGGAGAAACTATAAATATTCATATCTACATATGAAGATGACAAGTATTGGCACTATTCTCAAAGATTGGGATGAAAGTTGAGGGAGATAAGGGAGAAATCCTAATTGTAGGGGGAGATAGATGTACCTACTAATTACATGTACCTAGTAAGAGGGAGATAATGTCGATGTAGTTATAAGAAGTGATCAAAAGGGATTCATAAGGATGGGTTGATTGATTCTCTACTAATTAGAATAGAATTTTGTAACCTATTCAGAAGATGGAAGTTGTTGATAGAGGGAGAGATTTCAATACAAGGAATTATTTTCTTTTTGGTATTTTGTTGATCATGCTAATTAAGTTTGTTTATTTTGGTTTTCCATCAATGCTAAAGATAGAGATTATTGAAAATGGATTGATACACTTGTATAATAATGTGTTTTGACCATTGTTTTGTCGTTGATGTCAAACCTACTACTTGCTATAGTAAGAGAATTGCTTATATGACTTGAGTACTATGATTTATTTGATTGATTAAGAGGATTTTATCAAATGAGGTAACAATAGGATCTAGAGCAAAGGTTGAGTTATGATATAAAAAGGAGTACAAGAATTGGTTAATATAGTGATATTATAGTGCATTGATAATCTACTTAAGGTTGCAAAGGTTGGTTACACTAATTAAGTTCAGAGGAATAAGTTAAATGGAGTTTTTCTATCAAGCTTAACATTTTTCATAGTAGGTACTAAGAAAAATTAGTGCAAGCCAAGCAAAAAATTAGTTGGAGCTGAGAAAAGTTAATTTTAGTGTAAGCTGAGTGAAATGATGTAAGCTGAGTAAAGTTATGTTGATGATGAGCACTAGTAAAATTTAGCTCATGCCATGTGATTTGGTAGAGGATGTCTAACAATGCAATATATGTCAAGCATTAGGAGCCTATTGATTTCGAGTGTCAACATTATGAGTAGATCAAGAATTTGATGAATCTGAGCCAAAAAGTTTGATTTCTTGAATTGTGTAAACCATGTGGAAGATAAGATTAATGAGCTGGTGGTACAAAATTCATGATGAACCATTTTGAGGTGAATTCAAAGGGGATTGAAGGACAAGTTTCTAGAAGGGAATGAAATGAAATGAGGTGTAGATTCATTGAATCCTATCTAATATTACCTAACCCTAAAATGGACAATGGAGGATGAATTTAAAAAGATCTTAATTCTCTATTTATAGAGATGGCTAGGTAGAAGAAAAGGTTGTCATGTATGAGAACCTAAGGAAGACTAAAGGAAAGCTCTATAATCAACAAGTGTGTTGTAACTTGTTATCAGATCAAGCCTTACTATTACTTTCTAATAAATATATTAGTCTAGGGTAAACCATTTCCATTATGGTTGACCTAAAATTCATTGGTGTATCCTTTATCCATGTGACATTCCAAGTGAATGATATAAAGTCCTCTAACAAGGCTCACTCTTAACATGGTGATTGAAATCCTTTAACCAAGTCACATTTAATAGTGTGAACTACAACCTTTAATAGGGTTGGCCTTTCGCAAGGCATCACTTCAGAAGAGTGAGAATGAGTAGCATTCTACTAATGATTTTTCAAAATCAGGTTTCCACATTAAATCATTGTATCAAATGTGTTATTGAACCTTTTTTTTTCATGTTTACATTTTTGCAAAGTTGATTTGATAGTAACCTACAAGTTTAAGCGATTGCATAATCTAATGGATGCATGCATGACAAAAATATTTTATGGATATGGGTTCACTAAGCTGTGAAAATTTTTAATTGTACATCTAGACCTTGGATAATAGATTCAACCCCCTCTCAATTATTGTAAAGAATTCCAACAACTGACCATTTTCTCTTTGTAGGTTTCTTTTATGTTTAATAAATTTTCAACTCTTACAAGGAGTTTTACCTATCTATTATTCATGGATTCTATATAATGTTTTTCTTCATACGAGATCTTAGGCAATTAAATCCTAAAATAGTACATCATCAACATGATGAATTGTGGAGAGCTAATCTCATCTTAAGATCCTTATTACATGTATTAGCATAAGTTATGTACTAATTTTAATGTTGGTGGACATTATAATATAATAGTTAACATTTAACAAAGTTTGATCAAAACTTGTAGTTGTATAAGAAAAACATTAGGGACCCAAAAAAAATAAAGAAGTGTTAAGTAATCATACAAGATTTTCATTACAAAGTGTTGTCTTCCCCCACACCTCCCTTAGAAAAGTAAAGAGATTTAATGTTAGATCAATTAGTTGTCAAAGAAAGGAAAGCATAGTGGAGTGTTTCTTGTTGACCAAGGAACCATTCTTTCTTTATAGAGTTCCTTTGTGTTTAATATATTTTTACCTCTCATCTATGGAATTTTGAATATCTATTGAGGTTTTTGATTCTATATTACAAAAATTTGTGAAAAATATCTCAAATGTAATTTTTGAAATAATAGACCGTGCATATAAAGGATTGTAGAAAACTAATGTCATTATATAAGGGCCTTGTTACATATATTAACATAATTTGTGTTAGAGTTTTTGATGTATCTATATAGCATCCAAAAGAGGAGGGTTGACCCTTTCGTATAGAGGGCTAGAGACTAGTCAGTAGTTACCCCCTACTATCTAACCAATACCTTTTCTAGAGAAAAAAAACATCAAAAAACATCTTAACATTTAACCCATTGCATTAACCTTCAAAACACTAGTATCTGATATACTGCCCTTAACATTAATACTATAGAAAAAAATGATCCAAAAGCCAATATTACAAATGTTGCTTCTAATAGGATTAATATCCATAAAAACTAAAAATACCACCAAGGGAATATAGTTCATAGTTAAACATGACATTAAAATAAAAAAAAACACAGAAGCTAGCTCCCCTCCTTCTCCTCTAGGTCCTCCTCCTTGTTTTCATCTGGATCATCCATGGCCAATTTCTATGCCTCCTCCTTGACAGGTTTCTCTAGAAGATTCTTGAGCCAATCATCCAAAAGGAAGTTATAGAGGGAGAGGGTGATCTCACTCTCTTTTCCCTTGTGCTTGCCATCCTTGTTCACCTACAAAAAATGAAGAGTGGGGGTTGTCAAGTGCATGACTTTAAGAGAGAACTCCACTAGGGTTTTAACCTGTCGGCACAGGGCTTCTCGATAATTAGCCAGATCATGTATCAAAATCTCAAGTCTGTCCAACCAAGTTTTACTCTAGTCCTTCCCATGGCTATGCCACTCGTTCTTCCTCCTGCTCTTAGGTACATCTTTTATTGGGGATGTGATATCTTCCCCTAATCTTTTATCCAGGGACGAATTGGCTCCTAGGGCATCCAAAATGTGAGACGGACTTGGGACCTCCTTACCCATTGAACAAGAGCACATGACCTTCCTCATTCTTTTGGTGGATCTATTTCACTTTCCATGGACTTAGAACTACCTCCTGCTTGTGGGGTGCCTTAGATTTTTTGATTTTAAGCCTTTTGTTGGACATCCCGATAGTTTTATTACTTTCCCCAGTATTAGTATCAAAGTCAATAACTCTTATGTTTTTCCTATTACTCAGGGGCTTATTTTTCATTTTTTTTGTGGTTGAACCATGGTTAGGGTCCATGGAGACATAGGGAGTAATAATGGTGAGAGGGTTAACTAGAAGAGGCAGGTTAACGACAAGTTGGAACATGTAAAGTTTGAACTTAATGGCTTGGTGCAGAATATAAAAGGCTCTCCCTTCCACCCTTTTTTTCCTAAAATTAAAATTTTCATCCTCCATCAAATGTGAAATAACATCTGAGAAGGAAATTAGGTCATAGGTTCTAAGATTATTCAGAATAGGAAAATGATAATAATACATCACCTAATTCTAATCTTCGAGAGTTATGTAGTGCATAATGGTGTAGCACATAATGTCCCAAGTTTTGGGTAGGTCCTCCCTTGAAAAACTACTGCTCATGCAAGTAAGCTTCTCTTTACCATAGAAGAATTTTATCAAGTTCATTTTATCATAAACTCTGGCATACTTGTATCAACTCCTTCCCTTGAGAGACAAACCACTAACCATCATAATGAGTTCCTCCATCATTTCAAACACCACTCCATTAATGTTCACCTTCCTATTATTCCAAGTGTTGATGAATTGTAGGGACACATGCTCATCATACCCTTCAATGTCTTCCATGAAAAAAAACAAATCACCTTCATGTAGATAAACCCACACCACTTCACTATCCTTGATATAGTCTTCAATCATGTCCAATTCAATGTAGTCTCTAGCACCCATGTCTTCACCATGTTCAATCACCAAATCCCCAATATGCGTCGACATCCCCTTGTTGTGGGACAAAACTCAAAAGCCAAGGCCATTTAAGGATATAATGCTAGCAATGAATCTGAGAAAGAAATATATTTTAATCATAAAATCACAAAGCTTAATATATTTTCCAATCCCTGTCTATCTTGAACATGTGTGAATGGTAGCTTTCCCATTGAAGTTAACCATTGCTAGCTATGCATTGACTATGGCATAAGGGAATTACCATTATTATTATAGACACCTCTCATCTTTGGTAGATTTATCATTCTGACTAAATCTGTGTAGATCATCCTCTCACCATAACACTTAATGCTCACAATGAGGGAACCCCAAATAAACATAAACATAAAATCTTTCCAAATATTCTCAACTTTATAATTTTTCACTCTTGGGTTGTCCTGCTCACCTAGATCCACATCATTATTCCATTTGTGGTACTTCATTAAATTGTAATGCATAAAACACATTCACTTTCCACCATCATTTGTGCAGATGGTGGTGTTTGATTAACATCATCCCATTCCTTTATTCCTTCAAAATTATAACCCACTTTGGCTAGGTCATCCACAACTTCATTACCTTCTAGATATATGTGCTCCATGTAGACTTCAAGCAACCCATTCAATAGGTTGCATATTTCCTCTATTGCAACTTTTATTCTCCAATTACATTTGGCAGCTTTGTGCTTCACAACATGAATAATTAACATCAAATCTCCCTCAATAGCTAGTTTATTAATTCTTCTAGCTCTCTCTATCCTTATTTGCCATAGTAGGGTCAAGGCTTCCACTTCATTGTTTGTTCCCCACCTGAGCACGTCCACCCCCCCCCCCCCCCCCCCCAACATAGACACCTCTGGCCACCGTCCTCCCAATAATAGCCAACCCATCAAAGTTGAGTTTCAACCAATCTTCCGAGGGGGGTACCAAACCATTTTACATCTAGCAATAGCTTTAGAGTTTTTGAATCTTGGCACCTTCAAAATTTGGTCACAAGAATTAGCCCATCACATATCTTAGTCCCTCAAGGGTTCAGGGAGGTTTTCCAATGCCAAATCCCACTACAATATTTCAATAGCTTGATCACTTGTTGAGCCACCACCTCACTAGGTGTAGCCTTGTCTTGAATTATGTGATTGTTTTGTTCCTTCCAAATTTTCCACACCACATAAGGGTAGATGACTCTACAGAAGCTTTTGAGATATGGGTAGTTAGAGGGACCATCCCAATTAACAAACTAATGGAGTTTCTCATTGAAGAAAAACTAAATCTCCCATAAAGAGAGAACCTCCCTCCTAACTTCCATAAAAAAAGGACAATGTATGAGGAGGTGTTGAATGAATTCCATTGTGTAATACCATAGCACACAATGATTAGCCAGCTAGAATCCTCTCTTTTGTAGATTGTTAATGGTGAGGATTTCCTCGGGTATAGTTGTCCACCAGAACAAATTTATCCATGGAAAGATCTAGGGGTGCCAAAAAAAAATCCATTCCTTCAAGGCTTCACCACCCTCAAGACAACAAGCATAAGAAGATTTCACCATGAACTCTCAAGAGGGCATTAGTTTCCATACCAAAGAATCCTCCAATGGGATAGAAAGGATGTGACAATTCTATAACATCTCTTGAAGTTCCATTTAAGTAGCCTCGTTCTAGGATTTTCATGATTGTAAAGTCATTTCCATTTGTTCACAAGGATAATAGAGTTACAAACCAGAGTACCATGAATTTTGAAAGATGAATATTTTAGAGGTTGGAACTTGGTATTCATGAGGAGGTCATCTTGGTATTCAATTAGTGTTAGTGTTACTATTGGTAGATTTTCTTAATATAAAATTTAGGGTATTAAGAAGTCTGAACAAAACAAAAAACTTCCATAGGAAAAATATATTGTGCATCAAAAAAATAATGGTAAAATATTAAGTAAACATTTAGGAATAATGAGATTTAATTAATTTTTTTTGACCTCATCATATTTAAAAATCAACTTTCTAGTAATTTTAGTCTAATTGAAATTTACATAAAAACAAAATAGATATTAGCCCCTTAAAAAAATGCACAAAAGAGTCTAATTGAAATTTACATAAGAACAAAACAAATATTGGCCCCTCAAAAAAATGAATAAAAGAATTGCAATTAATGACATAGGAGAAATTCTAAAGGGTGTTAAGCATTGATATAATGGATTGTGCAAATCTAATTTACCATCTTAAGAATATAACTACACATTACATTAGTTTTACTAGTGTAAATGTGTGTATATTTTTTAATACAAAAATTAGGTTTTTAGGAACTTTGAAGAAAAATATATTTGAACTAAGAATAATAAAAACATGTACCTAATTTTATTTTACAAAAATATTGGGTAATTATTCAGGATTTTTTTAAACTCGTGAACATATATTATGAGTTAATGAAATTTCCATAGGAGCAATAGAAATGGGAGCAAAAGAGAATGTATGAAATAAATTCCATGTAATTATTTTATAATGGGTTTCTATTATAAATTTTATTCTTTATATATGAATTATTTAGTGTGTTGGCTAATAGGTAAATTTTACACTATTTATTTTCATTTTAAACTAATGCATTATTTACCAAAATTAGGTACTTAGAAACACATCTTTATTTCAATTTTTCTTTCAAAATTTTCCCACCTTTATGAATTATATTTATATTAAATTTTATATTACAAAAAAAACAATATGAATAATGTGTTGTGCTTAATAATAATGTTAGTGGTACAAGATACACTCTAATAGTTTGACTAGGTACCAATCCAAATAGAAAGACAAGAAGTTATGAAGTTTAAGATATATAAGATGAGTGGATAGGGATAGAATGGCTTTTTTTTCAAATGATCATTTTTAATTTCTACCTTTATCAACAAATATTTGCATCATTCTACAAATAAAATAAATCATCCTTTAACATTGCAATTTCCTTCAAAATTTCTCTTAAATCATCTTAAAGTGTACAAAATTGTCAATGTCAATACCCCCCCTAGCATCCTAGATTTCCTTAACTATAGTATCATTTTTCTATTTTTGTTTAATATAAAAAAATATAATAAGGTGGGGAGAAAAGTATAAACCAATTATCTAATAGGTCCAACAAACATAGATTATACAAAAATACTTTGGTACTAGTTCTATAAATGAGGAATATTCAAACTCTCTACCAAATTATGATAAATTCAATGATGTCACTACATGTACACAATAACATTGCATTCCATAATTCAACGATTTGAAAATAATATGTCTTCCCATTTTGATTTCCCTTTTAAGTGATTGAACCTAATCTATCTAATGACAAACCAATTTCCATGTTCTTTTAAAAATTATTTTAGATAGTTTGTAGAAAATAAGGCTTTTCCATTGTTGTCTACATCAGATTTCACACCTTGCCCCATTTGGTTGCTGGAAGATGATGGCTAAAACTGGGTTATCAAGGTTAAAACCAAGTTTTAAAGAAAAACATGGGCGTTTGGTTGGTTAAAATTATAACCTAGTTTTCAATTTCATCTTCCAATAAAAAGGTGGAATTCGAAATTAAAACTAGGTTTTGAATTTTATGACAACTTTTTTTATAATATTGTGAGGTCCATAGTATATTCATCTTCCGTGTCAACCAAATGGACCATTGTCTTTCCAAACCACAAAAACAAGTTTTCGAAAACCTGGTTATAAGATAACCTAATTATGCGACAAAGTCATCTTCCACAACCAAACAAGGCCTTATTAATGATATAATTAATTTATTCTAATTTGAAATATGAGCATACAATCTATACAAATCACTTAAAATCTTTAGGTTAAGTATATTCAAAATTTGAAGTGGACAGATACATAAATCTCTAATATTAAATCAGACAGCAGTATTTCTGTAATGCCCCGCCAAAGGATCCAAAGAATTATACTAAGTTTGCTAAACAATTTTTTTTTTAAACATGAAAGTAAAACCATTCACAAAGTTTGCGGAAGCAATAGTAACATCCAACTAAAAATAACATAACATAATAGATTACATTCTTTAAAGATCCCTTAACGTTGAATTACTTCTAATCATAACTATCCATCTAACATCACATCTTTAACAATGAAATAACAAGGATACATCCAATGTTCTTAAACAATATACAAGTGTCCTTTTTCAATTACATTTTAGATTGCTCAATCATCCACCATACATATCACAAGGTATGAAAAAGCTTAAAATAATAAACATCCATGTAAATAAAGTACATCATCATCCAATATTAATTCCATGATGTAATAACAAAATGAAACCATAACAATACATGATACATCGTCATCATGAAGATATAGACATCCATCATAAAAGATAACCATACATCACAAACATAAATAACTAAGTGCACGGTTCCTCCCAACAGTCAATAGCATCATTAGACCATCGTGGATCCTAGCCATCCCTCCGTGCGTAACATTCCAAGCACCGAAGAGATCATTGGTTTTATCATAGTAGGAATGTCACTCCTAAACATCCTACTAACATAAAAAGTAAAGCATAAGATATCATCATCTAACATATGCTAATCATCAATGAAAGGATACATATCCACCATCACAATGGATGCATTAACCACAAAGTCTCAATGAATCTCAAATGATAAGAGTGGAAAATACACTACCACCCAACCGCGTGGTACCTAAATGGTCCACTCCCACCGTGCTGAGGAGATAGTCTCAAGTCCCAAACAGGATATCAAAACCACAAAGAATAAATCTCTATGAGTCCAGGAATCCTAACTCAAAGGTTCCAACACACACAAAACTAACATCTAATTCCCAGAGGCACACAATGACATGTAGGAAACCTACTCTGCAAGCGGGAAAGTGTTATCGCATTTATCTCGTACAAGTTACCCTGGCAGTTAGCTAAACTCCATGGTTCCATACAGATCTCATGCAGCCACTAGTATCCTCTCTTACTGACGAGGCATACTGTGGAATGCAAGGTCGCAACCATGTGTCTCACTACTCCCATCCTAGCCTATACAAGCGCTCAAGGCATGGGCGAGAACCAAAAAATCTTATCTTTTTAGGTTTATTTAATCCCCATTTAGTGTGTAAATGTTATCACTTATTAACCAAACTTACAATGAGTTACCCTGGCAGCCTCTTAGGGCCCCGGCCCCCATTGCAAGCCACTTGCCGACACTACAAGTAGATTACCTACCCTAATGCTCATGGAAACATAAATCACCACAGTCCTGTACAAGCGACTGTAAAGAAAATCCAAAAGATAATCCATAAAAAGAATCATCAAATATCCACAATAAGAATCATCAAATATCCATGATAAAATCATCAAGTATGCATAAAAGCATCAAATCTCTATGAGCAACATCCATAGAAAATCATGACCACAACAGTTCTTTATTGGCAACTGAAGGCATCAATGATAATCATAAGTATCCATTGGTTCTCAATAACCAAAATAAATCATCACATCCATTGGTTCTCAACAAGCAACCAAGAATATCTCAAAATCATACTGATCGAAGACTCCAAAATGGTTGAGTCAAACATGTCACATCATGACATCATCAAGAATAAATCCACATTTCAGTCCCATCATGGCGACTAGAAAATAATCCAAGGATAACTGATCGATGACTCAAAAATAATGGTTAGCTCAAGTGTCTCATACACATATACATCTCAGCTTCACACATGAAGGCTGATGAACAAATACAAACATTTCATAGAGCATACGATCACATAACCATGGTTGGGCTTATAAAGATCGAGACCAAATAAAATCAACATGCCAACACATCTCATAACCCCCGAGCCTCTGGTAACAACCTAGGACTGGTCAACACTAGTCAACCCAAAAACCCAAAACAAGAAGCATATAGAATACACGATGTAGACACATGTTTTGGTTTACTAAAATCTCGTAGTTGAATAATGTGTAGGGATTTTCAGTTTTCTATTTGCAAGTATACTTCAAATGTCTAAGTTCCATCATTTGACCTACAAGTCAACCCAATTGTTCCCCGATAGCATTATCTTAAGAATAACTTAAGGATAAATATTCACTAAACTGATCATCATTGACCTTTAATTAAATTGTCCTTTACATTTAACCATGATCCATATTTTAATTAATTAACTCTTCTTTAATGCTACTTCAACTTTTCACATAAATCAAGGATCATTAATTGTTAAATTATAAGAGAGCCAATTATCAATCTTCGAATAAGAAGAATTATAACTTAATTAAAATGATCAATTTAATCAATCAATTCTCATAGGTACACAATTCCATGACCTATTAACATTCTAGTAGTTTTCAAATCAATATTACTAAGTCTCATCATTAAAACATCTATGGCCATTATTCAAGTTATCAAAATAAGATCCATCAACTTTGATATCAATACTTTTGCAATCTCATTGAAAGAATTATATCAATTAATTCTCCATTACTTAACTTAATTATTAATTAAATCTAATTAACTCTTATTAATTGATTAAATTAATAATTACATAGTCATTCCATCAACCTAATGAATATTAGTTGACTAACAATAGTTTGTACGTAAAAAGTCAACTTCAATCCAAATATTAATATTTCAATAATACTTATAACAAATTATTTTGGAAATATTTTCCATAATGACCACAATCATCATACTAATATCTTCTTAACATACTCGTATTAATAATAGTCATCTATACTCTATTTCATTAACAATTGAATTGATAATAATTTAGTAGCTAATACCAATCTATGATGGTAGATTCTTCATTACTTTACTAACAACGTCATTAGCAATTGATTATAACTTCCTTAAAATACATTCCCATTATACAAGTCATTAAATAAATTATAATCTCCTTTGGCCACTAACCAATCATAATTAAATTTAATTTAGTTAGATTGATGAATAGGTCATATGAAACCAATTAATGGTCAACTGTGCAAATAGTTAACCCTACAAAACATATTAATAAAATTTGCTTTAACAGTAATTTTAAATCTTACTTTGAAATAGTACTAACGTCCAATAAATAATGTTTAATATCTATATACATATCTATATCTATTAACTAACAATCATTGATTTTAATTAATAAATATGTATATAAATTTCAACTTATTAATGGGATCACCAATATTAACATCTGAAATAATCTTCCAATGAAAACTTCCCCTCTAATTTTGATCTCAAATCCATTGATCCTAACTTATAACATTATTTCAATTATTAATCAATGTCAATTACATTGAACTAATTAATAATTATATCGACTATTTATACTATCATTCATTGGTAACTTGTTATACTTAGCGATTATTAATAAATGATAGTCTCATTGATAATCTAATAACAATTAAGTTATTAATACTCAAACCATAAACCTTTCATTCACCTCAAAGACAATCATTTATCTAAAATAATTCTTTAATTGCCAATTCA